>OY720664.1:15704914-16361824 GCA_963170745.1 Phymatocera aterrima
GAGTCCATAAAGGCGCTTGCAAATGTCTTTTGTACCTTCAGTTCCGTTCGTGGATGCTCGAAAATTCATACGACGACGGATCTTCAACTCCAGAGTCCATAAAGGCGCTTGCAAATGTCTTTTGTACCTTCAGTTTCATTCGTGGATGCTCGAAAATTCATATGAAGACGGATCTTCAACTACAGAGTCCATAAAATCGCTTGCAAATGTTTATGTTACCTTCAGTTTCGTTCGCGGATGCTCGAAAATTCATACGAAGACGGATCTTCAACTCCAGAGTCCATAAAGGCGCTTGCAAATGTCTTTTGTACGTTCTGTTTCGTTTGCAGATGCTCGAAAATTCATACGGAGACTGATCTTCAACTCCAGAGTCCATAAAAGCGCTTGCAAATGTCTCTTGTACCTTCAGTTTCGTTTGCAGATGCTCGAAAATTCATACGAAGACGGATCTTCAACTCCAGAGTCCATGAAGGCGCTTGCAATTGTCTTTTGGACCTTCAGATTCGTTCGTGGATGCTCGAAAATTCAGACGGAGACTGATCTTCAACTCCAGAGTCCATAAAGGCGCTTGCAAATGTCTCTTGTACCTTCAGTTTCGTTTGCAGATGCTCGAAAATTCATACGGAGACTGATCTTCAACTCCAGAGTCCATAAAGGCGCTTGCGAATGTTTCTCGTGCCTTCAGTTTCGTTCGTGGATGCTCGAAAATTCATACGAAGACGGATTTTTGAATCCAGAGTCCATTAAGGCGTTTGCAAATGTCTCTTGTACCTTCAGTTTCGTTTGCAGATGCTCGAAATTTCATACGGAGACGGATCTCCAACTCCAGAGTCCATAAAGGCGCTTGCTAATGTCTCTTGTACCTTCAGTTTCGTTCGTGGATGCTCGAAAATTCATACGAAGACGGAGCTTCAACTCCAGAGTCCATAAAGGCGCTTGCGAATGTCTCTCGTACCTTCAGTTTCGTTCGTGGATGCTCGAAAATTCATACGAAGACGGATCTTTGAATCCAGAGTCCATAAAGGCGTTTGCAAATGTCTCTTGTACCTTCAGTTTCGTTTGCAGATGCTCGAAAATTCATACGGAGACGGATCTTCAACTCCAGAGTCCATAAAGGCGCTCGCTAATGTCTCTTGTACCTTCAGTTTCGTTTGCAGATGCTCAGAAATTCAAACGAAGACGGATCTCTAACTCCAGAGTCCATAAAGGCGCTTGTAAATGTCTTTTGTACCTCCAGTTTCAGTCGTGGATGCTCGAAAATTCATACGAAGACGGATCTTCATCTCCAGAGTCCATAAAATCGCTTGCAAATGTTTATATTACCCACAGTTTCGTTCGTGGATGCTCGAAAATTCATACGAAGACGGATCTTCAACTCCAGAGTCCATAAAGGCGCTTGCAAATGTCTCTTGTACCTTCAGTTTCGTTCGTGGATGCTCGAAAATTCATACGAAGACGGATCTCTAACTCCAGAGTCCATAAAGGCGCTTGTAAATGTCTTTTGTACCTCCAGTTTCAGTCGTGGATGCTCGAAAATTCATACGAAGACGGATCTTCATCTCCAGAGTCCATAAAATCGCTTGCAAATGTTTATGTTACCCACAGTTTCGTTCGTGGATGCTCGAAAATTCATACGGAGACGGATCTTCAACTCCAGAGTCCATAAAGGCGCTTGCAAATGTCTCTTGTACCTTCAGTTTCGTTCGTGGATGCTCGAAAATTCATACGAAGACGGATCTTGAACTCCAGAGTCCATAAAGGCGCTTGCAAATCTCTCTTGTACCTTCAGTTTCATTCGTGGATGCTCGAAAATTCATACGAAGACGGATCTTCAACTCCAGAGTCCATAAAGGCGCTTGCGAATGTCTCTCGTACCTTCAGTTTCGTTCGTGGATGCTCGAAAATTCATACGAAGACGGATCTTTGAATCCAGAGTCCATAAAGGCGTTTGCAAATGTCTCTTGTACCTTCAGTTTCGTTTGCAGATGCTCGAAAATTCATACGGAGACGGATCTTCAACTCCAGAGTCCATAAAGGCGCTCGCTAATGTCTCTTGTACCTTCAGTTTCGTTTGCAGATGCTCAGAAATTCAAACGAAGACGGATCTCTAACTCCAGAGTCCATAAAGGCGCTTGTAAATGTCTTTTGTACCTCCAGTTTCAGTCGTGGATGCTCGAAAATTCATACGAAGACGGATCTTCATCTCCAGAGTCCATAAAATCGCTTGCAAATGTTTATGTTACCCACAGTTTCGTTCGTGGATGCTCGAAAATTCATACGAAGACGGATCTTCAACTCCAGAGTCCATAAAGGCGCTTGCAAATGTCTCTTGTACCTTCAGTTTCGTTCGTGGATGCTCGAAAATTCATACGAAGACGGATCTTGAACTCCAGAGTCCATAAAGGCGCTTGCAAATGTCTCTTGTACCTTCAGTTTCGTTCGCGGATGCTCGAAAATTCATACGAAGACGGATCTTCAACTCCAGAGTCCATAAAGGCGCTTGCAAATGTCTTTTGTACCTTCTGTTTCGTTTGCAGATGCTCGAAAATTCATACGGAGACTGATCTTCAACTCCAGAGTCCATAAAAGCGCTTGCAAATGTCTCTTGTACCTTCAGTTCCGTTCGTGGATGCTCGAAAATTCATACGACTACGGATGTTCAACTCCAGAGTCCATAAAGGCGCTTGCGAATGTCTCTTGTACCTTCAGTTTCGTTCGTGCATGCTCGAAAATTCATACGGAGACGGATCTTCAACTCCAGAGTCCATAAAATCGCTTGCAAATGTCTTTTGTACCTTCAGTTTCGTTCGTGGATGCTCGAAAATTCATAAGAAGACGAATCTTCAACTCCAGAGTCCGTAAAGGCGCTTGCAAATGTCTCTTGTACCTTCAGTTTCGTTCGTGGATGCTCGAAAATTCATACGAAGACGGAGCTTCAACTCCAGAGTCCATAATGGCGCTTGCAAATGTCTTTTGTACCTTCAGTTTCGTTCGTGGATGCTCGAAAATTCATACGAAGACGGATCTTCAACTCCAGAATCCATAAAGGCGCTTCGGATGTCTTTTGTACCTTCTGTTTCGTTTGCAGATGCTCGAAAATTCATACGGAGACTGATCTTCAACTCCAGAGTCCATAAAGGCGCTTGCAAATGTCTCTTGTACCTTCAGTTTCGTTTGCAGATGCTCGAAAATTCATACGAAGACGGATCTTCAACTCCAGAGTCCATGAAGGTGCTTGCAATTGTCTTTTGGACCTTCAGATTCGTTCGTGGATGCTCGAAAATTCAGACGGAGACTGATCTTCAAC
This sequence comes from Phymatocera aterrima, assembly GCA_963170745.1. NCBI lineage: Eukaryota > Metazoa > Arthropoda > Insecta > Hymenoptera > Tenthredinidae > Phymatocera > Phymatocera aterrima. The sequence goes on from OY720664.1 coordinate 15,708,222, forward strand.
TCCAGAGTCCATAAAGGCGCTTGCAAATGTCTCTTGTACCTTCAGTTTCGTTTGCAGATGCTCGAAAATTCATACGAAGAAGGATCTGTGAATCCAGAGTTCATAAAATCGCTTGCAAATGTTTATGTTACCTTCAGTTCCGTTCGTGCATGTTTGAAAATTCATACGAAGACGGATCTTCAACTCCAGAGTCCATAAAGGCGCTTGCGAATGTCTCTCGTACCTTCAGTTTCGTTCGTGGATGCTCGAAAATTCATACGAAGACGGATCTTTGAATCCAGAGTCCATAAAGGCGTTTGCAAATGTCTCTTGTACCTTCAGTTTCGTTTGCAGATGCTCGAAAATTCATACGGAGACGGATCTTCAACTCCAGAGTCCATAAACGCGCATGCTAATGTCTCTTGTACCTTCAGTTTCGTTTGCAGATGCTCAGAAATTCAAACGAAGACGGATCTTCAACTCCAGAGTCCATAAAGGCGCTTGCGAATGTCTTTTGTACCTTCAGTTTCGGTCGTGGATGCTCGAAAATTCATACGAAGACGGATATTCAACTCCAGAGTCCATAAAGGCGCTTGCAAAAGTCTCTTGTACCTTCAGTTTCATTCGTGGATGCTCGAAAATTCATATGAAGACGGATCGGCAATTACAGAGTCCATAAAATCGCTTGCAAATGTTTATGTTACCTTCAGTTTCGTTCGCGGATGCTCGAAAATTCATACGACGACGGATCTTCAACTCTACAGTCCGTGAAGGCGCTTGCAAATGTCTTTTGTACCTTCTGTTTCGTTTGCAGATGCTCGGAAATTCATACGGAGACTGATCTTCAACTCCAGAGTCCATAAAAGCGCTTGCAAATGTCTCTTGTACCTTCAGTTTCGTTTGCAGATGCTCGAAAATTCATACGAAGACGGATCTTCAACTCCAGAGTCCATGAAGGCGCTTGCAATTGTCTTTTGGACCTTCAGATTCGTTCGTGGATGCTCGAAAATTCAGACGGAGACTGATCTTCAACTCCAGAGTCCATAAAGGCGCTTGCAAATGTCTCTTGTACCTTTAGTTTCGTTTGCAGATGCTCGAGAATTCATACGAAGACGGATCTTTGAATCCAGAGTCCATAAAATCGCTTGCAAATGTTTATGTTACCTTCAGTTCCGTTCGTGGATGTTTGAAAATTCATACGAAGACGGATCTTCATCTCCAGAGTCCATAAAATCGCTTGCAAATGTTTATGTTACCCACAGTTTCGTTCGTGGATGCTCGAAAATTCATACGAAGACGGATCTTCAACTCCAGAGTCCATAAAGGCGCTTGCAAATGTCTCTTGTACCTTCAGTTTCGTTCGTGGATGCTCGAAAATTCATACGAAGACGGATCTTGAACTCCAGAGTCCATAAAGGCGCTTGCAAATGTCTCTTGTACCTTCAGTTTCATTCGTGGATGCTCGAAAATTCATATGAAGACGGATCTTCAACTACAGAGTCCATAAAATCGCTTGCAAATGTTTATGTTACCTTCAGTTTCGTTCGCGGACGCTCGAAAATTCATACGAAGACGGATCTTCAACTCCAGAGTCCATAAAGGCGCTTGCAAATGTCTTTTGTACCTTCAGTTCCGTTCGTGGATGCTCGAAAATTCATACGACGACGGATCTTCAACTCCAGAGTCCATAAAGGCGCTTGCAAATGTCTTTTGTACCTTCAGTTTCATTCGTGGATGCTCGAAAATTCATATGAAGACGGATCTTCAACTACAGAGTCCATAAAATCGCTTGCAAATGTTTATGTTACCTTCAGTTTCGTTCGCGGATGCTCGAAAATTCATACGAAGACGGATCTTCAACTCCAGAGTCCATAAAGGCGCTTGCAAATGTCTTTTGTACCTTCTGTTTCGTTTGCAGATGCTCGAAAATTCATACGGAGACTGATCTTCAACTCCAGAGTCCATAAAAGCGCTTGCAAATGTCTCTTGTACCTTCAGTTCCGTTCGTGGATGCTCGAAAATTCATACGACTACGGATGTTCAACTCCAGAGTCCATAAAGGCGCTTGCGAATGTCTCTTGTACCTTCAGTTTCGTTCGTGGATGCTCGAAAATTCATACGGAGACGGATCTTCAACTCCAGAGTCCATAAAATCGCTTGCAAATGTCTTTTGTACCTTCAGTTTCGTTCGTGGATGCTCGAAAATTCATAAGAAGACGAATCTTCAACTCCAGAGTCCGTAAAGGCGCTTGCAAATGTCTCTTGTACCTTCAGTTTCGTTCGTGGATGCTCGAAAATTCATACGAAGACGGAGCTTCAACTCCAGAGTCCATAAAGGCGCTTGCAAATGTCTTTTGTACCTTCTGTTTCGTTTGCAGATGCTCGAAAATTCATACGGAGACTGATCTTCAACTCCAGAGTCCATAAAGGCGCTCGCAAATGTCTTCTGTACCTTCAGTTTCGTTTGCAGATGCTCGGAAATTCATACGAAGACGGATCTTCAACTCCAGAGTCCATGAAGGCGCTTGCAATTGTCTTTTGGACCTTCAGATTCGTTCGTGGATGCTCGAAAATTCAGACGGAGACTGATCTTCAACTCCAGAGTCCATAAAGGCGCTTGCAAATGTCTCTTGTACCTTCAGTTTCGTTTGCAGATGCTCGAAAATTCATACGAAGACGGATCTTTGAATCCAGAGTCCATAAAATCGCTTGCAAATGTTTATGTTACCTTCAGTTCCGTTCGTGGATGTTTGAAAATTCATACGAAGACGGATCTTCAACTCCAGAGTCCATAAAGGCGCTTGCGAATGTCTCTCGTACCTTCAGTTTCGTTCGTGGATGCTCGAAAATTCATACGAAGACGGATCTTTGAATCCAGAGTCCATAAAGGCGTTTGCAAATGTCTCTTGTACCTTCAGTTTCGTTTGCAGATGCTCGAAAATTCATACGGAGACGGATCTTCAACTCCAGAGTCCATAAAGGCGCTCGCTAATGTCTCTTGTACCTTCAGTTTCGTTTGCAGATGCTCAGAAATTCAAACGGAGACGGATCTCTAACTCCAGAGTCCATAAAGGCGCTTGTAAATGTCTTTTGTACCTCCAGTTTCAGTCGTGGATGCTCGAAAATTCATACGAAGACGGATCTTCATCTCCAGAGTCCATAAAATCGCTTGCAAATGTTTATGTTACCCACAGTTTCGTTCGTGGATGCTCGAAAATTCATACGAAGACGGATCTTCAACTCCAGAGTCCATAAAGGCGCTTGCAAATGTCTCTTGTACCTTCAGTTTCGTTCGTGGATGCTCGAAAATTCATACGAAGACGGATCTTGAACTCCAGAGTCCATAAAGGCGCTTGCAAATGTCTCTTGTACCTTCAGTTTCGTTCGCGGATGCTCGAAAATTCATACGAAGACGGATCTTCAACTCCAGAGTCCATAAAGGCGCTTGCAAATGTCTTTTGTACCTTCTGTTTCGTTCGCAGATGCTCGAAAATTCATACGGAGACTGATCTTCAACTCCAGAGTCCATAAAAGCGCTTGCAAATGTCTCTTGTACCTTCAGTTCCGTTCGTGGATGCTCGAAAATTCATACGACTACGGATGTTCAACTCCAGAGTCCATAAAGGCGCTTGCGAATGTCTCTTGTACCTTCAGTTTCGTTCGTGGATGCTCGAAAATTCATAAGAAGACGAATCTTCAACTCCAGAGTCCGTAAAGGCGCTTGCAAATGTCTCTTGTACCTTCAGTTTCGTTCGTGGATGCTCGAAAATTCATACGAAGACGGAGCTTCAACTCCAGAGTCCATAATGGCGCTTGCAAATGTCTTTTGTACCTTCAGTTTCGTTCGTGGATGCTCGAAAATTCATACGAAGACGGATCTTCAACTCCAGAATCCATAAAGGCGCTTCGGATGTCTTTTGTACCTTCTGTTTCGTTTGCAGATGCTCGAAAATTCATACGGAGACTGATCTTCAACTCCAGAGTCCATAAAGGCGCTTGCAAATGTCTCTTGTACCTTCAGTTTCGTTTGCAGATGCTCGAAAATTCATACGAAGACGGATCTTCAACTCCAGAGTCCATGAAGGTGCTTGCAATTGTCTTTTGGACCTTCAGATTCGTTCGTGGATGCTCGAAAATTCAGACGGAGACTGATCTTCAACTCCAGAGTCCATAAAGGCGCTTGCAAATGTCTCTTGTACCTTCAGTTTCGTTTGCAGATGCTCGAAAATTCATACGAAGAAGGATCTTTGAATCCAGAGTCCATAAAATCGCTTGCAAATGTTTATGTTACCTTCAGTTCCGTTCGTGCATGTTTGAAAATTCATACGGAGACGGATCTTCAACTCCAGAGTCCATAAACGCGCTTGCTAATGTCTCTTGTACCTTCAGTTTCGTTTGCAGATGCTCAGAAATTCAAACGAAGACGGATCTTCAACTCCAGAGTCCATAAAGGCGCTTGCGAATGTCTTTTGTACCTTCAGTTTCGGTCGTGGATGCTCGAAAATTCATACGAAGACGGATCTTCATCTACAGAGTCCATAAAATCGCTTGCAAATGTTTATGTTACCCACAGTTTCGTTCGTGGATGCTCGAAAATTCATACGAAGACGGATCTTCAACTCCAGAGTCCATAAAGGCGCTTGCAAAAGTCTCTTGTACCTTCAGTTTCATTCGTGGATGCTCGAAAATTCATATGAAGACGGATCGGCAATTACAGAGTCCATAAAATCGCTTGCAAATGTTTATGTTACCTTCAGTTTCGTTCGCGGATGCTCGAAAATTCATACGACGACGGATCTTCAACTCTACAGTCCGTAAAGGCGCTTGCAAATGTCTTTTGTACCTTCTGTTTCGTTTGCAGATGCTCGAAAATTCATACGGAGACTGATCTTCAACTCCAGAGTCCATAAAAGCGCTTGCAAATGTCTCTTGTACCTTCAGTTTCGTTTGCAGATGCTCGAAAATTCATACGAAGACGGATCTTCAACTCCAGAGTCCATGAAGGCGCTTGCAATTGTCTTTTGGACCTTCAGATTCGTTCGTGGATGCTCGAAAATTCAGACGGAGACTGATCTTCAACTCCAGAGTCCATAAAGGCGCTTGCAAATGTCTCTTGTACCTTTAGTTTCGTTTGCAGATGCTCGAAAATTCATACGAAGACGGATCTTTGAATCCAGAGTCCATAAAATCGCTTGCAAATGTTTATGTTACCTTCAGTTCCGTTCGTGGATGTTTGAAAATTCATACGAAGACGGATCTTCATCTCCAGAGTCCATAAAATCGCTTGCAAATGTTTATGTTACCCACAGTTTCGTTCGTGGATGCTCGAAAATTCATACGAAGACGGATCTTCAACTCCAGAGTCCATAAAGGCGCTTGCAAATGTCTCTTGTACCTTCAGTTTCGTTCGTGGATGCTCGAAAATTCATACGAAGACGGATCTTGAACTCCAGAGTCCATAAAGGCGCTTGCAAATGTCTCTTGTACCTTCAGTTTCATTCGTGGATGCTCGAAAATTCATATGAAGACGGATCTTCAACTACAGAGTCCATAAAATCGCTTGCAAATGTTTATGTTACCTTCAGTTTCGTTCGCGGACGCTCGAAAATTCATACGAAGACGGATCTTCAACTCCAGAGTCCATAAAGGCGCTTGCAAATGTCTTTTGTACCTTCAGTTCCGTTCGTGGATGCTCGAAAATTCATACGACGACGGATCTTCAACTCCAGAGTCCATAAAGGCGCTTGCAAATGTCTTTTGTACCTTCAGTTTCATTCGTGGATGCTCGAAAATTCATATGAAGACGGATCTTCATCTACAGAGTCCATAAAATCGCTTGCAAATGTTTATGTTACCTTCAGTTTCGTTCGCGGATGCTCGAAAATTCATACGAAGACGGATCTTCAACTCCAGAGTCCATAAAGGCGCTTGCAAATGTCTTTTGTACCTTCTGTTTCGTTTGCAGATGCTCGAAAATTCATACGGAGACTGATCTTCAACTCCAGAGTCCATAAAAGCGCTTGCAAATGTCTCTTGTACCTTCAGTTCCGTTCGTGGATGCTCGAAAATTCATACGACTACGGATGTTCAACTCCAGAGTCCATAAAGGCGCTTGCGAATGTCTCTTGTACCTTCAGTTTCGTTCGTGGATGCTCGAAAATTCATACGGAGACGGATCTTCAACTCCAGAGTCCATAAAGGCGCTTGCAAATGTCTTTTGTACCTTCTGTTTCGTTTGCAGATGCTCGAAAATTCATACGGAGACTGATCTTCAACTCCAGAGTCCATAAAGGCGCTTGTAAATGTCTTTTGTACCTTCAGTTTCGTTCGTGGATGCTCGAAAATTCATACGAAGACGGATCTTGAACTCCAGAGTCCATAAAGGCGCTTGCAAATGTCTCTTGTACCTTCAGTTTCGTTCGCGGATGCTCGAAAATTCATACGAAGACGGATCTTCAACTCCAGAGTCCATAAAGGCGCTTGCAAATGTCTTTTGTACCTTCTGTTTCGTTCGCAGATGCTCGAAAATTCATACGGAGACTGATCTTCAACTCCAGAGTCCATAAAAGCGCTTGCAAATGTCTCTTGTACCTTCAGTTCCGTTCGTGGATGCTCGAAAATTCATACGACTACGGATGTTCAACTCCAGAGTCCATAAAGGCGCTTGCGAATGTCTCTTGTACCTTCAGTTTCGTTCGTGGATGCTCGAAAATTCATACGGAGACGGATCTTCAACTCCAGAGTCCATAAAATCGCTTGCAAATGTCTTTTGTACCTTCAGTTTCGTTCGTGGATGCTCGAAAATTCATAAGAAGACGAATCTTCAACTCCAGAGTCCGTAAAGGCGCTTGCAAATGTCTCTTGTACCTTCAGTTTCGTTCGTGGATGCTCGAAAATTCATACGAAGACGGAGCTTCAACTCCAGAGTCCATAATGGCGCTTGCAAATGTCTTTTGTACCTTCAGTTTCGTTCGTGGATGCTCGAAAATTCATACGAAGACGGATCTTCAGCTCCAGAATCCATAAAGGCGCTTCGGATGTCTTTTGTACCTTCTGTTTCGTTTGCAGATGCTCGAAAATTCATACGGAGACTGATCTTCAACTCCAGAGTCCATAAAGGCGCTTGCAAATGTCTCTTGTACCTTCAGTTTCGTTTGCAGATGCTCGAAAATTCATACGAAGACGGATCTTTGAATCCAGAGTCCATAAAATCGCTTGCAAATGTTTATGTTACCTTCAGTTCCGTTCGTGCATGTTTGAAAATTCATACGAAGACGGATCTTCAACTCCAGAGTCCATAAAGGCGCTTGCGAATGTCTCTCGTACCTTCAGTTTCGTTCGTGGATGCTCGAAAATTCATACGAAGACGGATCTTTGAATCCAGAGTCCATAAAGGCGTTTGCAAATGTCTCTTGTACCTTCAGTTTCGTTTGCAGATGCTCGAAAATTCATACGGAGACGGATCTTCAACTCCAGAGTCCATAAACGCGCTTGCTAATGTCTCTTGTACCTTCAGTTTCGTTTGCAGATGCTCAGAAATTCAAACGAAGACGGATCTTCAACTCCAGAGTCCATAAAGGCGCTTGCGAATGTCTTGTGTACCTTCAGTTTCGGTCGTGGATGCTCGAAAATTCATACGAAGACGGATCTTCATCTACAGAGTCCATAAAATCGCTTGCAAATGTTTATGTTACCCACAGTTTCGTTCGTGGATGCTCGAAAATTCATACGAAGACGGATCTTCAACTCCAGAGTCCATAAAGGCGCTTGCAAAAGTCTCTTGTACCTTCAGTTTCATTCGTGGATGCTCGAAAATTCATATGAAGACGGATCGGCAATTACAGAGTCCATAAAATCGCTTGCAAATGTTTATGTTACCTTCAGTTTCGTTCGCGGATGCTCGAAAATTCATACGACGACGGATCTTCAACTCTACAGTCCGTAAAGGCGCTTGCAAATGTCTTTTGTACCTTCTGTTTCGTTTGCAGATGCTCGAAAATTCATACGGAGACTGATCTTCAACTCCAGAGTCCATAAAAGCGCTTGCAAATGTCTCTTGTACCTTCAGTTTCGTTTGCAGATGCTCGAAAATTCATACGAAGACGGATCTTCAACTCCAGAGTCCATGAAGGCGCTTGCAATTGTCTTTTGGACCTTCAGATTCGTTCGTGGATGCTCGAAAATTCAGACGGAGACTGATCTTCAACTCCAGAGTCCATAAAGGCGCTTGCAAATGTCTCTTGTACCTTTAGTTTCGTTTGCAGATGCTCGAAAATTCATACGAAGACGGATCTTTGAATCCAGATTCCATAAAATCGCTTGCAAATGTTTATGTTACCTTCAGTTCCGTTCGTGGATGTTTGAAAATTCATACGAAGACGGATCTTCATCTCCAGAGTCCATAAAATCGCTTGCAAATGTTTATGTTACCCACAGTTTCGTTCGTGGATGCTCGAAAATTCATACGAAGACGGATCTTCAACTCCAGAGTCCATAAAGGCGCTTGCAAATGTCTCTTGTACCTTCAGTTTCGTTCGTGGATGCTCGAAAATTCATACGAAGACGGATCTTGAACTCCAGAGTCCATAAAGGCGCTTGCAAATGTCTCTTGTACCTTCAGTTTCATTCGTGGATGCTCGAAAATTCATATGAAGACGGATCTTCAACTACAGAGTCCATAAAATCGCTTGCAAATGTTTATGTTACCTTCAGTTTCGTTCGCGGACGCTCGAAAATTCATACAATGACGGATCTTCAACTCCAGAGTCCATAAAGGCGCTTGCAAATGTCTTTTGTACCTTCAGTTCCGTTCGTGGATGCTCGAAAATTCATACGACGACGGATCTTCAACTCCAGAGTCCATAAAGGCGCTTGCAAATGTCTTTCGTACCTTCAGTTTCATTCGTGGATGCTCGAAAATTCATATGAAGACGGATCTTCAACTACAGAGTCCATAAAATCGCTTGCAAATGTTTATGTTACCTTCAGTTTCGTTCGCGGATGCTCGAAAATTCATACGAAGACGGATCTTCAACTCCAGAGTCCATAAAGGCGCTTGCAAATGTCTTTTGTACCTTCTGTTTCGCTTGCAGATGCTCGAAAATTCATACGGAGACTGATCTTCAACTCCAGAGTCCATAAAAGCGCTTGCAAATGTCTCTTGTACCTTCAGTTCCGTTCGTGGATGCTCGAAAATTCATACGACTACGGATGTTCAACTCCAGAGTCCATAAAGGCGCTTGCGAATGTCTCTTGTACCTTCAGTTTCGTTCGTGGATGCTCGAAAATTCATACGGAGACGGATCTTCAACTCCAGAGTCCATAAAGGCGCTTGCAAATGTCTTTTGTACCTTCTGTTTCGTTTGCAGATGCTCGAAAATTCATACGGAGACTGATCTTCAACTCCAGAGTCCATAAAGGCGCTTGTAAATGTCTTTTGTACCTCCAGTTTCAGTCGTGGATGCTCGAAAATTCATACGAAGACGGATCTTCATCTCCAGAGTCCATAAAATCGCTTGCAAATGTTTATGTTACCCACAGTTTCGTTCGTGGATACTCGAAAATTCATACGAAGACGTATCTTCAACTCCAGAGTCCATAAAGGCGCTTGCAAATGTCTCTTGTACCTTCAGTTTCGTTCGTGGATGCTCGAAAATTCATACGAAGACAGATCTTGAACTCCAGAGTCCATAAAGGCGCTTGCAAATGTCTCTTGTACCTTCAGTTTCGTTCGCGGATGCTCGAAAATTCATACGAAGACGGATCTTCAACTCCAGAGTCCATAAAGGCGCTTGCAAATGTCTCTTGTACCTTCTGTTTCGTTCGCAGATGCTCGAAAATTCATACGGAGACTGATCTTCAACTCCAGAGTCCATAAAAGCGCTTGCAAATGTCTCTTGTACCTTCAGTTCCGTTCGTGGATGCTCGAAAATTCATACGACTACGGATGTTCAACTCCAGAGTCCATAAAGGCGCTTGCGAATGTCTCTTGTACCTTCAGTTTCGTTCGTGGATGCTCGAAAATTCATACGGAGACGGATCTTCAACTCCAGAGTCCATAAAATCGCTTGCAAATGTCTTTTGTACCTTCAGTTTCGTTCGTGGATGCTCGAAAATTCATAAGAAGACGAATCTTCAACTCCAGAGTCCGTAAAGGCGCTTGCAAATGTCTCTTGTACCTTCAGTTTCGTTCGTGGATGCTCGAAAATTCATACGAAGACGGAGCTTCAACTCCAGAGTCCATAATGGCGCTTGCAAATGTCTTTTGTACCTTCAGTTTCGTTCGTGGATGCTCGAAAATTCATACGAAGACGGATCTTCAACTCCAGAATCCATAAAGGCGCTTCGGATGTCTTTTGTACCTTCTGTTTCGTTTGCAGATGCTCGAAAATTCATACGGAGACTGATCTTCAACTCCAGAGTCCATAAAGGCGCTTGCAAATGTCTCTTGTACCTTCAGTTTCGTTTGCAGATGCTCGAAAATTCATACGAAGACGGATCTTCAACTCCAGAGTCCATGAAGGTGCTTGCAATTGTCTTTTGGACCTTCAGATTCGTTCGTGGATGCTCGAAAATTCAGACGGAGACTGATCTTCAACTCCAGAGTCCATAAAGGCGCTTGCAAATGTCTCTTGTACCTTCAGTTTCGTTTGCAGATGCTCGAAAATTCATACGAAGAAGGATCTTTGAATCCAGAGTCCATAAAATCGCTTGCAAATGTTTATGTTACCTTCAGTTCCGTTCGTGCATGTTTGAAAATTCATACGAAGACGGATCTTCAACTCCAGAGTCCATAAAGGCGCTTGCGAATGTCTCTCGTACCTTCAGTTTCGTTCGTGGATGCTCGAAAATTCATACGAAGACGGATCTTTGAATCCAGAGTCCATAAAGGCGTTTGCAAATGTCTCTTGTACCTTCAGTTTCGTTTGCAGATGCTCGAAAATTCATACGGAGACGGATCTTCAACTCCAGAGTCCATAAACGCGCTTGCTAATGTCTCTTGTACCTTCAGTTTCGTTTGCAGATGCTCAGAAATTCAAACGAAGACGGATCTTCAACTCCAGAGTCCATAAAGGCGCTTGCGAATGTCTTTTGTACCTTCAGTTTCGGTCGTGGATGCTCGAAAATTCATACGAAGACGGATCTTCATCTACAGAGTCCATAAAATCGCTTGCAAATGTTTATGTTACCCACAGTTTCGTTCGTGGATGCTCGAAAATTCATACGAAGACGGATCTTCAACTCCAGAGTCCATAAAGGCGCTTGCAAATGTCTCTCGTACCTTCAGTTTCATTCGTGGATGCTCGAAAATTCATATGAAGACGGATCGGCAATTACAGAGTCCATAAAATCGCTTGCAAATGTTTATGTTACCTTCAGTTTCGTTCGCGGATGCTCGAAAATTCATACGACGACGGATCTTCAACTCTACAGTCCGTAAAGGCGCTTGCAAATGTCTTTTGTACCTTCTGTTTCGTTTGCAGATGCTCGAAAATTCATACGGAGACTGATCTTCAACTCCAGAGTCCATAAAAGCGCTTTCAAATGTCTCTTGTACCTTCAGTTTCGTTTGCAGATGCTCGAAAATTCATACGAAGACGGATCTTCATCTCCAGAGTCCATAAAATCGCTTGCAAATGTTTATGTTACCCACAGTTTCGTTCGTGGATGCTCGAAAATTCATACGAAGACGGATCTTCAACTCCAGAGTCCATAAAGGCGCTTGCAAATGTCTCTTGTACCTTCAGTTTCGTTCGTGGATGCTCGAAAATTCATACGAAGACGGATCTTGAACTCCAGAGTCCATAAAGGCGCTTGCAAATGTCTCTTGTACCTTCAGTTTCGTTCGCGGATGCTCGAAAATTCATACGAAGACGGATCTTCAACTCCAGAGTCCATAAAGGCGCTTGCAAATGTCTTTTGTACCTTCTGTTTCGTTCGCAGATGCTCGAAAATTCATACGGAGACTGATCTTCAACTCCAGAGTCCATAAAAGCGCTTGCAAATGTCTCTTGTACCTTCAGTTCCGTTCGTGGATGCTCGAAAATTCATACGACTACGGATGTTCAACTCCAGAGTCCATAAAGGCGCTTGCGAATGTCTCTTGTACCTTCAGTTTCGTTCGTGGATGCTCGAAAATTCATACGGAGACGGATCTTCAACTCCAGAGTCCATAAAATCGCTTGCAAATGTCTTTTGTACCTTCAGTTTCGTTCGTGGATGCTCGAAAATTCATAAGAAGACGAATCTTCAACTCCAGAGTCCGTAAAGGCGCTTGCAAATGTCTCTTGTACCTTCAGTTTCGTTCGTGGATGCTCGAAAATTCATACGAAGACGGAGCTTCAACTCCAGAGTCCATAATGGCGCTTGCAAATGTCTTTTGTACCTTCAGTTTCGTTCGTGGATGCTCGAAAATTCATACGAAGACGGATCTTCAACTCCAGAATCCATAAAGGCGCTTCGGATGTCTTTTGTACCTTCTGTTTCGTTTGCAGATGCTCGAAAATTCATACGGAGACTGATCTTCAACTCCAGAGTCCATAAAGGCGCTTGCAAATGTCTCTTGTACCTTCAGTTTCGTTTGCAGATGCTCGAAAATTCATACGAAGACGGATCTTCAACTCCAGAGTCCATGAAGGTGCTTGCAATTGTCTTTTGGACCTTCAGATTCGTTCGTGGATGCTCGAAAATTCAGACGGAGACTGATCTTCAACTCCAGAGTCCATAAAGGCGCTTGCAAATGTCTCTTGTACCTTCAGTTTCGTTTGCAGATGCTCGAAAATTCATACGAAGAAGGATCTTTGAATCCAGAGTCCATAAAATCGCTTGCAAATGTTTATGTTACCTTCAGTTCCGTTCGTGCATGTTTGAAAATTCATACGAAGACGGATCTTCAACTCCAGAGTCCATAAAGGCGCTTGCGAATGTCTCTCGTACCTTCAGTTTCGTTCGTGGATGCTCGAAAATTCATACGAAGACGGATCTTTGAATCCAGAGTCCATAAAGGCGTTTGCAAATGTCTCTTGTACCTTCAGTTTCGTTTGCAGATGCTCGAAAATTCATACGGAGACGGATCTTCAACTCCAGAGTCCATAAACGCGCTTGCTAATGTCTCTTGTACCTTCAGTTTCGTTTGCAGATGCTCAGAAATTCAAACGAAGACGGATCTTCAACTCCAGAGTCCGTAAAGGCGCTTGCAAATGTCTTTTGTACCTTCTGTTTCGTTTGCAGATGCTCGAAAATTCATACGGAGACTGATCTTCAACTCCAGAGTCCATAAAAGCGCTTGCAAATGTCTCTTGTACCTTCAGTTTCGTTTGCAGATGCTCGAAAATTCATACGAAGACGGATCTTCAACTCCAGAGTCCATGAAGGCGCTTGCAATTGTCTTTTGGACCTTCAGATTCGTTCGTGGATGCTCGAAAATTCAGACGGAGACTGATCTTCAACTCCAGAGTCCATAAAGGCGCTTGCAAATGTCTCTTGTACCTTTAGTTTCGTTTGCAGATGCTCGAAAATTCATACGAAGACGGATCTTTGAATCCAGAGTCCATAAAATCGCTTGCAAATGTTTATGTTACCTTCAGTTCCGTTCGTGGATGTTTGAAAATTCATACGAAGACGGATCTTCATCTCCAGAGTCCATAAAATCGCTTGCAAATGTTTATGTTACCCACAGTTTCGTTCGTGGATGCTCGAAAATTCATACGAAGACGGATCTTCAACTCCAGAGTCCATAAAGGCGCTTGCAAATGTCTTTTGTACCTTCTGTTTCGTTCGCAGATGCTCGAAAATTCATACGGAGACTGATCTTCAACTCCAGAGTCCATAAAAGCGCTTGCAAATGTCTCTTGTACCTTCAGTTCCGTTCGTGGATGCTCGAAAATTCATACGACTACGGATGTTCAACTCCAGAGTCCATAAAGGCGCTTGCGAATGTCTCTTGTACCTTCAGTTTCGTTCGTGGATGCTCGAAAATTCATACGGAGACGGATCTTCAACTCCAGAGTCCATAAAATCGCTTGCAAATGTCTTTTGTACCTTCAGTTTCGTTCGTGGATGCTCGAAAATTCATAAGAAGACGAATCTTCAACTCCAGAGTCCGTAAAGGCGCTTGCAAATGTCTCTTGTACCTTCAGTTTCGTTCGTGGATGCTCGAAAATTCATACGAAGACGGAGCTTCAACTCCAGAGTCCATAATGGCGCTTGCAAATGTCTTTTGTACCTTCAGTTTCGTTCGTGGATGCTCGAAAATTCATACGAAGACGGATCTTCAACTCCAGAATCCATAAAGGCGCTTCGGATGTCTTTTGTACCTTCTGTTTCGTTTGCAGATGCTCGAAAATTCATACGGAGACTGATCTTCAACTCCAGAGTCCATAAAGGCGCTTGCAAATGTCTCTTGTACCTTCAGTTTCGTTTGCAGATGCTCGAAAATTCATACGAAGACGGATCTTCAACTCCAGAGTCCATGAAGGTGCTTGCAATTGTCTTTTGGACCTTCAGATTCGTTCGTGGATGCTCGAAAATTCAGACGGAGACTGATCTTCAACTCCAGAGTCCATAAAGGCGCTTGCAAATGTCTCTTGTACCTTCAGTTTCGTTTGCAGATGCTCGAAAATTCATACGAAGAAGGATCTTTGAATCCAGAGTCCATAAAATCGCTTGCAAATGTTTATGTTACCTTCAGTTCCGTTCGTGCATGTTTGAAAATTCATACGAAGACGGATCTTCAACTCCAGAGTCCATAAAGGCGCTTGCGAATGTCTCTCGTACCTTCAGTTTCGTTCGTGGATGCTCGAAAATTCATACGAAGACGGATCTTTGAATCCAGAGTCCATAAAGGCGTTTGCAAATGTCTCTTGTACCTTCAGTTTCGTTTGCAGATGCTCGAAAATTCATACGGAGACGGATCTTCAACTCCAGAGTCCATAAACGCGCTTGCTAATGTCTCTTGTACCTTCAGTTTCGTTTGCAGATGCTCAGAAATTCAAACGAAGACGGATCTTCAACTCCAGAGTCCATAAAGGCGCTTGCGAATGTCTTTTGTACCTTCAGTTTCGGTCGTGGATGCTCGAAAATTCATACGAAGACGGATCTTCATCTACAGAGTCCATAAAATCGCTTGCAAATGTTTATGTTACCCACAGTTTCGTTCGTGGATGCTCGAAAATTCATACGAAGACGGATCTTCAACTCCAGAGTCCATAAAGGCGCTTGCAAATGTCTCTTGTACCTTCAGTTTCATTCGTGG
Organism: Phymatocera aterrima; assembly: GCA_963170745.1. Taxonomy (NCBI): domain Eukaryota; kingdom Metazoa; phylum Arthropoda; class Insecta; order Hymenoptera; family Tenthredinidae; genus Phymatocera; species Phymatocera aterrima. Next base: position 15,723,454 of record OY720664.1, read on the forward strand.
ATGCTCGAAAATTCATATGAAGACGGATCGGCAATTACAGAGTCCATAAAATCGCTTGCAAATGTTTATGTTACCTTCAGTTTCGTTCGCGGATGCTCGAAAATTCATACGACGACGGATCTTCAACTCTACAGTCCGTAAAGGCGCTTGCAAATGTCTTTTGTACCTTCTGTTTCGTTTGCAGATGCTCGAAAATTCATACGGAGACTGATCTTCAACTCCAGAGTCCATAAAAGCGCTTGCAAATGTCTCTTGTACCTTCAGTTTCGTTTGCAGATGCTCGAAAATTCATACGAAGACGGATCTTCAACTCCAGAGTCCATGAAGGCGCTTGCAATTGTCTCTTGTACCTTTAGTTTCGTTTGCAGATGCTCGAAAATTCATACGAAGACGGATCTTTGAATCCAGAGTCCATAAAATCGCTTGCAAATGTTTATGTTACCTTCAGTTCCGTTCGTGGATGTTTGAAAATTCATACGAAGACGGATCTTCATCTCCAGAGTCCATAAAATCGCTTGCAAATGTTTATGTTACCCACAGTTTCGTTCGTGGATGCTCGAAAATTCATACGAAGACGGATCTTCAACTCCAGAGTCCATAAAGGCGCTTGCAAATGTCTCTTGTACCTTCAGTTTCGTTCGTGGATGCTCGAAAATTCATACGAAGACGGATCTTGAACTCCAGAGTCCATAAAGGCGCTTGCAAATGTCTCTTGTACCTTCAGTTTCATTCGTGGATGCTCGAAAATTCATATGAAGACGGATCTTCAACTACAGAGTCCATAAAATCGCTTGCAAATGTTTATGTTACCTTCAGTTTCGTTCGCGGACGCTCGAAAATTCATACGAAGACGGATCTTCAACTCCAGAGTCCATAAAGGCGCTTGCAAATGTCTTTTGTACCTTCAGTTCCGTTCGTGGATGCTCGAAAATTCATACGACGACGGATCTTCAACTCCAGAGTCCATAAAGGCGCTTGCAAATGTCTTTTGTACCTTCAGTTTCATTCGTGGATGCTCGAAAATTCATATGAAGACGGATCTTCAACTACAGAGTCCATAAAATCGCTTGCAAATGTTTATGTTACCTTCAGTTTCGTTCGCGGATGCTCGAAAATTCATACGAAGACGGATCTTCAACTCCAGAGTCCATAAAGGCGCTTGCAAATGTCTTTTGTACCTTCAGTTCCGTTCGTGGATGCTCGAAAATTCATACGACTACGGATGTTCAACTCCAGAGTCCATAAAGGCGCTTGCGAATGTCTCTTGTACCTTCAGTTTCGTTCGTGGATGCTCGAAAATTCATACGGAGACGGATCTTCAACTCCAGAGTCCATAAAATCGCTTGCAAATGTCTTTTGTACCTTCAGTTTCGTTCGTGGATGCTCGAAAATTCATAAGAAGACGAATCTTCAACTCCAGAGTCCGTAAAGGCGCTTGCAAATGTCTCTTGTACCTTCAGTTTCGTTCGTGGATGCTCGAAAATTCATACGAAGACGGAGCTTCAACTCCAGAGTCCATAATGGCGCTTGCAAATGTCTTTTGTACCTTCAGTTTCGTTCGTGGATGCTCGAAAATTCATACGAAGACGGATCTTCAACTCCAGAATCCATAAAGGCGCTTCGGATGTCTTTTGTACCTTCTGTTTCGTTTGCAGATGCTCGAAAATTCATACGGAGACTGATCTTCAACTCCAGAGTCCATAAAGGCGCTTGCAAATGTCTCTTGTACCTTCAGTTTCGTTTGCAGATGCTCGAAAATTCATACGAAGACGGATCTTCAACTCCAGAGTCCATGAAGGTGCTTGCAATTGTCTTTTGGACCTTCAGATTCGTTCGTGGATGCTCGAAAATTCAGACGGAGACTGATCTTCAACTCCAGAGTCCATAAAGGCGCTTGCAAATGTCTCTTGTACCTTCAGTTTCGTTTGCAGATGCTCGAAAATTCATACGAAGACGGATCTTTGAATCCAGAGTCCATGAAATCGCTTGCAAATGTTTATGTTACCTGCAGTTCCGTTCGTGCATGTTTGAAAATTCATACGAAGACGGATCTTCAACTCCAGAGTCCATAAAGGCGCTCGCGAATGTCTCTCGTACCTTCAGTTTCGTTCGTGGATGCTCGAAAATTCATACGAAGACGGATCTTTGAATCCAGAGTCCATAAAGGCGTTTGCGAATGTCTCTTGTACCTTCAGTTTCGTTTGCAGATGCTCGAAAATTCATACGGAGACGGATCTTCAACTCCAGAGTCCATGAACGCGCTTGCTAATGTCTCTTGTACCTTCAGTTTCGTTTGCAGATGCTCAGAAATTCAAACGAAGACGGATCTTCAACTCCAGAGTCCATAAAGGCGCTTGCGAATGTCTCTCGTACCTTCAGTTTCGTTCGTGGATGCTCGAAAATTCATACGAAGACGGATCTTTGAATCCAGAGTCCATAAAGGCGTTTGCAAATGTCTCTTGTACCTTCAGTTTCGTTTGCAGATGCTCGAAAATTCATACGGAGACGGATCTTTAACTCCAGAGTCCATAAACGCGCTCGCTAATGTCTCTTGTACCTTCAGTTTCGTTTGCAGATGCTCAGAAATTCAAACGAAGACGGATCTCTAACTCCAGAGTCCATAAAGGCGCTTGTAAATGTCTTTTGTACCTCCAGTTTCAGTCGTGGATGCTCGAAAATTCATACGAAGACGGATCTTCATCTCCAGAGTCCATAAAATCGCTTGCAAATGTTTATGTTACCCACAGTTTCGTTCGTGGATGCTCGAAAATTCATACGAAGACGGATCTTCAACTCCAGAGTCCATAAAGGCGCTTGCAAATGTCTCTTGTACCTTCAGTTTCGTTCGTGGATGCTCGAAAATTCATACGAAGACGGATCTTGAACTCCAGAGTCCATAAAGGCGCTTGCAAATGTCTCTTGTACCTTCAGTTTCATTCGTGGATGCTCGAAAATTCATATGAAGACGGATCTTCAACTACAGAGTCCATAAAATCGCTTGCAAATGTTTATGTTACCTTCAGTTTCGGTCGCGGATGCTCGAAAATTCATACGAAGACGGATCTTCAACTCCAGAGTCCATAAAGGCGCTTGCAAATGTCTTTTGTTCCTTCTGTTTCGTTTGCAGATGCTCGAAAATTCATACGGAGACTGATCTTCAACTCCAAAGTCCATAAAAGCGCTTGCAAATGTCTCTTGTACCTTCAGTTCCGTTCGTGGATGCTCGAAAATTCATACGACTACGGATGTTCAACTCCAGAGTCCATAAAGGCGCTTGCGAATGTCTCTTGTACCTTCAGTTTCGTTCGTGGATGCTCGAAAATTCATACGGAGACGGATCTTCAACTCCAGAGTCCATAAAATCGCTTGCAAATGTCTTTTGTACCTTCAGTTTCGTTCGTGGATGCTCGAAAATTCATAAGAAGACGAATCTTCAACTCCAGAGTCCGTAAAGGCGCTTGCAAATGTCTCTTGTACCTTCAGTTTCGTTCGTGGATGCTCGAAAATTCATACGAAGACGGAGCTTCAACTCCAGAGTCCATAATGGCGCTTGCAAATGTGTTTTGTACCTTCAGTTTCGTTCGTGGATGCTCGAAAATTCATACGAAGACGGATCTTCAACTCCAGAATCCATAAAGGCGCTTCGGATGTCTTTTGTACCTTCTGTTTCGTTTGCAGATGCTCGAAAATTCATACGGAGACTGATCTTCAACTCCAGAGTCCATAAAGGCGCTTGCAAATGTCTCTTGTACCTTCAGTTTCGTTTGCAGATGCTCGGAAATTCATACGAAGACGGATCTTCAACTCCAGAGTCCATGAAGGTGCTTGCAATTGTCTTTTGGACCTTCAGAATCGTTCGTGGATGCTCGAAGATTCAGACGGAGACTGATCTTCAACTCCAGAGTCCATAAAGGCGCTTGCAAATGTCTCTTGTACCTTCAGTTTCGTTTGCAGATGCTCGAAAATTCATACGAAGACGGATCTTTGAATCCAGAGTCCATAAAATCGCTTGCAAATGTTTATGTTACCTTCAGTTCCGTTCGTGCATGTTTGAAAATTCATACGAAGACGGATCTTCAACTCCAGGGTCCATAAAGGCGCTTGCGAATGTCTCTCGTACCTTCAGTTTCGTTCGTGGATGCTCGAAAATTCATACGAAGACGGATCTTTGAATCCAGAGTCCATAAAGGCGTTTGCGAATGTCTCTTGTACCTTCAGTTTCGTTTGCAGATGCTCGAAAATTCATACGGAGACGGATCTTCAACTCCAGAGTCCATAAACGCGCTTGCCAATGTCTCTTGTACCTTCAGTTTCGTTTGCAGATGCTCAGAAATTCAAACGAAGACGGATCTTCAACTCCAGAGTCCATAAAGGCGCTTGCAAATGTCTTTTGTACCTTCAGTTTCGGTCGTGGATGCTCGAAAATTCATACGAAGACGGATCTTCATCTACAGAGTCCATAAAATCGCTTGCAAATGTTTATGTTACCCACAGTTTCGTTCGTGGATGCTCGAAAATTCATACGAAGACGGATCTTCAACTCCAGAGTCCATAAAGGCGCTTGCAAATGTCTCTTGTACCTTCAGTTTCGTTCGTGGATGCTCGAAAATTCATACAAAGACGGATCTTGAACTCCAGAGTCCATAAAGGCGCTTGCAAAAGTCTCTTGTATCTTCAGTTTCATTCGTGGATGCTCGAAAATTCATATGAAGACGGATCGGCAATTACAGAGTCCATAAAATCGCTTGCAAATGTTTATGTTACCTTCAGTTTCGTTCGCGGATGCTCGAAAATTCATACGAAGACGGATCTTCAACTCTACAGTCCGTAAAGGCGCTTGCAAATGTCGTTTGTACCTTCTGTTTCGTTTGCAGATGCTCGAAAATTCATACGGAGACTGATCTTCAACTCCAGAGTCCATAAAAGCGCTTGCAAATGTCTCTTGTACCTTCAGTTTCGTTTGCAGATGCTCGAAAATTCATACGAAGACGGATCTTCAACTCCAGAGTCCATGAAGGCGCTTGCAATTGTCTTTTGGACCTTCAGATTCGTTCGTGGATGCTCGAAAATTCAGACGAAGACTGATCTTCAACTCCAGAGTCCATAAAGGCGCTTGCAAATGTCTCTTGTACCTTCAGTTTCGTTTGCAGATGCTCGAAAATTCATACGAAGACGAATCTTTGAATCCAGAGTCCATAAAATCGCTTGCAAATGTTTATGTTACCTTCAGTTCCGTTCGTGGATGTTTGAAAATTCATACGAAGACGGATCTTCATCTCCAGAGTCCATAAAATCGCTTGCAAATGTTTATGTTACCCACAGTTTCGTTCGTGGATGCTCGAAAATTCAAACGAAGACGGATCTTCAACTCCAGAGTCCATAAAGGCGCTTGCAAATGTCTCTTGTACCTTCAGTTTCGTTCCTGGATGCTCGAAAATTCATACGAAGACGGATCTTGAACTCCAGAGTCCATAAAGGCGCTTGCAAATGTCTCTTGTACCTTCAGTTTCATTCGTGGATGCTCGAAAATTCATATGAAGACGGATCTTCAACTACAGAGTCCATAAAATCGCTTGCAAATGTTTATGTTACCTTCAGTTTCGTTCGCGGACGCTCGAAAATTCATACGAAGACGGATCTTCAACTCCAGAGTCCATAAAGGCTCTCGCAAATGTCTTTTGTACCTTCAGTTCCGTTCGTGGATGCTCGAAAATTCATACGACGACGGATCTTCAACTCCAGAGTCCATAAAGGCACTTGCAAATGTCTTTTGTACCTTCAGTTTCGTTCGCAGATGCTCGAAAATTCATACGGAGACTGATCTTCAACTCCAGAGTCCATAAAGGCGCTTGCAAATGTCTCTTGTACCTTCAGTTTCGTTTGCAGATGCTCGAAAATTCATACGAAGACGGATCTTTGAATCCAGAGTCCATAAAATCGCTTGCAAATGTTTATGTTACCTTCAGTTCCGTTCGTGGATGTTTGAAAATTCATACGAAGACGGATCTTCAACTCCAGAGTCCATAAAGACGCTTGCGAATGTTTCTCGTACCTTCAGTTTCGTTCGTGGATGCTCGAAAATTCATACGAAGACGGATTTTTGAATCCAGAGTCCATCAAGGCGTTTGCAAATGTCTCTTGTACCTTCAGTTTTGTTTGCAGATGCCAACTCCAGAGTCCATAAAGGCGCTTGCTAATGTCTCTTGTACCTTCAGTTTCGTTTGCAGATGCTCAGAAATTAATACGAAGACGGATCTTCAACTCCAGAGTCCATAAAGGCGCTTGCAAATGTGTCTTGTACCTTCAGTTTCGTTCGTGGATGCTCGAAAATTCATACGAAGACGGATCTTCAACTCCAGAGTCCATAAAGGCGCTTGCAAATGTCTCTTGTACCTTCAGATTCGTTCGTGGATAATCGAAAAATCATACGAAGACGGATCTTCAACTCCAGAGTCCATAATGGCACTTGCAAAAGTCTGTTGTACCTTCAGTTTCGTTCGTGGATGCTTGAAAATTCATACGGAGACTGATCTTCAACTCCAGAGTCCATAAAGCCGCCTGCAAATGTCTCTTGTACCTTCAGTTCCGTTTGCAGATGCTCGAAAATTCATACGAAGACGGATCTTCAACTCCAGAGTCCGTAAAGGCGCTTGCAAATGTCTCTCGTACCTTCAGTTTTGTTCGTGGATGCTCGAAAATTCATACGAAGACGGAGCTTCAACTCCAGAGTCCAAAAAGGCGCTTGCAAATGTCGTTTGTACCTTCAGTTTCGTTCGTGGATGCTCGAAAATTCATACGAAGACGGATCTTCAACTCCAAAGTCCATAAAGGCGCTTGCAAATGTCTTTTGTACCTTCAGTTTCGTTTGCAGATACTCGAAAATTCATACGGAGACTGATCTTCAACTCCAGAGTCCATAAAGGCGCTTGCAAATGTCTCTTGTACCTTCAGTTTCGTTTGCAGATGCTCGAAAATTCATACGAAGACGGATCTTTGAATCCAGAGTCCATAAAATCGCTTGCAAATATTTATGTTACCTTCAGTCCCGTTCGTGGATGTTTGAAAATTCATACGAAGACGGATCTTCAACTCCAGAGTCCATAAAGGCGCTTGCGAATGTCTCTCGTACCTTCAGTTTCGTTCGTGGATGCTCGAAAATTCATACGAAGACGGATCTTTGAATCCAGAGTCCATAAAGGCGTTTGCAAATGCCTCTTGTACCTTCAGTTTCGTTCGCAGATGCTCGAAAATTCATACGGAGACGGATCTTCAACTCCAGAGTCCATAAAGGCGCTTGCTAATGTCTCTTGTACCTTCAGTTTCGTTTGCAGATGCTCAGAAATTCAAACGAAGACGGATCTTCAACTCCAGAGTCCGTAAAGGCGCTTGCAAATGTCTTTTGTACCTTCAGTTTCGGTCGTGGATGCTCGAAACTTCATACGAAGACGGATCTTCATCTCCAGAGTCCATAAAATCGCTTGCAAATGTTTATGTTACCCACAGTTTCGTTCGTGGATGCTCGAAAATTCATACGAAGACGGATCTTCAACTCCAGAGTCCATAAAGGCGCTTGCAAATGTCTCTTGTACCTTCAGTTTCGTTCGTGGATGCTCGAAAATTCATACGAAGACGGATCTTGAACTCCAGAGTCCATAAAGGCGCTTGCAAATGTCTCTTGTACCTTCAGTTTCATTCGTGGATGCTCGAAAATTCATATGAAGACGGATCTTCAACTACAGAGTCCATAAAATCGCTTGCAAATGTTTATGTTACCTTCAGTTTCGTTCGCGGATGCTCGAAAATTCATACGAAGACGGATCTTCAACTCCAGAGTCCATAAAGGCGCTTGCAAATGTCTTTTGTACCTTCTGTTTCGTTTGCAGATGCTCGAAAATTCATACGGAGACTGATCTTCAACTCCAGAGTCCATAAAAGCGCTTGTAAATGTCTCTTGTACCTTCAGTTTCGTTTGCAGATGCTCGAAAATTCATACGAAGACGGATCTTCAACTCCAGAGTCCATGAAGGCGCTTGCAATTGTCTTTTGGACCTTCAGATTCGTTCGTGGATGCTCGAAAATTCAGACGGAGACTGATCTTCAACTCCAGAGTCCATAAAGGCGCTTGCAAATGTCTCTTGTACCTTCAGTTTCGTTTGCAGATGCTCGAAAATTCATACGAAGACGGATCTTTGAATCCAGAGTCCATAAAATCGCTTGCAAATGTTTATGTTACCTTCAGTTCCGTTCGTGGATGTTTGAAAATTCATACGAAGACGGATCTTCAGCTCCAGAGTCCATAAAGGCGCTTGCGAATGTCTCTCGTACCTTCAGTTTCGTTCGTGGATGCTCGAAAATTCATACGAAGACGGATCTTTGAATCCAGAGTCCATTAAGGCGTTTGCAAATGTCTCTTGTACCTTCAGTTTCGTTTGCAGATGCTCGAAAATTCATACGGAGACGGATCTTCAACTCCAGAGTCCATAAAGGCGCTTGCTAATGTCTCTTGTACCTTCAGTTTCGTTTGCAGATGCTCAGAAATTCAAACGAAGACGGATCTTGAACTCCAGAGTCCATAAAGGCGCTTGCATATGTCTCTTGTACCTTCAGTTTCATTCGTGGATGCTCGAAAATTCATATGAAGACGGATCTTCAACTACAGAGTCCATAAAATCGCTTGCAAATGTTTATGTTACCTTCAGTTTCGTTCGCGGATGCTCGAAAATTCATACGAAGACGGATCTTCAACTCCAGAGTCCATAAAGGCGCTTGCAAATGTCTTTTGTTCCTTCTGTTTCGTTTGCAGATGCTCGAAAATTCATACGGAGACTGATCTTCAACTCCAGAGTCCATAAAAGCGCTTGCAAATGTCCCTTGTACCTTCAGTTCCGTTCGTGGATGCTCGAAAATTCATACGACTACGGATGTTCAACTCCAGAGTCCATAAAGGCGCTTGCGAATGTCTCTTGTACCTTCAGTTTCGTTCGTGGATGCTCGAAAATTCATACGGAGACGGATCTTCAACTCCAGAGTCCATAAAATCGCTTGCAAATGTCTTTTGTACCTTCAGTTTCGTTCGTGGATGCTCGAAAATTCATAAGAAGACGAATCTTCAACTCCAGAGTCCGTAAAGGCGCTTGCAAATGTCTCTTGTACCTTCAGTTTCGTTCGTGGATGCTCGAAAATTCATACGAAGACGGAGCTTCAACTCCAGAGTCCATAATGGCGCTTGCAAATGTGTTTTGTACCTTCAGTTTCGTTCGTGGATGCTCGAAAATTCATACGAAGACGGATCTTCAACTCCAGAATCCATAAAGGCGCTTCGGATGTCTTTTGTACCTTCTGTTTCGTTTGCAGATGCTCGAAAATTCATACGGAGACTGATCTTCAACTCCAGAGTCCATAAAGGCGCTTGCAAATGTCTCTTGTACCTTCAGTTTCGTTTGCAGATGCTCGAAAATTCATACGAAGACGGATCTTCAACTCCAGAGTCCATGAAGGTGCTTGCAATTGTCTTTTGGACCTTCAGATTCGTTCGTGGATGCTCGAATATTCAGACGGAGACTGATCTTCAACTCCAGAGTCCATAAAGGCGCTTGCAAATGTCTCTTGTACCTTCAGTTTCGTTTGCAGATGCTCGAAAATTCATACGAAGACGGATCTTTGAATCCAGAGTCCATAAAATCGCTTGCAAATGTTTATGTTACCTTCAGTTCCGTTCGTGCATGTTTGAAAATTCATACGAAGACGGATCTTCAACTCCAGAGTCCATAAAGGCGCTTGCGAATGTCTCTCGTACCTTCAGTTTCGTTCGTGGATGCTCGAAAATTCATACGAAGACGGATCTTTGAAGCCAGAGTCCATAAAGGCGTTTGCAAATGTCTCTCGTACCTTCAGTTTCGTTTGCAGATGCTCGAAAATTCATACGGAGACGGATCTTCAACTCCAGAGTCCATAAACGCGCTTGCCAATGTCTCTTGTACCTTCAGTTTCGTTTGCAGATGCTCAGAAATTCAAACGAAGACGGATCTTCAACTCCAGAGTCCATAAAGGCGCTTGCAAATGTCTTTTGTACCTTCAGTTTCGGTCGTGGATGCTCGAAAATTCATACGAAGACGGATCTTCATCTACAGAGTCCATAAAATCGCTTGCAAATGTTTATGTTACCCACAGTTTCGTTCGTGGATGCTCGAAAATTCATACGAAGACGGATCTTCAACTCCAGAGTCCATAAAGGCGCTTGCAAATGTCTCTTGTACCTTCAGTTTCGTTCGTGGATGCTCGAAAATTCATACAAAGACGGATCTTGAACTCCAGAGTCCATAAAGGCGCTTGCAAAAGTCTCTTGTATCTTCAGTTTCATTCGTGGATGCTCGAAAATTCATATGAAGACGGATCGGCAATTACAGAGTCCATAAAATCGCTTGCAAATGTTTATGTTACCTTCAGTTTCGTTCGCGGATGCTCGAAAATTCATACGAAGACGGATCTTCAACTCTACAGTCCGTAAAGGCGCTTGCAAATGTCGTTTGTACCTTCTGTTTCGTTTGCAGATGCTCGAAAATTCATACGGAGACTGATCTTCAACTCCAGAGTCCATAAAAGCGCTTGCAAATGTCTCTTGTACCTTCAGTTTCGTTTGCAGATGCTCGAAAATTCATACGAAGACGGATCTTCAACTCCAGAGTCCATGAAGGCGCTTGCAATTGTCTTTTGGACCTTCAGATTCGTTCGTGGATGCTCGAAAATTCAGACGAAGACTGATCTTCAACTCCAGAGTCCATAAAGGCGCTTGCAAATGTCTCTTGTACCTTCAGTTTCGTTTGCAGATGCTCGAAAATTCATACGAAGACGGATCTTTGAATCCAGAGTCCATAAAATCGCTTGCAAATGTTTATGTTACCTTCAGTTCCGTTCGTGGATGTTTGAAAATTCATACGAAGACGGATCTTCATCTCCAGAGTCCATAAAATCGCTTGCAAATGTTTATGTTACCCACAGTTTCGTTCGTGGATGCTCGAAAATTCATACGAAGACGGATCTTCAACTCCAGAGTCCATAAAGGCGCTTGCAAATGTCTCTTGTACCTTCAGTTTCGTTCCTGGATGCTCGAAAATTCATACGAAGACGGATCTTGAACTCCAGAGTCCATAAAGGCGCTTGCAAATGTCTCTTGTACCTTCAGTTTCATTCGTGGATGCTCGAAAATTCATATGAAGACGGATCTTCAACTACAGAGTCCATAAAATCGCTTGCAAATGTTTATGTTACCTTCAGTTTCGTTCGCGGACGCTCGAAAATTCATACGAAGACGGATCTTCAACTCCAGAGTCCATAAAGGCGCTTGCAAATGTCTTTTGTACCTTCAGTTCCGTTCGTGGATGCTCGAAAATTCATACGACGACGGATCTTCAACTCCAGAGTCCATAAAGGCGCTTGCAAATGTCTTTTGTACCTTCAGTTTCGTTCGCAGATGCTCGAAAATTCATACGGAGACTGATCTTCAACTCCAGAGTCCATAAAGGCGCTTGCAAATGTCTCTTGTACCTTCAGTTTCGTTTGCAGATGCTCGAAAATTCATACGAAGACGGATCTTTGAATCCAGAGTCCATAAAATCGCTTGCAAATGTTTATGTTACCTTCAGTTCCGTTCGTGGATGTTTGAAAATTCATACGAAGACGGATCTTCAACTCCGGAGTCCATAAAGACGCTTGCGAATGTTTCTCGTACCTTCAGTTTCGTTCGTGGATGCTCGAAAATTCATACGAAGACGGATTTTTGAATCCAGAGTCCATTAAGGCGTTTGCAAATGTCTCTTGTACCTTCAGTTTCGTTTGCAGATGCCAACTCCAGAGTCCATAAAGGCGCTTGCTAATGTCTCTTGTACCTTCAGTTTCGTTTGCAGATGCTCAGAAATTAATACGAAGACGGATCTTCAACTCCAGAGTCCATAAAGGCGCTTGCAAATGTGTCTTGTACCTTCAGTTTCGTTCGTGGATGCTCGAAAATTCATACGAAGACGGATCTTCAACTCCAGAGTCCATAAAGGCGCTTGCAAATGTCTCTTGTACCTTCAGATTCGTTCGTGGATAATCGAAAAATCATACGAAGACGGATCTTCAACTCCAGAGTCCATAATGGCACTTGCAAAAGTCTGTTGTACCTTCAGTTTCGTTCGTGGATGCTTGAAAATTCATACGGAGACTGATCTTCAACTCCAGAGTCCATAAAGCCGCCTGCAAATGTCTCTTGTACCTTCAGTTCCGTTTGCAGATGCTCGAAAATTCATACGAAGACGGATCTTCAACTCCAGAGTCCGTAAAGGCGCTTGCAAATGTCTCTCGTACCTTCAGTTTTGTTCGTGGATGCTCGAAAATTCATACGAAGACGGAGCTTCAACTCCAGAGTCCAAAAAGGCGCTTGCAAATGTCGTTTGTACCTTCAGTTTCGTTCGTGGATGCTCGAAAATTCATACGAAGACGGATCTTCAAATCCAGAGTCCATAAAGGCGCTTGCAAATGTCTCTTGTACCTTCAGATTCGTTCGTGGATAATCGAAAAATCATACGAAGACGGATCTCCAACTCCAGAGTCCATAATGGCACTTGCAAAAGTCTTTTGTACCTTCAGTTTCGTTCGCGGATGCTCGAAAATTCATACGAAGACGGATCTTCAACTCCAGAGTCCATAAAGGCGCTTGCAAATGTCTTTTGTTCCTTCTGTTTCGTTTGCAGATGCTCGAAAATTCATACGGAGACTGATCTTCAACTCCAGAGTCCATAAAAGCGCTTGCAAATGTCCCTTGTACCTTCAGTTCCGTTCGTGGATGCTCGAAAATTCATACGACTACGGATGTTCAACTCCAGAGTCCATAAAGGCGCTTGCGAATGTCTCTTGTACCTCCAGTTTCGTTCGTGGATGCTCGAAAATTCATACGGAGACGGATCTTCAACTCCAGAGTCCATAAAATCGCTTGCAAATGTCTTTTGTACCTTCAGTTTCGTTCGTGGATGCTCGAAAATTCATAAGAAGACGAATCTTCAACTCCAGAGTCCGTGAAGGCGCTTGCAAATGTCTCTTGTACCTTCAGTTTCGTTCGTGGATGCTCGAAAATTCATACGAAGACGGAGCTTCAACTCCAGAGTCCATAATGGCGCTTGCAAATGTGTTTTGTACCTTCAGTTTCGTTCGTGGATGCTCGAAAATTCATACGAAGACGGATCTTCAACTCCAGAATCCATAAAGGCGCTTCGGATGTCTTTTGTACCTTCTGTTTCGTTTGCAGATGCTCGAAAATTCATACGGAGACTGATCTTCAACTCCAGAGTCCATAAAGGCGCTTGCAAATGTCTCTTGTACCTTCAGTTTCGTTTGCAGATGCTCGAAAATTCATACGAAGACGGATCTTCAACTCCAGAGTCCATGAAGGTGCTTGCAATTGTCTTTTGGACCTTCAGATTCGTTCGTGGATGCTCGAATATTCAGACGGAGACTGATCTTCAACTCCAGAGTCCATAAAGGCGCTTGCAAATGTCTCTTGTACCTTCAGTTTCGTTTGCAGATGCTCGAAAATTCATACGAAGACGGATCTTTGAATCCAGAGTCCATAAAATCGCTTGCAAATGTTTATGTTACCTTCAGTTCCGTTCGTGCATGTTTGAAAATTCATACGAAGACGGATCTTCAACTCCAGAGTCCATAAAGGCGCTTGCGAATGTCTCTCGTACCTTCAGTTTCGTTCGTGGATGCTCGAAAATTCATACGAAGACGGATCTTTGAAGCCAGAGTCCATAAAGGCGTTTGCAAATGTCTCTTGTACCTTCAGTTTCGTTTGCAGATGCTCGAAAATTCATACGGAGACGGATCTTCAACTCCAGAGTCCATAAACGCGCTTGCCAATGTCTCTTGTACCTTCAGTTTCGTTTGCAGATGCTCAGAAATTCAAACGAAGACGGATCTTCAACTCCAGAGTCCATAAAGGCGCTTGCAAATGTCTTTTGTACCTTCAGTTTCGGTCGTGGATGCTCGAAAATTCATACGAAGACGGATCTTCATCTACAGAGTCCATAAAATCGCTTGCAAATGTTTATGTTACCCACAGTTTCGTTCGTGGATGCTCGAAAATTCATACGAAGACGGATCTTCAACTCCAGAGTCCATAAAGGCGCTTGCAAATGTCTCTTGTACCTTCAGTTTCGTTCGTGGATGCTCGAAAATTCATACAAAGACGGATCTTGAACTCCAGAGTCCATAAAGGCGCTTGCAAAAGTCTCTTGTATCTTCAGTTTCATTCGTGGATGCTCGAAAATTCATATGAAGACGGATCGGCAATTACAGAGTCCATAAAATCGCTTGCAAATGTTTATGTTACCTTCAGTTTCGTTCGCGGATGCTCGAAAATTCATACGAAGACGGATCTTCAACTCTACAGTCCGTAAAGGCGCTTGCAAATGTCGTTTGTACCTTCTGTTTCGTTTGCAGATGCTCGAAAATTCATACGGAGACTGATCTTCAACTCCAGAGTCCATAAAAGCGCTTGCAAATGTCTCTTGTACCTTCAGTTTCGTTTGCAGATGCTCGAAAATTCATACGAAGACGGATCTTCAACTCCAGAGTCCATGAAGGCGCTTGCAATTGTCTTTTGGACCTTCAGATTCGTTCGTGGATGCTCGAAAATTCAGACGAAGACTGATCTTCAACTCCAGAGTCCATAAAGGCGCTTGCAAATGTCTCTTGTACCTTCAGTTTCGTTTGCAGATGCTCGAAAATTCATACGAAGACGGATCTTTGAATCCAGAGTCCATAAAATCGCTTGCAAATGTTTATGTTACCTTCAGTTCCGTTCGTGGATGTTTGAAAATTCATACGAAGACGGATCTTCATCTCCAGAGTCCATAAAATCGCTTGCAAATGTTTATGTTACCCACAGTTTCGTTCGTGGATGCTCGAAAATTCATACGAAGACGGATCTTCAACTCCAGAGTCCATAAAGGCGCTTGCAAATGTCTCTTGTACCTTCAGTTTCGTTCCTGGATGCTCGAAAATTCATACGAAGACGGATCTTGAACTCCAGAGTCCATAAAGGCGCTTGCAAATGTCTCTTGTACCTTCAGTTTCATTCGTGGATGCTCGAAAATTCATATGAAGACGGATCTTCAACTACAGAGTCCATAAAATCGCTTGCAAATGTTTATGTTACCTTCAGTTTCGTTCGCGGACGCTCGAAAATTCATACGAAGACGGATCTTCAACTCCAGAGTCCATAAAGGCGCTTGCAAATGTCTCTTGTACCTTCAGTTTCGTTTGCAGATGCTCGAAAATTCATACGAAGACGGATCTTTGAATCCAGAGTCCATAAAATCGCTTGCAAATGTTTATGTTACCTTCAGTTCCGTTCGTGGATGTTTGAAAATTCATACGAAGACGGATCTTCAACTCCAGAGTCCATAAAGGCGCTTGCAAATGTCTCTTGTACCTTCAGTTTCGTTTGCAGATGCTCGAAAATTCATACGAAGACGGATCTTTGAATCCAGAGTCCATAAAATCGCTTGCAAATGTTTATGTTACCTTCAGTTCCGTTCGTGGATGCTCGAAAATTCATACGACGACGGATCTTCAACTCCAGAGTCCATAAAGGCGCTTGCAAATGTCTTTTGTACCTTCAGTTTCGTTCGCAGATGCTCGAAAATTCATACGGAGACTGATCTTCAACTCCAGAGTCCATAAAGGCGCTTGCAAATGTCTCTTGTACCTTCAGTTTCGTTTGCAGATGCTCGAAAATTCATACGAAGACGGATCTTTGAATCCAGAGTCCATAAAATCGCTTGCAAATGTTTATGTTACCTTCAGTTCCGTTCGTGGATGTTTGAAAATTCATACGAAGACGGATCTTCAACTCCGGAGTCCATAAAGACGCTTGCGAATGTTTCTCGTACCTTCAGTTTCGTTCGTGGATGCTCGAAAATTCATACGAAGACGGATTTTTGAATCCAGAGTCCATTAAGGCGTTTGCAAATGTCTCTTGTACCTTCAGTTTCGTTTGCAGATGCCAACTCCAGAGTCCATAAAGGCGCTTGCTAATGTCTCTTGTACCTTCAGTTTCGTTTGCAGATGCTCAGAAATTAATACGAAGACGGATCTTCAACTCCAGAGTCCATAAAGGCGCTTGCAAATGTGTCTTGTACCTTCAGTTTCGTTCGTGGATGCTCGAAAATTCATACGAAGACGGATCTTCAACTCCAGAGTCCATAAAGGCGCTTGCAAATGTCTCTTGTACCTTCAGATTCGTTCGTGGATAATCGAAAAATCATACGAAGACGGATCTTCAACTCCAGAGTCCATAATGGCACTTGCAAAAGTCTGTTGTACCTTCAGTTTCGTTCGTGGATGCTTGAAAATTCATACGGAGACTGATCTTCAACTCCAGAGTCCATAAAGCCGCCTGCAAATGTCTCTTGTACCTTCAGTTCCGTTTGCAGATGCTCGAAAATTCATACGAAGACGGATCTTCAACTCCAGAGTCCGTAAAGGCGCTTGCAAATGTCTCTCGTACCTTCAGTTTTGTTCGTGGATGCTCGAAAATTCATACGAAGACGGAGCTTCAACTCCAGAGTCCAAAAAGGCGCTTGCAAATGTCGTTTGTACCTTCAGTTTCGTTCGTGGATGCTCGAAAATTCATACGAAGACGGATCTTCAAATCCAGAGTCCATAAAGGCGCTTGCAAATGTCTCTTGTACCTTCAGATTCGTTCGTGGATAATCGAAAAATCATCCGAAGACGGATCTCCAACTCCAGAGTCCATAATGGCACTTGCAAAAGTCTTTTGTACCTTCAGTTTCGTTCGTGGATGCTTGAAAATTCATACGGAGACTGATCTTCAACTCCAGAGTCCATAAAGCCGCCTGCAAATGTCTTTTGTACCTTCAGTTCCGTTTGCAGATGCTCGAAAATTCATACGAAGACGGATCTTCAACTCCAGAGTCCATAAAATCGCTTGCAAATGTTTATGTTACCCACAGTTTCGGTCGTGGATGCTCGAAAATTCATACGTAGACGGATCTTCAACTCCAGATTCCATAAAGGCGCTTGCAAATGTCTCTTGTACCTTCTGTTTCGTTTGCAGATGCTCGAAAATTCATACGGAGACTGATCTTCAACTCCAGAGTCCATGAAAGCGCTTGCAAATGTCTCTTGTACCTTCAGTGTCGTTCGCGGATGCTCGAAAATTCATACGAAGACGGATCTTCAACTCCAGAGTCCATAAAATCGCTTGCAAATGTTTATGTTACCTTCAGTTTCGTTCGCGGATGCTCGAAAATTCATACGAAGACGGATCTTCAACTCCAGAGTCCATAAAGGCGCTTGCAAATGTCTTTTGTACCTTCTGTTTCGTTTGCAGATGCTCGAAAATTCATACGGAGACTGATCTTCAACTCCAGAGTCCATGAAAGCGCTTGCAAATGTCTCTTGTACCTTCAGTGTCGTTCGCGGATGCTCGAAAATTCATACGAAGACGGATCTTCAACTCCAGAGTCCATAAAGGCGCTTGCAAATGTCTCTTGTACCTTCAGTTCCGTTCGTGGATGCTCGAAAATTCATACGACGACGGATCTTCAACTCCAGAGTCCATAAAGGCGCTTGCAAATGTCTTTTGTACTTTCAGTTTCGTTCGTGGATGCTCGAAAATTCATACGGAGACGGATCTTCAACTTCAGAGTCCATAAAGGCGCTTGCAAATGTCTCTTGTACCTTCAGTTTCGTTTGCAGATGCTCGAAAATCCATACGAAGACGGATCTTCAACTCCAGAGTCCATAAAGGCGCTTGCTAATGTCTCTTGTACCTTCAGTTTCGTTTGCAGATGCTCAGAAATTCATACGAAGACGGATCTTCAACTCCAGAGTCCATAAAGGCGCTTGCGAATGTTTTTCGTAACTTCAGTTTCGTTCGTGGATGCTCGAAAATTCATACGAAGACGGATTTTTGAATCCAGAGTCCATGAAGGCGCTTGCAATTGTCTTTTGGACCTTCAGATTCGTTCGTGGATGCTCGAAAATTCATACGAAGACGGATCTTCAACTCCGGAGTCCATAAAGGCGCTTGCAAATGTCTCTTGTACCTTCAGTTTCGTTCGTGGATGCTCGAAAATTCATACGAAGACGGATCTTGAACTCCAGAGTCCATAAAGGCGCTTGCAAATGTCTCTTGTACCTTCAGTTTCATTCGTGGATGCTCGAAAATTCATATGAAGACGGATCTTCAACTACAGAGTCCATAAAATCGCTTGCAAATGTTTATGTTACCTTCAGTTTCGTTCGCGGATGCTCGAAAATTCATACGAAGACGGATCTTCAACTCCAGAGTCCATAAAGGCGCTTGCAAATGTCTCTTGTACCTTCAGTTCCGTTCGTGGATGCTCGAAAATTCATACGACGACGGATCTTCAACTCCAGAGTCCATAAAGGCGCTTGCGAATGTCTCTTGTACCTTCAGTTTCGTTCGTGGATGCTCGAAAATTCATACGGAGACGGATCTTCAACTCCAGAGTCCATAAAATCGCTTGCAAATGTCTTTTGTACCTTCAGTTTCGTTCGTGGATGCTCGAAAATTCATAAGAAGACGAATCTTCAACTCCAGAGTCCGTAAAGGCGCTTGCAAATGTCTCTTGTACCTTCAGTTTCGTTCGTGGATGCTCGAAAATTCATACGAAGACGGAGCTTCAACTCCAGAGTCCATAAAGGCGCTCGCAAATGTCTTTTGTACCTCCTGTTTCGTTTGCAGATGCTCGAAAATTCATACGGAGACTGATCTTCAACTCCAGAGTTCATAAAGGCGCTTGCAAATGTCTCTTGTACCTTCAGTTTCGTTTGCAGATGCTCGAAAATTCATACGGAGACGGATCTTCAACTCCAGAGTCCATGAAGGCGCTTGCAATTGTCTTTTGGACCTCCAGTTCCGTTCGTGGATGCTCGAAAATTCATACGACGACGGATCTTCAACTCCAGAGTCCATAAAGGCGCTTGCGAATGTCTCTTGTACCTTCAGTTTCGTTCGTGGATGCTCGAAAATTCATACAGAGACGGATCTTCAACTCCAGATTCCATCAAAGCGCATGCAAATGTCTCTTGTACCTTCAGTTCTGTTTGCAGATGCTCGAAAATTCATACGAAGACTGATCTTCAACTCCAGAGTCCATCAAGGCGCTTGCAAATGTCTCTTGTACCCTCAGTTTCGTTCGTGGATGCTCGAAAATTCATACGAAGACGGATCTTCAACTCCAGAGTCCATGGAGGCGCTTGCAAATGTCTCTTGTACCTTCAGTTTCGTTTGTAGTTGCTCGAAAATTCATACGAAGACGGATCTTCAACTCCAGAGTCCATAAAATCGCTTGCAAATGTTTATGTTACCTTCAGTTTCGATCGTGGATGCTCGAAAATTCATTCGAAGACGGATCTTGAACTCCAAAGTCCATAAAGGCGCTTGCAAATGTCTCTTGTACCTTCAGTTTCATTCGTGGATGCTCGAAAATTCATATGAAGACGGATCTTCAACTACAGAGTCCATAAAATCGCTTGCAAATGTTTATGTTACCTTCAGTTTCGTTCGCGGATGCTCGAAAATTCATACGAAGACGGATCTTCAACTCCAGAGTCCATAAAGGCGCTTGCAAATGTCTCTTGTACCTTCAGTTCCGTTCGTGGATGCTCGAAAATTCATACGACGACGGATCTTCAACTCCAGAGTCCATAAAGGCGCTTGCGAATGTCTCTTGTACCTTCAGTTTCGTTCGTGGATGCTCGAAAATTCATACGGAGACGGATCTTCAACTCCAGAGTCCATAAAATCGCTTGCAAATGTCTTTTGTACCTTCAGTTTCGTTCGTGGATGCTCGAAAATTCATAAGAAGACGAATCTTCAACTCCAGAGTCCGTAAAGGCGCTTGCAAATGTCTCTTGTACCTTCAGTTTCGTTCGTGGATGCTCGAAAATTCATACGATGACGGAGCTTCAACTCCAGAGTCCATAAAGGCGCTCGCAAATGTCTTTTGTACCTTCCGTTTCGTTTGCAGATGCTCGAAAATTCATACGGAGACTGATCTTCAACTCCAGAGTCCATAAAGGCGCTTGCAAATGTCTCTTGTACCTTCAGTTTCATTCGTGGATGCTCGAAAATTCATATGAAGACGGATCTTCAACTACAGAGTCCATAAAATCGCTTGCAAATGTTGATGTTACCTTCAGTTTCGTTCGCGGATGCTCGAAAATTAATACGAAGACGGATCTTCAACTCCAGAGTCCATAAAGGCGCTTGCAAATGTCTCTTGTACCTTCTGTTCCGTTCGTGGATGCTCGAAAATTCATACGACGACGGATCTTCAACTCCAGAGTCCATAAAGGCGCTTGCGAATGTCTCTTGTACCTTCAGTTTCGTTCGTGGATGCTCGAAAATTCATACAGAGACGGATCTTCAACTCCAGATTCCATCAAAGCGCATGCAAATGTCTCTTGTACCTTCAGTTCTGTTTGCAGATGCTCGAAAATTCATACGAAGACTGATCTTCAACTCCAGAGTCCATCAAGGTGCTTGCAAATGTCTCTTGTACCCTCAGTTTCGTTCGTGGATGCTCGAAAATTCATACGAAGACGGATCTTCAACTCCAGAGTCCATAAAGGCGCTTGCAAATGTCTCTTGTACCTTCAGTTTCGTTTGTAGTTGCTCGAAAATTCATACGAAGACGGATCTTCAACTCCAGAATCCATAAAATCGCTTGCAAATGTTTATGTTACCTTCAGTTTCGATCGTGGATGCTCGAAAATTCATACGAAGACGGATCTTCAACTCCGGAATCCATAAAGGCGCTTGCAAATGTCTCTTGTACCTGCAGTTTCGGTCGTGGATGCTCGAAAATTCATACGAAGACGGATCTTGAACTCCAGAGTCCATAAAGGCGCTTGCAAATGTCTCTTGTACCTTCGGTTTCATTCGTGGATGCTCGAAAATTCATATGAAGACGGATCTTCAACTACAGAGTCCATAAAATCGCTTGCAAATGTTTATGTTACCTTCAGTTTCGTTCGCGGATGCTCGAAAATTAATACGAAGACGGATCTTCAACTCCAGAGTCCATAAAATCGCTTGCAAATGTTTATGTTACCTTTAGTTTCGATCGTGGATGCTCGAAAATTCATACGAAGACGGATCTTCATCTCCAGAGTCCATAAAGGCGCTTGCAAATGTCTCTTGTACCTTCAGTTTCGTTCGTGGATGCTCGAAAATTCATACGAAGACGGATCTTCAAATCCAGAGTCCATAAAGGCGCTTGCAAATGTCTCTTGTACCTTCAGATTCGTTCGTGGATAATCGAAAAATCATACGAAGACGGATCTTTAACTCCAGAGTCCATAATGGCACTTGCAAAAGTCTTTTGTACCTTCAGTTTCGTTCGTGGATGCTTGAAAATTCATACGGAGACTGATCTTCAACTCCAGAGTCCATTAAGCCGCCTGCAAATGTCTCTTGTACCTTCAGTTCCGTTTGCAGATGCTCGATAATTCATACGAAGACGGATCTTCAACTCCAGAGTCCATAAAATCGCTTGCAAATGTTTATGTTACCCACAGTTTCGTTCGTGGATGCTCGAAAATTCATACGAAGACGGATCTTCAACTCCAGAGTCCATAAAGGCGCTTGCAAATGTCTCTTGTACCTTCAGTTTCATTCGTGGATGCTCGAAAATTCATATGAAGACGGATCTTCAATTACAGAGTCCATAAAATCGCTTGCAAATGTTTATGTTACCTTCAGTGTCGTTCGCGGATGCTCGAAAATTCATACGAAGACGGATCTTCAACTCCAGAGTCCATAAAGGCGCTTGCAAATGTCTCTTGTACCTTCAGTTCCGTTCGTGGATGCTCGAAAATTCATACGACGACGGATCTTCAACTCCAGAGTCCATAAAGGCGCTTGCAAATGTCTTTTGTACTTTCAGTTTCGTTCGTGGATGCTCGAAAATTCATACGGAGACGGATCTTCAACTTCAGAGTCCATAAAGGCGCTTGCAAATGTCTCTTGTACCTTCAGTTTCGTTTGCAGATGCTCGAAAATCCATACGAAGACGGATCTTCAACTCCAGAGTCCATAAAGGCGCTTGCTAATGTCTCTTGTACCTTCAGTTTCGTTTGCAGATGCTCAGAAATTCATACGAAGACGGATCTTCAACTCCAGAGTCCATAAAGGCGCTTGCGAATGTTTTTCGTAACTTCAGTTTCGTTCGTGGATGCTCGAAAATTCATACGAAGACGGATTTTTGAATCCAGAGTCCATGAAGGCGCTTGCAATTGTCTTTTGGACCTTCAGATTCGTTCGTGGATGCTCGAAAATTCATACGAAGACGGATCTTCAACTCCGGAGTCCATAAAGGCGCTTGCAAATGTCTCTTGTACCTTCAGTTTCGTTCGTGGATGCTCGAAAATTCATACGAAGACGGATCTTGAACTCCAGAGTCCATAAAGGCGCTTGCAAATGTCTCTTGTACCTTCAGTTTCATTCGTGGATGCTCGAAAATTCATATGAAGACGGATCTTCAACTACAGAGTCCATAAAATCGCTTGCAAATGTTTATGTTACCTTCAGTTTCGTTCGCGGATGCTCGAAAATTCATACGAAGACGGATCTTCAACTCCAGAGTCCATAAAGGCGCTTGCAAATGTCTCTTGTACCTTCAGTTCCGTTCGTGGATGCTCGAAAATTCATACGACGACGGATCTTCAACTCCAGAGTCCATAAAGGCGCTTGCGAATGTCTCTTGTACCTTCAGTTTCGTTCGTGGATGCTCGAAAATTCATACGGAGACGGATCTTCAACTCCAGAGTCCATAAAATCGCTTGCAAATGTCTTTTGTACCTTCAGTTTCGTTCGTGGATGCTCGAAAATTCATAAGAAGACGAATCTTCAACTCCAGAGTCCGTAAAGGCGCTTGCAAATGTCTCTTGTACCTTCAGTTTCGTTCGTGGATGCTCGAAAATTCATACGAAGACGGAGCTTCAACTCCAGAGTCCATAAAGGCGCTCGCAAATGTCTTTTGTACCTCCTGTTTCGTTTGCAGATGCTCGAAAATTCATACGGAGACTGATCTTCAACTCCAGAGTTCATAAAGGCGCTTGCAAATGTCTCTTGTACCTTCAGTTTCGTTTGCAGATGCTCGAAAATTTATACGGAGACGGATCTTCAACTCCAGAGTCCATGAAGGCGCTTGCAATTGTCTTTTGGACCTCCAGTTCCGTTCGTGGATGCTCGAAAATTCATACGACGACGGATCTTCAACTCCAGAGTCCATAAAGGCGCTTGCGAATGTCTCTTGTACCTTCAGTTTCGTTCGTGGATGCTCGAAAATTCATACAGAGACGGATCTTCAACTCCAGATTCCATCAAAGCGCATGCAAATGTCTCTTGTACCTTCAGTTCTGTTTGCAGATGCTCGAAAATTCATACGAAGACTGATCTTCAACTCCAGAGTCCATCAAGGCGCTTGCAAATGTCTCTTGTACCCTCAGTTTCGTTCGTGGATGCTCGAAAATTCATACGAAGACGGATCTTCAACTCCAGAGTCCATGGAGGCGCTTGCAAATGTCTCTTGTACCTTCAGTTTCGTTTGTAGTTGCTCGAAAATTCATACGAAGACGGATCTTCAACTCCAGAGTCCATAAAATCGCTTGCAAATGTTTATGTTACCTTCAGTTTCGATCGTGGATGCTCGAAAATTCATACGAAGACGGATCTTCAACTCCAGAGTCCATAAAGGCGCTTGCAAATGTCTCTTGTACCTTCAGTTTCGTTTGTAGTTGCTCGAAAATTCATACGGAGACAGATCTTCAACTCCAGAGTCCATAAAATCGCTTGCAAATGTTTATGTTACCTTCAGTTTCGTTCGTCGATGCTCGAAAATTCATACGAAGACGGATCTTCAACTCCAGAGTCCATAAAGGCGCTTGCAAATGTCTCCTGTACCTCCAGTTTCGTTTGCAGATGCTCAGAAATTCATACGAAGACGGATCTTCAACTCCAGAGTCCATAAAGGCGCTTGCGAATGTTTCTCGTACCTTCAGTTTCGTTCGTGGATGCTCGAAAATTCATACGAAGACGGATTTTTGAATCCAGAGTCCATTAAGGCGTTTGCAAACGTCTCTTGTACCCTCAGTTTCGTTTGCAGATGCTCGAAAATTCATACGGAGACGGATCTTGAACTCCAGAGTCCATAAAGGCGCTTGCAAATGTCTTTTGTACCTTCAGTTTCGTTCGTGGATGCTCGAAAATTCATACGGAGACGGATCTTCAACTCCAGAGTCCATAAAGGCGCTTGCAAATGTCTCTTGTCCCTTCAGTTTCGTTTGCAGATGCTCGAAAATTCATACGAAGACGAATCTTCAACTCCAGAGTCCATAAAGGCGCTTGCTAATGTCTCTTGTACCTTCAGTTTCGTTTGCAGATGCTCAGAAATTCATACGAAGACGGATCTTCAACTCCAGAGTCCATAAAGGCGCTTGCGAATGTTTCTCGTACCTTCAGTTTCGTTCGTGGATGCTCGAAAATTCATACGAAGACGGATTTTTGAATCCAGAGTCCATGAAGGCGCTTGCAATTGTCTTTTGGACCTTCAGATTCGTTCGTGGATGCTCGAAAATTCATACGAAGACGGATTTTCGAATCCAGAGTCCATGAAGGCGCTTGCAATTGTCTTTTGGACCTTCAGATTCGTTCGTGGATGCTCGAAAATTCATACGAAGACGGATCTTCAACTCCGGAATCCATAAAAGCGCTTGCAAATGTCTCTTGTACCTTCAGTTTCGTTCGTGGATGCTCGAAAATTCATACGAAGACGGATCTTGAACTCCAGAGTCCATAAAGGCGCTTGCAAATGTCTCTTGTACCTTCAGTTTCATTCGTGGATGCTCGAAAATTCATATGAAGACGGATCTTCAACTACAGAGTCCATAAAATCGCTTGCAAATGTTTATGTTACCTTCAGTTTCGTTCGCGGATGCTCGAAAATTCATACGAAGACGGATCTTCAACTCCAGAGTCCATAAAGGCGCTTGCAAATGTCTCTTGTACCTTCAGTTCCGTTCGTGGATGCTCGAAAATTCATACGACGACGGATCTTCAACTCCAGAGTCCATAAAGGCGCTTGCGAATGTCTCTTGTACCTTCAGTTTCGTTCGTGGATGCTCGAAAATTCATACAGAGACGGATCTTCAACTCCAGATTCTATCAAAGCGCATGCAAATGTCTCTTGTACCTTCAGTTCTGTTTGCAGATGCTCGAAAATTCATACGAAGACTGATCTTCAACTCCAGAGTCCATCAAGGCGCTTGCAAATGTCTCTTGTACCCTCAGTTTCGTTCGTGGATGCTCGAAAATTCATACGAAGACGGATCTTCAACTCCAGAGTCCATAAAGGCGCTTGCAAATGTCTCTTGTACCTTCAGTTTCGTTTGTAGTTGCTCGAAAATTCATACGAAGACGGATCTTCAACTCCAGAGTCCATAAAATCGCTTGCAAATGTTTATGTTACCTTCAGTTTCGATCGTGGATGCTCGAAAATTCATACGAAGACGGATCTTCAACTCCAGAGTCCATAAAGGCGCTTGCAAATGTCTCTTGTACCTTCAGTTTCGTTTGTAGTTGCTCGAAAATTCATACGAGGACAGATCTTCAACTCCAGAGTCCATAAAATCGCTTGCAAATGTTTATGTTACCTTTAGTTTCGATCGTGGATGCTCGAAAATTCATACGAAGACGGATCTTCATCTCCAGAGTCCATAAAGGCGCTTGCAAATGTCTCTTGTACCTTCAGTTTCGTTCGTGGATGCTCGAAAATTCATACGAAGACGGATCTTCAAATCCAGAGTCCATAAAGGCGCTTGCAAATGTCTCTTGTACCTTCAGATTCGTTCGTGGATAATCGAAAAATCATACGAAGACGGATCTTCAACTCCAGAGTCCGTAATGGCACTTGCAAAAGTCTTTTGTACCTTCAGTTTCGTTCGTGGATGCTTGAAAATTCATACGGAGACTGATCTTCAACTCCAGAGTCCATAAAGCCGCCTGCAAATGTCTCTTGTACCTTCAGTTCCGTTTGCAGATGCTCGAAAATTCATACGAAGACGGATCTTCAACTCCAGAGTCCATAAAGGCGCTTGCTAATGTCTCTTGTACCTTCAGTTTCGTTTGCAGATGCTCAGAAATTCATACGAAGACGGATCTTCAACTCCAGAGTCCATAAAGGCGCTTGCGAATGTTTCTCGTACCTTCAGTTTCGTTCGTGGATGCTCGAAAATTCATACGAAGACGGATTTTTGAATCCAGAGTCCATGAAGGCGCTTGCAATTGTCTTTTGGACCTTCAGATTCGTTCGTGGATGCTCGAAAATTCATACGAAGACGGATTTTCGAATCCAGAGTCCATGAAGGCGCTTGCAATTGTCTTTTGGACCTTCAGATTCGTTCGTGGATGCTCGAAAATTCATACGAAGACGGATCTTCAACTCCGGAATCCATAAAGGCGCTTGCAAATGTCTCTTGTACCTTCAGTTTCGTTCGTGGATGCTCGAAAATTCATACGAAGACGGATCTTGAACTCCAGAGTCCATAAAGGCGCTCGCAAATGTCTCTTGTACCTTCAGTTTCATTCGTGGATGCTCGAAAATTCATATGAAGACGGATCTTCAACTACAGAGTCCATAAAATCGCTTGCAAATGTTTATGTTTCCTTCAGTTTCGTTCGCGGATGCTCGAAAATTCATACGAAGACGGATCTTCAACTCCAGAGTCCATAAAGGCGCTTGCAAATGTCTCTTGTACCTTCAGTTCCGTTCGTGGATGCTCGAAAATTCATACGACGACGGATCTTCAACTCCAGAGTCCATAAAGGCGCTTGAGAATGTCTCTTGTACCTTCAGTTTCGTTCGTGGATGCTCGAAAATTCATACAGAGACGGATCTTCAACTCCAGATTCTATCAAAGCGCATGCAAATGTCTCTTGTACCTTCAGTTCTGTTTGCAGATGCTCGAAAATTCATACGAAGACTGATCTTCAACTCCAGAGTCCATCAAGGCGCTTGCAAATGTCTCTTGTACCCTCAGTTTCGTTCGTGGATGCTCGAAAATTCATACGAAGACGGATCTTCAACTCCAGAGTCCATAAAGGCGCTTGCAAATGTCTCTTGTACCTTCAGTTTCGTTTGCAGATGCTCGAAAATTCATACGAAGACGGATCTTCAACTCCAGAGTCCATGAAGGCGCTTGCAATTGTCTTTTGGACCTTCAGTTCCGTTCGTGGATGCTCGAAAATTCATACGACGACGGATCTTCAACTCCAGAGTCCATAAAGGCGCTTGCGAATGTCTCTTGTACCTTCAGTTTCGTTCGTGGATGCTCGAAAATTCATACAGAGACGGATCTTCAACTCCAGATTCCATCAAAGCGCATGCAAATGTCTCTTGTACCTTCAGTTCTGTTTGCAGATGCTCGAAAATTCATACGAAGACTGATCTTCAACTCCAGAGTCCATCAAGGCGCTTGCAAATGTCTCTTGTACCCCCAGTTTCGTTCGTGGATGCTCGAAAATTCATACGAAGACGAATCTTCAACTCCAGAGTCCATGAAGGCGCTTGCAAATGTCTCTTGTACCTTCAGTTTCGTTTGTAGTTGCTCGAAAATTCATACGAAGACGGATCTTCAACTCCAGAGTCCATAAAATCGCTTGCAAATGTTTATGTTACCTTCAGTTTCGATCGTGGATGCTCGAAAATTCATACGAAGACGGATCTTCAACTCCAGAGTCCATAAAGGCGCTTGCAAATGTCTCTTGTACCTTCAGTTTCGTTTGTAGTTGCTCGAAAATTCATACGGAGACAGATCTTCAACTCCAGAGTCCATAAAATCGCTTGCAAATGTTTATGTTACCTTCAGTTTCGTTCGTCGATGCTCGAAAATTCATACGAAGACGGATCTTCAACTACAGAGTCCATAAAATCGCTTGCAAATGTTTATGTTACCCACAGTTTCGTTCGTGGATGCTCGAAAATTCATACGAAGACGGATCTTCAACTCCAGAGTCCATAAAGGCGCTTGCAAATGTCTCTTGTACCTTCAGTTTCGTTTGCAGATGCTCAGAAATTCATACGAAGACGGATCTTCAACTCCAGAGTCCATAAAGGCGCTTGCGAATGTTTCTCGTACCTTCAGTTTCGTTCGTGGATGCTCGAAAATTCATACGAAGACGGATTTTTGAATCCAGAGTCCATTAAGGCGTTTGCAAACGTCTCTTGTACCCTCAGTTTCGTTTGCAGATGCTCGAAAATTCATACGGAGACGGATCTTGAACTCCAGAGTCCATAAAGGCGCTTGCAAATGTCTTTTGTA
This sequence comes from Phymatocera aterrima, assembly GCA_963170745.1. NCBI lineage: Eukaryota > Metazoa > Arthropoda > Insecta > Hymenoptera > Tenthredinidae > Phymatocera > Phymatocera aterrima. The sequence goes on from OY720664.1 coordinate 15,751,870, forward strand.
CCTTCAGTTTCGTTCGTGGATGCTCGAAAATTCATACGGAGACGGATCTTCAACTCCAGATTCCATAAAGGCGCTTGCAAATGTCTCTCGTCCCTGCAGTTTCGTTTGCAGATGCTCGAAAATTCATACGAAGACGGATCTTCATCTCCAGAGTCCATAAAGGCGCTTGCAAATGTCTCTTGTACCTTCAGTTTCGTTCGTGGATGCTCGAAAATTCATACGAAGACGGATCTTCAAATCCAGAGTCCATAAAGGCGCTTGCAAATGTCTCTTGTACCTTCAGATTCGTTCGTGGATAATCGAAAAATCATACGAAGACGGATCTTCAACTCCAGAGTCCATAATGGCACTTGCAAAAGTCTTTTGTACCTTCAGTTTCGTTCGTGGATGCTTGAAATTTCATACGGAGACTGATCTTCAACTCCAGAGTCCATAAAGCCGCCTGCAAATGTCTCTTGTACCTTCAGTTCCGTTTGCAGATGCTCGAAAATTCATACGAAGACGGATCTTCAACTCCAGAGTCCATAAAGGCGCTTGCTAATGTCTCTTGTACCTTCAGTTTCGTTTGCAGATGCTCAGAAATTCATACGAAGACGGATCTTCAACTCCAGAGTCCATAAAGGCGCTTGCGAATATTTCTCGTACCTTCAGTTTCGTTCGTGAATGCTCGAAAATTCATACGAAGACGGATTTTTGAATCCAGAGTCCATGAAGGCGCTTGCAATTGTCTTTTGGACCTTCAGATTCGTTCGTGGATGCTCGAAAATTCATACGAAGACGGATTTTCGAATCCAGAGTCCATGAAGGCGCTTGCAATTGTCTTTTGGACCTTCAGATTCGTTCGTGGATGCTCGAAAATTCATACGAAGACGGATTTTCGAATCCAGAGTCCATGAAGGCGCTTGCAATTGTCTTTTGGACCTTCAGTTTCGTTCGTGGATGCTCGAAAATTCATACGAAGACGGATCTTGAACTCCAGAGTCCATAAAGGCGCTCGCAAATGTCTCTCGTACCTTCAGTTTCATTCGTGGATGCTCGAAAATTCATATGGAGACGGATCTTCAACTACAGAGTCCATAAAATCGCTTGCAAATGTTTATGTTACCTTCAGTTTCGTTCGCGGATGCTCGAAAATTCATACGAAGACGGATCTTCAACTCCAGAGTACATAAAGGCGCTTGCAAATGTCTCTTGTACCTTCAGTTCCGTTCGTGGATGCTCGAAAATTCATACGACGACGGATCTTCAACTCCAGAGTCCATAAAGGCGCTTGCGAATGTCTCTTGTACCTTCAGTTTCGTTCGTGGATGCTCGAAAATTCATACAGAGACGGATCTTCAACTCCAGATTCTATCAAAGCGCATGCAAATGTCTCTTGTACCTTCAGTTCTGTTTGCAGATGCTCGAAAATTCATACGAAGACTGATCTTCAACTCCAGAGTCCATCAAGGCGCTTGCAAATGTCTCTTGTACCCTCAGTTTCGTTCGTGGATGCTCGAAAATTCATACGAAGACGGATCTTCAACTCCAGAGTCCATAAAGGCGCTTGCAAATGTCTCTTGTACCTTCAGTTTCGTTTGCAGATGCTCGAAAATTCATACGAAGACGGATCTTCAACTCCAGAGTCCATGAAGGCGCTTGCAATTGTCTTTTGGACCTTCAGTTCCGTTCGTGGATGCTCGAAAATTCATACGACGACGGATCTTCAACTCCAGAGTCCATAAAGGCGCTTGCGAATGTCTCTTGTACCTTCAGTTTCGTTCGTGGATGCTCGAAAATTCATACAGAGACGGATCTTCAACTCCAGATTCCATCAAAGCGCATGCAAATGTCTCTTGTACCTTCAGTTCTGTTTGCAGATGCTCGAAAATTCATACGAAGACTGATCTTCAACTCCAGAGTCCATCAAGGCGCTTGCAAATGTCTTTTGTACCCTCAGTTTCGTTCGTGGATGCTCGAAAATTCATACGAAGACGGATCTTCAACTCCAGAGTCCATAAAATCGCTTGCAAATGTTTATGTTACCTTCAGTTTCGATCGTGGATGCTCGAAAATTCATACGAAGACGGATCTTCAACTCCAGAGTCCATAAAGGCGCTTGCAAATGTCTCTTGTACCTTCAGTTTCGTTTGTAGTTGCTCGAAAATTCATACGGAGACAGATCTTCAACTCCAGAGTCCATAAAATCGCTTGCAAATGTTTATGTTACCTTCAGTTTCGTTCGTCGATGCTCGAAAATTCATACGAAGACGGATCTTCAACTACAGAGTCCATAAAATCGCTTGCAAATGTTTATGTTACCCACAGTTTCGTTCGTGGATGCTCGAAAATTCATACGAAGACGGATCTTCAACTCCAGAGTCCATAAAGGCGCTTGCAAATGTCTCTTGTACCTTCAGTTTCGTTTGCAGATGCTCAGAAATTCATACGAAGACGGATCTTCAACTCCAGAGTCCATAAAGGCGCTTGCGAATGTTTCTCGTACCTTCAGTTTCGTTCGTGGATGCTCGAAAATTCATACGAAGACGGATTTTTGAATCCAGAGTCCATTAAGGCGTTTGCAAACGTCTCTTGTACCCTCAGTTTCGTTTGCAGATGCTCGAAAATTCATACGGAGACGGATCTTGAACTCCAGAGTCCATAAAGGCGCTTGCAAATGTCTTTTGTACCTTCAGTTTCGTTCGTGGATGCTCGAAAATTCATACGGAGACGGATCTTCAACTCCAGAGTCCATAAAGGCGCTTGCAAATGTCTCTTGTCCCTGCAGTTTCGTTTGCAGATGCTCGAAAATTCATACGAAGACGGATCTTCAACTCCAGAGTCCATAAAGGCGCTTGCTAATGTCTCTTGTACCTTCAGTTTCGTTTGCAGATGCTCAGAAATTCATACGAAGACGGATCTCCAACTCCAGAGTCCATAAAGGCGCTTGCGAATGTTTCTCGTACCTTCAGTTTCGTTCGTGGATGCTCGAAAATTCATACAGAGACGGATCTTCAACTCCAGATTCCATCAAAGCGCATGCAAATGTCTCTTGTACCTTCAGTTCTGTTTGCAGATGCTCGAAAATTCATACGAAGACTGATCTTCAACTCCAGAGTCCATAAAGGCGCTTGCAAATGTCTCTTGTACCTTCAGTTTCGTTTGCAGATGCTCAGAAATTCATACGAAGACGGATCTTCAACTCCAGAGTCCATAAAGGCGCTTGCGAATGTTTCTCGTACCTTCAGTTTCGTTCGTGGATGCTCGAAAATTCATACGAAGACGGATTTTTGAATCCAGAGTCCATTAAGGCGTTTGCAAACGTCTCTTGTACCCTCAGTTTCGTTTGCAGATGCTCGAAAATTCATACGGAGACGGATCTTGAACTCCAGAGTCCATAAAGGCGCTTGCAAATGTCTTTTGTACCTTCAGTTTCGTTCGTGGATGCTCGAAAATTCATACGGAGACGGATCTTCAACTCCAGAGTCCATAAAGGCGCTTGCAAATGTCTCTCGTCCCTGCAGTTTCGTTTGCAGATGCTCGAAAATTCATACGAAGACGGATCTTCATCTCCAGAGTCCATAAAGGCGCTTGCAAATGTCTCTTGTACCTTCAGTTTCGTTCGTGGATGCTCGAAAATTCATACGAAGACGGATCTTCAAATCCAGAGTCCATAAAGGCGCTTGCAAATGTCTCTTGTACCTTCAGATTCGTTCGTGGATAATCGAAAAATCATACGAAGACGGATCTTCAACTCCAGAGTCCATAATGGCACTTGCAAAAGTCTTTTGTACCTTCAGTTTCGTTCGTGGATGCTTGAAATTTCATACGGAGACTGATCTTCAACTCCAGAGTCCATAAAGCCGCCTGCAAATGTCTCTTGTACCTTCAGTTCCGTTTGCAGATGCTCGAAAATTCATACGAAGACGGATCTTCAACTCCAGAGTCCATAAAGGCGCTTGCTAATGTCTCTTGTACCTTCAGTTTCGTTTGCAGATGCTCAGAAATTCATACGAAGACGGATCTTCAACTCCAGAGTCCATAAAGGCGCTTGCGAATATTTCTCGTACCTTCAGTTTCGTTCGTGAATGCTCGAAAATTCATACGAAGACGGATTTTTGAATCCAGAGTCCATGAAGGCGCTTGCAATTGTCTTTTGGACCTTCAGATTCGTTCGTGGATGCTCGAAAATTCATACGAAGACGGATTTTCGAATCCAGAGTCCATGAAGGCGCTTGCAATTGTCTTTTAGACCTTCAGATTCGTTCGTGGATGCTCGAAAATTCATACGAAGACGGATTTTCGAATCCAGAGTCCATGAAGGCGCTTGCAATTGTCTTTTGGACCTTCAGTTTCGTTCGTGGATGCTCGAAAATTCATACGAAGACGGATCTTGAACTCCAGAGTCCATAAAGGCGCTCGCAAATGTCTCTCGTACCTTCAGTTTCATTCGTGGATGCTCGAAAATTCATATGGAGACGGATCTTCAACTACAGAGTCCATAAAATCGCTTGCAAATGTTTATGTTACCTTCAGTTTCGTTCGCGGATGCTCGAAAATTCATACGAAGACGGATCTTCAACTCCAGAGTACATAAAGGCGCTTGCAAATGACTCTTGTACCTTCAGTTCCGTTCGTGGATGCTCGAAAATTCATACGACGACGGATCTTCAACTCCAGAGTCCATAAAGGCGCTTGCGAATGTCTCTTGTACCTTCAGTTTCGTTCGTGGATGCTCGAAAATTCATACAGAGACGGATCTTCAACTCCAGATTCTATCAAAGCGCATGCAAATGTCTCTTGTACCTTCAGTTCTGTTTGCAGATGCTCGAAAATTCATACGAAGACTGATCTTCAACTCCAGAGTCCATCAAGGCGCTTGCAAATGTCTCTTGTACCCTCAGTTTCGTTCGTGGATGCTCGAAAATTCATACGAAGACGGATCTTCAACTCCAGAGTCCATAAAGGCGCTTGCAAATGTCTCTTGTACCTTCAGTTTCGTTTGCAGATGCTCGAAAATTCATACGAAGACGGATCTTCAACTCCAGAGTCCATGAAGGCGCTTGCAATTGTCTTTTGGACCTTCAGTTCCGTTCGTGGATGCTCGAAAATTCATACGACGACGGATCTTCAACTCCAGAGTCCATAAAGGCGCTTGCGAATGTCTCTTGTACCTTCAGTTTCGTTCGTGGATGCTCGAAAATTCATACAGAGACGGATCTTCAACTCCAGATTCCATCAAAGCGCATGCAAATGTCTCTTGTACCTTCAGTTCTGTTTGCAGATGCTCGAAAATTCATACGAAGACTGATCTTCAACTCCAGAGTCCATCAAGGCGCTTGCAAATGTCTCTTGTACCCTCAGTTTCGTTCGTGGATGCTCGAAAATTCATACGAAGACGGATCTTCAACTCCAGAGTCCATAAAATCGCTTGCAAATGTTTATGTTACCTTCAGTTTCGATCGTGGATGCTCGAAAATTCATACGGAGACGGATCTTCAACTCCAGAGTCCATAAAGGCGCTTGCAAATGTCTCTTGTACCTTCAGTTTCGTTTGTAGTTGCTCGAAAATTCATACGGAGACAGATCTTCAACTCCAGAGTCCATAAAATCGCTTGCAAATGTTTATGTTACCTTCAGTTTCGTTCGTCGATGCTCGAAAATTCATACGAAGACGGATCTTCAACTACAGAGTCCATAAAATCGCTTGCAAATGTTTATGTTACCCACAGTTTCGTTCGTGGATGCTCGAAAATTCATACGAAGACGGATCTTCAACTCCAGAGTCCATAAAGGCGCTTGCAAATGTCTCTTGTACCTTCAGTTTCGTTTGCAGATGCTCAGAAATTCATACGAAGACGGATCTTCAACTCCAGAGTCCATAAAGGCGCTTGCGAATGTTTCTCGTACCTTCAGTTTCGTTCGTGGATGCTCGAAAATTCATACGAAGACGGATTTTTGAATCCAGAGTCCATTAAGGCGTTTGCAAACGTCTCTTGTACCCTCAGTTTCGTTTGCAGATGCTCGAAAATTCATACGGAGACGGATCTTGAACTCCAGAGTCCATAAAGGCGCTTGCAAATGTCTTTTGTACCTTCAGTTTCGTTCGTGGATGCTCGAAAATTCATACGGAGACGGATCTTCAACTCCAGAGTCCATAAAGGCGCTTGCAAATGTCTCTTGTCCCTGCAGTTTCGTTTGCAGATGCTCGAAAATTCATACGAAGACGGATCTTCAACTCCAGAGTCCATAAAGGCGCTTGCTAATGTCTCTTGTACCTTCAGTTTCGTTTGCAGATGCTCAGAAATTCATACGAAGACGGATCTCCAACTCCAGAGTCCATAAAGGCGCTTGCGAATGTTTCTCGTACCTTCAGTTTCGTTCGTGGATGCTCGAAAATTCATACGAAGACGGATTTTTGAATCCAGAGTCCATGAAGGCGCTTGCAATTGTCTTTTGGACCTTCAGATTCGTTCGTGGATGCTCGAAAATTCATACGAAGACGGATTTTCGAATCCAGAGTCCATGAAGGCGCTTGCAATTGTCTTTTGGACCTTCAGATTCGTTCGTGGATGCTCGAAAATTCATAGGAAGACGGATCTTCAACTCCGGAATCCATAAAGGCGCTTGCAAATGTCTCTTGTACCTTCAGTTTCGTTCGTGGATGCTCGAAAATTCATACGAAGACGGATCTTGAACTCCAGAGTCCATAAAGGCGCTTGCAAATGTCTCTTGTACCTTCAGTTTCATTCGTGGATGCTCGAAAATTCATATGAAGACGGATCTTCAACTACAGAGTCCATAAAATCGCTTGCAAATGTTTATGTTACCTTCAGTTTCGTTCGCGGATGCTCGAAAATTCATACGAAGACGGATCTTCAACTCCAGAGTCCATAAAGGCGCTTGCAAATGTCTCTTGTACCTTCAGTTCCGTTCGTGGATGCTCGAAAATTCATACGACGACGGATCTTCAACTCCAGAGTCCATAAAGGCGCTTGCGAATGTCTCTTGTACCTTCAGTTTCGTTCGTGGATGCTCGAAAATTCATACAGAGACGGATCTTCAACTCCAGATTCTATCAAAGCGCATGCAAATGTCTCTTGTACCTTCAGTTCTGTTTGCAGATGCTCGAAAATTCATACGAAGACTGATCTTCAACTCCATAGTCCATCGAGGCGCTTGCAAATGTCTCTTGTACCCTCAGTTTCGTTCGTGGATGCTCGAAAATTCATACGAAGACGGATCTTCAACTCCAGAGTCCATAAAGGCGCTTGCAAATGTCTCTTGTACCTTCAGTTTCGTTTGTAGTTGCTCGAAAATTCATACGAAGACGGATCTTCAACTCCAGAGTCCATGAAATCGCTTGCAAATGTTTATGTTACCTTTAGTTTCGATCGTGGATGCTCGAAAATTCATACGAAGACGGATCTTCAACTCCAGAGTCCATAAAGGCGCTTGCAAATGTCTCTTGTACCTTCAGTTTCGTTTGTAGTTGCTCGAAAATTCATACGAAGACAGATCTTCAACTCCAGAGTCCATAAAATCGCTTGCAAATGTTTATGTTACCTTTAGTTTCGATCGTGGATGCTCGAAAATTCATACGAAGACGGATCTTCATCTCCAGAGTCCATAAAGGCGCTTGCAAATGTCTCTTGTACCTTCAGTTTCGTTCGTGGATGCTCGAAAATTCATACGAAGACGGATCTTCAAATCCAGAGTCCATAAAGGCGCTTGCAAATGTCTCTTGTACCCTCAGATTCGTTCGTGGATAATCGAAAAATCATACGAAGACGGATCTTCAACTCCAGAGTCCATAATGGCACTTGCAAAAGTCTTTTGTACCTTCAGTTTCGTTCGTGGATGCTTGAAAATTCATACGGAGACTGATCTTCAACTCCAGAGTCCATAAAGCCGCCTGCAAATGTCTCTTGTACCTTCAGTTCCGTTTGCAGATGCTCGAAAATTCATACGAAGACGGATCTTCAACTCCAGAGTCCATAAAGGCGCTTGCTAATGTCTCTTGTACCTTCAGTTCCGTTTGCAGATGCTCAGAAATTCATACGAAGACGGATCTTCAACTCCAGAGTCCATAAAGGCGCTTGCGAATGTTTCTCGTACCTTCAGTTTCGTTCGTGGATGCTCGAAAATTCATACGAAGACGGATTTTTGAATCCAGAGTCCATGAAGGCGCTTGCAATTGTCTTTTGGACCTTCAGATTCGTTCGTGGATGCTCGAAAATTCATACGAAGACGGATTTTCGAATCCAGAGTCCATGAAGGCGCTTGCAATTGTCTTTTGGACCTTCAGATTCGTTCGTGGATGCTCGAAAATTCATACGAAGACGGATCTTCAACTCCGGAATCCATAAAGGCGCTTGCAAATGTCTCTTGTACCTTCAGTTTCGTTCGTGGATGCTCGAAAATTCATACGAAGACGGATCTTGAACTCCAGAGTCCATAAAGGCGCTTGCAAATGTCTCTTGTACCTTCAGTTTCATTCGTGGATGCTCGGAAATTCATATGAAGACGGATCTTCAACTACAGAGTCCATAAAATCGCTTGCAAATGTTTATGTTACCTTCAGTTTCGTTCGCGGATGCTCGAAAATTCATACGAAGACGGATCTTCAACTCCAGAGTCCATAAAGGCGCTTGCAAATGTCTCTTGTACCTTCAGTTCCGTTCGTGGATGCTCGAAAATTCATACGACGACGGATCTTCAACTCCAGAGTCCATGAAGGCGCTTGCGAATGTCTCTTGTACCTTCAGTTTCGTTCGTGGATGCTCGAAAATTCATACAGAGACGGATCTTCAACTCCAGATTCTATCAAAGCGCATGCAAATGTCTCTTGTACCTTCAGTTCTGTTTGCAGATGCTCGAAAATTCATACGAAGACTGATCTTCAACTCCAGAGTCCATCAAGGCGCTTGCAACTGTCTCTTGTACCCTCAGTTTCGTTCGTGGATGCTCGAAAATTCATACGAAGACGGATCTTCAACTCCAGAGTCCATAAAGGCGCTTGCAAATGTCTCTTGTACCTTCAGTTTCGTTTGTAGTTGCTCGAAAATTCATACGAAGACGGATCTTCAACTCCAGAGTCCATAAAATCGCTTGCAAATGTTTATGTTACCTTCAGTTTCGATCGTGGATGCTCGAAAATTCATACGAAGACGGATCTTCAACTCCAGAGTCCATAAAGGCGCTTGCAAATGTCTCTTGTACCTTCAGTTTCGTTTGTAGTTGCTCGAAAATTCATACGAAGACAGATCTTCAACTCCAGAGTCCATAAAATCGCTTGCAAATGTTTATGTTACCTTTAGTTTCGATCGTGGATGCTCGAAAATTCATACGAAGACGGATCTTCATCTCCAGAGTCCATAAAGGCGCTTGCAAATGTCTCTTGTACCTTCAGTTTCGTTCGTGGATGCTCGAAAATTCATACGAAGACGGATCTTCAAATCCAGAGTCCATAAAGGCGCTTGCAAATGTCTCTTGTACCTTCAGATTCGTTCGTGGATAATCGAAAAATCATACGAAGACGGATCTTCAACTCCAGAGTCCATAATGGCACTTGCAAAAGTCTTTTGTACCTTCAGTTTCGTTCGTGGATGCTTGAAAATTCATACGGAGACTGATCTTCAACTCCAGAGTCCATAAAGCCGCCTGCAAATGTCTCTTGTACCTTCAGTTCCGTTTGCAGATGCTCGAAAATTCATACGAAGACGGATCTTCAACTCCAGAGTCCATAAAATCGCTTGCAAATGTTTATGTTACCCACAGTTTCGTTCGTGGATGCTCGAAAATTCATACGAAGACGGATCTTCAACTCCAGAGTCCATAAAAGCGCTTGCAAATGTCTCTTGTACCTTCAGTTTCGTTCGTGGATGCTCGAAAATTCATACGAAGACGGATCTTGAACTCCAGAGTCCATAAAGGCGCTTGCAAATGTCTCTTGTACCTTCAGTTTCATTCGTGGATGCTCGAAAATTCATATGAAGACGGATCTTCAACTACAGAGTCCATAAAATCGTTTGCAAATGTTTATGTTACCTTCAGTGTCGTTCGCGGATGCTCGAAAATTCATACGAAGACGGATCTTCAACTCCAGAGTCCATAAAGGCGCTTGCAAATGTCTCTTGTACCTTCAGTTCTGTTTGCAGATGCTCGAAAATTCATACGAAGACTGATCTTCAACTCCAGAGTCCATCAAGGCGCTTGCAACTGTCTCTTGTACCCTCAGTTTCGTTCGTGGATGCTCGAAAATTCATACGAAGACGGATCTTCAACTCCAGAGTCCATAAAGGCGCTTGCAAATGTCTCTTGTACCTTCAGTTTCGTTTGTAGTTGCTCGAAAATTCATACAAAGACGGATCTTCAACTCCAGAGTCCATAAAATCGCTTGCAAATGTTTATGTTACCTTCAGTTTCGATCGTGGATGCTCGAAAATTCATACGAAGACGGATCTTCAACTCCAGAGTCCATAAAGGCGCTTGCAAATGTCTCTTGTACCTTCAGTTTCGTTTGTAGTTGCTCGAAAATTCATACGAAGACAGATCTTCAACTCCAGAGTCCATAAAATCGCTTGCAAATGTTTATGTTACCTTTAGTTTCGATCGTGGATGCTCGAAAATTCATACGAAGACGGATCTTCATCTCCAGAGTCCATAAAGGCGCTTGCAAATGTCTCTTGTACCTTCAGTTTCGTTCGTGGATGCTCGAAAATTCATACGAAGACGGATCTTCAAATCCAGAGTCCATAAAGGCGCTTGCAAATGTCTCTTGTACCTCCAGATTCGTTCGTGGATAATCGAAAAATCATACGAAGACGGATCTTCAACTCCAGAGTCCATAATGGCACTTGCAAAAGTCTTTTGTACCTTCAGTTTCGTTCGTGGATGCTTGAAAATTCATACGGAGACTGATCTTCAACTCCAGAGTCCATAAAGCCGCCTGCAAATGTCTCTTGTACCTTCAGTTCCGTTTGCAGATGCTCGAAAATTCATACGAAGACGGATCTTCAACTCCAGAGTCCATAAAATCGCTTGCAAATGTTTATGTTACCCACAGTTTCGTTCGTGGATGCTCGAAAATTCATACGAAGACGGATCTTCAACTCCAGAGTCCATAAAAGCGCTTGCAAATGTCTCTTGTACCTTCAGTTTCGTTCGTGGATGCTCGAAAATTCATACGAAGACGGATCTTGAACTCCAGAGTCCATAAAGGCGCTTGCAAATGTCTCTTGTACCTTCAGTTTCATTCGTGGATGCTCGAAAATTCATATGAAGACGGATCTTCAACTACAGAGTCCATAAAATCGTTTGCAAATGTTTATGTTACCTTCAGTGTCGTTCGCGGATGCTCGAAAATTCATACGAAGACGGATCTTCAACTCCAGAGTCCATAAAGGCGCTTGCAAATGTCTCTTGTACCTTCAGTTCCGTTCGTGGATGCTCGAAAATTCATACGACGACGGATCTTCAACTCCAGAGTCCATAAAGGCGCTTGCAAATGTCTTTTGTACCTTCAGTTTCGTTCGTGGATGCTCGAAAATTCATACGGAGACGGATCTTCAACTCCAGAGTCCATAAAGGCGCTTGCAAATGTCTCTTGTACCTTCAGTTTCGTTTGCAGATGCTCGAAAATTCATACGAAGACGGATCTTCAACTCCAGAGTCCATAAAGGCGCTTGCTAATGTCTCTTGTACTTTCAGTTTCGCTTGCAGATGCTCAGAAATTCATACGAAGACGGATCTTCAACTCCAGAGTCCATAAAGGCGCTTGCGAATGTTTCTCGTACCTTCAGTTCCGTTCGTGGATGCTCGAAAATTCATACGAAGACGGATTTTTGAATCCAGAGTCCATGAAGGCACCTGCAATTGTCTTTTGGACCTTCAGATTCGTTCGTGGATGCTCGAAAATTCATACGAAGACGGATCTTCAACTCCGGAGTCCATAAAGGCGCTTGCAAATGTCTCTTGTACCTTCAGTTTCGTTCGTGGATGCTCGAAAATTCATACGAAGACGGATCTTGAACTCCAGAGTCCATAATGGCGCTTGCAAATGTTTATGTTACCTTCAGCTTCGTTCGCGGATGCTCGAAAATTCATACGAAGACGGATCTTCAACTCCAGAGTCCATAAAGGCGCTTGCAAATGTCTCTTGTACCTTCAGTTCCGTTCGTGGATGCTCGAAAATTCATACGACGACGGATCTTCAACTCCAGAGTCCATAAAGGCGCTTGAGAATGTCTCTTGTACCTTCAGTTTCGTTCGTGGATGCTCGAAAATTCATACGGAGACGGATCTTCAACTCCAGAGTCCATAAAATCGCTTGCAAATGTCTTTTGTACCTTCAGTTTCGTTCGTGGATGCTCGAAAATTCATACGACGACGGATCTCCAACTCCAGAGTCCATGAAGGCGCTTGCAAACGTCTTTTGTACCTTCAGTTTCATTCGTGGATGCTCGAAAATTCATATGAAGACGGATCTTCAACTACAGAGTCCATAAAATCGCTTGCAAATGTTTATGTTACCTTCAGTTTTGTTCGCAGATGCTCGAAAATTCATACGAAGACGGATCTTCAACTCCAGAGCCCATAAAGGCGCTTGCGAATGTTTCTCGTACCTTCAGTTTCGTTCGTGGATGCTCGAAAATTCATACGAAGACGGATTTTTGAATCCAGAGTCCATTGAGGCGTTTGCAAATGTCTCTTGTACCTTCCGTTTCGTTTGCAGATGCTCGAAAATTCATACGGAGACGGATCTTCATCTCCAGAGTCCATAAAATCGCTTGCAAATGTTTATGTTACCCACAGTTTCGTTCGTGGATGCTCGAAAATTCATACGAAGACGGATCTTCAAATCCAGAGTCCATAAAGGCGCTTGCAAATGTCTCTTGTACCTTCAGATTCGTTCGTGGATAATCGAAAAATCATACGAAGACGGATCTTCAACTCCAGAGTCCATAATGGCACTTGCAAAAGTCTTTTGTACCTTCAGTTTCGTTCGTGGATGCTTGAAAATTCATACGGAGACTGATCTTCAACTCCAGAGTCCATAAAGCCGCCTGCAAATGTCTCTTGTACCTTCAGTTCCGTTTGCAGATGCTCGAAAATTCATACGAAGACGGATCTTCAACTCCAGAGTCCATAAAATCGCTTGCAAATGTTTATGTTACCCACAGTTTCGTTCGTGGATGCTCGAAAATTCATACGAAGACGGATCTTCAACTCCAGAGTCCATAAAAGCGCTTGCAAATGTCTCTTGTACCTTCAGTTTCGTTCGTGGATGCTCGAAAATTCATACGAAGACGGATCTTGAACTCCAGAGTCCATAAAGGCGCTTGCAAATGTCTCTTGTACCTTCAGTTTCATTCGTGGATGCTCGAAAATTCATATGAAGACGGATCTTCAACTACAGAGTCCATAAAATCGTTTGCAAATGTTTATGTTACCTTCAGTGTCGTTCGCGGATGCTCGAAAATTCATACGAAGACGGATCTTCAACTCCAGAGTCCATAAAGGCGCTTGCAAATGTCTCTTGTACCTTCAGTTCTGTTTGCAGATGCTCGAAAATTCATACGAAGACTGATCTTCAACTCCAGAGTCCATCAAGGCGCTTGCAACTGTCTCTTGTACCCTCAGTTTCGTTCGTGGATGCTCGAAAATTCATACGAAGACGGATCTTCAACTCCAGAGTCCATAAAGGCGCTTGCAAATGTCTCTTGTACCTTCAGTTTCGTTTGTAGTTGCTCGAAAATTCATACGAAGACGGATCTTCAACTCCAGAGTCCATAAAATCGCTTGCAAATGTTTATGTTACCTTCAGTTTCGATCGTGGATGCTCGAAAATTCATACGAAGACGGATCTTCAACTCCAGAGTCCATAAAGGCGCTTGCAAATGTCTCTTGTACCTTCAGTTTCGTTTGTAGTTGCTCGAAAATTCATACGAAGACAGATCTTCAACTCCAGAGTCCATAAAATCGCTTGCAAATGTTTATGTTACCTTTAGTTTCGATCGTGGATGCTCGAAAATTCATACGAAGACGGATCTTCATCTCCAGAGTCCATAAAGGCGCTTGCAAATGTCTCTTGTACCTTCAGTTTCGTTCGTGGATGCTCGAAAATTCATACGAAGACGGATCTTCAAATCCAGAGTCCATAAAGGCGCTTGCAAATGTCTCTTGTACCTTCAGATTCGTTCGTGGATAATCGAAAAATCATACGAAGACGGATCTTCAACTCCAGAGTCCATAATGGCACTTGCAAAAGTCTTTTGTACCTTCAGTTTCGTTCGTGGATGCTTGAAAATTCATACGGAGACTGATCTTCAACTCCAGAGTCCATAAAGCCGCCTGCAAATGTCTCTTGTACCTTCAGTTCCGTTTGCAGATGCTCGAAAATTCATACGAAGACGGATCTTCAACTCCAGAGTCCATAAAATCGCTTGCAAATGTTTATGTTACCCACAGTTTCGTTCGTGGATGCTCGAAAATTCATACGAAGACGGATCTTCAACTCCAGAGTCCATAAAAGCGCTTGCAAATGTCTCTTGTACCTTCAGTTTCGTTCGTGGATGCTCGAAAATTCATACGAAGACGGATCTTGAACTCCAGAGTCCATAAAGGCGCTTGCAAATGTCTCTTGTACCTTCAGTTTCATTCGTGGATGCTCGAAAATTCATATGAAGACGGATCTTCAACTACAGAGTCCATAAAATCGTTTGCAAATGTTTATGTTACCTTCAGTGTCGTTCGCGGATGCTCGAAAATTCATACGAAGACGGATCTTCAACTCCAGAGTCCATAAAGGCGCTTGCAAATGTCTCTTGTACCTTCAGTTCCGTTCGTGGATGCTCGAAAATTCATACGACGACGGATCTTCAACTCCAGAGTCCATAAAGGCGCTTGCAAATGTCTTTTGTACCTTCAGTTTCGTTCGTGGATGCTCGAAAATTCATACGGAGACGGATCTTCAACTCCAGAGTCCATAAAGGCGCTTGCAAATGTCTCTTGTACCTTCAGTTTCGTTTGCAGATGCTCGAAAATTCATACGAAGACGGATCTTCAACTCCAGAGTCCATAAAGGCGCTTGCTAATGTCTCTTGTACTTTCAGTTTCGCTTGCAGATGCTCAGAAATTCATACGAAGACGGATCTTCAACTCCAGAGTCCATAAAGGCGCTTGCGAATGTTTCTCGTACCTTCAGTTTCGTTCGTGGATGCTCGAAAATTCATACGAAGACGGATTTTTGAATCCAGAGTCCATGAAGGCGCCTGCAATTGTCTTTTGGACCTTCAGATTCGTTCGTGGATGCTCGAAAATTCATATGAAGACGGATCTTCAACTCCGGAGTCCATAAAGGCGCTTGCAAATGTCTCTTGTACCTTCAGTTTCGTTCGCGGATGCTCGAAAATTCATACGAAGACGGATCTTGAACTCCAGAGTCCATAATGGCGCTTGCAAATGTCTCTTGTACCTTCAGTTTCATTCGTGGATGCTCGAAAATTCATATGAAGACGGATCTTCAACTACAGAGTCCATAAAATCGCTTGCAAATGTTTATGTTACCTTCAGCTTCGTTCGCGGATGCTCGGAAATTCATACGAAGACGGATCTTCAACTCCAGAGTCCATAAAGGCGCTTGCAAATGTCTCTTGTACCTTCAGTTCCGTTCGTGGATGCTCGAAAATTCATACGACGACGGATCTTCAACTCCAGAGTCCATAAAGGCGCTTGAGAATGTCTCTTGTACCTTCAGTTTCGTTCGTGGATGCTCGAAAATTCATACGGAGACGGATCTTCAACTCCAGAGTCCATAAAATCGCTTGCAAATGTCTTTTGTACCTTCAGTTTCGTTCGTGGATGCTCGAAAATTCATACGACGACGGATCTCCAACTCCAGAGTCCATGAAGGCGCTTGCAAACGTCTTTTGTACCTTCAGTTTCATTCGTGGATGCTCGAAAATTCATATGAAGACGGATCTTCAACTACAGAGTCCATAAAATCGCTTGCAAATGTTTATGTTACCTTCAGTTTTGTTCGCAGATGCTCGAAAATTCATACGAAGACGGATCTTCAACTCCAGAGCCCATAAAGGCGCTTGCGAATGTTTCTCGTACCTTCAGTTTCGTTCGTGGATGCTCGAAAATTCATACGAAGACGGATTTTTGAATCCAGAGTCCATTGAGGCGTTTGCAAATGTCTCTTGTACCTTCCGTTTCGTTTGCAGATGCTCGAAAATTCATACGGAGACGGATCTTCAACTCCAGAGTCCATAAAGGCGCTTGCTAATGTCTCTTGTACCTTCAGTTTCGTTTGCAGATGCTCAGAAATTCATACGAAGACGGATCTTCAACTCCAGAGTCCATAAAGGCGCTTGCAAATGTCTTGTGTACCTTCAGTTTCGGTCGTGGATGCTCGAAAATTCATACGAAGACGGATCTTCATCTCCAGAGTCCATAAAATCGCTTGCAAATGTTTATGTTACCCACAGTTTCGTTCGTGGATGCTCGAAAATTCATACGAAGACGGATCTTCAACTCCGGAGTCCATAAAGGCGCTTGCAAATGTCTCTTGTACCTTCAGTTTCGTTCATGGATGCTCGAAAATTCATACGAAGACGGATCTTGAACTCCAGAGTCCATAAAGGCGCTTGCAAATGTCTCTTGTACCTTCAGTTTCATTCGTGGATGCTCGAAAATTCATATGAAGACGGATCTTCAACTACAGAGTCCGTAAAATCGCTTGCAAATGTTTATGTTACCTCCAGTTTCGTTCGTGGATGCTCGAAAATTCATACGAAGACGGATCTTCAACTCCAGAGTCCATAAAGGCGCTTGCAAATGTCTCTTGTACCTTCAGTTCCGTTCGTGGATGCTCGAAAATTCATACGACGACGGATCTTCAACTCCAGAGTCCATAAAGGCGCTTGCGAATGTCTCTTGTACCTTCAGTTTCGTTCGTGGATGCTCGAAAATTCATACGGAGACGGATCTTCAACTCCAGAGTCCATAAAATCGCTTGCAAATGTCTTTTGTACCTTCAGTTTCGTTCGTGGATGCTCGAAAATTCATAAGAAGACGAATCTTCAACTCCAGAGTCCGTAAAGGCGCTTGCAAATGTCTCTTGTACCTTCAGTTTCGTTCGTGGATGCTCGAAAATTCATACGAAGACGGAGCTTCAACTCCAGAGTCCATAAAGGCGCTTGCAAATGTCTTTTGTACCTTCAGTTTCGTTCGTGGATGCTCGAAAATTCATACGAAGACGGATCTTCAACTCCAGAATCCATAAAGGCGCTTGCAAATGTCTTCTGTACCTTCTGTTTCGTTTGCAGATGCTCGAAAATCCATACGGAAACTGATCTTCAACTCCAGAGTCCATAAAGGCGCTTGCAAATGTCTCTTGTACCTTCAGTTTCGTTTGCAGATGCTCGAAAATTCATACGAAGACGGATCTTTAACTCCAGAGTCCATGAAGGCGCTTGCAAATGTCTTTTGTACCTTCAGTTTCGTTCGTGGATGCTCGAAAATTCATACGGAGACGAATCTTCAACTCCAGAGTCCGTAAAGGCGCTTGCAAATGTCTCTTGTACCTTCAGTTTCGTTTGCAGATGCTCGAAAATTCATACGAAGACGGATCTTCAACTCCAGAGTTCATAAAGGCGCTTGCGAATGTCTCTCGTACCTTCAGTTTCGTTCGTGGATGCTCGAAAATTCATACGAAGACGGATCTTCGAATCCAGAGTCCATTAAGGCGTTTGCAAATGTCTCTTGTACCTTCAGTTTCGTTTGCAGATGCTCGAAAATTCATACGGAGACGGATCTTCAACTCCAGAGTCCATAAAGGCGCTTGCTAATGTCTCTTGTACCTTCAGTTTCGTTTGCAGATGCTCAGAAATTCAAACGAAGACGGATCTTCAACTCCAGAGTCCATAAAGGCGCTTGCAAATGTCTTTTGTACCTTCAGTTTCGGTCGTGGATGCTCGAAAATTCATACGAAGACGGATCTTTATCTCCAGAGTCCATAAAATCGCTTGCAAATGTTTATGTTACCCACAGTTTCGTTAGTGGATGCTCGAAAATTCATACGAAGACGGATCTTCAACTCCAGAGACCATAAAGGCGCTTGCAAATGTCTCTTGTACCTTCAGTTTCGTTCGTGGATGCTCGAAAATTCATACGAAGACGGATCTTGAACTCCAGAGTCCATAAAGGCGCTTGCAAATGTCTCTTGTACCTTCAGTTTCATTCGTGGATGCTCGAAAATTCATATGAAGACGGATCTTCAACTACAGAGTCCATAAAATCGCTTGCAAATGTTTATGTTACCTTCAGTTTCGATCGCGGATGCTCGAAAATTCAGACGAAGACGAATCTTCAACTCCAGAGTCCATAAAGGCGCTTGCAAATGTCTCTTGTACCTTCAGTTCCGTTCGTGGATGCTCGAAAATTCATACGACGACGGATCTTCAACTCCAGAGTCCATAAAGGCGCTTGCAAATGTCTTTTGTACCTTCAGTTTCGTTTGCAGATGCTCGAAAATTCATACGGAGACGGATCTTCAACTCCAGAGTCCATAAAATCGCTCGCAAATGTCTGTTGTACCTTCAGTTTCGTTCGTGGATGCTCGAAAATTCATAAGAAGACGAATCTTCAACTCCAGAGTCCGTAAAGGCGCTTGCAAATGTCTCTTGTACCTTCAGTTTCGTTCGTGGATGCTCGAAAATTCATACGAAGACGGAGCTTCAACTCCGGAGTCCATAAAGGCGCTTGCAAATGTCTTTTGTACCTTCGGTTTCGTTCGTGGATGCTCGAAAATTCATACGAAGACGGATCTTCAACTCCAGAATCCATAAGGGCGCTTGCAAATGTCTTTTGTACCTTCTGTTTCGTTTGCAGATGCTCGAAAATTCATACGGAGACTGATCTTCAACTCCAGAGTCCATAGAGGCGCTTGCAAATGTCTCTTGTACCTTCAGTTTCGTTTGCAGATGCTCGAAAATTCATACAAAGACGGATCTTCAACTCCAGAGTCCTTGAAGGCGCTTGCAATTGTCTTTTGGACCTTCAGATTGGTTCGTGGATGCTCGAAAATTCATACGGAGACTGATCTTCAACTCCAGAGTCCATAAAGGCGCTTGCAAATGTCTCTTGTACCTTCAGTTTCGTTTGCAGATTCTCGAAACTTAATACGAAGACGGATCTTCAACTCCAGAGTCCATGAAGGCGCTTGCAAATGTCTTTTGTACCTTCAGTTTCGTTCGTGGATGCTCGAAAATTCATACGGAGACGGATCTTCAACTCCAGAGTCCGTAAAGGCGCTTGCAAATGTCTCTTGTACCTTCAGTTTCGTTTGCAGATGCTCGAAAATTCATACGAAGACGGATCTTCAACTCCAGAGTCCATAAAGGCGCTTGCGAATGTCTCTCGTACCTTCAGTTTCGTTCGTGGATGCTCGAAAATCCATACGAAGACGGATCTTTGAATCCAGAGTCCATTAGGGCGTTTGCAAATGTCTCTTGTACCTTCAGTTTCGTTTGCAGATGCTCGAAAATTCATACGGAGACGGATCTTCAACTCCAGAGTCCATAAAGGCGCTTGCTAATGTCTCTTGTACCTTCAGTTTCGTTCGTGGATGCTCGAAAATTCATAAGAAGACGAATCTTCAACTCCAGAGTCCGTAAAGGCGCTTGCAAATGTCTCTTGTACCTTCAGTTTCGTTCGTGGATGCTCGAAAATTCATACGAAGACGGAGCTTCAACTCCAGAGTCCATAAAGGCGCTTGCAAATGTCTTTTGTACCTTCAGTTTCGTTCGTGGATGCTCGAAAATTCATACGAAGACGGATCTTCAACTCCAGAATCCATAAAGGCGCTTGCAAATGTCTTTTGTACCTTCTGTTTCGTTTGCAGATGCTCGAAAATCCATACGGAAACTGATCTTCAACTCCAGAGTCCATAAAGGCGCTTGCAAATGTCTCTTGTACCTTCAGTTTCGTTTGCAGATGCTCGAAAATTCATACGAAGACGGATCTTCATCTCCAGAGTCCATGAAGGCGCTTGCAAATGTCTTTTGTACCTTCATTTTCGTTCGTGGATGCTCGAAAATTCATACGGAGACGAATCTTCAACTCCAGAGTCCGTAAAGGCGCTTGCGAATGTCTCTCGTACCTTCAGATTGGTTCGTGGATGCTCGAAAATTCATACGGAGACTGATCTTCAACTCCAGAGTCCATAAAGGCGCTTGCAAATGTCTCTTGTACCTTCAGTTTCGTTTGCAGATGCTCGAAACTTAATACGAAGACGGATCTTCAACTCCAGAGTCCATGAAGGCGCTTGCAAATGTCTTTTGTACCTTCAGTTTCGTTCGTGGATGCTCGAAAATTCATACGGAGACGGATCTTCAACTCCAGAGTCCGTAAAGGCGCTTGCAAATGTCTCTTGTACCTTCAGTTTCGTTTGCAGATGCTCGAAAATTCATACGAAGACGGATCTTCAACTCCGGAGTCCATAAAGGCGCTTGCAAATGTCTCTTGTACCTTCAGTTTCGTTCATGGATGCTCGAAAATTCATACGAAGACGGATCTTGAACTCCAGAGTCCATAAAGGCGCGTGCAAATGTCTCTTGTACCTTCAGTTTCATTCGTGGATGCTCGAAAATTCATATGAAGACGGATCTTCAACTACAGAGTCCATAAAATCGCTTGCAAATGTTTATGGTACCTTCAGTTTCGTTCGCGGATGCTCGAAAATTGATACGAAGACGGATCTTCAACTCCAGAGTCCATAAAGGCGCTTGCAAATGTCTCTTGTACCTTCAGTTCCGTTCGTGGATGCTCGAAAATTCATACGACGACTGATCTTCAACTCCAGAGTCCATAAAATCGCTTGCAAATGTTTATGTTACCCACAGTTTCGTTCGTGGGTGCTCGAAAATTCATACGAAGACGGATCTTCAACTCCAGAGCCCATAAAGGCGCTTGCGAATGTTTCTCGTACCTTCAGTTTCGTTCGTGGATGCTCGAAAATTCATACGAAGACGGATTTTTGAATCCAGAGTCCATTGAGGCGTTTGCAAATGTCTCTTGTACCTTCCGTTTCGTTTGCAGATGCTCGAAAATTCATACGGAGACGGATCTTCAACTCCAGAGTCCATAAAGGCGCTTGCTAATGTCTCTTGTACTTTCAGTTTCGTTTGCAGATGCTCAGAAATTCATACGAAGACGGATCTTCAACTCCAGAGTCCATAAAGGCGCTTGCAAATGTCTTGTGTACCTTCAGTTTCGGTCGTGGATGCTCGAAAATTCATACGAAGACGGATCTTCATCTCCAGAGTCCATAAAATCGCTTGCAAATGTTTATGTTCCCCACAGTTTCGTTCGTGGATGCTCGAAAATTCATACGAAGACGGATCTTCAACTCCGGAGTCCATAAAGGCGCTTGCAAATGTCTCTTGTACCTTCAGTTTCGTTCATGGATGCTCGAAAATTCATACGAAGACGGATCTTGAACTCCAGAGTCCATAAAGGCGCTTGCAAATGTCTCTTGTACCTTCAGTTTCATTCGTGGATGCTCGAAAATTCATATGAAGACGGATCTTCAACTACAGAGTCCGTAAAATCGCTTGCAAATGTTTATGTTACCTCCAGTTTCGTTCGTGGATGCTCGAAAATTCATACGAAGACGGATCTTCAACTCCAGAGTCCATAAAGGCGCTTGCAAATGTCTCTTGTACCTTCAGTTCCGTTCGTGGATGCTCGAAAATTCATACGACGACGAATCTTCAACTCCAGAGTCCATAAAGGCGCTTGCGAATGTCTCTTGTACCTTCAGTTTCGTTCGTGGATGCTCGAAAATTCATACGGAGACGGATCTTCAACTCCAGAGTCCATAAAATCGCTTGCAAATGTCTTTTGTACCTTCAGTTTCGTTCGTGGATGCTCGAAAATTCATAAGAAGACGAATCTTCAACTCCAGAGTCCGTAAAGGCGCTTGCAAATGTCTCTTGTACCTTCAGTTTCGTTCGTGGATGCTCGAAAATTCATACGAAGACGGAGCTTCAACTCCAGAGTCCATAAAGGCGCTTGCAAATGTCTTTTGTACCTTCAGTTTCGTTCGTGGATGCTCGAAAATTCATACGAAGACGGATCTTCAACTCCAGAATCCATAAAGGCGCTTGCAAATGTCTTCTGTACCTTCTGTTTCGTTTGCAGATGCTCGAAAATCCATACGGAAACTGATCTTCAACTCCAGAGTCCATAAAGGCGCTTGCAAATGTCTCTTGTACCTTCAGTTTCGTTTGCAGATGCTCGAAAATTCATACGAAGACGGATCTTTAACTCCAGAGTCCATGAAGGCGCTTGCAAATGTCTTTTGTACCTTCAGTTTCGTTCGTGGATGCTCGAAAATTCATACGGAGACGAATCTTCAACTCCAGAGTCCGTAAAGGCGCTTGCAAATGTCTCTTGTACCTTCAGTTTCGTTTGCAGATGCTCGAAAATTCATACGAAGACGGATCTTCAACTCCAGAGTTCATAAAGGCGCTTGCGAATGTCTCTCGTACCTTCAGTTTCGTACGTGGATGCTCGAAAATTCATACGAAGACGGATCTTCGAATCCAGAGTCCATTAAGGCGTTTGCAAATGTCTCTTGTACCTTCAGTTTCGTTTGCAGATGCTCGAAAATTCATACGGAGACGGATCTTCAACTCCAGAGTCCATAAAGGCGCTTGCTAATGTCTCTTGTACCTTCAGTTTCGTTTGCAGATGCTCAGAAATTCAAACGAAGACGGATTTTCAACTCCAGAGTCCATAAAGGCGCTTGCAAATGTCTTTTGTTCCTTCAGTTTCGGTCGTGGATGCTCGAAAATTCATACGAAGACGGATCTTCATTTCCAGAGTCCATAAAATCGCTTGCAAATGTTTATGTTACCCACAGTTTCGTTAGTGGATGCTCGAAAATTCATACGAAGACGGATCTTCAACTCCAGAGACCATAAAGGCGCTTGCAAATGTCTCTTGTACCTTCAGTTTCGTTCGTGGATGCTCGAAAATTCATACGAAGACGGATCTTGAACTCCAGAGTCCATAAAGGCGCGTGCAAATGTCTCTTGTACCTTCAGTTTCATTCGTGGATGCTCGAAAATTCATATGAAGACGGATCTTCAACTACAGAGTCCATAAAATCGCTTGCAAATGTTTATGGTACCTTCAGTTTCGTTCGCGGATGCTCGAAAATTCATACGAAGACGAATCTTCAACTCCAGAGTCCATAAAGGCGCTTGCAAATGTCTCTTGTACCTTCAGTTCCGTTCGTGGATGCTCGAAAATTCATACCACGACTGATCTTCAACTCCAGAGTCCATAAAATCGCTTGCAAATGTTTATGTTACCCACAGTTTCGTTCGTGGATGCTCGAAAATTCATACGAAGACGGATCTTCAACTCCAGAGCCCATAAAGGCGCTTGCGAATGTTTCTCGTACCTTCAGTTTCGTTCGTGGATGCTCGAAAATTCATACGAAGACGGATTTTTGAATCCAGAGTCCATTGAGGCGTTTGCAAATGTCTCTTGTACCTTCCGTTTCGTTTGCAGATGCTCGAAAATTCATACGGAGACGGATCTTCAACTCCAGAGTCCATAAAGGCGCTTGCTAATGTCTCTTGTACCTTCAGTTTCGTTTGCAGATGCTCAGAAATTCATACGAAGACGGATCTTCAACTCCAGAGTCCATAAAGGCGCTTGCAAATGTCTTGTGTACCTTCAGTTTCGGTCGTGGATGCTCGAAAATTCATACGAAGACGGATCTTCATCTCCAGAGTCCATAAAATCGCTTGCAAATGTTTATGTTACCCACAGTTTCGTTCGTGGATGCTCGAAAATTCATACGAAGACGGATCTTCAACTCCGGAGTCCATAAAGGCGCTTGCAAATGTCTCTTGTACCTTCAGTTTCGTTCATGGATGCTCGAAAATTCATACGAAGACGGATCTTGAACTCCAGAGTCCATAAAGGCGCGTGCAAATGTCTCTTGTACCTTCAGTTTCATTCGTGGATGCTCGAAAATTCATATGAAGACGGATCTTCAACTACAGAGTCCATAAAATCGCTTGCAAATGTTTATGGTACCTTCAGTTTCGTTCGCGGATGCTCGAAAATTGATACGAAGACGGATCTTCAACTCCAGAGTCCATAAAGGCGCTTGCAAATGTCTCTTGTACCTTCAGTTCCGTTCGTGGATGCTCGAAAATTCATACGACGACTGATCTTCAACTCCAGAGTCCATAAAATCGCTTGCAAATGTTTATGTTACCCACAGTTTCGTTCGTGGGTGCTCGAAAATTCATACGAAGACGGATCTTCAACTCCAGAGCCCATAAAGGCGCTTGCGAATGTTTCTCGTACCTTCAGTTTCGTTCGTGGATGCTCGAAAATTCATACGAAGACGGATTTTTGAATCCAGAGTCCATTGAGGCGTTTGCAAATGTCTCTTGTACCTTCCGTTTCGTTTGCAGATGCTCGAAAATTCATACGGAGACGGATCTTCAACTCCAGAGTCCATAAAGGCGCTTGCTAATGTCTCTTGTACCTTCAGTTTCGTTTGCAGATGCTCAGAAATTCATACGAAGACGGATCTTCAACTCCAGAGTCCATAAAGGCGCTTGCAAATGTCTTGTGTACCTTCAGTTCCGGTCGTGGATGCTCGAAAATTCATACGAAGACGGATCTTCATCTCCAGAGTCCATAAAATCGCTTGCAAATGTTTATGTTCCCCACAGTTTCGTTCGTGGATGCTCGAAAATTCATACGAAGACGGATCTTCAACTCCGGAGTCCATAAAGGCGCTTGCAAATGTCTCTTGTACCTTCAGTTTCGTTCATGGATGCTCGAAAATTCATACGAAGACGGATCTTGAACTCCAGAGTCCATAAAGGCGCTTGCAAATGTCTCTTGTACCTTCAGTTTCATTCGTGGATGCTCGAAAATTCATATGAAGACGGATCTTCAACTACAGAGTCCGTAAAATCGCTTGCAAATGTTTATGTTACCTCCAGTTTCGTTCGTGGATGCTCGAAAATTCATACGAAGACGGATCTTCAACTCCAGAGTCCATAAAGGCGCTTGCAAATGTCTCTTGTACCTTCAGTTCCGTTCGTGGATGCTCGAAAATTCATACGACGACGAATCTTCAACTCCAGAGTCCATAAAGGCGCTTGCGAATGTCTCTTGTACCTTCAGTTTCGTTCGTGGATGCTCGAAAATTCATACGGAGACGGATCTTCAACTCCAGAGTCCATAAAATCGCTTGCAAATGTCTTTTGTACCTTCAGTTTCGTTCGTGGATGCTCGAAAATTCATAAGAAGACGAATCTTCAACTCCAGAGTCCGTAAAGGCGCTTGCAAATGTCTCTTGTACCTTCAGTTTCGTTCGTGGATGCTCGAAAATTCATACGAAGACGGAGCTTCAACTCCAGAGTCCATAAAGGCGCTTGCAAATGTCTTTTGTACCTTCAGTTTCGTTCGTGGATGCTCGAAAATTCATACGAAGACGGATCTTCAACTCCAGAATCCATAAAGGCGCTTGCAAATGTCTTCTGTACCTTCTGTTTCGTTTGCAGATGCTCGAAAATCCATACGGAAACTGATCTTCAACTCCAGAGTCCATAAAGGCGCTTGCAAATGTCTCTTGTACCTTCAGTTTCGTTTGCAGATGCTCGAAAATTCATACGAAGACGGATCTTTAACTCCAGAGTCCATGAAGGCGCTTGCAAATGTGTTTTGTACCTTCAGTTTCGTTCGTGGATGCTCGAAAATTCATACGGAGACGAATCTTCAACTCCAGAGTCCGTAAAGGCGCTTGCAAATGTCTCTTGTACCTTCAGTTTCGTTTGCAGATGCTCGAAAATTCATACGAAGACGGATCTTCAACTCCAGAGTTCATAAAGGCGCTTGCGAATGTCTCTCGTACCTTCAGTTTCGTACGTGGATGCTCGAAAATTCATACGAAGACGGATCTTCGAATCCAGAGTCCATTAAGGCGTTTGCAAATGTCTCTTGTACCTTCAGTTTCGTTTGCAGATGCTCAGAAATTCAAACGAAGACGGATTTTCAACTCCAGAGTCCATAAAGGCGCTTGCAAATGTCTTTTGTACCTTCAGTTTCGGTCGTGGATGCTCGAAAATTCATACGAAGACGGATCTTTATCTCCAGAGTCCATAAAATCGCTTGCAAATGTTTATGTTACCCACAGTTTCGTTAGTGGATGCTCGAAAATTCATACGAAGACGGATCTTCAACTCCAGAGACCATAAAGGCGCTTGCAAATGTCTCTTGTACCTTCAGTTTCGTTCGTGGATGCTCGAAAATTCATACGAAGACGGATCTTGAACTCCAGAGTCCATAAAGGCGCTTGCAAATGTCTCTTGTACCTTCAGTTTCATTCGTGGATGCTCGAAAATTCATATGAAGACGGATCTTCAACTACAGAGTCCATAAAATCGCTTGCAAATGTTTATGTTACCTTCAGTTTCGATCGCGGATGCTCGAAAATTCAGACGAAGACGAATCTTCAACTCCAGAGTCCATAAAGGCGCTTGCAAATGTCTCTTGTACCTTCAGTTTCGTTCGTGGATGCTCGAAAATTCATACGAAGACGGATCTTGAACTCCAGAGTCCATAAAGGCGCTTGCAAATGTCTCTTGTACCTTCAGTTTCATTCGTGGATGCTCGAAAATTCATACGAAGACGGATTTTTGAATCCAGAGTCCATTGAGGCGTTTGCAAATGTCTCTTGTACCTTCCGTTTCGTTTGCAGATGCTCGAAAATTCATACGGAGACGGATCTTCAACTCCAGAGTCCATAAAGGCGCTTGCTAATGTCTCTTGTACCTTCAGTTTCGTTTGCAGATGCTCAGAAATTCATACGAAGACGGATCTTCAACTCCAGAGTCCATAAAGGCGCTTGCAAATGTCTTGTGTACCTTCAGTTTCGGTCGTGGATGCTCGAAAATTCATACGAAGACGGATCTTCATCTCCAGAGTCCATAAAATCGCTTGCAAATGTTTATGTTACCCACAGTTTCGTTCGTGGATGCTCGAAAATTCATACGAAGACGGATCTTCAACTCCGGAGTCCATAAAGGCGCTTGCAAATGTCTCTTGTACCTTCAGTTTCGTTCATGGATGCTCGAAAATTCATACGAAGACGGATCTTGAACTCCAGAGTCCATAAAGGCGCGTGCAAATGTCTCTTGTACCTTCAGTTTCATTCGTGGATGCTCGAAAATTCATATGAAGACGGATCTTCAACTACAGAGTCCATAAAATCGCTTGCAAATGTTTATGGTACCTTCAGTTTCGTTCGCGGATGCTCGAAAATTGATACGAAGACGGATCTTCAACTCCAGAGTCCATAAAGGCGCTTGCAAATGTCTCTTGTACCTTCAGTTCCGTTCGTGGATGCTCGAAAATTCATACGACGACTGATCTTCAACTCCAGAGTCCATAAAATCGCTTGCAAATGTTTATGTTACCCACAGTTTCGTTCGTGGGTGCTCGAAAATTCATACGAAGACGGATCTTCAACTCCAGAGCCCATAAAGGCGCTTGCGAATGTTTCTCGTACCTTCAGTTTCGTTCGTGGATGCTCGAAAATTCATACGAAGACGGATTTTTGAATCCAGAGTCCATTGAGGCGTTTGCAAATGTCTCTTGTACCTTCCGTTTCGTTTGCAGATGCTCGAAAATTCATACGGAGACGGATCTTCAACTCCAGAGTCCATAAAGGCGCTTGCTAATGTCTCTTGTACCTTCAGTTTCGTTTGCAGATGCTCAGAAATTCATACGAAGACGGATCTTCAACTCCAGAGTCCATAAAGGCGCTTGCAAATGTCTTGTGTACCTTCAGTTTCGGTCGTGGATGCTCGAAAATTCATACGAAGACGGATCTTCATCTCCAGAGTCCATAAAATCGCTTGCAAATGTTTATGTTCCCCACAGTTTCGTTCGTGGATGCTCGAAAATTCATACGAAGACGGATCTTCAACTCCGGAGTCCATAAAGGCGCTTGCAAATGTCTCTTGTACCTTCAGTTTCGTTCATGGATGCTCGAAAATTCATACGAAGACGGATCTTGAACTCCAGAGTCCATAAAGGCGCTTGCAAATGTCTCTTGTACCTTCAGTTTCATTCGTGGATGCTCGAAAATTCATATGAAGACGGATCTTCAACTACAGAGTCCGTAAAATCGCTTGCAAATGTTTATGTTACCTCCAGTTTCGTTCGTGGATGCTCGAAAATTCATACGAAGACGGATCTTCAACTCCAGAGTCCATAAAGGCGCTTGCAAATGTCTCTTGTACCTTCAGTTCCGTTCGTGGATGCTCGAAAATTCATACGACGACGAATCTTCAACTCCAGAGTCCATAAAGGCGCTTGCGAATGTCTCTTGTACCTTCAGTTTCGTTCGTGGATGCTCGAAAATTCATACGGAGACGGATCTTCAACTCCAGAGTCCATAAAATCGCTTGCAAATGTCTTTTGTACCTTCAGTTTCGTTCGTGGATGCTCGAAAATTCATAAGAAGACGAATCTTCAACTCCAGAGTCCGTAAAGGCGCTTGCAAATGTCTCTTGTACCTTCAGTTTCGTTCGTGGATGCTCGAAAATTCATACGAAGACGGAGCTTCAACTCCAGAGTCCATAAAGGCGCTTGCAAATGTCTTTTGTACCTTCAGTTTCGTTCGTGGATGCTCGAAAATTCATACGAAGACGGATCTTCAACTCCAGAATCCATAAAGGCGCTTGCAAATGTCTTCTGTACCTTCTGTTTCGTTTGCAGATGCTCGAAAATCCATACGGAAACTGATCTTCAACTCCAGAGTCCATAAAGGCGCTTGCAAATGTCTCTTGTACCTTCAGTTTCGTTTGCAGATGCTCGAAAATTCATACGAAGACGGATCTTTAACTCCAGAGTCCATGAAGGCGCTTGCAAATGTGTTTTGTACCTTCAGTTTCGTTCGTGGATGCTCGAAAATTCATACGGAGACGAATCTTCAACTCCAGAGTCCGTAAAGGCGCTTGCAAATGTCTCTTGTACCTTCAGTTTCGTTTGCAGATGCTCGAAAATTCATACGAAGACGGATCTTCAACTCCAGAGTTCATAAAGGCGCTTGCGAATGTCTCTCGTACCTTCAGTTTCGTACGTGGATGCTCGAAAATTCATACGAAGACGGATCTTCGAATCCAGAGTCCATTAAGGCGTTTGCAAATGTCTCTTGTACCTTCAGTTTCGTTTGCAGATGCTCAGAAATTCAAACGAAGACGGATTTTCAACTCCAGAGTCCATAAAGGCGCTTGCAAATGTCTTTTGTACCTTCAGTTTCGGTCGTGGATGCTCGAAAATTCATACGAAGACGGATCTTTATCTCCAGAGTCCATAAAATCGCTTGCAAATGTTTATGTTACCCACAGTTTCGTTAGTGGATGCTCGAAAATTCATACGAAGACGGATCTTCAACTCCAGAGACCATAAAGGCGCTTGCAAATGTCTCTTGTACCTTCAGTTTCGTTCGTGGATGCTCGAAAATTCATACGAAGACGGATCTTGAACTCCAGAGTCCATAAAGGCGCTTGCAAATGTCTCTTGTACCTTCAGTTTCATTCGTGGATGCTCGAAAATTCATATGAAGACGGATCTTCAACTACAGAGTCCATAAAATCGCTTGCAAATGTTTATGTTACCTTCAGTTTCGATCGCGGATGCTCGAAAATTCAGACGAAGACGAATCTTCAACTCCAGAGTCCATAAAGGCGCTTGCAAATGTCTCTTGTACCTTCAGTTCCGTTCGTGGATGCTCGAAAATTCATACGACGACGGATCTTCAACTCCAGAGTCCATAAAGGCGCTTGCAAATGTCTTTTGTACCTTCAGTTTCGTTTGCAGATGCTCGAAAATTCATACGGAGACGGATCTTCAACTCCAGAGTCCATAAAATCGCTCGCAAATGTCTGTTGTACCTTCAGTTTCGTTCGTGGATGCTCGAAAATTCATAAGAAGACGAATCTTCAACTCCAGAGTCCGTAAAGGCGCTTGCAAATGTCTCTTGTACCTTCAGTTTCGTTCGTGGATGCTCGAAAATTCATACGAAGACGGAGCTTCAACTCCGGAGTCCATAAAGGCGCTTGCAAATGTCTTTTGTACCTTCGGTTTCGTTCGTGGATGCTCGAAAATTCATACGAAGACGGATCTTCAACTCCAGAATCCATAAAGGCGCTTGCAAATGTCTTTTGTACCTTCTGTTTCGTTTGCAGATGCTCGAAAATTCATACGGAGACTGATCTTCAACTCCAGAGTCCATAGAGGCGCTTGCAAATGTCTCTTGTACCTTCAGTTTCGTTTGCAGATGCTCGAAAATTCATACAAAGACGGATCTTCAACTCCAGAGTCCTTGAAGGCGCTTGCAATTGTCTTTTGGACCTTCAGATTGGTTCGTGGATGCTCGAAAATTCATACGGAGACTGATCTTCAACTCCAGAGTCCATAAAGGCGCTTGCAAATGTCTCTTGTACCTTCAGTTTCGTTTGCAGATGCTCGAAAATTAATACGAAGACGGATCTTCAACTCCAGAGTCCATGAAGGCGCTTGCAAATGTCTTTTGTACCTTCAGTTTCGTTCGTGGATGCTCGAAAATTCATACGGAGACGGATCTTCAACTCCAGAGTCCGTAAAGGCGCTTGCAAATGTCTCTTGTACCTTCAGTTTCGTTTGCAGATGCTCGAAAATTCATACGAAGACGGATCTTCAACTCCAGAGTCCATAAAGGCGCTTGCGAATGTCTCTCGTACCTTCAGTTTCGTTCGTGGATGCTCGAAAATTCATACGAAGACGGATCTTTGAATCCAGAGTCCATTAGGGCGTTTGCAAATGTCTCTTGTACCTTCAGTTTCGTTTGCAGATGCTCGAAAATTCATACGGAGACGGATCTTCAACTCCAGAGTCCATAAAGGCGCTTGCTAATGTCTCTTGTACCTTCAGTTTCGTTCGTGGATGCTCGAAAATTCATACGAAGACGGAGCTTCAACTCCAGAGTCCATAAAGGCGCTTGCAAATGTCTTTTGTACCTTCAGTTTCGTTCGTGGATGCTCGAAAATTCATACGAAGACGGATCTTCAACTCCAGAATCCATAAAGGCGCTTGCAAATGTCTTTTGTACCTTCTGTTTCGTTTGCAGATGCTCGAAAATCCATACGGAAACTGATCTTCAACTCCAGAGTCCATAAAGGCGCTTGCAAATGTCTCTTGTACCTTCAGTTTCGTTTGCAGATGCTCGAAAATTCATACGAAGACGGATCTTCAACTCCAGAGTCCATGAAGGCGCTTGCAAATGTCTTTTGTACCTTCATTTTCGTTCGTGGATGCTCGAAAATTCATACGGAGACGAATCTTCAACTCCAGAGTCCGTAAAGGCGCTTGCAAATGTCTCTTGTACCTTCAGTTTCGTTTGCAGATGCTCGAAAATTCATACGAAGACGGATCTTCAACTCCAGAGTTCATAAAGGCGCTTGCGAATGTCTCTCGTACCTTCAGTTTCGTTCGTGGATGCTCGAAAATTCATACGAAGACGGATCTTTGAATCCAGAGTCCATTAAGGCGTTTGCAAATGTCTCTTGTACCTTCAGTTTCGTTTGCAGATGCTCGAAAATTCAAACGGAGACGGATCTTCAACTCCAGAGTCCATAAAGGCGCTTGCTAATGTCTCTTGTACCTTCAGTTTCGTTTGCAGATGCTCAGAAATTCAAACGAAGACGGATCTTCAACTCCAGAGTCCATAAAGGCGCTTGCAAATGTCTTTTGTACCTTCAGTTTCGGTCGTGGATGCTCGAAAATTCATACGAAGACGGATCTTCATCTCCAGAGTCCATAAAATCGCTTGCAAATGTTTATGTTACCCACAGTTTCGTTAGTGGATGCTCGAGAATTCGTACGAAGACGGATCTTCAACTCCAGAGTCCATAAAGGCGCTTGCAAATGTCTCTTGTACCTTCAGTTTCGTTCGTGGATGCTCGAAAATTCATACGAAGACGGATCTTGAACTCCAGAGTCCATAAAGGCGCGTGCAAATGTCTCTTGTACCTTCAGTTTCATTCGTGGATGCTCGAAAATTCATATGAAGACGGATCTTCAACTACAGAGTCCATAAAATCGCTTGCAAATGTTTATGGTACCTTCAGTTTCGTTCGCGGATGCTCGAAAATTCATACGAAGACGAATCTTCAACTCCAGAGTCCATAAAGGCGCTTGCAAATGTCTCTTG
This sequence comes from Phymatocera aterrima, assembly GCA_963170745.1. Lineage (NCBI taxonomy): Eukaryota > Metazoa > Arthropoda > Insecta > Hymenoptera > Tenthredinidae > Phymatocera > Phymatocera aterrima. Next base: position 15,784,160 of record OY720664.1, read on the forward strand.
TACCTTCAGTTCCGTTCGTGGATGCTCGAAAATTCATACGACGACTGATCTTCAACTCCAGAGTCCATAAAATCGCTTGCAAATGTTTATGTTACCCACAGTTTCGATCGTGGATGCTCGAAAATTCATACGAAGACGGATCTTCAACTCCAGAGTCCATAAAAGCGCTTGCAAATGTCTCTTGTACCTTCAGTTTCGCTCGTGGATGCTCGAAAATTCATACGAAGACGGATCTTGAACTCCAGAGTCCATAAAGGCGCTTGCAAATGTCTCTTGTACCTTCAGTTTCATTCGTGGATGCTCGAAAATTCATATGAAGACGGATCTTCAACTACAGAGTCCATAAAATCGTTTGCAAATGTTTATGTTACCTTCAGTGTCGTTCGCGGATGCTCGAAAATTCATACGAAGACGGATCTTCAACTCCAGAGTCCATAAAGGCGCTTGCAAATGTCTCTTGTACCTTCAGTTCCGTTCGTGGATGCTCGAAAATTCATACGACGACGGATCTTCAACTCCAGAGTCCATAAAGGCGCTTGCAAATGTCTTTTGTACCTTCAGTTTCGTTCGTGGATGCTCGAAAATTCATACGGAGACGGATCTTCAACTCCAGAGTCCATAAAGGCGCTTGCAAATGTCTCTTGTACCTTCAGTTTCGTTTGCAGATGCTCGAAAATTCATACGAAGACGGATCTTCAACTCCAGAGTCCATAAAGGCGCTTGCTAATGTCTCTTGTACTTTCAGTTTTGTTTGCAGATGCTCAGAAATTCATACGAAGACGGATCTTCAACTCCAGAGTCCATAAAGGCGCTCGCGAATGTTTCTCGTACCTTCAGTTTCGTTCGTGGATGCTCGAAAATTCATACGAAGACGGATTTTTGAATCCAGAGTCCATGAAGGCGCCTGCAATTGTCTTTTGGACCTTCAGATTCGTTCGTGGATGCTCGAAAATTCATACGAAGACGGATCTTCAACTCCGGAGTCCATAAAGGCACTTGCAAATGTCTCTTGTACCTTCAGTTTCGTTCGTGGATGCTCGAAAATTCATACGAAGACGGATCTTCAACTCCAGAGCCCATAAAGGCGCTTGCGAATGTTTCTCGTACCTTCAGTTTCGTTCGTGGATGCTCGAAAATTCATACGAAGACGGATTTTTGAATCCAGAGTCCATTGAGGCGTTTGCAAATGTCTCTTGTACCTTCCGTTTCGTTTGCAGATGCTCGAAAATTCATACGGAGACGGATCTTCAACTCCAGAGTCCATAAAGGCGCTTGCTAATGTCTCTTGTACCTTCAGTTCCGTTTGCAGATGCTCAGAAATTCATACGAAGACGGATCTTCAACTCCAAAGTCCATAAAGGCGCTTGCAAATGTCTTGTGTACCTTCAGTTTCGGTCGTGGATGCTCGAAAATTCATACGAAGACGGATCTTCATCTCCAGAGTCCATAAAATCGCTTGCAAATGTTTATGTTACCCACAGTTTCGTTCGTGGATGCTCGAAAATTCATACGAAGACGGATCTTCAACTCCGGAGTCTATAAAGGCGCTTGCAAATGTCTCTTGTACCTTCAGTTTCGTTCATGGATGCTCGAAAATTCATACGAAGACGGATCTTGAATTCCAGAGTCCATAAAGGCGCTTGCAAATGTCTCTTGTACCTTCAGTTTCATTCGTGGATGCTCGAAAATTCATATGAAGACGGATCTTCAACTACAGAGTCCATAAAATCGCTTGCAAATGTTTATGTTACCTCCAGTTTCGTTCGTGGATGCTCGAAAATTCATACGAAGACGGATCTTCAACTCCAGAGTCCATAAAGGCGCTTGCAAATGTCTCTTGTACCTTCAGTTCCGTTCGTGGATGCTCGAAAATTCATACGACGACGGATCTTCAACTCCAGAGTCCATAAAGGCGCTTGCGAATGTCTCTTGTACCTTCAGTTTCGTTCGTGGATGCTCGAAAATTCATACGGAGACGGATCTTCAACTCCAGAGTCCATAAAATCGCTTGCAAATGTCTTTTGTACCTTCAGTTTCGTTCGTGGATGCTCGAAAATTCATAAGAAGACGAATCTTCAACTCCAGAGTCCGTAAAGGCGCTTGCAAATGTCTCTTGTACCTTCAGTTTCGTTCGTGGATGCTCGAAAATTCATACGAAGACGGAGCTTCAACTCCAGAGTCCATAAAGGCGCTTGCAAATGTCTTTTGTACCTTCAGTTTCGTTCGTGGATGCTCGAAAATTCATACGAAGACGGATCTTCAACTCCAGAATCCATAAAGGCGCTTGCAAATGTCTTCTGTACCTTCTGTTTCGTTTGCAGATGCTCGAAAATCCAGACGGAAACTGATCTTCAACTCCAGAGTCCATAAAGGCGCTTGCAAATGTCTCTTGTACCTTCAGTTTCGTTTGCAGATGCTCGAAAATTCATACGAAGACGGATCTTTAACTCCAGAGTCCATGAAGGCGCTTGCAAATGTCTTTTGTACCTTCAGTTTCGTTCGTGGATGCTCGAAAATTCATACGGAGACGAATCTTCAACTCCAGAGTCCGTAAAGGCGCTCGCAAATGTCTCTTGTACCTTCAGTTTCGTTTGCAGATGCTCGAAAATTCATACGAAGACGGATCTTCAACTCCAGAGTTCATAAAGGCGCTTGCGAATGTCTCTCGTACCTTCAGTTTCGTTCGTGGATGCTCGAAAATTCATACGAAGACGGATCTTTGAATCCAGAGTCCATTAAGGCGTTTGCAAATGTCTCTTGTACCTTCAGTTTCGTTTGCAGATGCTCGAAAATTCATACGGAGACGGATCTTCAACTCCAGAGTCCATAAAGGCGCTTGCTAATGTCTCTTGTACCTTCAGTTTCGTTTGCAGATGCTCAGAAATTCAAACGAAGACGGATCTTCAACTCCAGAGTCCATAAAGGCGCTTGCAAATGTCTTTTGTACCTTCAGTTTCGGTCGTGGATGCTCGAAAATTCATACGAAGACGGATCTTCATCTCCAGAGTCCATAAAATCGCTTGCAAATGTTTATGTTACCCACAGTTTCGTTAGTGGATGCTCGAAAATTCATACGAAGACTGATCTTCAACTCCAGAGACCATAAAGGCGCTTGCAAATGTCTCTTGTACCTTCAGTTTCGTTCGTGGATGCTCGAAAATTCATACGAAGACGGATCTTGAACTCCAGAGTCCATAAAGGCGCTTGCAAATGTCTCTTGTACCTTCAGTTTCATTCGTGGATGCTCGAAAATTCATATGAAGACGGATCTTCAACTACAGAGTCCATAAAATCGCTTGCAAATGTTTATGTTACCTTCAGTTTCGATCGCGGATGCTCGAAAATTCAGACGAAGACGAATCTTCAACTCCAGAGTCCATAAAGGCGCTTGCAAATGTCTCTTGTACCTTCAGTTCCGTTCGTGGATGCTCGAAAATTCATACGACGACGGATCTTCAACTCCAGAGTCCATAAAGGCGCTTGCAAATGTCTTTTGTACCTTCAGTTTCGTTTGCAGATGCTCGAAAATTCATACGGAGACTGATCTTCAACTCCAGAGTCCATAACGGCGCTTGCAAACGTCTCTTGTACCTTCAGTTTCGTTCGTGGATGCTCGAAAATTCATACGGAGACGGATCTTCAACTCCAGAGTCCATAAAATCGCTCGCAAATGTCTGTTGTACCTTCAGTTTCGTTCGTGGATGCTCGAAAATTCATAAGAAGACGAATCTTCAACTCCAGAGTCCGTAAAGGCGCTTGCAAATGTCTCTTGTACCTTCAGTTTCGTTCGTGGATGCTCGAAAATTCATACGAAGACGGAGCTTCAACTCCGGAGTCCATAAAGGCGCTTGCAAATGTCTTTTGTACCTTCAGTTTCGTTCGTGGATGCTCGAAAATTCATACGAAGACGGATCTTCAACTCCAGAATCCATAAAGGCGCTTGCAAATGTCTTTTGTACCTTCTGTTTCGTTTGCAGATGCTCGAAAATTCATACGGAAACTGATCTTCAACTCCAGAGTCCATAGAGGCGCTTGCAAATGTCTCTTGTACCTTCAGTTTCGTTTGCAGATGCTCGAAAATTCATACAAAGACGGATCTTCAACTCCAGAGTCCTTGAAGGCGCTTGCAATTGTCTTTTGGACCTTCAGATTGGTTCGTGGATGCTCGAAAATTCATACGGAGACTGATCTTCAACTCCAGAGTCCATAAAGGCGCTTGCAAATGTCTCTTGTACCTTCAGTTTCGTTTGCAGATGCTCGAAAATTAATACGAAGACGGATCTTCAACTCCAGAGTCCATGAAGGCGCTTGCAAATGTCTTTTGTACCTTCAGTTTCGTTCGTGGATGCTCGAAAATTCATACGGAGACGGATCTTCAACTCCAGAGTCCGTAAAGGCGCTTGCAAATGTCTCTTGTACCTTCAGTTTCGTTTGCAGATGCTCGAAAATTCATACGAAGACGGATCTTCAACTCCAGAGTCCATAAAGGCGCTTGCGAATGTCTCTCGTACCTTCAGTTTCGTTCGTGGATGCTCGAAAATTCATACGAAGACGGATCTTTGAATCCAGAGTCCATTGAGGCGTTTGCAAATGTCTCTTGTACCTTCAGTTTCGTTTGCAGATGCTCGAAAATTCATACGGAGACGGATCTTCAACTCCAGAGTCCATAAAGGCGCTTGCTAATGTCTCTTGTACCTTCAGTTTCGTTCGTGGATGCTCGAAAATTCATAAGAAGACGAATCTTCAACTCCAGAGTCCGTAAAGGCGCTTGCAAATGTCTCTTGTACCTTCAGTTTCGTTCGTGGATGCTCGAAAATTCATACGAAGACGGATCTTCAACTCCAGAATCCATAAAGGTGCTTGCAAATGTCTTTTGTACCTTCTGTTTCGTTTGCAGATGCTCGAAAATCCATACGGAAACTGATCTTCAACTCCAGAGTCCATAAAGGCGCTTGCAAATGTCTCTTGTACCTTCAGTTTCGTTTGCAGATGCTCGAAAATTCATACGAAGACGGATCTTCAACTCCAGAGTCCATGAAGGCGCTTGCAAATGTCTTTTGTACCTCCATTTTCGTTCGTGGATGCTCGAAAATTCATACGGAGACGAATCTTCAACTCCAGAGTCCGTAAAGGCGCTTGCAAATGTCTCTTGTACCTTCAGTTTCGTTTGCAGATGCTCGAAAATTCATACGAAGACGGATCTTCAACTCCAGAGTTCATAAAGGCGCTTGCGAATGTCTCTCGTACCTTCAGTTTCGTTCGTGGATGCTCGGAAATTCATACGAAGACGGATCTTTGAATCCAGAGTCCATTAAGGCGTTTGCAAATGTCTCTTGTACCTTCAGTTTCGTTTGCAGATGCTCGAAAATTCATACGGAGACGGATCTTCAACTCCAGAGTCCATAAAGGCGCTTGCTAATGTCTCTTGTACCTTCAGTTTCGTTTGCAGATGCTCAGAAATTCAAACGAAGACGGATCTTCAACTCCAGAGTCCATAAAGGCGCTTGCAAATGTCTTTTGTACCTTCAGTTTCGGTCGTGGATGCTCGAAAATTCATACGAAGACGGATCTTCATCTCCAGAGTCCATAAAATCGCTTGCAAATGTTTATGTTACCCACAGTTTCGTTAGTGGATGCTCGAAAATTCATACGAAGACGGATCTTCAACTCCAGAGTCCATAAAGGCGCTTGCAAATGTCTCTTGTACCTTCAGTTTCGTTCGTGGATGCTCGAAAATTCATACGAAGACGGATCTTGAACTCCAGAGTCCATGAAGGCGCTTGCAAATGTCTCTTGTACCTTCAGTTTCATTCGTGGATGCTCGAAAATTCATATGAAGACGGATCTTCAACTACAGAGTCCATAAAATCGCTTGCAAATGTTTATGTTACCTTCAGTTTCGTTCGCGGATGCTCGAAAATTCATACGAAGACGAATCTTCAACTCCAGAGTCCATAAAGGCGCTTGCAAATGTCTCTTGTACCTTCAGTTCCGTTCGTGGATGCTCGAAAATTCATACGACGACGGATCTTCAACTCCAGAGTCCATAAAGGCGCTTGCAAATGTCTTTTGTACCTTCAGTTTCGTTTGCAGATACTCGAAAATTCATACGGAGACTGATCTTCAACTCCAGAGTCCATAAAGGCGCTTGCAAACGTCTTTTGTACCTTCAGTTTCGTTCGTGGATGCTCGAAAATTCATACGGAGACGGATCTTCAACTCCAGAGTCCATAAAATCGCTTGCAAATGTCTTTTGTACCTTCAGTTTCGTTCGTGGATGCTCGAAAATTCATAAGAAGACGAATCTTCAACTCCAGAGTCCGTAAAGGCGCTTGCAAATGTCTCTTGTACCTTCAGTTTCGTTCGTGGATGCTCGAAAATTCATACGAAGACGGAGCTTCAACTCCAGAGTCCATAAAGGCGCTTGCAAATGTCTTTTGTACCTTCAGTTTCGTTCGTGGATGCTCGAAAATTCATACGAAGACGGATCTTCAACTCCAGAATCCATAAAGGCGCTTGCAAATGTCTCTTGTACCTTCAGTTTCGTTTGCAGATGCTCGAAAATTCATACGAAGACGGATCTTCAACTCCAGAGTCCATGAAGGCGCTTGCAAATGTCTTTTGTACCTTCATTTTCGTTCGTGGATGCTCGAAAATTCATACGGAGACGAATCTTCAACTCCAGAGTCCGTAAAGGCGCTTGCAAATGTCTCTTGTACCTTCAGTTTCGTTTGCAGATGCTCGAAAATTCATACGAAGACGGATCTTCATCTCCAGAGTCCATAAAATCGCTTGCAAATGTTTATGTTACCCACAGTTTCGTTAGTGGATGCTCGAAAATTCATACGAAGACGGATCTTCAACTCCAGAGTCCATAAAGGCGCTTGCAAATGTCTCTTGTACCTTCAGTTTCGTTCGTGGATGCTCGAAAATTCATACGAAGACGGATCTTGAACTCCAGAGTCCATGAAGGCGCTTGCAAATGTCTCTTGTACCTTCAGTTTCATTCGTGGATGCTCGAAAATTCATATGAAGACGGATCTTCAACTACAGAGTCCATAAAATCGCTTGCAAATGTTTATGTTACCTTCAGTTTCGTTCGCGGATGCTCGAAAATTCATACGAAGACGAATCTTCAACTCCAGAGTCCATAAAGGCGCTTGCAAATGTCTCTTGTACCTTCAGTTCCGTTCGTGGATGCTCGAAAATTCATACGACGACGGATCTTCAACTCCAGAGTCCATAAAGGCGCTTGCAAATGTCTTTTGTACCTTCAGTTTCGTTTGCAGATACTCGAAAATTCATACGGAGACTGATCTTCAACTCCAGAGTCCATAAAGGCGCTTGCAAACGTCTTTTGTACCTTCAGTTTCGTTCGTGGATGCTCGAAAATTCATACGGAGACGGATCTTCAACTCCAGAGTCCATAAAATCGCTTGCAAATGTCTTTTGTACCTTCAGTTTCGTTCGTGGATGCTCGAAAATTCATAAGAAGACGAATCTTCAACTCCAGAGTCCGTAAAGGCGCTTGCAAATGTCTCTTGTACCTTCAGTTTCGTTCGTGGATGCTCGAAAATTCATACGAAGACGGAGCTTCAACTCCAGAGTCCATAAAGGCGCTTGCAAATGTCTTTTGTACCTTCAGTTTCGTTCGTGGATGCTCGAAAATTCATACGAAGACGGATCTTCAACTCCAGAATCCATAAAGGCGCTTGCAAATGTCTCTTGTACCTTCAGTTTCGTTTGCAGATGCTCGAAAATTCATACGAAGACGGATCTTCAACTCCAGAGTCCATGAAGGCGCTTGCAAATGTCTTTTGTACCTTCATTTTCGTTCGTGGATGCTCGAAAATTCATACGGAGACGAATCTTCAACTCCAGAGTCCGTAAAGGCGCTTGCAAATGTCTCTTGTACCTTCAGTTTCGTTTGCAGATGCTCGAAAATTCATACGAAGACGGATCTTCAACTCCAGAGTTCATAAAGGCGCTTGCAAATGTCTCTCGTACCTTCAGTTTCGTTCGTGGATGCTCGAAAATTCATACGAAGACGGATCTTTGAATCCAGAGTCCATTAAGGCGTTTGCAAATGTCTCTTGTACCTTCAGTTTCGTTTGCAGATGCTCGAAAATTCATACGGAGACGGATCTTCAACTCCAGAGTCCATAAAGGCGCTTGCTAATGTCTCTTGTACCTTCAGTTTCGTTTGCAGATGCTCAGAAATTCAAACGAAGACGGATCTTCAACTCCAGATTCCATAAAGGCGCTTGCAAATGTCTTTTGTACCTTCAGTTTCGGTCGTGGATGCTCGAAAATTCATACGAAGACGGATCTTCATCTCCAGAGTCCATAAAATCGCTTGCAAATGTTTATGTTACCCACAGTTTCGTTAGTGGATGCTCGAGAATTCATACGAAGACGGATCTTCAACTCCAGAGTCCATAAAGGCGCTTGCAAATGTCTCTTGTACCTTCAGTTTCGTTCGTGGATGCTCGAAAATTCATACGAAGACGGATCTTGAACTCCAGAGTCCATAAATGCGCTTGCAAATGTCTCTTGTACCTTCAGTTTCATTCGTGGATGCTCGAAAATTCATATGAAGACGGATCTTCAACTACAGAGTCCATAAAATCGCTTGCAAATGTTTATGTTACCTTCAGTTTCGTTCGCGGATGCTCGAAAATTCAGACGAAGACGAATCTTCAACTCCAGAGTCCATAAAGGCGCTTGCAAATGTCTCTTGTACCTTCAGTTCCGTTCGTGGATGCTCGAAAATTCATACGACGACGGATCTTCAACTCCAGAGTCCATAAAGGCGCTTGCAAATGTCTTTTGTAACTTCAGTTTCGTTTGCAGATGCTCGAAAATTCATACGGAGACTGATCTTCAACTCCAGAGTCCATAAAATCGCTCGCAAATGTCTTTCGTACCTTCAGTTTCGTTCGTGGATGCTCGAAAATTCATACGGAGACGGATCTTCAACTCCAGAGTCCATAAAATCGCTCGCAAATGTCTTTTGTACCTTCAGTTTCGTTCGTGGATGCTCGAAAATTCATAAGAAGACGAATCTTCAACCCCAGAGTCCGTAAAGGCGCTTGCAAATGTCTCTTGTACCTTCAGTTTCGTTCGTGGATGCTCGAAAATTCATACGAAGACGGAGCTTCAACTCCGGAGTCCATAAAGGCGCTTGCAAATGTCTTTTGTACCTTCAGTTTCGTTCGTGGATGCTCGAAAATTCATACGAAGACGGATCTTCAACTCCAGAATCCATAAAGGCGCTTGCAAATGTCTTTTGTACCTTCTGTTTCGTTTGCAGATGCTCGAAAATTCATACGGAGACTGATCTTCAACTCCAGAGTCCATAGAGGCGCTTGCAAATGTATCTTGTACCTTCAGTTTCGTTTGCAGATGCTCGAAAATTCATACGAAGACGGATCTTCAACTCCAGAGTCCTTGAAGGCGCTTGCAATTGTCTTTTGGACCTTCAGATTGGTTCGTGGATGCTCGAAAATTCATACGGAGACTGATCTTCAACTCCAGAGTCCATAAAGGCGCTTGCAAATGTCTCTTGTACCTTCAGTTTCGTTCGTGGATGCTCGAAAATTCATACGGAGACGGATCTTCAACTCCAGAGTCCATAAAATCGCTCGCAAATGTCTTTTGTACCTTCAGTTTCGTTCGTGGATGCTCGAAAATTCATAAGAAGACGAATCTTCAACCCCAGAGTCCGTAAAGGCGCTTGCAAATGTCTCTTGTACCTTCAGTTTCGTTCGTGGATGCTCGAAAATTCATACGAAGACGGAGCTTCAACTCCGGAGTCCATAAAGGCGCTTGCAAATGTCTTTTGTACCTTCAGTTTCGTTCGTGGATGCTCGAAAATTCATACGAAGACGGATCTTCAACTCCAGAATCCATAAAGGCGCTTGCAAATGTCTTTTGTACCTTCTGTTTCGTTTGCAGATGCTCGAAAATTCATACGGAGACTGATCTTCAACTCCAGAGTCCATAGAGGCGCTTGCAAATGTATCTTGTACCTTCAGTTTCGTTTGCAGATGCTCGAAAATTCATACGAAGACGGATCTTCAACTCCAGAGTCCTTGAAGGCGCTTGCAATTGTCTTTTGGACCTTCAGATTGGTTCGTGGATGCTCGAAAATTCATACGGAGACTGATCTTCAACTCCAGAGTCCATAAAGGCGCTTGCAAATGTCTCTTGTACCTTCAGTTTCGTTTGCAGATGCTCGAAAATTAATACGAAGACGGATCTTCAACTCCAGAGTCCATGAAGGCGCTTGCAAATGTCTTTTGTACCTTCAGTTTCGTTCGTGGATGCTCGAAAATTCATACGGAGACGGATCTTCAACCCCAGAGTCCGTAAAGGCGCTTGCAAATGTCTCTTGTACCTTCAGTTTCGTTTGCAGATGCTCGAAAATTCATACGAAGACGGATCTTCAACTCCAGAGTCCATAAAGGCGCTTGCGAATGTCTCTCGTACCTTCAGTTTCGTTCGTGGATGCTCGAAAATTCATACGAAGACGGATCTTTGAATCCAGAGTCCATTAAGGCGTTTGCAAATGTCTCTTGTACCTTCAGTTTCGTTTGCAGATGCTCGAAAATTCATACGGAGACGGATCTTCAACTCCAGAGTCCATAAAGGCGCTTGCTAATGTCTCTTGTACCTTCAGTTTCGTTTGCAGATGCTCAGAAATTCAAACGAAGACGGATCTTCAACTCCAGAGTCCATAAAGGCGCTTGCAAATGTCTTTTGTACCTTCAGTTTCGGTCGTGGATGCTCGAAAATTCATACGAAGACGGATCTTCATCTCCAGAGTCCATAAAATCGCTTGCAAATGTTTATGTTACCCACAGTTTCGTTAGTGGATGCTCGAAAATTCATACGAAGACGGATCTTCAACTCCAGAGTCCATAAAGGCGGTTGCAAATGTCTCTTGTACCTTCAGTTTCGTTCGTGGATGCTAGAAAATTCATACGAAGACGGATCTTGAACTCCAGAGTCCATAAAGGCGCTTGCAAATGTCTCTTGTACCTTCAGTTTCATTCGTGGATGCTCGAAAATTCATATGAAGACGGATCTTCAACTACAGAGTCCATAAAATCGCTTGCAAATGTTTATGGTACCTTCAGTTTCGTTCGCGGATGCTCGAAAATTCTTACGAAGACGAATCTTCAACTCCAGAGTCCATAAAGGCGCTTGCAAATGTCTCTTGTACCTTCAGTTCCGTTCGTGGATGCTCGAAAATTCATACGACGACTGATCTTCAACTCCAGAGTCCATAAAGGCGCTTGCAAATGTCTTTTGTACCTTCAGTTTCGTTTGCAGATGCTCGAAAATTCGTACGGAGACTGATCTTCAACTCCAGAGTCCATAAAGGCGCTTGCAAATGTCTCTTGTACCTTCAGTTTCGTTTGCAGATGCTCGAAAATTCATACGAAGACGGATCTTTGAATCCAGAGTCCATAAAATCGCTTGCAAATGTTTATGTTACCTTCAGTTCCGTTCGTGGATGTTTGAAAATTCATACGAAGACGGATCTTCAACTCCAGAGTCCATAAAGGCGCTTGCGAATGTTTCTCGTACCTTCAGTTTCGTTCGTGGATGCTCGAAAATCCATATGAAGACGGATTTTTGAATACAGAGTCCATTAAGGCGTTTGCAAATGTCTCTTGTACCTTCAGTTTCGTTTGCAGATGCTCGAAAATTCATACGGAGACGGATCTTCAACTCCAGAGTCCATAAAGGCGCTTGCTAATGTCTCTTGTACCTTCAGTTTCGTTTGCAGATGCTCAGAAATTCATACGGAGACGGATCTTCAACTCCAGAGTCCATAAAGGCGCTTGCAAATGTCTTTTGTACCTTCAGTTTCGGTCGTGGATGCTCGAAAATTCATACGAAGACGGATCTTCATCTCCAGAGTCCATAAAATCGCTTGCAAATGTTTATGTTACCCACAGTTTCGTTCGTGGATGCTCGAAAATTCATACGAAGACGGATCTTCAACTCCGGAGTCCATAAAGGCGCTTGCAAATGTCTCTTGTACCTTCAGTTTCGTTTGCAGATGCTCGAAAATTCATACGAAGACGGATCTTCAACTCCAGAGTCCATAAAGGCGCTTGCGAATGTCTCTCGTACCTTCAGTTTCGTTCGTGGATGCTCGAAAATTCATACGAAGACGGATCTTTGAATCCAGAGTCCATTAAGGCGTTTGCAAATGTCTCTTGTACCTTCAGTTTCGTTTGCAGATGCTCGAAAATTCATACGGAGACGGATCTTCAACTCCAGAGTCCATAAAGGCGCTTGCTAATGTCTCTTGTACCTTCAGTTTCGTTTGCAGATGCTCAGAAATTCAAACGAAGACGGATCTTCAACTCCAGAGTCCATAAAGGCGCTTGCAAATGTCTTTTGTACCTTCAGTTTCGGTCGTGGATGCTCGAAAATTCATACGAAGACGGATCTTCATCTCCAGAGTCCATAAAATCGCTTGCAAATGTTTATGTTACCCACAGTTTCGTTAGTGGATGCTCGAAAATTCATACGGAGACTGATCTTCAACTCCAGAGTCCATAAAGGCGCTTGCAAACGTCTTTTGTACCTTCAGTTTCGTTCGTGGATGCTCGAAAATTCATACGGAGACGGATCTTCAACTCCAGAGTCCATAAAATCGCTTGCAAATGTCTTTTGTACCTTCAGTTTCGTTCGTGGATGCTCGAAAATTCATAAGAAGACGAATCTTCAACTCCAGAGTCCGTAAAGGCGCTTGCAAATGTCTCTTGTACCTTCAGTTTCGTTCGTGGATGCTCGAAAATTCATATGAAGACGGATCTTCAACTACAGAGTCCATAAAATCGCTTGCAAATGTTTATGTTACCTTCAGTTTCGTTCGCGGATGCTCGAAAATTCATACGAAGACGAATCTTCAACTCCAGAGTCCATAAAGGCGCTTGCAAATGTCTCTTGTACCTTCAGTTCCGTTCGTGGATGCTCGAAAATTCATACGACGACGGATCTTCAACTCCAGAGTCCATAAAGGCGCTTGCAAATGTCTTTTGTACCTTCAGTTTCGTTTGCAGATACTCGAAAATTCATACGGAGACTGATCTTCAACTCCAGAGTCCATAAAGGCGCTTGCAAACGTCTTTTGTACCTTCAGTTTCGTTCGTGGATGCTCGAAAATTCATACGGAGACGGATCTTCAACTCCAGAGTCCATAAAATCGCTTGCAAATGTCTTTTGTACCTTCAGTTTCGTTCGTGGATGCTCGAAAATTCATAAGAAGACGAATCTTCAACTCCAGAGTCCGTAAAGGCGCTTGCAAATGTCTCTTGTACCTTCAGTTTCGTTCGTGGATGCTCGAAAATTCATACGGAGACGGATCTTCAACTCCAGAGTCCATAAAATCGCTTGCAAATGTCTTTTGTACCTTCAGTTTCGTTCGTGGATGCTCGAAAATTCATAAGAAGACGAATCTTCAACTCCAGAGTCCGTAAAGGCGCTTGCAAATGTCTCTTGTACCTTCAGTTTCGTTCGTGGATGCTCGAAAATTCATATGAAGACGGATCTTCAACTACAGAGTCCATAAAATCGCTTGCAAATGTTTATGTTACCTTCAGTTTCGTTCGCGGATGCTCGAAAATTCATACGAAGACGAATCTTCAACTCCAGAGTCCATAAAGGCGCTTGCAAATGTCTCTTGTACCTTCAGTTCCGTTCGTGGATGCTCGAAAATTCATACGACGACGGATCTTCAACTCCAGAGTCCATAAAGGCGCTTGCAAATGTCTTTTGTACCTTCAGTTTCGTTTGCAGATACTCGAAAATTCATACGGAGACTGATCTTCAACTCCAGAGTCCATAATGGCGCTTGCAAATGTCTCTTGTACCTTCAGTTTCGTTCGCAGATGCTCGAAAATTATTACGAAGACGGATCTTCAACTCCAGAGTCCATGAAGGCGCTTGCAAATGTCTTTTGTACCTTCAGTTTCGTTCGTGGATGCTCGAAAATTCATACGGAGACGGATCTTCAACTCCAGAGTCCGTAAAGGCGCTTGCAAATGTCTCTTGTACCTTCAGTTTCGTTTGCAGATGCTCGAAAATTCATACGAAGACGGATCTTCAACTCCAGAGTCCATAAAGGCGCTTGCAAATGTCTCTTGTACCTTCAGTTCCGTTCGTGGATGCTCGAAAATTCATACGACGACGGATCTTCAACTCCAGAGTCCATAAAGGCGCTTGCAAATGTCTTTTGTACCTTCAGTTTCGTTGGTGGATGCTCGAAAATTCATACGAAGACGGATCTTCAACTCCAGAGTCCATGAAGGCGCTTGCAAATGTCTTTTGTACCTTCAGTTTCGGTCGTGGATGCTCGAAAATTCATACGAAGACGGATCTTCATCTCCAGAGTCCATAAAATCGCTTGCAAATGTTTATGTTACCCACAGTTTCGTTAGTGGATGCTCGAAAATTCATACGAAGACGGATCTTCAACTCCAGAGTCCATAAAGGCGGTTGCAAATGTCTCTTGTACCTTCAGTTTCGTTCGTGGATGCTCGAAAATTCATACGAAGACGGATTTTTGAATCCAGAGTCCATGAAGGCGCCTGCAATTGTCTTTTGGACCTTCAGATTCGTTCGTGGATGCTCGAAAATTCATACGAAGACGGATCTTCAACTCCGGAGTCCATAAAGGCGCTTGCAAATGTCTCTTGTACCTTCAGTTTCGTTCGTGGATGCTCGAAAATTCATACGAAGACGGATCTTGAACTCCAGAGTCCATAAAGGCGCTTGCAAATGTCTCTTGTACCTCCAGTTTCATTCGTGGATGCTCGAAAATTCATATGAAGACGGATCTTCAACTACAGAGTCCATAAAATCGCTTGCAAATGTTTATGTTACCTTCAGTTTCGTTCGCGGATGCTCGAAAATTCATACGAAGACGGATCTTCAACTCCAGAGTCCATAAAGGCGCTTGCAAATGTCTCTTGTACCTTCAGTTCCGTTCGTGGATGCTCGAAAATTCATACGACGACGGATCTTCAACTCCAGAGTCCATAAAGGCGCTTGCGGAAGTCTCTTGTACCTTCAGTTTCGTTCGTGGATGCTCGAAAATTCATACGGAGACGGTTCTTCAACTCCAGAGTCCATAAAATCGCTTGCAAATGTCTTTTGTACCTTCAGTTTCGTTCGTGGATGCTCGAAAATTCATACGACGACGGATCTTCAACTCCAGAGTCCATAAAGGCGCTTGCAAACGTCTTTTGTACCTTAAGTTTCATTCGTGGATGCTCGAAAATTCATATGAAGACGGATCTTCAACTACAGAGTCCATAAAATCGCTTGCAAATGTTTATGTTACCTTCAGTTTCGTTCGCGGATGCTCGAAAATTCATACGAAGACGGATCTTCAACTCCAGAGCCCATGAAGGCGCTTGCAAATGTCTCTTGTACCTTCAGTTCCGTTCGTGGATGCTCGAAAATTCATACGACGACGGATCTTCAACTCCAGAGTCCATAAAGGCGCTTGCAAACGTCTTTTGTACCTTCAGTTTCGTTTGCAGATGCTCGAAAATTCATACGGAGACTGATCTTCAACTCCAGAGTCCATAAAAGCGCTTGCAAATGTCTCTTGTACCTTCAGTTTCGTTTGCAGATGCTCGAAAATTCATACGAAGACGGATCGTTGAATCCAGAGTCCATAAAATCGCTTGCAAGTGTTTATGTTACCTTCAGTTCCGTTCGTGGATGTTTGAAAATTCATACGAAGACGGATCTTCAACTCCAGAGTCCATAAAGGCGCTTGCGAATGTTTCTCGTACCTTTAGTTTCGTTCGTGGATGCTCGAAAATTCATACGAAGACGAATTTTTGAATCCAGAGTCCATTAAGGCGTTTGCAAATGTCTCTCGTACCTTCCGTTTCGTTTGCAGATGCTCGAAAATTCATACGGAGACGGATCTTGAACTCCAGAGTCCATAAAGGCGCTTGCTAATGTCTCTTGTACCTTCAGTTTCGTTTGCAGATGCTCAGAAATTCATACGAAGACGGATCTTCAACTCCAGAGTCCATAAAGGCGCTTGCAAATGTCTTGTGTACCTTCAGTTTCGGTCGTGGATGCTCGAAAATTCATACGAAGACGGATCTTCATCTCCAGAGTCCATAAAATCGCTTGCAAATGTTTATGTTACCCACAGTTTCGTTCGTGGATGCTCGAAAATTCATACGAAGACGGATCTTCATCTCCGGAGTCCATAAAGGCGCTTGCAAATGTCTCTTGTACCTTCAGTTTCGTTCGTGGATGCTCGAAAATTCATACGAAGACGGATCTTGAACTCCAGAGTCCATAAAGGCTCTTGCAAATGTCTCTTGTACCTTCAGTTTCATTCGTGGATGCTCGAAAATTCATATGAAGACGGATCTTCAACTACAGAGTCCATAAAATCGCTTGCAGATGTTTATGTTACCTTCAGTTTCGTTCGCGGATGCTCGAAAATTGATACGAAGACGGATCTTCAACTCCAGAGTCCGTAAAGGCGCTTGCAAATGTCTCTTGTACCTTCAGTTCCGTTCGTGGATGCTCGAAAATTCATACGACGACGGATCTTCAACTCCAGAGTCCATAAAGGCGCTTGCGAATGTCTCTTGTACCTTCAGTTTCGTTCGTGGATGCTCGAAAATTCATACGGAGACGGATCTTCGACTCCAGAGTCCATAAAATCGCTTGCAAATGTCTTTTGTACCTTCAGTTTCGTTCGTGGATGCTCGAAAATTCATAAGAAGACGAATCTTCAACTCCAGAGTCCGTAACGGCGCTTGCAAATGTCTCTTGTACCTTCAGTTTCGTTCGTGGATGCTCGAAAATTCATACGAAGACGGAGCTTCAACTCCAGAGTCCGAAACGGCGCTTGCAAACGTCTCTTGTACCTTCAATTTCGTTCGTGGATGCTCGAAAATTCATACGAAGACGGAGCTTCAACTCCAGAGTCCATAAAGGCGCTTGCAAATGTCTTTTGTACCTTCTGTTTCGTTTGCAGATGCTCGAAAATTCATACGGAGACTGATCTTTAACTCCAGAGTCCATGAAGGCGCTTGCAAATGTCTCTTGTACCTTCAGTTTCGTTTGCAGATGCTCGAAAATTCATACGAAGACGGATCTTTAACTCCAGAGTCCATGAAGGCGCTTGCAAATGTCTTTTGTACCTTCAGTTTCGTTCGTGGATGCTCGAAAATTCATACGAAGACGGATCTTCAACTCCAGATTCCATAAAGGCGCTTGCAAATGTCTTTTGTACCTTCTGTTTCGTTTGCAGATGCTCGAAAATTCATACGGAGACTGATCTTCAACTCCAGAGTCCATGGAGGCGCTTGCAAATGTCTCTTGTACCTTCAGTTTCGTTTGCAGATGCTCGAAAATTCATACGAAGACGGATCTTTAACTCCAGAGTCCATGAAGGCGCTTGCAAATGTCTTTTGTACCTTCAGTTTCGTTCGTGGATGCTCGAAAATTCATACGGAGACGGATCTTCAACTCCAGAGTCCGTAAAGGCGCTTGCAAATGTCTCTTGTACCTTCAGTTTCGTTTGCAGATGCTCGAAAATTCATACGAAGACGGATCTTCAACTCCAGAGTCCATAAAGGCGCTTGCGAATATCTCTCGTACCTTCAGTTTCGTTCGTGGATGCTCGAAAATTCACACGAAGACGGATCTTTGAATCCAGAGTCCATTAAGGCGTTTGCAAATGTCTCTTGTACCTTCAGTTTCGTTTGCAGATGCTCGAAAATTCATACGGAGACGGATCTTCAACTCCAGAGTCCATAAAGGCGCTTGCTAATGTCTCTTGTACCTTCAGTTTCGTTTGCAGATGCTCAGAAATTCAAACGAAGACGGATCTTCAACTCCAGAGTCCATAAAGGCGCTTGCAAATGTCTTTTGTACCTTCAGTTTCGGTCGTGGATGCTCGAAAATTCATACGAAGACGGATCTTCATCTCCAGAGTCCATAAAATCGCTTGCAAATGTTTATGTTACCCACAGTTTCGTTAGTGGATGCTCGAAAATTCATACGAAGACGGATCTTCAACTCCAGAGTCCATAAAGGCGGTTGCAAATGTCTCTTGTACCTTCAGTTTCGTTCGTGGATGCTCGAAAATTCATACGAAGACGGATCTTGAACTCCAGAGTCCATAGTGGCGCTTGCAAATGTCTCTTGTACCTTCAGTTTCATTCGTGGATGCTCGAAAATTCATATGAAGACGGATCTTCAACTACAGAGTCCATGAAATCGCTTGCAAATGTTTATGGTACCTTCAGTTTCGTTCGCGGATGCTCGAAAATTCATACGAAGACGAATCTTCAACTCCAGAGTCCATGAAGGCGCTTGCAAATGTCTCTTGTACCTTCAGTTCCGTTCGTGGATGCTCGAAAATTCATACGACGACTGATCTTCAACTCCAGAGTCCATAAAGGCGCTTGCAAATGTCTTTTGTACCTTCAGTTTCGTTTGCAGATGCTCGAAAATTCATACGGAGACTGATCTTCAACTCCAGAGTCCATAAAGGCGCTTGCAAATGTCTCTTGTACCTTCAGTTTCGTTTGCAGATGCTCGAAAATTCATACGAAGACGGATCTTTGAATCCAGAGTCCATAAAATCGCTTGCAAATGTTTATGTTACCTTCAGTTCCGTTCGTGGATGTTTGAAAATTCATACGAAGACGGATCTTCAACTCCAGAGTCCATAAAGGCGCTTGCGAATGTTTCTTGTACCTTCAGTTTCGTTCGTGGATGCTCGAAAATCCATATGAAGACGGATTTTTGAATACAGAGTCCATTAAGGCGTTTGCAAATGTCTCTTGTACCTTCAGTTTCGTTTGCAGATGCTCGAAAATTCATACGGAGACGGATCTTCAACTCCAGAGTCCATAAAGGCGCTTGCTAATGTCTCTTGTACCTTCAGTTTCGTTTGCAGATGCTCAGAAATTCATACGGAGACGGATCTTCAACTCCAGAGTCCATAAAGGCGCTTGCAAATGTCTTTTGTACCTTCAGTTTCGGTCGTGGATGCTCGAAAATTCATACGAAGACGGATCTTCAACTCCGGAGTCCATAAAGGCGCTTGCAAATGTCTCTTGTACCTTCAGTTTCGTTTGCAGATGCTCGAAAATTCATACGAAGACGGATCTTCAACTCCAGAGTCCATAAAGGCGCTTGCGAATGTCTCTCGTACCTTCAGTTTCGTTCGTGGATGCTCGAAAATTCATACGAAGACGGATCTTTGAATCCAGAGTCCATTAAGGCGTTTGCAAATGTCTCTTGTACCTTCAGTTTCGTTTGCAGATGCTCGAAAATTCATACGGAGACGGATCTTCAACTCCAGAGTCCATAAAGGCGCTTGCTAATGTCTCTTGTACCTTCAGTTTCGTTTGCAGATGCTCAGAAATTCAAACGAAGACGGATCTTCAACTCCAGAGTCCATCAAGGCGCTTGCAAATGTCTTTTGTACCTTCAGTTTCGGTCGTGGATGCTCGAAAATTCATACGAAGATGGATCTTCATCTCCAGAGTCCATAAAATCGCTTGCAAATGTTAATGTTACCCACAGTTTCGTTAGTGGATGCTCGAAAATTCATACGAAGACGGATCTTCAACTCCAGAGTCCATAAAGGCGCTTGCAAATGTCTCTTGTACCTTCAGTTTCGTTCGTGGATGCTCGAAAAATCATACGAAGACGGATCTTGAACTCCAGAGTCCATAAAGGCGCTTGCAAATGTCTCTTGTACCTTCAGTTTCATTCGTGGATGCTCGAAAATTCATATGAAGACGGATCTTCAACTACAGAGTCCATAAAATCGCTTGCAAATGTTTATGTTACCTTCAGTTTCGTTCGCGGATGCTCGAAAATTCATACGAAGACGAATCTTCAACTCCAGAGTCCATAAAGGCGCTTGCAAATGTCTCTTGTACCTTCAGTTCCGTTCGTGGATGCTCGAAAATTCATACGACGACGGATCTTCAACTCCAGAGTCCATAAAGGCGCTTGCAAATGTCTTTTGTACCTTTAGTTTCGTTTGCAGATACTCGAAAATTCATACGGAGACTGATCTTCAACTCCAGAGTCCATGAAGGCGCTTGCAAACGTCTTTTGTACCTTCAGTTTCGTTCGTGGATGCTCGAAAATTCATACGGAGACGGATCTTCAACTCCAGAGTCCATAAAATCGCTTGCAAATGTCTTTTGTACCTTCAGTTTCGTTCGTGGATGCTCGAAAATTCATAAGAAGACGAATCTTCAACTCCAGAGTCCGTAAAGGCGCTTGCAAATGTCTCTTATACCTTCAGTTTCGTTCGTGGATGCTCGAAAATTCATACGAAGACGGAGCTTCAACTCCAGAGTCCATAAAGGCGCTTGCAAATGTCTTTTGTACCTTCAGTTTCGTTAGTGGATGCTCGAAAATTCATACGAAGACGGATCTTCAACTCCAGAATCCATAAAGGCGCTTGCAAATGTCTCTTGTACCTTCAGTTTCGTTTGCAGATGCTCGAAAATTCATACGAAGACGGATCTTCAACTCCAGAGTCCACGAAGGCGCTTGCAATTGTCTTTTGGACCTTCAGATTGGTTCGTGGATGCTCGAAAATTCATACGGAGACTGATCTTCAACTCCAGAGTCCATGAAGGCGCTTGCAAATGTCTCTTGTACCTTCAGTTTCGTTTGCAGATGCTCGAAAATTAATACGAAGACGGATCTTCAACTCCAGAGTCCATGAAGGCGCTTGCAAATGTCTTTTGTACCTTCAGTTTCGTTCGTGGATGCTCGAAAATTCATACGGAGACGGATCTTCAACTCCAGAGTCCGTGAAGGCGCTTGCAAATGTCTCTTGTACCTTCAGTTCCGTTTGCAGATGCTCGAAAATTCATACGAAGACGGATCTTCAACTCCAGAGTCCATAAAGGCGCTTGCAAATGTCTCTTGTACCTTCAGTTCCGTTCGTGGATGCTCGAAAATTCATACGACGACGGATCTTCAACTCCAGAGTCCATAAAGGCGCTTGCAAATGTCTTTTGTACCTTCAGTTTCGTTCGTGGATGCTCGAAAATTCATACGGAGACGGATCTTCAACTCCAGAGTCCATAAAGGCGCTTGCAAATGTCTCTTGTACCTTCAGTTTCGTTTGCAGATGCTCGAAAATTCATACGAAGACGGATCTTCAACTCCAGAGTCCATAAAGGCGCTTGCTAATGTCTCTTGTACCTTCAGTTTCGTTTGCAGATGGTCAGAAATTCATACGAAGACGGATCTTCAACTCCAGAGTCCATAAAGGCGCTTGCAAATGTTTCTCGTACCTTCAGTTTCGTTCGTGGATGCTCGAAAATTCATACGAAGACGGATTTTTGAATCCAGAGTCCATGAAGGCGCCTGCAATTGTCTTTTGGACCTTCAGATTCGTTCGTGGATGCTCGAAAATTCATACGAAGACGGATCTTCAACTCCGGAGTCCATAAAGGCGCTTGCAAATGTCTCTTGTACCTTCAGTTTCGTTCGTGGATGTTCGAAAATTCATACGAAGACGGATCTTGAACTCCAGAGTCCATAAAGGCGCTTGCAAATGTCTCTTGTACCTTCAGTTTCATTCGTGGATGCTCGAAAATTCATATGAAGACGGATCTTCAACTACAGAGTCCATAAAATCGCTTGCAAATGTTTATGTTACCTTCAGTTTCGTTCGCGGATGCTCGAAAATTCATACGAAGACGGATCTTCAACTCCAGAGTCCATAAAGGCGCTTGCAAATGTCTCTTGTACCTTCAGTTCCGTTCGTGGATGCTCGAAAATTCATACGACGACGGATCTTCAACTCCAGAGTCCATAAAGGCGCTTGCGAATGTCTCTTGTACCTTCAGTTTCGTTCGTGGATGCTCGAAAATTCATACGGAGACGGTTCTTCAACTCCAGAGTCCATAAAATCGCTTGCAAATGTCTGTTGTACCTTCAGTTTCGTTCGTGGATGCTCGAAAATTCATACGACGACGGATCTTCAACTCCAGAGTCCATAAAGGCGCTTGCAAACGTCTTTTGTACCTTCAGTTTCATTCGTGGATGCTCGAAAATTCATATGAAGACGGATCTTCAACTACAGAGTCCATAAAATCGCTTGCAAATGTTTATGTTACCTTCAGTTTCGTTCGCGGATGCTCGAAAATTCATACGAAGACGGATCTTCAACTCCAGAGCCCATAAAGGCGCTTGCAAATGTCTCTTGTACCTTCAGTTCCGTTCGTGGATGCTCGAAAATTCATACGACGACGGATCTTCAACTCCAGAGTCCATAAAGGCGCTTGCAAACGTCTTTTGTACCTTCAGTTTCGTTTGCAGATGCTCGAAAATTCATACGGAGACTGATCTTCAACTCCAGAGTCCATAAAAGCGCTTGCTAATGTCTCTTGTACCTTCAGTGTCGTTTGCAGATGCTCGAAAATTCATACGAAGACGGATCTTTGAATCCAGAGTCCATAAAATCGCTTGCAAGTGTTTATGTTACCTTCAGTTCCGTTCGTGGATGTTTGAAAATTCATACGGAGACGGATCTTCAACTCCAGAGTCCATAAAGGCGCTTGCGAATGTTTCTCGTACCTTTAGTTTCGTTCGTGGATGCTCGAAAATTCATACGAAGACGAATTTTTGATTCCAGAGTCCATTAAGGTGTTTGCAAATGTCTCTTGTACCTTCCGTTTCGTTTGCAGATGCTCGAAAATTCATACGGAGACGGATCTTCAACTCCAGAGTCCATAAAATCGCTTGCAAATGTTTATGTTACCCACAGTTTCGTTCGTGGATGCTCGAAAATTCATACGAAGACGGATCTTCAACTCCAGAGTCCATAAAAGCGCTTGCAAATGTCTCTTGTACCTTCAGTTTCGTTCGTGGATGCTCGAAAATTCATACGAAGACGGATCTTGAACTCCAGAGTCCATAAAGGCGCTTGCAAATGTCTCTTGTACCTTCAGTTTCATTCGTGGATGCTCGAAAATTCATATGAAGACGGATCTTCAACTACAGAGTCCATAAAATCGCTTGCAAATGTTTATGTTACCTTCAGTTTCGTTCGCGGATGCTCGAAAATTGATACGAAGACGGATCTTCAACTCCAGAGTCCGTAAAGGCGCTTGCAAATGTCTCTTGTACCTTCAGTTCCGTTCGTGGATGCTCGAAAATTCATACGACGACGGATCTTCAACTCCAGAGTCCATAACGGCGCTTGCGAATGTCTCTTGTACCTTCAGTTTCGTTCGTGGATGCTCGAAAATTTATACGGAGACGGATCTTCGAATCCAGAGTCCATAAAATCGCTTGCAAATGTCTTTTGTACCTTCAGTTTCGTTCGTGGATGCTCGAGAATTCATAAGAAGACGAATCTTCAACTCCAGAGTCCGTAACGGCGCTTGCAAATGTCTCTTGTACCTTCAGTTTCGTTCGTGGATGCTCGAAAATTCATACGAAGACGGAGCTTCAACTCCAGAGTCCATGAAGGCGCTTGCAAATGTCTTTTGTACCTTCAGTTTCGTTCGTGGATGCTCGAAAATTCATACGAAGACGGATCTTCAACTCCAGAATCCATAAAGGCGCTTGCAAATGTCTTCTGTACCTTCTGTTTCGTTTGCAGATGCTCGAAAATTCATACGGAGACTGATCTTCAACTCCAGAGTCCATAAAGGCGCTTGCAAATGTCTCTTGTACCTTCAGTTTCGTTTGCAGATGCTCAGAAATTCATACGAAGACGGATCTTCAACTCCAGAGTCCATAAAGGCGCTTGCAAATGTCTTGTGTACCTTCAGTTTCGGTCGTGGATGCTCGAAAATTCATACGAAGACGGATCTTCATCTCCAGAGTCCATAAAATCGCTTGCAAATGTTTATGTTACCCACAGTTTCGTTCGTGGATGCTCGAAAATTCATACGAAGACGGATCTTCAACTCCGGAGTCCATAAAGGCGCTTGCAAATGTCTCTTGTACCTTCAGTTTCGTTCGTGGATGCTCGAAAATTCATACGAAGACGGATCTTGAACTCCAGAGTCCATAAAGGCGCTTGCAAATGTCTCTTGTACCTTCAGTTTCATTCGTGGATGCTCGAAAATTCATATGAAGACGGATCTTCAACTACAGAGTCCATAAAATCGCTTGCAAATGTTTATGTTACCTTCAGTTTCGTTCGCGGATGCTCGAAAATTCATACGAAGACGGATCTTCAACTCCAGAGTCCATAAAGGCGCTTGCAAATGTCTCTTGTACCTTCAGTTCCGTTCGTGGATGCTCGAAAATTCATACGACGACGGATCTTCAACTCCAGAGTCCATAAAGGCGCTTGCGAATGTCTCTTGTACCTTCAGTTTCGTTCGTGGATGCTCGAAAATTCATACGGAGACGGATCTTCAACTCCAGAGTCCATAAAATCGCTTGCAAATGTCTTTTGTACCTTCAGTTTCGTTCGTGGATGCTCGAAAATTCATAAGAAGACGAATCTTCAACTCCAGAGTCCGTAACGGCGCTTGCAAATGTCTCTTGTACCTTCAGTTTCGTTCGTGGATGCTCGAAAATTCATACGAAGACGGAGCTTCAACTCCAGAGTCCATAAAGGCGCTTGCAAATGTCTTTTGTACCTTCTGATTCGTTTGCAGATGCTCGAAAATTCATACGGAGACTGATCTTCAACTCCAGAGTCCATGAAGGCGCTTGCAAATGTCTCTTGTACCTTCAGTTTCGTTTGCAGATGCTCGAAAATTCATACGAAGACGGATCTTTACCTCCAGAGTCCATGAAGGCGCTTGCAAATGTCTTTTGTACCTTCAGTTTCGTTCGTGGATGCTCGAAAATTCATACGGAGACGGATCTTCAACTCCAGAGTCCGTAAAGGCGCTTGCAAATGTCTCTTGTACCTTCAGTTTCGTTTGCAGATGCTCGAAAATTCATACGAAGACGGATCTTCAACTCCAGAGTCCATAAAGGCGCTTGCGAATGTCTCTCGTACCTTCAGTTTCGTTCGTGGATGCTCGAAAATTCACACGAAGACGGATCTTTGAATCCAGAGTCCATTAAGGCGTTTGCAAATGTCTCTTGTACCTTCAGTTTCGTTTGCAGATGCTCGAAAATTCATACGGAGACGGATCTTCAACTCCAGAGTCCATAAAGGCGCTTGCTAATGTCTCTTGTACCTTCAGTTTCGTTTGCAGATGCTCAGAAATTCAAACGAAGACGGATCTTCAACTCCAGAGTCCATAAAGGCGCTTGCAAATGTCTTTTGTACCTTCAGTTTCGGTCGTGGATGCTCGAAAATTCATACGAAGACGGATCTTCATCTCCAGAGTCCATGAAATCGCTTGCAAATGTTTATGTTACCCACAGTTTCGTTAGTGGATGATCGAAAATTCATACGAAGACGGATCTTCAACTCCAGAGTCCATAAAGGCGCTTGCAAATGTCTCTTGTACCTTCAGTTTCGTTCGTGGATGGTCGAAAATTCATACGAAGACGGATCTTGAACTCCAGAGTCCATAAAGGCGCTTGCAAATGTCTCTTGTACCTCCAGTTTCATTCGTGGATGCTCGAAAATTCATATGAAGACGGATCTTCAACTACAGAGTCCATAAAATCGCTTGCAAATGTTTATGTTACCTTCAGTTTCGTTCGCGGATGCTCGAAAATTCAGACGAAGACGAATCTTCAACTCCAGAGTCCATAAAGGCGCTTGCAAATGTCTCTTGTACCTTCAGTTTCGTTCGTGGATGCTCGAAAATTCATACGAAGACGGAGCTTCAACTCCAGAGTCCATAAAGGCGCTTGCAATTGTCTTTTGTACCTTCAGTTTCGTTCGTGGATGCTCGAAAATTCATACGAAGACGAATCTTGAACTCCAGAGTCCATAAAGGCGCTTGCAAATGTCTCTTGTACCTTCAGTTTCATTCGTGGATGCTCGAAAATTCATATGAAGACGGATCTTCAACTACAGAGTCCATAAAATCGCTTGCAAATGTTTATGTTACCTTCAGTTTCGTTCGCGGATGCTCGAAAATTCAGACGAAGACGAATCTTCAGCTCCAGAGTCCATAAAGGCGCTTGCAAATGTCTCTTGTACCTTCAGTTCCGTTCGTGGATGCTCGAAAATTCATACGACGACGGATCTTCAACTCCAGAGTCCATAAAGGCGCTTGCAAATGTCTTTTGTACCTTCAGTTTCGTTTGCAGATGCTCGAAAATTCATACGGAGACTGATCTTCAACTCCAGAGTCCATAAAGGCGCTTGCAAATGTCTCTTGTACCTTCAGTTTCGTTTGCAGATGCTCAGAAATTCATACGAAGACGGATCTTCAACTCCAGAGTCCATAAAGGCGCTTGCAAATGTCTTGTGTACCTTCAGTTTCGGTCGTGGATGCTCGAAAATTCATACGAAGACGGATCTTCATCTCCAGAGTCCATAAAATCGCTTGCAAATGTTTATGTTACCCACAGTTTCGTTCGTGGATGCTCGAAAATTCATACGAAGACGGATCTTCAACTCCGGAGTCCATAAAGGCGCTTGCAAATGTCTCTTGTACCTTCAGTTTCGTTCGTGGATGCTCGAAAATTCATACGAAGACGGATCTTGAACTCCAGAGTCCATAAAGGCGCTTGCAAATGTCTCTTGTACCTTCAGTTTCATTCGTGGATGCTCGAAAATTCATATGAAGACGGATCTTCAACTACAGAGTCCATAAAATCGCTTGCAAATGTTTATGTTACCTTCAGTTTCGTTCGCGGATGCTCGAAAATTCATACGAAGACGGATCTTCAACTCCAGAGTC
This sequence comes from Phymatocera aterrima, assembly GCA_963170745.1. NCBI lineage: Eukaryota > Metazoa > Arthropoda > Insecta > Hymenoptera > Tenthredinidae > Phymatocera > Phymatocera aterrima. The sequence goes on from OY720664.1 coordinate 15,810,997, forward strand.
CATAAAGGCGCTTGCAAATGTCTCTTGTACCTTCAGTTCCGTTCGTGGATGCTCGAAAATTCATACGACGACGGATCTTCAACTCCAGAGTCCATAAAGGCGCTTGCGAATGTCTCTTGTACCTTCAGTTTCGTTCGTGGATGCTCGAAAATTCATACGGAGACGGATCTTCAACTCCAGAGTCCATAAAATCGCTTGCAAATGTCTTTTGTACCTTCAGTTTCGTTCGTGGATGCTCGAAAATTCATAAGAAGACGAATCTTCAACTCCAGAGTCCGTAACGGCGCTTGCAAATGTCTCTTGTACCTTCAGTTTCGTTCGTGGATGCTCGAAAATTCATACGAAGACGGAGCTTCAACTCCAGAGTCCATAAAGGCGCTTGCAAATGTCTTTTGTACCTTCTGATTCGTTTGCAGATGCTCGAAAATTCATACGGAGACTGATCTTCAACTCCAGAGTCCATGAAGGCGCTTGCAAATGTCTCTTGTACCTTCAGTTTCGTTTGCAGATGCTCGAAAATTCATACGAAGACGGATCTTTACCTCCAGAGTCCATGAAGGCGCTTGCAAATGTCTTTTGTACCTTCAGTTTCGTTCGTGGATGCTCGAAAATTCATACGGAGACGGATCTTCAACTCCAGAGTCCGTAAAGGCGCTTGCAAATGTCTCTTGTACCTTCAGTTTCGTTTGCAGATGCTCGAAAATTCATACGAAGACGGATCTTCAACTCCAGAGTCCATAAAGGCGCTTGCGAATGTCTCTCGTACCTTCAGTTTCGTTCGTGGATGCTCGAAAATTCACACGAAGACGGATCTTTGAATCCAGAGTCCATTAAGGCGTTTGCAAATGTCTCTTGTACCTTCAGTTTCGTTTGCAGATGCTCGAAAATTCATACGGAGACGGATCTTCAACTCCAGAGTCCATAAAGGCGCTTGCTAATGTCTCTTGTACCTTCAGTTTCGTTTGCAGATGCTCAGAAATTCAAACGAAGACGGATCTTCAACTCCAGAGTCCATAAAGGCGCTTGCAAATGTCTTTTGTACCTTCAGTTTCGGTCGTGGATGCTCGAAAATTCATACGAAGACGGATCTTCATCTCCAGAGTCCATGAAATCGCTTGCAAATGTTTATGTTACCCACAGTTTCGTTAGTGGATGATCGAAAATTCATACGAAGACGGATCTTCAACTCCAGAGTCCATAAAGGCGCTTGCAAATGTCTCTTGTACCTTCAGTTTCGTTCGTGGATGGTCGAAAATTCATACGAAGACGGATCTTGAACTCCAGAGTCCATAAAGGCGCTTGCAAATGTCTCTTGTACCTCCAGTTTCATTCGTGGATGCTCGAAAATTCATATGAAGACGGATCTTCAACTACAGAGTCCATAAAATCGCTTGCAAATGTTTATGTTACCTTCAGTTTCGTTCGCGGATGCTCGAAAATTCAGACGAAGACGAATCTTCAACTCCAGAGTCCATAAAGGCGCTTGCAAATGTCTCTTGTACCTTCAGTTTCGTTCGTGGATGCTCGAAAATTCATACGAAGACGGAGCTTCAACTCCAGAGTCCATAAAGGCGCTTGCAATTGTCTTTTGTACCTTCAGTTTCGTTCGTGGATGCTCGAAAATTCATACGAAGACGAATCTTGAACTCCAGAGTCCATAAAGGCGCTTGCAAATGTCTCTTGTACCTTCAGTTTCATTCGTGGATGCTCGAAAATTCATATGAAGACGGATCTTCAACTACAGAGTCCATAAAATCGCTTGCAAATGTTTATGTTACCTTCAGTTTCGTTCGCGGATGCTCGAAAATTCAGACGAAGACGAATCTTCAGCTCCAGAGTCCATAAAGGCGCTTGCAAATGTCTCTTGTACCTTCAGTTCCGTTCGTGGATGCTCGAAAATTCATACGACGACGGATCTTCAACTCCAGAGTCCATAAAGGCGCTTGCAAATGTCTTTTGTACCTTCAGTTTCGTTTGCAGATGCTCGAAAATTCATACGGAGACTGATCTTCAACTCCAGAGTCCATAAAGGCGCTTGCAAACGTCTTTTGTACCTTCAGTTTCGTTCGTGGATGCTCGAAAATTCATACGGAGACGGATCTTCAACTCCAGAGTCCATAAAATCGCTTGCAAATGTCTTTTGTACCTTCAGTTTCGTTCGTGGATGCTCGAAAATTCATAAGAAGACGAATCTTCAACTCCAGAGTCCGTAAAGGCGCTTGCAAATGTCTCTTGTACCTTCAGTTTCGTTCGTGGATGCTCGAAAATTCATACGAAGACGGAGCTTCAACTCCAGAGTCCATAAAGGCGCTTGCAAATGTCTTTTGTACCTTCAGTTTCGTTCGTGGATGCTCGAAAATTCATACGGAGACGGATCTTCAACTCCAGAGTCCATAAAATCGCTTGCAAATGTCTTTTGTACCTTCAGTTTCGTTCGTGGATGCTCGAAAATTCATAAGAAGACGAATCTTCAACTCCAGAGTCCGTAAAGGCGCTTGCAAATGTCTCTTGTACCTTCAGTTTCATTCGTGGATGCTCGAAAATTCATACGGAGACTGATCTTCAACTCCAGAGTCCATAAAGGCGCTTGCAAATGTCTCTTGTACCTTCAGTTTCGTTTGCAGATGCTCGAAAATTCATACGAAGACGGATCTTCAACTCCAGAGTCCATGAAGGCTCTTGCAATTGTCTTTTGGACCTTCAGATTGGTTCGTGGATGCTCGAAAATTCATACGGAGACTGATCTTCAACTCCAGAGTCCACAAAGGCGCTTGCAAATGTCTCTTGTACCTTCAGTTTCGTTTGCAGATGCTCGAAAATTAATACGAAGACGGATCTTCAACTCCAGAGTCCATGAAGGCGCTTGCAAATGTCTTTTGTACCTTCAGTTTCGTTCGTGGATGCTCGAAAATTCATACGGAGACGGATCTTCAACTCCAGAGTCCGTAAAGGCGCTTGCAAATGTCTCTTGTACCTTCAGTTTCGTTTGCAGATGCTCGAAAATTCATACGAAGACGGATCTTCAACTCCAGAGTCCATAAAGGCGCTCGCGAATGTCTCTCGTACCTTCAGTTTCGTTCGTGGATGCTCGAAAATTCATACGAAGACGGATCTTTGAATCCAGAGTCCATTAAGGCGTTTGCAAATGTCTCTTGTACCTTCAGTTTCGTTTGCAGATGCTCGAAAATTCATACGGAGACGGATCTTCAACTCCAGAGTCCATGAAGGCGCTTGCTAATGTCTCTTGTACCTTCAGTTTCGTTTGCAGATGCTCAGAAATTCATACGAAGACGGATCTTCAACTCCAGAGTCCATAAAGGCGCTTGCAAATGTCTTTTGTACCTTCAGTTTCGGTCGTGGATGCTCGAAAATTCATACGAAGACGGATCTTCATCTCCAGAGTCCATAAAATCGCTTGCAAATGTTTATGTCACCCACAGTTTCGTTAGTGGATGCTCGAAAATTCATACGAAGACGGATCTTCAACTCCAGAGTCCATAAAGGCGGTTGCAAAAGTCTCTTGTACCTTCAGTTTCGTTCGTGGATGCTCGAAAATTCATACGAAGACGGATCTTGAACTCCAGAGTCCATAAAGGCGCTTGCAAATGTCTCTTGTACCTTCAGTTTCATTCGTGGATGCTCGAAAATTCATATGAAGACGGATCTTCAACTACAGAGTGCATAAAATCGCTTGCAAATGTTTATAATACCTTCAGTTTCGTTCGCGGATGCTCGAAAATTCATACGAAGACGAATCTTCAACTCCAGAGTCCATAAAGGCGCTTGCAAATGTCTCTTGTACCTTCAGTTCCGTTCGTGGATGCTCGAAAATTCATACGACGACGGATCTTCAACTCCAGAGTCCATAAAGGCGCTTGCAAATGTCTTTTGTACCTTCAGTTTCGTTTGCAGATGCTCGAAAATTCATACGGAGACTGATCTTCAACTCCAGAGTCCATAAAGGCGCTTGCAAACGTCTTTTGTACCTTCAGTTTCGTTTGCAGATGCTCGAAAATTCATACGGAGACGGATCTTCAACTCCAGAGTCCATGAAGGCGCTTGCTAATGTCTCTCGTACCTTCAGTTTCGTTTGCAGATGCTCAGAAATTCATACGAAGACGGATCTTCAACTCCAGAGTCCATAAAGGCGCTTGCAAATGTCTTTTGTACCTTCAGTTTCGGTCGTGGATGCTCGAAAATTCATACGAAGACGGATCTTCATCTCCAGAGTCCATAAAATCGCTTGCAAATGTTTATGTCACCCACAGTTTCGTTAGTGGATGCTCGAAAATTCATACGAAGACGGATCTTCAACTCCAGAGTCCATAAAGGCGGTTGCAAATGTCTCTTGTACCTTCAGTTTCGTTCGTGGATGCTCGAAAATTCATACGAAGACGGATCTTGAACTCCAGAGTCCATAAAGGCGCTTGCAAATGTCTCTTGTACCTTCAGTTTCATTCGTGGATGCTCGAAAATTCATATGAAGACGGATCTTCAACTACAGAGTGCATAAAATCGCTTGCAAATGTTTATAATACCTTCAGTTTAGTTCGCGGATGCTCGAAAATTCATACGAAGACGAATCTTCAACTCCAGAGTCCATAAAGGCGCTTGCAAATGTCTCTTGTACCTTCAGTTCGTGGATGCTCGAAAATTCATACGACGACGGATCTTCAACTCCAGAGTCCATAAAGGCGCTTGCAAATGTCTTTTGTACCTTCAGTTTCGTTTGCAGATGCTCGAAAATTCATACGGAGACTGATCTTCAACTCCAGAGTCCATAAAATCGCTTGCAAACGTCTTTTGTACCTTCAGTTTCGTTCGTGGATGCTCGAAAATTCATAAGAAGACAAATCTTCAACTCCAGAGTCCGTAAAGGCGCTTGCAAATGTCTCTTGTACCTTCAGTCTCGTTCGTGGATGCTCGAAAATTCATACGGAGACTGATCTTCAACTCCAGAGTCCATAAAATCGCTTGCAAATGTCTTTTGTACCTTCAGTTTCGTTCGTGGATGCTCGAAAATTCATAAGAAGACGAATCTTCAACTCCAGAGTCCGTAAAGGCGCTTGCAAATGTCTCTTGTACCTTCAGTCTCGTTCGTGGATGCTCGAAAATTCATACGAAGACGGAGCTTCAACTCCAGAGTCCATAAAGGCGCTTGCAAATGTCTTTTGTACCTTCAGTTTCGTTCGTGGATGCTCGAAAATTCATACGAAGACGGATCTTCAACTCCAGAATCCATAAAGGCGCTTGCAAATGTCTTTTGTACCTTCTGTTTCGTTTGCAGATGCTCGAAAATTCATACGGAGACTGATCTTCAACTCCGGAGTCCATAAAAGCGCTTGCAAATGTCTCTTGTACCTTCAGTTTCGTTTGCAGATGCTCGAAAATTCATACGAAGACGGATCTTCAACTCCAGAGTCCATGAAGGCGCTTGCAATTGTCTTTTGGACCTTCAGATTGGTTCGTGGATGCTCGAAAATTCATACGGAGACTGATCTTCAACTCCAGAGTCCATAAAGGCGCTTGCAAATGTCTCTTGTACCTACAGTTTCGTTTGCAGATGCTCGAAAATTAATACGAAGACGGATCTTCAACTCCAGAGTCCATGAAGGCGCTTGCAAATGTCTTTTGTACCTTCAGTTTCGTTCGTGGATGCTCGAAAATTCATACGGAGACGAATCTTCAACTCCAGATTCCGTAAAGGCGCTTGCAAATGTCTCTTGTACCTTCAGTTTCGTTTGCAGATGCTCGAAAATTCATACGAAGACGGATCTTCAACTCCAGAGTCCATAAAGGCGCTTGCGAATGTCTCTCGTACCTTCAGTTTCGTTCGTGGATGCTCGAAAATTCATACGAAGACGGATCTTTGAATCCAGAGTCCATTAAGGCGTTTGCAAATGTCTCTTGTACCTTCAGTTTCGTTTGCAGATGCTCGAAAATTCATACGGAGACGGATCTTCAACTCCAGAGTCCATAAAGGCGCTTGCTAATGTCTCTTGTACCTTCAGTTTCGTTTGCAGATGCTCAGAAATTCAAACGAAGACGGATCTTCAACTCCAGAGTCCATGAAGGCGCTTGCAAACGTCTTTTGTACCTTCAGTTGCGGTCGTGGATGCTCGAAAATTCATACGAAGACGGATCTTCATCTCCAGAGTCCATAAAATCGCTTGCAAATGTTTATGTTACCCACAGTTTCGTTAGTGGATGCTCGAAAATTCATACGAAGACGGATCTCCAACTCCAGAGTCCATAAAGGCGGTTGCAAATGTCTCTTGTACCTTCAGTTTCGTTCGTGGATGCTCGAAAATTCATACCAAGACGGATCTTGAACTCCAGAGTCCATAGAGGCGCTTGCAAATGTCTCTTATACCTTCAGTTTCATTCGTGGATGCTCGAAAATTCATATGAAGACGGATCTTCAACTACAGAGTCCATAAAATCGCTTGCAAATGTTTATGTTACCTTCAGTTTCGTTCGCGGATGCTCGAAAATTCATACGAAGACGAATCTTCAACTCCAGAGTCCATGAAGGCGCTTGCAAATGTCTCTTGTACCTTCAGTTCCGTTCGTGGATGCTCGAAAATTCATACGACGACGGATCTTCAACTCCAGAGTCCATAAAGGCGCTTGCAAATGTCTTTTGTACCTTCAGTTTCGTTTGCAGATGCTCGAAAATTCATACGGAGACTGATCTTCAACTCCAGAGTCCATAAAGGCGCTTGCAAATGTCTCTTGTACCTTCAGTTTCGTTTGCAGATGCTCGAAAATTCATACGAAGACGGATCTTTGAATCCAGAGTCCATAAAATCGCTTGCAAATGTTTATGTTACCTTCAGTTCCGTTCGTGGATGTTCGAAAATTCATACGAAGACGGATCTTCAACTCCAGAGTCCATAAAGGCGCTTGCGAATGTTTCTCGTACCTTCAGTTTCGTTCGTGGATGCTCGAAAATTCATATGAAGACGGATTTTTGAATCCAGAGTCCATTAAGGCGTTTGCAAATGTCTCTTGTACCTTCAGTTTCGTTTGCAGATGCTCGAAAATTCATACGGAGACGGATCTTCAACTCCAGAGTCCATAAAGGCGCTTGCTAATGTCTCTTGTACCTTCAGTTTCGTTTGCAGATGCTCAGAAATTCATACGGAGACGGATCTTCAACTCCAGAGTCCATTAAGGCGCTTGCTAATGTCTCTTGTACCTTCAGTTTCGTTTGCAGATGCTCGAAAATTCATACGAAGACGGATCTTCAACTCCGGAGTCCATAAAGGCGCTTGCAAATGTCTCTTGTACCTTCAGTTTCGTTCGTGGATGCTCGAAAATTCATACGAAGACGGATCTTGAACTCCAGAGTCCAGAAAGTCGCTTGCAAATGTCTCTTGTACCTTCAGTTTCATTCGTGGATGCTCGAAAATTCATATGAAGACGGATCTTCAACTACAGAGTCCATAAAATCGCTTGCAAATGCTTATGTTACCTCCAGTTTCGTTCGCGGATGCTCGAAAATTCATACGGAGACGGATCATCAACTCCAGAGTCCATAATGGCGCTTGCAAATGTCTTTTGTACCTTCAGTTCCGTTCGTGGAGGCTCGAAAATTCATACGACGACGGATCTTCATCTCCAGAGTCCATAAAGGCGCTTGTGAATGTCTCTTGTACCTTCAGTTTCGTTCGTGGATGCTCGAAAATTCATACGGAGACGGATCTTCAACTCCAGAGTCCATAAAATCGCTTGCAAATGTCTTTTGTACCTTCAGTTTCGTTCGTGGATGCTCGAAAATTCATAAGAAGACGAATCTTCAACTCCAGAGTCCGTAAAGGCGCTTGCAAATGTCTCTTGTACCTTCAGTTTCGGTCGTGGATGCTCGAAAATTCATACGAAGACGGAGCTTCAACTCCAGAGTCCATAAAGGCGCTTGCAAATGTCTTTTGTACCTTCAGTTTCGTTCGTGGATGCTCGAAAATTCATACGAAGACGGATCTTCAACTCCAGAATCCATAAAGACGCTTGCAAATGTCTTTTGTACCTTCTGTTTCGTTTGCAGATGCTCGATAATTCATACGGAGACTGATCTTCAACTCCAGAGTCCATAAAGGCGCTTGCAAATGTCTCTTGTACCTTCAGTTTCGTTTGCAGATGCTCGAAAATTCATACGAAGACGGATCTTCAACTCCAGAGTCCATGAAGGCGCTTGCAATTGTCTTATGGACCTTCAGATTTGTTCGTGGATGCTCGAAAATTCATACGGAGACTGATCTTCAACTCCAGAGTCCATAAAGGCGCTTGCAAATGTCTCTTGTACCTTCAGTTTCGTTTGCAGATGCTCGAAAATTAATACGGAGACGGATCTTCAACTCCAGAGTCCATGAAGGCGCTTGCAAATGTCTTTTGTACCTTCAGTTTCGTTCGTGGATGCTCGAAAATTCATACGGAGACGGATCTTCAACTCCAGAGTCCATAAAGGCGCTTGCAAATGTCTCTTGTACCTTCAGTTTCGTTTGCAGATGCTCGAAAATTCATACGAAGACGGATCTTCAACTCCAGAGTTCATAAAGGCGCTTGCAAATGTCTCTTGTACCTTCAGTTTCGTTCGTGGATGCTCGAAAATTCATACGAAGACGGATCTTCAACTCCAGAGTCCGTAGAGGCGCTTGCAAATGTCTCTTGTACCTTCAGTTTCGTTCGTGGATGCTCGACAATTCATACGAAGACGGAGCTTCAACTCCAGAATTCATAAAGGCGCTTGCAAATATCTCTTGTACCTTCAGTTTCGTTCGTGGATGCTCGAAAATTCATACGAAGACGGATCTTCAACTCCAGAATCCATAAAATCGCTTGCAAATGTTTATGTTACTTTCAGTTTCGTTCGTGGATGCTCGGAAATTCATACGGAGACGGATCTTCAACTCCAGAGTCCATAAAGGTGCTTGCGAATGTCTTTTGTACCGTCAGTTTCGTTCGTGGATGCTCGAAAATTTATACGGAGACGGATCTTCAACTCCAGAGTCCATGAAGGCGCTTGCAAATGTCTCGTGAACCTTCAGATTCGTTCGTGGATGCTCGGAAATTCATACGAAGACGGATCTTCAACTCCAGAGTCCATAAAGGCGCTTGCAAAAGTCTTTTGTACCTTCAGCTTCGTTTGCAGATGCTCGAAAATTCATACAAGGACGGATCTTCAACTCCAGAGTCCATAAAAGCGCTTGCAAATGTCTCTTGTACCTTCAGATTCGTTCGTGGATGCTCGAAAAATCATACGAAGACGGATCTTCAACTCCAGAGTCCGTAAAGGCACTTGCAAAATTTTTTTGTACCTTCAGTTTCGTTCGTGGATGCTCGAAAATTCATACGAAGACGGATCTTCAACTCCAGAGTCCATAAAGGCGCTTGCAAATGTCTTTTGTACCTTCAGTTCCGGTCGTGGATGCTCGAAAATTCATACGAAGACGTATCTTCAACTCCAGAGTCCATAAAGGCGCTTGCAAATGTCTCTTGTACCTTCAGTTTCGTTTGCAGATGCTCGAAAATTCATACGAAGACGGATCTTCAACTCCAGAGTCCATGAAGGCGCTTGCAATTGTCTCTTGTACCTTCAGTTTCGTTCGTGGATGCTCGAAAATTCATACGGCGACGGATCTTTAACTCCAGAGTCCATAAAGGCGCTTGCAAATGTCTTTTGTACCTTCAGTTTCGTTCGTGGATGCTCGAAAATTCATACGAAGACGAATCTTCAACTCCAGAGTCCATAAAGGCGCTTGCAAATGTCTCTTGTACCTTCAGTTCCGTTCGTGGATCCTCGAAAATTCATACGACGACGGATCTTGAACTCCAGAGTCCATAAAGGCGCTTGCAAATGTCTCTTGAACCTTCAGATTCGTTTGTGGATGCTCGAAAATTCATACGAAGACGGATCTTCAACTCCAGAGTCCATGAAGGCGCTTGCAAAAGTCTTTTGTACCTTCAGCTTCGTTTGCACAGATGCTCGAAAATTCATAAGAAGACGGATCTTCAACTCCAGAGTCCGTGAAGGCGCTTGCAAATGTCTCTTGTACCTTAAGTTTCGTTCGTGGATGCTCGAAAAATCATACGAAGACGGATCTTCAACTCCAGAGTCCGTAAAGGCACTTGCAAAATTTTTTTGTACCTTCAGTTTCGTTCGTGGATGCTCGAAAATTCATACGAAGACGGATCTTCAACTCCAGAGTCCATAAAGGCGCTTGCAAATGTCTCTTGTACCTTCAGTTTCGTTCGTGGATGCTCGAAAATTCATACGAAGACGGATCTTGAACTCCAGAGTCCATAAAGGCGCTTGCAAATGTCTCTTGTACCTTCAGTTTCATTCGTGGATGCTCGAAAATTCATATGAAGACGGATCTTCAACTACAGAGTCCATAAAATCGCTTGCAAATGTTTATGTTACCTTCAGTTTCGTTCGCGGATGCTCGAAAATTCATACGAAGACGGATCTTCAACTCCAGAGTCCATAAAGGCGCTTGCAAATGTCTCTTGTACCGTCAGTTCCGTTCGTGGATGCTCGAAAATTCATACGACGACGGATCTTCAACTCCAGAGTCCATAAAGGCGCTTGCGAATGTCTCTTGTACCTTCAGTTTCGTTCGTGGATGCTCGAAAATTCATACGGAGACGGATCTTCAACTCCAGAGTCCATAAAATCGCTTGCAAATGTCTTTTGTACCTTCAGTTTCGTTCGTGGATGCTCGAAAATTCATAAGAAGACGAATCTTCAACTCCAGAGTCCGTAACGGCGCTTGCAAATGTCTCTTGTACCTTCAGTTTCGTTCGTGGATGCTCGAAAATTCATACGAAGACGGAGCTTCAACTCCAGAGTCCATAAAGGCGCTTGCAAATGTCTTCTGTACCTTCTGTTTCGTTTGCAGATGCTCGAAAATTCATACGGAGACTGATCTTTAACTCCAGAGTCCATGAAGGCGCTTGCAAATGTCTCTTGTACCTTCAGTTTCGTTTGCAGATGCTCGAAAATTCATACGAAGACGGATCTTTAACTCCAGAGTCCATGAAGGCGCTTGCAAATGTCTTTTGTACCTTCAGTTTCGTTCGTGGATGCTCGAAAATTCATACGAAGACGGATCTTCAACTCCAGAATCCATAAAGGCGCTTGCAAATGTCTTTTGTACCTTCTGTTTCGTTTGCAGATGCTCGAAAATTCATACGGAGACTGATCTTCAACTCCAGAGTCCATGAAGGCGCTTGCAAATGTCTCTTGTACCTTCAGTTTCGTTTGCAGATGCTCGAAAATTCATACGAAGACGGATCTTTAACTCCAGAGTCCATGAAGGCGCTTGCAAATGTCTTTTGTACCTTCAGTTTCGTTCGTGGATGCTCGAAAATTCATACGGAGACGGATCTTCAACTCCAGAGTCCGTAAAGGCGCTTGCAAATGTCTCTTGTACCTTCAGTTTCGTTTGCAGATGCTCGAAAATTCATACGGAGACGGATCTTCAACTCCAGAGTCCATAAAGGCGCTTGCTAATGTCTCTTGTACCTTCAGTTTCGTTTGCAGATGCTCAGAAATTCAAACGAAGACGGATCTTCAACTCCAGAGTCCATAAAGGCGCTTGCAAATGTCTTTTGTACCTTCAGTTTCGGTCGTGGATGCTCGAAAATTCATACGAAGACGGATCTTCATCTCCAGAGTCCATGAAATCGCTTGCAAATGTTTATGTTACCCACAGTTTCGTTAGTGGATGATCGGAAATTCATACGAAGACGGATCTTCAACTCCAGAGTCCATAAAGGCGCTTGCAAATGTCTCTTGTACCTTCAGTTCCGTTCGTGGATGCTCGAAAATTCATACGAAGACGGATCTTGAACTCCAGAGTCCATAAAGGCGCTTGCAAATGTCTCTTGTACCTCCAGTTTCATTCGTGGATGCTCGAAAATTCATATGAAGACGGATCTTCAACTACAGAGTCCATAAAATCGCTTGCAAATGTTTATGTTACCTTCAGTTTCGTTCGCGGATGCTCGAAAATTCAGACGAAGACGAATCTTCAACTCCAGAGTCCATAAAGGCGCTTGCAAATGTCTCTTGTACCTTCAGTTCCGTTCGTGGATGCTCGAAAATTCATACGACGACGGATCTTCAACTCCAGAGTCCATAAAGGCGCTTGCAAATGTCTTTTGTACCTTCAGTTTCGTTTGCAGATGCTCGAAAATTCATACGGAGACTGATCTTCAACTCCAGAGTCCATAAAGGCGCTTGCAAACGTCTTTTGTACCTTCAGTTTCGTTCGTGGATGCTCGAAAATTCATACGGAGACGGATCTTCAACTCCAGAGTCCATAAAATCGCTTGCAAATGTCTTTTGTACCTTCAGTTTCGTTCGTGGATGCTCGAAAATTCATAAGAAGACGAATCTTCAACTCCAGAGTTCGTAAAGGCGCTTGCAAATGTCTCTTGTACCTTCAGTTTCGTTCGTGGATGCTCGAAAATTCATACGAAGACGGAGCTTCAACTCGAGAGTCCATAAAGGCGCTTGCAAATGTCTTTTGTACCTTCAGTTTCGTTCGTGGATGCTCGAAAATTCATACGAAGACGAATCTTGAACTCCAGAGTCCATAAAGGCGCTTGCAAATGTCTCTTGTACCTTCAGTTTCATTCGTGGATGCTCGAAAATTCATATGAAGACGGATCTTCAACTACAGAGTCCATAAAATCGCTTGCAAATGTTTATGTTACCTTCAGTTTCGTTCGCGGATGCTCGAAAATTCAGACGAAGACGAATCTTCAACTCCAGAGTCCATAAAGGCGCTTGCAAATGTCTCTTGTACCTTCAGTTCCGTTCGTGGATGCTCGAAAATTCATACGACGACGGATCTTCAACTCCAGAGTCCATAAAGGCGCTTGCAAATGTCTTTTGTACCTTCAGTTTCGTTTGCAGATGCTCGAAAATTCATACGGAGACTGATCTTCAACTCCAGAGTCCATAAAGGCGCTTGCAAACGTCTTTTGTACCTTCAGTTTCGTTCGTGGATGCTCGAAAATTCATACGGAGACGGATCTTCAACTCCAGAGTCCATAAAATCGCTTGCAAATGTCTTTTGTACCTTCAGTTTCGTTCGTGGATGCTCGAAAATTCATACGGAGACGGATCTTCAACTCCAGAGTCCATAAAATCGCTTGCAAATGTCTTTTGTACCTTCAGTTTCGTTCGTGGATGCTCGAAAATTCATAAGAAGACGAATCTTCAACTCCAGAGTCCGTAAAGGCGCTTGCAAATGTCTCTTGTACCTTCAGTTTCGTTCGTGGATGCTCGAAAATTCATACGGAGACTGATCTTCAACTCCAGAGTCCATAAAGGCGCTTGCAAATGTCTCTTGTACCTCCAGTTTCGTTTGCAGATGCTCGAAAATTAATACGAAGACGGATCTTCAACTCCAGAGTCCATGAAGGCGCTTGCAAATGTCTTTTGTACCTTCAGATTGGTTCGTGGATGCTCGAAAATTCATACGGAGACTGATCTTCAACTCCAGAGTCCATAAAGGCGCTTGCAAATGTCTTTTGTACCTCCAGTTTCGTTTGCAGATGCTCGAAAATTAATACGAAGACGGATCTTCAACTCCAGAGTCCATAAAGGCGCTCGCGAATGTCTCTCGTACCTTCAGTTTCGTTCGTGGATGCTCGAAAATTCATACGAAGACGGATCTTTGAATCCAGAGTCCATTAAGGCGTTTGCAAATGTCTCTTGTACCTTCCGTTTCGTTTGCAGATGCTCGAAAATTCATACGGAGACGGATCTTCAACTCCAGAGTCCATGAAGGCGCTTGCTAATGTCTCTTGTACCTTCAGTTTCGTTTGCAGATGCTCAGAAATTCATACGAAGACGGATCTTCAACTCCAGAGTCCATAAAGGCGCTTGCAAATGTCTCTTGTACCTTCAGTTTCGTTCGTGGATGCTCGAAAATTCATACGAAGACGGATCTTGAACTCCAGAGTCCATAAAGGCGCTTGCAAATGTCTCTTGTACCTTCAGTTTCATTCGTGGATGCTCGAAAATTCATATGAAGACGGATCTTCAACTACAGAGTCCATGAAATCGCTTGCAAATGTTTATGTTACCTTCAGTTTCGTTCGCGGATGCTCGAAAATTCATACGAAGACGGATCTTCAACTCCAGAGTCCATAAAGGCGCTTGCAAATGTCTCTTGTACCGTCAGTTCCGTTCGTGGATGCTCGAAAATTCATACGACGACGGATCTTCAACTCCAGAGTCCATAAAGGCGCTTGCGAATGTCTCTTGTACCTTCAGTTTCGTTCGTGGATGCTCGAAAATTCATACGGAGACGGATCTTCAACTCCAGAGTCCATAAAATCGCTTGCAAATGTCTTTTGTACCTTCAGTTTCGTTCGTGGATGCTCGAAAATTCATAAGAAGACGAATCTTCAACTCCAGAGTCCGTAACGGCGCTTGCAAATGTCTCTTGTACCTTCAGTTTCGTTCGTGGATGCTCGAAAATTCATACGAAGACGGAGCTTCAACTCCAGAGTCCATAAAGGCGCTTGCAAATGTCTTTTGTACCTTCTGTTTCGTTTGCAGATGCTCGAAAATTCATACGGAGACTGATCTTTAACTCCAGAGTCCATGAAGGCGCTTGCAAATGTCTCTTGTACCTTCAGTTTCGTTTGCAGATGCTCGAAAATTCATACGAAGACGGATCTTTAACTCCAGAGTCCATGAAGGCGCTTGCAAATGTCTTTTGTACCTTCAGTTTCGTTCGTGGATGCTCGAAAATTCATACGAAGACGGATCTTCAACTCCAGAATCCATAAAGGCGCTTGCAAATGTCTTTTGTACCTTCTGTTTCGTTTGCAGATGCTCGAAAATTCATACGGAGACTGATCTTCAACTCCAGAGTCCATGAAGGCGCTTGCAAATGTCTCTTGTACCTTCAGTTTCGTTTGCAGATGCTCGAAAATTCATACGAAGACGGATCTTTAACTCCAGAGTCCATGAAGACGCTTGCAAATGTCTTTTGTACCTTCAGTTTCGTTCGTGGATGCTCGAAAATTCATACGGAGACGGATCTTCAACTCCAGAGTCCGTAAAGGCGCTTGCAAATGTCTCTTGTACCTTCAGTTTCGTTTGCAGATGCTCGAAAATTCATACGGAGACGGATCTTCAACTCCAGAGTCCATAAAGGCGCTTGCTAATGTCTCTTGTACCTTCAGTTTCGTTTGCAGATGCTCAGAAATTCAAACGAAGACGGATCTTCAACTCCAGAGTCCATAAAGGCGCTTGCAAATGTCTTTTGTACCTTCAGTTTCGGTCGTGGATGCTCGAAAATTCATACGAAGACGGATCTTCATCTCCAGAGTCCATGAAATCGCTTGCAAATGTTTATGTTACCCACAGTTTCGTTAGTGGATGATCGAAAATTCATACGAAGACGGATCTTCAACTCCAGAGTCCATAAAGGCGCTTGCAAATGTCTCTTGTACCTTCAATTCCGTTCGTGGATGCTCGAAAATTCATACGAAGACGGATCTTGAACTCCAGAGTCCATAAAGGCGCTTGCAAATGTCTCTTGTACCTCCAGTTTCATTCGTGGATGCTCGAAAATTCATATGAAGACGGATCTTCAACTACAGAGTCCATAAAATCGCTTGCAAATGTTTATGTTACCTTCAGTTTCGTTCGCGGATGCTCGAAAATTCAGACGAAGACGAATCTTCAACTCCAGAGTCCATAAAGGCGCTTGCAAATGTCTCTTGTACCTTCAGTTCCGTTCGTGGATGCTCGAAAATTCATACGACGACGGATCTTCAACTCCAGAGTCCATAAAGGCGCTTGCAAATGTCTTTTGTACCTTCAGTTTCGTTTGCAGATGCTCGAAAATTCATACGGAGACTGATCTTCAACTCCAGAGTCCATAATGGCGCTTGCAAACGTCTTTTGTACCTTCAGTTTCGTTCGTGGATGCTCGAAAATTCATACGGAGACGGATCTTCAACTCCAGAGTCCATAAAATCGCTTGCAAATGTCTTTTGTACCTTCAGTTTCGTTCGTGGATGCTCGAAAATTCATAAGAAGACGAATCTTCAACTCCAGAGTTCGTAAAGGCGCTTACAAATGTCTCTTGTACCTTCAGTTTCGTTCGTGGATGCTCGAAAATTCATACGAAGACGGAGCTTCAACTCCAGAGTCCATAAAGGCGCTTGCAAATGTCTTTTGTACCTTCAGTTTCGTTCGTGGATGCTCGAAAATTCATACGAAGACGAATCTTGAACTCCAGAGTCCATAAAGGCGCTTGCAAATGTCTCTTGTACCTTCAGTTTCATTCGTGGATGCTCGAAAATTCATATGAAGACGGATCTTCAACTACAGAGTCCATAAAATCGCTTGCAAATGTTTATGTTACCTTCAGTTTCGTTCGCGGATGCTCGAAAATTCAGACGAAGACGAATCTTCAACTCCAGAGTCCATAAAGGCGCTCTCAAATGTCTCTTGTACCTTCAGTTCCGTTCGTGGATGCTCGAAAATTCATACGACGACGGATCTTCAACTCCAGAGTCCATAAAGGCGCTTGCAAATGTCTTTTGTACCTTCAGTTTCGTTTGCAGATGCTCGAAAATTCATACGGAGACTGATCTTCAACTCCAGAGTCCATAAAGGCGCTTGCAAACGTCTTTTGTACCTTCAGTTTCGTTCGTGGATGCTCGAAAATTCATACGGAGACGGATCTTCAACTCCAGAGTCCATAAAATCGCTTGCAAATGTTTTTTGTACCTTCAGTTTCGTTCGTGGATGCTCGAAAATTCATACGGAGACGGATCTTCAACTCCAGAGTCCATAAAATCGCTTGCAAATGTCTTTTGTACCTTCAGTTTCGTTCGTGGATGCTCGAAAATTCATAAGAAGACGAATCTTCAACTCCAGAGTCCGTAAAGGCGCTTGCAAATGTCTCTTGTACCTTCAGTTTCGTTCGTGGATGCTCGAAAATTCATACGGAGACTGATCTTCAACTCCAGAGTCCATAAAGGCGCTTGCAAATGTCTCTTGTACCTTCAGTTTCGTTTGCAGATGCTCGAAAATTCATACGAAGACGGATCTTCAACTCCAGAGTCCATGAAGGCGCTTGCAATTGTCTTTTGGACCTTCAGATTGGTTCGTGGATGCTCGAAAATTCATACGGAGACTGATCATCAACTCCAGAGTCCATAAAGGCGCTTGCAAATGTCTCTTGTACCTCCAGTTTCGTTTGCAGATGCTCGAAAATTAATACGAAGACGGATCTTCAACTCCAGAGTCCATGAAGGCGCTTGCAAATGTCTTTTGTACCTTCAGTTTCGTTCGTGGATGCTCGAAAATTCATACGGAGACGGATCTTCAACTCCAGAGTCCGTAAAGGCGCTTGCAAATGTCTCTTGTACCTTCAGTTTCGTTTGCAGATGCTCGAAAATTCATACGAAGACGGATCTTCAACTCCAGAGTCCATAAAGGCGCTCGCGAATGTCTCTCGTACCTTCAGTTTCGTTCGTGGATGCTCGAAAATTCATACGAAGACGGATCTTTGAATCCAGAGTCCATTAAGGCGTTTGCAAATGTCTCTTGTACCTTCAGTTTCGTTTGCAGATGCTCGAAAATTCATACGGAGACGGATCTTCAACTCCAGAGTCCATGAAGGCGCTTGCTAATGTCTCTTGTACCTTCAGTTTCGTTTGCAGATGCTCAGAAATTCATACGAAGACGCATCTTCAACTCCAGAGTCCATAAAGGCGCTTGCAAATGTCTTTTGTACCATCAGTTTCGGTCGTGGATGCTCGAAAATTCATACGAAGACGGATCTTCATCTCCAGAGTCCATAAAATCGCTTGCAAATGTTTATGTCACCCACAGTTTCGTTAGTGGATGCTCGAAAATTCATACGAAGACGGATCTTCAACTCCAGAGTCCATAAAGGCGGTTGCAAATGTCTCTTGTACCTTCAGTTTCGTTCGTGGATGCTCGAAAATTCATACGAAGACGGATCTTGAACTCCAGAGTCCATAAAGGCGCTTGCAAATGTCTCTTGTACCTTCAGTTTCATTCGTGGATGCTCGAAAATTCATATGAAGACGGATCTTCAACTACAGAGTGCATAAAATCGCTTGCAAATGTTTATAATACCTTCAGTTTCGTTCGCGGATGCTCGAAAATTCATACGAAGACGAATCTTCAACTCCAGAGTCCATAAAGGCGCTTGCAAATGTCTCTTGTACCTTCAGTTCCGTTCGTGGATGCTCGAAAATTCATACGACGACGGATCTTCAACTCCAGAGTCCATAAAGGCGCTTGCAAATGTCTTTTGTACCTTCAGTTTCGTTTGCAGATGCTCGAAAATTCATACGGAGACTGATCTTCAACTCCAGAGTCCATAAAGGCGCTTGCAAACGTCTTTTGTACCTTCAGTTTCGTTCGTGGATGCTCGAAAATTCATACGGAGACGGATCTTCAACTCCAGAGTCCATAAAATCGCTTGCAAATGTCTTTTGTACCTTCAGTTTCGTTCGTGGATGCTCGAAAATTCATAAGAAGACGAATCTTCAACTCCAGAGTCCGTAAAGGCGCTTGCAAATGTCTCTTGTACCTTCAGTCTCGTTCGTGGATGCTCGAAAATTCATACGAAGACGGAGCTTCAACTCCAGAGTCCATAAAGGCGCTTGCAAATGTCTTTTGTACCTTCAGTTTCGTTCGTGGATGCTCGAAAATTCATACGAAGACGGATCTTCAACTCCAGAATCCATAAAGGCGCTTGCAAATGTCTTTTGTACCTTCTGTTTCGTTTGCAGATGCTCGAAAATTCATACGGAGACTGATCTTCAACTCCGGAGTCCATAAAAGCGCTTGCAAATGTCTCTTGTACCTTCAGTTTCGTTTGCAGATGCTCGAAAATTCATACGAAGACGGATCTTCAACTCCAGAGTCCATGAAGGCGCTTGCAATTGTCTTTTGGACCTTCAGATTGGTTCGTGGATGCTCGAAAATTCATACGGAGACTGATCTTCAACTCCAGAGTCCATAAAGGCGCTTGCAAATGTCTCTTGTACCTACAGTTTCGTTTGCAGATGCTCGAAAATTAATACGAAGACGGATCTTCAACTCCAGAGTCCATGAAGGCGCTTGCAAATGTCTTTTGTACCTTCAGTTTCGTTCGTGGATGCTCGAAAATTCATACGGAGACAAATCTTCAACTCCAGATTCCGTAAAGGCGCTTGCAAATGTCTCTTGTACCTTCAGTTTCGTTTGCAGATGCTCGAAAATTCATACGGAGACGGATCTTCAACTCCAGAGTCCATAAAGGCGCTTGCGAATGTCTCTCGTACCTTCAGTTTCGTTCGTGGATGCTCGAAAATTCATACGAAGACGGATCTTTGAATCCAGAGTCCATTAAGGCGTTTGCAAATGTCTCTTGTACCTTCAGTTTCGTTTGCAGATGCTCGAAAATTCATACGGAGACGGATCTTCAACTCCAGAGTCCATAAAGGCGCTTGCTAATGTCTCTTGTACCTTCAGTTTCGTTTGCAGATGCTCAGAAATTCAAACGAAGACGGATCTTCAACTCCAGAGTCCATGAAGGCGCTTGCAAACGTCTTTTGTACCTTCAGTTGCGGTCGTGGATGCTCGAAAATTCATACGAAGACGGATCTTCATCTCCAGAGTCCATAAAATCGCTTGCAAATGTTTATGTTACCCACAGTTTCGTTAGTGGATGCTCGAAAATTCATACGAAGACGGATCTCCAACTCCAGAGTCCATAAAGGCGGTTGCAAATGTCTCTTGTACCTTCAGTTTCGTTCGTGGATGCTCGAAAATTCATACCAAGACGGATCTTGAACTCCAGAGTCCATAAAGGCGCTTGCAAATGTCTCTTATACCTTCAGTTTCATTCGTGGATGCTCGAAATTTCATATGAAGACGGATCTTCAACTACAGAGTCCATAAAATCGCTTGCAAATGTTTATGTTACCTTCAGTTTCGTTCGCGGATGCTCGAAAATTCATACGAAGACGGATCTTCAACTCCAGAGTCCATAAAGGCGCTTGCAAATGTCTCTTGTACCGTCAGTTCCGTTCGTGGATGCTCGAAAATTCATACGACGACGGATCTTCAACTCCAGAGTCCATAAAGGCGCTTGCGAATGTCTCTTGTACCTTCAGTTTCGTTCGTGGATGCTCGAAAATTCATACGGAGACGGATCTTCAACTCCAGAGTCCATAAAATCGCTTGCAAATGTCTTTTGTACCTTCAGTTTCGTTCGTGGATGCTCGAAAATTCATAAGAAGACGAATCTTCAACTCCAGAGTCCGTAACGGCGCTTGCAAATGTCTCTTGTACCTTCAGTTTCGTTCGTGGATGCTCGAAAATTCATACGAAGACGGAGCTTCAACTCCAGAGTCCATAAAGGCGCTTGCAAATGTCTTTTGTACCTTCTGTTTCGTTTGCAGATGCTCGAAAATTCATACGGAGACTGATCTTTAACTCCAGAGTCCATGAAGGCGCTTGCAAATGTCTCTTGTACCTTCAGTTTCGTTTGCAGATGCTCGAAAATTCATACGAAGACGGATCTTTAACTCCAGAGTCCATGAAGGCGCTTGCAAATGTCTTTTGTACCTTCAGTTTCGTTCGTGGATGCTCGAAAATTCATACGAAGACGGATCTTCAACTCCAGAATCCATAAAGGCGCTTGCAAATGTCTTTTGTACCTTCTGTTTCGTTTGCAGATGCTCGAAAATTCATACGGAGACTGATCTTCAACTCCAGAGTCCATGAAGGCGCTTGCAAATGTCTCTTGTACCTTCAGTTTCGTTTGCAGATGCTCGAAAATTCATACGAAGACGGATCTTTAACTCCAGAGTCCATGAAGGCGCTTGCAAATGTCTTTTGTACCTTCAGTTTCGTTCGTGGATGCTCGAAAATTCATACGGAGACGGATCTTCAACTCCAGAGTCCGTAAAGGCGCTTGCAAATGTCTCTTGTACCTTCAGTTTCGTTTGCAGATGCTCGAAAATTCATACGGAGACGGATCTTCAACTCCAGAGTCCATAAAGGCGCTTGCTAATGTCTCTTGTACCTTCAGTTTCGTTTGCAGATGCTCAGAAATTCAAACGAAGACGGATCTTCAACTCCAGAGTCCATAAAGGCGCTTGCAAATGTCTTTTGTACCTTCAGTTTCGGTCGTGGATGCTTGAAAATTCATACGAAGACGGATCTTCATCTCCAGAGTCCATGAAATCGCTTGCAAATGTTTATGTTACCCACAGTTTCGTTAGTGGATGATCGAAAATTCATACGAAGACGGATCTTCAACTCCAGAGTCCATAAAGGCGCTTGCAAATGTCTCTTGTACCTTCAGTTCCGTTCGTGGATGCTCGAAAATTCATACGAAGACGGATCTTGAACTCCAGAGTCCATAAAGGCGCTTGCAAATGTCTCTTGTACCTCCAGTTTCATTCGTGGATGCTCGAAAATTCATATGAAGACGGATCTTCAACTACAGAGTCCATAAAATCGCTTGCAAATGTTTATGTTACCTTCAGTTTCGTTCGCGGATGCTCGAAAATTCAGACGAAGACGAATCTTCAACTCCAGAGTCCATAAAGGCGCTTGCAAATGTCTCTTGTACCTTCAGTTCCGTTCGTGGATGCTCGAAAATTCATACGACGACGGATCTTCAACTCCAGAGTCCATAAAGGCGCTTGCAAATGTCTTTTGTACCTTCAGTTTCGTTTGCAGATGCTCGAAAATTCATACGGAGACTGATCTTCAACTCCAGAGTCCATAAAGGAGCTTGCAAACGTCTTTTGTACCTTCAGTTTCGTTCGTGGATGCTCGAAAATTCATACGGAGACGGATCTTCAACTCCAGAGTCCATAAAATCGCTTGCAAATGTCTTTTGTACCTTCAGTTTCGTTCGTGGATGCTCGAAAATTCATAAGAAGACGAATCTTCAACTCCAGAGTTCGTAAAGGCGCTTGCAAATGTCTCTTGTACCTTCAGTTTCGTTCGTGGATGCTCGAAAATTCATACGAAGACGGAGCTTCAACTCCAGAGTCCATAAAGGCGCTTGCAAATGTCTTTTGTACCTTCAGTTTCGTTCGTGGATGCTCGAAAATTCATACGAAGACGAATCTTGAACTCCAGAGTCCATAAAGGCGCTTGCAAATGTCTCTTGTACCTCCAGTTTCATTCGTGGATGCTCGAAAATTCATATGAAGACGGATCTTCAACTACAGAGTCCATAAAATCGCTTGCAAATGTTTATGTTACCTTCAGTTTCGTTCGCGGATGCTCGAAAATTCAGACGAAGACGAATCTTCAACTCCAGAGTCCATAAAGGCGCTTGCAAATGTCTCTTGTACCTTCAGTTCCGTTCGTGGATGCTCGAAAATTCATACGACGACGGATCTTCAACTCCAGAGTCCATAAAGGCGCTTGCAAATGTCTTTTGTACCTTCAGTTTCGTTTGCAGATGCTCGAAAATTCATACGGAGACTGATCTTCAACTCCAGAGTCCATAAAGGCGCTTGCAAACGTCTTTTGTACCTTCAGTTTCGTTCGTGGATGCTCGAAAATTCATACGGAGACGGATCTTCAACTCCAGAGTCCATAAAATCGCTTGCAAATGTCTTTTGTACCTTCAGTTTCGTTCGTGGATGCTCGAAAATTCATACGGAGACGGATCTTCAACTCCAGAGTCCATAAAATCGCTTGCAAATGTCTTTTGTACCTTCAGTTTCGTTCGTGGATGCTCGAAAATTCATAAGAAGACGAATCTTCAACTCCAGAGTCCGTAAAGGCGCTTGCAAATGTCTCTTGTACCTTCAGTTTCGTTCGTGGATGCTCGAAAATTCATACGGAGACTGATCTTCAACTCCAGAGTCCATAAAGGCGCTTGCAAATGTCTCTTGTACCTCCAGTTTCGTTTGCAGATGCTCGAAAATTAATACGAAGACGGATCTTCAACTCCAGAGTCCATGAAGGCGCTTGCAAATGTCTTTTGTACCTTCAGATTGGTTCGTGGATGCTCGAAAATTCATACGGAGACTGATCTTCAACTCCAGAGTCCATAAAGGCGCTTGCAAATGTCTTTTGTACCTCCAGTTTCGTTTGCAGATGCTCGAAAATTAATACGAAGACGGATCTTCAACTCCAGAGTCCATAAAGGCGCTCGCGAATGTCTCTCGTACCTTCAGTTTCGTTCGTGGATGCTCGAAAATTCATACGAAGACGGATCTTTGAATCCAGAGTCCATTAAGGCGTTTGCAAATGTCTCTTGTACTTTCCGTTTCGTTTGCAGATGCTCGAAAATTCATACGGAGACGGATCTTCAACTCCAGAGTCCATGAAGGCGCTTGCTAATGTCTCTTGTACCTTCAGTTTCGTTTGCAGATGCTCAGAAATTCATACGAAGACGGATCTTCAACTCCAGAGTCCATAAAGGCGCTTGCAAATGTCTCTTGTACCTTCAGTTTCGTTCGTGGATGCTCGAAAATTCATACGAAGACGGATCTTGAACTCCAGAGTCCATAAAGGCGCTTGCAAATGTCTCTTGTACCTTCAGTTTCATTCGTGGATGCTCGAAAATTCATATGAAGACGGATCTTCAACTACAGAGTCCATGAAATCGCTTGCAAATGTTTATGTTACCTTCAGTTTCGTTCGCGGATGCTCGAAAATTCATACGAAGACGGATCTTCAACTCCAGAGTCCATAAAGGCGCTTGCAAATGTCTCTTGTACCGTCAGTTCCGTTCGTGGATGCTCGAAAATTCATACGACGACGGATCTTCAACTCCAGAGTCCATAAAGGCGCTTGCGAATGTCTCTTGTACCTTCAGTTTCGTTCGTGGATGCTCGAAAATTCATACGGAGACGGATCTTCAACTCCAGAGTCCATAAAATCGCTTGCAAATGTCTTTTGTACCTTCAGTTTCGTTCGTGGATGCTCGAAAATTCATAAGAAGACGAATCTTCAACTCCAGAGTCCGTAACGGCGCTTGCAAATGTCTCTTGTACCTTCAGTTTCGTTCGTGGATGCTCGAAAATTCATACGAAGACGGAGCTTCAACTCCAGAGTCCATAAAGGCGCTTGCAAATGTCTTTTGTACCTTCTGTTTCGTTTGCAGATGCTCGAAAATTCATACGGAGACTGATCTTTAACTCCAGAGTCCATGAAGGCGCTTGCAAATGTCTCTTGTACCTTCAGTTTCGTTTGCAGATGCTCGAAAATTCATACGAAGACGGATCTTTAACTCCAGAGTCCATGAAGGCGCTTGCAAATGTCTTTTGTACCTTCAGTTTCGTTCGTGGATGCTCGAAAATTCATACGAAGACGGATCTTCAACTCCAGAATCCATAAAGGCGCTTGCAAATGTCTTTTGTACCTTCTGTTTCGTTTGCAGATGCTCGAAAATTCATACGGAGACTGATCTTCAACTCCAGAGTCCATGAAGGCGCTTGCAAATGTCTCTTGTACCTTCAGTTTCGTTTGCAGATGCTCGAAAATTCATACGAAGACGGATCTTTAACTCCAGAGTCCATGAAGGCGCTTGCAAATGTCTTTTGTACCTTCAGTTTCGTTCGTGGATGCTCGAAAATTCATACGGAGACGGATCTTCAACTCCAGAGTCCGTAAAGGCGCTTGCAAATGTCTCTTGTACCTTCAGTTTCGTTTGCAGATGCTCGAAAATTCATACGGAGACGGATCTTCAACTCCAGAGTCCATAAAGGCGCTTGCTAATGTCTCTTGTACCTTCAGTTTCGTTTGCAGATGCTCAGAAATTCAAACGAAGACGGATCTTCAACTCCAGAGTCCATAAAGGCGCTTGCAAATGTCTTTTGTACCTTCAGTTTCGGTCGTGGATGCTCGAAAATTCATACGAAGACGGATTTTCATCTCCAGAGTCCATGAAATCGCTTGCAAATGTTTATGTTACCCACAGTTTCGTTAGTGGATGATCGAAAATTCATACGAAGACGGATCTTCAACTCCAGAGTCCATAAAGGCGCTTGCAAATGTCTCTTGTACCTTCATTCCCGTTCGTGGATGCTCGAAAATTCATACGAAGACGGATCTTGAACTCCAGAGTCCATAAAGGCGCTTGCAAATGTCTCTTGTACCTCCAGTTTCATTCGTGGATGCTCGAAAATTCATATGAAGACGGATCTTCAACTACAGAGTCCATGAAATCGCTTGCAAATGTTTATGTTACCTTCAGTTTCGTTCGCGGATGCTCGAAAATTCAGACGAAGACGAATCTTCAACTCCAGAGTCCATAAAGGCGCTTGCAAATGTCTCTTGTACCTTCAGTTCCGTTCGTGGATGCTCGAAAATTCATACGACGACGGATCTTCAACTCCAGAGTCCATAAAGGCGCTTGCAAATGTCTTTTGTACCTTCAGTTTCGTTTGCAGATGCTCGAAAATTCATACGGAGACTGATCTTCAACTCCAGAGTCCATAAAGGCGCTTGCAAACGTCTTTTGTACCTTCAGTTTCGTTCGTGGATGCTCGAAAATTCATACGGAGACGGATCTTCAACTCCAGAGTCCATAAAATCGCTTGCAAATGTCTTTTGTACCTTCAGTTTCGTTCGTGGATGCTCGAAAATTCATAAGAAGACGAATCTTCAACTCCAGAGTTCGTAAAGGCGCTTGCAAATGTCTCTTGTACCTTCAGTTTCGTTCGTGGATGCTCGAAAATTCATACGAAGACGGAGCTTCAACTCCAGAGTCCATAAAGGCGCTTGCAAATGTCTTTTGTACCTTCAGTTTCGTTCGTGGATGCTCGAAAATTCATACGAAGACGAATCTTGAACTCCAGAGTCCATAAAGGCGCTTGCAAATGTCTCTTGTACCTTCAGTTTCATTCGTGGATGCTCGAAAATTCATATGAAGACGGATCTTCAACTACAGAGTCCATAATATCGCTTGCAAATGTTTATGTTACCTTCAGTTTCGTTCGCGGATGCTCGAAAATTCAGACGAAGACGAATCTTCAACTCCAGAGTCCATAAAGGCGCTTGCAAATGTCTCTTGTACCTTCAGTTCCGTTCGTGGATGCTCGAAAATTCATACGACGACGGATCTTCAACTCCAGAGTCCATAAAGGCGCTTGCAAATGTCTTTTGTACCTTCAGTTTCGTTTGCAGATGCTCGAAAATTCATACGGAGACTGATCTTCAACTGCAGAGTCCATAAAGGCGCTTGCAAACGTCTTTTGTACCTTCAGTTTCGTTCGTGGATGCTCGAAAATTCATACGGAGACGGATCTTCAACTCCAGAGTCCATAAAATCGCTTGCAAATGTCTTTTGTACCTTCAGTTTCGTTCGTGGATGCTCGAAAATTCATACGGAGACGGATCTTCAACTCCAGAGTCCATAAAATCGCTTGCAAATGTCTTTTGTACCTTCAGTTTCGTTCGTGGATGCTCGAAAATTCATAAGAAGACGAATCTTCAACTCCAGAGTCCGTAAAGGCGCTTGCAAATGTCTCTTGTACCTTCAGTTTCGTTCGTGGATGCTCGAAAATTCATACGGAGACTGATCTTCAACTCCAGAGTCCATAAAGGCGCTTGCAAATGTCTCTTGTACCTTCAGTTTCGTTTGCAGATGCTCGAAAATTCATACGAAGACGGATCTTCAACTCCAGAGTCCATGAAGGCGCTTGCAATTGTCTTTTGGACCTTCAGATTGGTTCGTGGATGCTCGAAAATTCATACGGAGACTGATCTTCAACTCCAGAGTCCATAAAGGCGCTTGCAAATGTCTCTTGTACCTCCAGTTTCGTTTGCAGATGCTCGAAAATTAATACGAAGACGGATCTTCAACTCCAGAGTCCATGAAGGCGCTTGCAAATGTCTTTTGTACCTTCAGTTTCGTTCGTGGATGCTCGAAAATTCATACGGAGACGGATCTTCAACTCCAGAGTCCGTAAAGGCGCTTGCAAATGTCTCTTGTACCTTCAGTTTCGTTTGCAGATGCTCGAAAATTCATACGAAG
Organism: Phymatocera aterrima; assembly: GCA_963170745.1. Classification (NCBI taxonomy): domain Eukaryota; kingdom Metazoa; phylum Arthropoda; class Insecta; order Hymenoptera; family Tenthredinidae; genus Phymatocera; species Phymatocera aterrima. The sequence continues at coordinate 15,838,020 of OY720664.1, forward strand.
ACGGATCTTCAACTCCAGAGTCCATAAAGGCGCTCGCGAATGTCTCTCGTACCTTCAGTTTCGTTCGTGGATGCTCGAAAATTCATACGAAGACGGATCTTTGAATCCAGAGTCCATTAAGGCGTTTGCAAATGTCTCTTGTACCTTCAGTTTCGTTTGCAGATGCTCGAAAATTCATACGGAGACGGATCTTCAACTCCAGAGTCCATGAAGGCGCTTGCTAATGTCTCTTGTACCTTCAGTTTCGTTTGCAGATGCTCAGAAATTCATACGAAGACGGATCTTCAACTCCAGAGTCCATAAAGGCGCTTGCAAATGTCTTTTGTACCTTCAGTTTCGGTCGTGGATGCTCGAAAATTCATACGAAGACGGATCTTCATCTCCAGAGTCCATAAAATCGCTTGCAAATGTTTATGTCACCCACAGTTTCGTTAGTGGATGCTCGAAAATTCATACGAAGACGGATCTTCAACTCCAGAGTCCATAAAGGCGGTTGCAAATGTCTCTTGTACCTTCAGTTTCGTTCGTGGATGCTCGAAAATTCATACGAAGACGGATCTTGAACTCCAGAGTCCATAAAGGCGCTTGCAAATGTCTCTTGTACCTTCAGTTTCATTCGTGGATGCTCGAAAATTCATATGAAGACGGATCTTCAACTACAGAGTGCATAAAATCGCTTGCAAATGTTTATAATACCTTCAGTTTCGTTCGCGGATGCTCGAAAATTCATACGAAGACGAATCTTCAACTCCAGAGTCCATAAAGGCGCTTGCAAATGTCTCTTGTACCTTCAGTTCCGTTCGTGGATGCTCGAAAATTCATACGACGACGGATCTTCAACTCCAGAGTCCATAAAGGCGCTTGCAAATGTCTTTTGTACCTTCAGTTTCGTTTGCAGATGCTCGAAAATTCATACGGAGACTGATCTTCAACTCCAGAGTCCATAAAGGCGCTTGCAAACGTCTTTTGTACCTTCAGTTTCGTTCGTGGATGCTCGAAAATTCATACGGAGACGGATCTTCAACTCCAGAGTCCATAAAATCGCTTGCAAATGTCTTTTGTACCTTCAGTTTCGTTCGTGGATGCTCGAAAATTCATAAGAAGACGAATCTTCAACTCCAGAGTCCGTAAAGGCGCTTGCAAATGTCTCTTGTACCTTCAGTCTCGTTCGTGGATGCTCGAAAATTCATACGAAGACGGAGCTTCAACTCCAGAGTCCATAAAGGCGCTTGCAAATGTCTTTTGTACCTTCAGTTTCGTTCGTGGATGCTCGAAAATTCATACGAAGACGGATCTTCAACTCCAGAATCCATAAAGGCGCTTGCAAATGTCTTTTGTACCTTCTGTTTCGTTTGCAGATGCTCGAAAATTCATACGGAGACTGATCTTCAACTCCGGAGTCCATAAAAGCGCTTGCAAATGTCTCTTGTACCTTCAGTTTCGTTTGCAGAGGCTCGAAAATTCATACGAAGACGGATCTTCAACTCCAGAGTCCATGAAGGCGCTTGCAATTGTCTTTTGGACCTTCAGATTGGTTCGTGGATGCTCGAAAATTCATACGGAGACTGATCTTCAACTCCAGAGTCCATAAAGGCGCTTGCAAATGTCTCTTGTACCTACAGTTTCGTTTGCAGATGCTCGAAAATTAATACGAAGACGGATCTTCAACTCCAGAGTCCATGAAGGCGCTTGCAAATGTCTTTTGTACCTTCAGTTTCGTTCGTGGATGCTCGAAAATTCATACGGAGACGAATCTTCAACTCCAGATTCCGTAAAGGCGCTTGCAAATGTCTCTTGTACCTTCAGTTTCGTTTGCAGATGCTCGAAAATTCATACGGAGACGGATCTTCAACTCCAGAGTCCATAAAGGCGCTTGCGAATGTCTCTCGTACCTTCAGTTTCGTTCGTGGATGCTCGAAAATTCATACGAAGACGGATCTTTGAATCCAGAGTCCATTAAGGCGTTTGCAAATGTCTCTTGTACCTTCAGTTTCGTTTGCAGATGCTCGAAAATTCATACGGAGACGAATCTTCAACTCCAGAGTCCATAAAGGCGCTTGCTAATGTCTCTTGTACCTTCAGTTTCGTTTGCAGATGCTCAGAAATTCAAACGAAGACGGATCTTCAACTCCAGAGTCCATGAAGGCGCTTGCAAACGTCTTTTGTACCTTCAGTTGCGGTCGTGGATGCTCGAAAATTCATACGAAGACGGATCTTCATCTCCAGAGTCCATAAAATCGCTTGCAAATGTTTATGTTACCCACAGTTTCGTTAGTGGATGCTCGAAAATTCATACGAAGACGGATCTCCAACTCCAGAGTCCATAAAGGCGGTTGCAAATGTCTCTTGTACCTTCAGTTTCGTTCGTGGATGCTCGAAAATTCATACCAAGACGGATCTTGAACTCCAGAGTCCATAAAGGCGCTTGCAAATGTCTCTTATACCTTCAGTTTCATTCGTGGATGCTCGAAAATTCATATGAAGACGGATCTTCAACTACAGAGTCCATAAAATCGCTTGCAAATGTTTATGTTACCTTCAGTTTCGTTCGCGGATGCTCGAAAATTCATACGAAGACGAATCTTCAACTCCAGAGTCCATGAAGGCGCTTGCAAATGTCTCTTGTACCTTCAGTTCCGTTCGTGGATGCTCGAAAATTCATACGACGACGGATCTTCAACTCCAGAGTCCATAAAGGCGCTTGCAAATGTCTTCTGTACCTTCAGTTTCGTTTGCAGATGCTCGAAAATTCATACGGAGACTGATCTTCAACTCCAGAGTCCATAAAGGCGCTTGCAAATGTCTCTTGTACCTTCAGTTTCGTTTGCAGATGCTCGAAAATTCATACGAAGACGGATCTTTGAATCCAGAGTCCATAAAATCGCTTGCAAATGTTTATGTTACCTTCAGTTCCGTTCGTGGATGTTCGAAAATTCATACGAAGACGGATCTTCAACTCCAGAGTCCATAAAGGCGCTTGCGAATCTTTCTCGTACCTTCAGTTTCGTTCGTGGATGCTCGAAAATTCATATGAAGACGGATTTTTGAATCCAGAGTCCATTAAGGCGTTTGCAAATGTCTCTTGTACCTTCAGTTTCGTTTGCAGATGCTCGAAAATTCATACGGAGACGGATCTTCAACTCCAGAGTCCATAAAGGCGCTTGCTTATGTCTCTTGTACCTTCAGTTTCGTTTGCAGATGCTCAGAAATTCATACGGAGACGGATCTTCAACTCCAGAGTCCATAAAGGCGCTTGCAAATGTCTTTTGTACCTTCAGTTTCGGTCGTGGATGCTCGAAAATTCATACGAAAACGGATCTTCATCTCCAGAGTCCATAAAATCGCTTGCAAATGTTTATGTTACCCACAGTTTCGTTCGTGGATGCTCGAAAATTCATACGAAGACGGATCTTCAACTCCGGAGTCCATAAAGGCGCTTGCAAATGTCTCTTGTACCTTCAGTTTCGTTCGTGGATGCTCGAAAATTCATACGAAGACGGATCTTGAACTCCAGAGTCCAGAAAGTCGCTTGCAAATGTCTGTTGTACCTTCAGTTTCATTCGTGGATGCTCGAAAATTCATATGAAGACGGATCTTCAACTACAGAGTCCATAAAATCGCTTGCAAATGCTTATGTTACCTCCAGTTTCGTTCGCGGATGCTCGAAAATTCATACGGAGACGGATCTTCAACTCCAGAGTCCATAATGGCGCTTGCAAATGTCTTTTGTACCTTCAGTTCCGTTCGTGGAGGCTCGAAAATTCATACGACGACGGATCTTCAACTCCAGAGTCCATAAAGGCGCTTGTGAATGTCTCTTGTACCTTCAGTTTCGTTCGTGGATGCTCGAAAATTCATACGGAGACGGATCTTCAACTCCAGAGTCCATAAAATCGCTTGCAAATGTCTTTTGTACCTTCAGTTTCGTTCGTGGATGCTCGAAAATTCATAAGAAGACGAATCTTCAACTCCAGAGTCCGTAAAGGCGCTTGCAAATGTCTCTTGTACCTTCAGTTTCGTTCGTGGATGCTCGAAAATTCATACGAAGACGGAGCTTCAACTCCAGAGTCCATAAAGGCGCTTGCAAATGTCTTTTGTACCTTCAGTTTCGTTCGTGGATGCTCGAAAATTCATACGAAGACGGATCTTCAACTCCAGAATCCATAAAGACGCTTGCAAATGTCTTTTGTACCTTCTGTTTCGTTTGCAGATGCTCGATAATTCATACGGAGACTGATCTTCAACTCCAGAGTCCATAAAGGCGCTTGCAAATGTCTCTTGTACCTTCAGTTTCGTTTGCAGATGCTCGAAAATTCATACGAAGACGGATCTTCAACTCCAGAGTCCATGAAGGCGCTTGCAATTGTCTTATGGACCTTAAGATTTGTTCGTGGATGCTCGAAAATTCATACGGAGACTGATCTTCAACTCCAGAGTCCATAAAGGCGCTTGCAAATGTCGCTTGTACCTTCAGTTTCGTTTGCAGATGCTCGAAAATTAATACGGAGACGGATCTTCAACTCCAGAGTCCATGAAGGCGCTTGCAAATGTCTTTTGTACCTTCAGTTTCGTTCGTGGATGCTCGAAAATTCATACGGAGACGGATCTTCAACTCCAGAGTCCATAAAGGCGCTTGCAAATGTCTCTTGTACCTTCAGTTTCGTTTGCAGATGCTCGAAAATTCATACGAAGACGGATCTTCAACTCCAGAGTTCATAAAGGCGCTTGCAAATGTCTCTTGTACCTTCAGTTTCGTTCGTGGATGCTCAAAAATTCATACGAAGACGGATCTTCAACTCCAGAGTCCGTAGAGGCGCTTGCAAATGTCTCTTGTACCTTCAGTTTCGTTCGTGGATGCTCGACAATTCATACGAAGACGGAGCTTCAACTCCAGAATTCATAAAGGCGCTTGCAAATATCTCTTGTACCTTCAGTTTCGTTCGTGGATGCTCGAAAATTCATACGAAGACGGATCTTCAACTCCAGAATCCATAAAATCGCTTGCAAATGTTTATGTTACTTTCAGTTTCGTTCGTGGATGCTCGGAAATTCATACGGAGACGGATCTTCAACTCCAGAGTCCATAAAGGTGCTTGCGAATGTCTTTTGTACCGTCAGTTTCGTTCGTGGATGCTCGAAAATTTATACGGAGACGGATCTTCAACTCCAGAGTCCATGAAGGCGCTTGCAAATGTCTCGTGAACCTTCAGATTCGTTCGTGGATGCTCGGAAATTCATACGAAGACGGATCTTCAACTCCAGAGTCCATAAAGGCGCTTGCAAAAGTCTTTTGTACCTTCAGCTTCGTTTGCAGATGCTCGAAAATTCATACAAAGACGGATCTTCAACTCCAGAGTCCATAAAAGCGCTTGCAAATGTCTCTTGTACCTTCAGATTCGTTCGTGGATGCTCGAAAAATCATACGAAGACGGATCTTCAACTCCAGAGTCCGTAAAGGCACTTGCAAAATTTTTTTGTACCTTCAGTTTCGTTCGTGGATGCTCGAAAATTCATACGAAGACGGATCTTCAACTCCAGAGTCCATAAAGGCGCTTGCAAATGTCTTTTGTACCTTCAGTTCCGGTCGTGGATGCTCGAAAATTCATACGAAGACGTATCTTCAACTCCAGAGTCCATAAAGGCGCTTGCAAATGTCTCTTGTACCTTCAGTTTCGTTTGCAGATGCTCGAAAATTCATACGAAGACGGATCTTCAACTCCAGAGTCCATGAAGGCGCTTGAAATTGTCTCTTGTACCTTCAGTTTCGTTCGTGGATGCTCGAAAATTCATACGGCGACGGATCTTCAACTCCAGAGTCCATAAAGGCGCTTGCAAATGTCTTTTGTACCTTCAGTTTCGTTCGTGGATGCTCGAAAATTCATACGGAGACGGATCTTCAACTCCAGACTCTATAAAGGCGCTTGCAAATGTCTCTTGTACCTTCAGTTTCGTTCGTGGATGCTCGAAAATTCATACGAAGACGGATCTTCAACTCCAGAGTCCATAAAATCGCTTGCAAATGTTTATGTTACCTTCAGTTTCGTTCGTGGATGCTCGGAAATTCATACGGAGACGGATCTTCAACTCCAGAGTCCATAAAGGCGCTTGCAAATGTCTTTTGTACCTTCAGTTTCGTTCGTGGATGCTCGAAAATTCATACGAAGACGGATCTTGAACTCCAGAGTCCATAAAGGCGCTTGCAAATGTCTCTTGAACCTTCAGATTCGTTCGTGGATGCTCGAAAATTCATACGAAGACGGATCTTCAACTCCAGAGTCCATAAAGGCGCTTGCAAAAGTCTTTTGTACCTTCAGCTTCGTTTGCAGATGCTCGAAAATTCATACGGAGACGGATCTTCAACTCCAGAGTCCATAGAGGCGCTTGCGAACGTCTTTTGTACCTTCAGTTTCGTTCGTGGATGCTCGAAAATTCATACGGAGACGGATTTTCAACTCCAGAGTCCATAAAATCGCTTGCAAATGTCTTTTGTACCTTCAGTTTCGGTCGTGGATGCTCGAAAATTCATATGAAGTCGGATCTTCAACTCCAGAGTCCGTAAAGGCGCTTGCAAATATCTCTTGTACCTTCAGTTTCGTTCGTGGATGCTCGAAAATTCATACGAAGACGGATCTTCAACTCCAGAGTCCATAAAATCGCTTGCAAATGTTTATGTTACCTTCAGTTTCGTTCGTGGATGCTCGGAAATTCATACGGAGACGGATCTTCAACTCCAGAGTCCATAAAGGCGCTTGCAAATGTCTTTTGTACCTTCAGTTTCGTTCGTGGATGCTCGAAAATTCATACGAAGACGGATCTTGAACTCCAGAGTCCATAAAGGCGCTTGCAAATGTCTCTTGAACCTTCAGATTCGTTCGTGGATGCTCGAAAATTCATACGAAGACGGATCTTCAACTCCAGAGTCCATAAAGGCGCTTGCAAAAGTCTTTTGTACCTTCAGCTCCGTTTGCAGATGCTCGAAAATTCATAAGAAGACGGATCTTCAACTCCAGAGTCCGTGAAGGCGCTTGCAAATGTCTCTTGTACCTTCAGTTTCGTTCGTGGATGCTCGAAAAATCATACGAAGACGGATCTTCAACTCCAGAGTCCGTAAAGGCACTTGCAAAATTTTTTTGTACCTTCAGTTTCGTTCGTGGATGCTCGAAAATTCATACGAAGACGGATCTTCAACTCCAGAGTCCATAAAGGCGCTTGCAAATGTCTTTTGTACCTTCAGTTCCGGTCGTGGATGCTCGAAAATTCATACGAAGACGGATCTTCAACTCCAGAGTCCATAAAGGCGCTCGCAAATGTCTCTTGTACCTTCAGTTTCGTTTGCAGATGCTCGAAAATTCATACGAAGACGGATCTTCAACTCCAGAGTCCATAAAGGCGCTTGCAATTGTCTCTTGTACCTTCAGTTTCGTTCGTGGATGCTCGAAAATTCATACGGCGACGGATCTTCAACTCCAGAGTCCGTAAAGGCGCTTGCAATTGTCTTTTGTACCTTCAGTTTCGTTCGTGTATGCTCGAAAATTCATACGGAGACGGATCTTCAACTCCAGAGTCCATAAAATCGCTTGCAAATGTCTTTTGTACCTTCAGTTTCGTTCGTGGATGCTCGAAAATTCAAATGAAGTCGGATCTTCAACTCCAGAGTCCGTAAAGGCGCTTGCAAATGTCTCTTGTACCTTCAGTTTCGTTCGTGGATGCTCGAAAATTCATACGAGGACGGATCTTCAACTCCAGAGTTCATAAAGGCGCTTGCAAATGTCTCTCGTACCTCCAGTTTCGTTCGTGGATGCTCGAAAATTCATACGAAGACGGATCTTTAACTCCAGACTCTATAAAGGCGCTTGCAAATGTCTCTTGTACCTTCAGTTTCGTTCGTGGACGCTCGAAAATTCATACGAAGACGGATCTTCAACTCCAGAGTCCATGAAATCGCGTGCGAATGTTTATGTTACGTTCAGTTTCGTTCGTGGATGCTCGAAAATTCATACGGAGACGGATCTTCAACTCCAGAGTCCATAGAGGCGCTTGCGAACGTCTTTTGTACCTTCAGTTTCGTTCGTGGATGCTCGAAAATTCATACGGAGACGGATTTTCAACTCCAGAGTCCATAAAATCGCTTGCAAATGTCTTTTGTACCTTCAGTTTCGGTCGTGGATGCTCGAAAATTCATATGAAGTCGGATCTTCAACTCCAGAGTCCGTAAAGGCGCTTGCAAATATCTCTTGTACCTTCAGTTTCGTTTGTGGATGCTCGAAAATTCATACGAAGACGGATCTTCAACTCCAGAGTTCATAAAGGCGCTTGCAAATGTCTCTTGTACCTTCAGTTTCGTTCGTGGATGCTCGAAAATTCATACGAAGACGGATCTTCAACTCCAGAGTCCGTAGAGGCGCTTGCAAATGTCTCTTGTACCTTCAGTTTCGTTTGCAGATGCTCGAAAATTCATACGGAGACTGATCTTCAACTCCAGAGTCCATAAAGGCGCTTGCAAACGTCTTTTGTACCTTCAGTTTCGTTCGTGGATGCTCGAAAATTCATACGGAGACGGATCTTCAACTCCAGAGTCCATAAAATCGCTTGCAAATGTCTTTTGTACCTTCAGTTTCGTTCGTGGATGCTCGAAAATTCAAATGAAGTCGGATCTTCAACTCCAGAGTCCGTAAAGGCGCTTGCAAATGTCTCTTGTACCTTCAGTTTCGTTCGTGGATGCTCGAAAATTCATACGAGGACGGATCTTCAACTCCAGAGTTCATAAAGGCGCTTGCAAATGTCTCTCGTACCTCCAGTTTCGTTCGTGGATGCTCGAAAATTCATACGAAGACGGATCTTTAACTCCAGACTCTATAAAGGCGCTTGCAAATGTCTCTTGTACCTTCAGTTTCGTTCGTGGACGCTCGAAAATTCATACGAAGACGGATCTTCAACTCCAGAGTCCATGAAATCGCGTGCGAATGTTTATGTTACGTTCAGTTTCGTTCGTGGATGCTCGAAAATTCATACGGAGACGGATCTTCAACTCCAGAGTCCATAGAGGCGCTTGCGAACGTCTTTTGTACCTTCAGTTTCGTTCGTGGATGCTCGAAAATTCATACGGAGACGGATTTTCAACTCCAGAGTCCATAAAATCGCTTGCAAATGTCTTTTGTACCTTCAGTTTCGGTCGTGGATGCTCGAAAATTCATATGAAGTCGGATCTTCAACTCCAGAGTCCGTGAAGGCGCTTGCAAATATCTCTTGTACCTTCAGTTTCGTTTGTGGATGCTCGAAAATTCATACGAAGACGGATCTTCAACTCCAGAGTTCATAAAGGCGCTTGCAAATGTCTCTCGTACCTCCAGTTCCGTTCGTGGATGCTCGAAAATTCATACGGAGACGGATCTTCAACTCCAGAGTCCATAGAGGCGCTTGCGAACGTCTTTTGTACCTTCAGTTTCGTTCGTGGATGCTCGAAAATTCATACGGAGACGGATCTTCAACTCCAGAGTCCATAGAGGCGCTTGCGAATGTCTTTTGTACCTTCAGTTTCGTTCGTGGATGCTCGAAAAATCATACGAAGACGGATCTTCAACTCCAGAGTCCGTAAAGGCACTTGCAAAATTTTTTTGTACCTTCAGTTTCGTTCGTGGATGCTCGAAAATTCATACGAAGACGGATCGTCAACTCCAGAGTCCATAAAGGCGCTTGCAAATGTCTTTTGGACCTTCAGTTCCGGTCGTGGATGCTCGAAAATTCATACGAAGACGGATCTTCAACTCCAGAGTCCATAAAGGCGCTTGCAATTGTCTCTTGTACCTTCAGTTTCGTTCGTGGATGCTCGAAAATTCATACGGCGACGGATCTTCAACTCCAGAGTCCATAAAGGCGCTTGCAAATGTCTTTTGTACCTTCAGTTTCGTTCGTGGATGCTCGAAAATTCATACGGAGACGGATCTTCAACTCCAGACTCTATAAAGGCGCTTGCAAATGTCTCTTGTACCTTCAGTTTCGTTCGTGGATGCTCGAAAATTCATACGAAGACGTAACTTCAACTCCAGAGTCCATAAAATCGCTTGCAAATGTTTATGTTACCTTCAGTTTCGTTCGTGGATGCTAGGAAATTCATACGGAGACGGATCTTCAACTCCAGAGTCCATAAAGGCGCTTGCAAATGTCTTTTGTACCTTCAGTTTCGTTCGTGGATGCTCGGAAATTCATAAGAAGACGAATCTTCAACTCCAGAGTCCATAAAATCGCTTGCAATTGTTTATGTTACCTTCAGTTTCGTTCGTGGATGCTCGGAAATTCATACGGAGACGGATCTTCAACTCCAGAGTCCATAAAGGCGCTTGCAAATGTCTCTTGAACCTTCAGAATCGTTCGTGGATGCTCGAAAATTCATACGAAGACGGATCTTCAACTCCAGAGTCCATAAAGGCGCTTGCAAATGTCTCTTGTACCTTCAGTTTCGTTTGCAGATGCTCGAAAATTCATACGAAGACGGATCTTCAACTCCAGAGTCCATAAAGGCGCTTGCAATTGTCTCTTGTACCTTCAGTTTCGGTCGTGGATGCTCGAAAATTCATATGAAGTCGGATCTTCAACTCCAGAGTCCGTAAAGGCGCTTGCAAATGTCTCTTGTACCTTCAGTTTCGTTCGTGGATGCTCGAAAATTCATACGAAGACGGATCTTCAACTCCAGAGTTCATAAAGGCGCTTGCAAATGTCTCTCGTACCTCCAGTTTCGTTCGTGGATGCTCGAAAATTCATACGAAGACGGATCTTCAACTCCAGACTCTATAAAGGCGCTTGCAAATGTCTCTTGTACCTTCAGTTTCGTTCGTGGACGCTCGAAAATTCATACGAAGACGGATCTTCAACTCCAGAGTCCATGAAATCGCGTGCAAATGTTTATGTTACGTTCAGTTTCGTTCGTGGATGCTCGAAAATTCATACGGAGACGGATCTTCAACTCCAGAGTCCATAGAGGCGCTTGCGAATGTCTTTTGTACCTTCAGTTTCGTTCGTGGATGCTCGAAAATTCATACGGAGACGGATTTTCAACTCCAGAGTCCATAAAGGCGCTTGCAAATGTCTCTTGTACCTTCAGTTTCGTTCGTGGATGCTCGAAAATTCATACGAAGACGGATCTTCAACTACAGAGTCCATAAAATCGCTTGCAAATGTTTATGTTACCTTCAGTTTCGTTCGCGGATGCTCGAAAATTCATACGGAGACGGGTCTTCAACTCCAGAGTCCATAAAGGCGCTTGCAAATGTCTCTTGTACCTTCAGTTTCGATCGTGGATGCTCGGAAATTCATACGAAGACGAATCTTCAACTCCAGAGTCCATAAAGGCGCTTGCAAATGTCTCTTGTACCTTCAGTTTCGTTCGTGGATGCTCGAAAATTCATACGAAGACGGATCTTCAACTCCAGAGTCCATAAAGGCGCTTGCAAATGTCTCTTGTACCTTCAGTTCCGTTTGCAGATGCTCGAAAATTCATACGAAGACGGATCTTCAACTCCAGAGTCCGTAAAGGCGCTTGCAAATGTCTCTTGTAACTTCAGTTTCGTTCGTGGATGCTCGAAAATTCATACGAAGACGGAGCTTCAACTCCAGAGTCCGTAGAGGCGCTTGCAAATGTCTTTTGTACCTTCAGTTTCGTTCGTGGATGCTCGAAAATTCATACGAAGACGGATCTTCAACTCCAGAGTCCATAAAGGTGCTTGCAAATGTCTTTTGTACCTTCAGTTTCGTTTGCAGATGCTCGAAAATTCATACGGAGACTGATCTTCAACTCCAGAGTCCATGAAGGCGCTTGCAAATGTCTCTTGTACCTTCAGATTCGTTCGTGGATGCTCGAAAATTCATACGAAGACGGATCTTCAACTCCAGAGTCCGTAAAGGCGCTTGCAAATGTCTCTTGTACCTTCAGTTTCGTTTGCAGATGCTCGAAAATTCATACGAAGACGGATCTTCAACTCCAGAGTCCATAAAGGCGCTTGCAATTGTCTCTTGTACCTTCAGTTTCGTTCGTGGATGCTCGAAAATTCATACGGCGACGGATCTTCAACTCCAGAGTCCGTAAAGGCGCTTGCAAATGTCTTTTGTACCTTCAGTTTCGTTCGTGGATGCTCGAAAATTCATATGAAGTCGGATCTCCAACTCCAGAGTCCGTGAAGGCGCCTGCAAATGTCTCTTGTACCTTCAGTTTCGTTCGTGGATGCTCGAAAATTCATACGAAGACGGATCTTCAACTCCAAAGTTCATAAAGGCGCTTGCAAATGTCTCTCGTACCTCCAGTTTCGTTCGTGGATGCTCGAAAATTCATACGAAGACGGATCTTCAACTCCAGACTCTATAAAGGCGCTTGCAAATGTCTCTTGTACCTTCAGTTTCGTTCGTGGACGCTCGAAAATTCATACGAAGACGGATCTTCAACTCCAGAGTCCATGAAATCGCGTGCAAATGTTTATGTTACGTTCAGTTTCGTTCGTGGATGCTCGAAAATTCATACGGAGACGGATCTTCAACTCCAGAGTCCATAGAGGCGCTCGCGAATGTCTTTTGTACCTTCAGTTTCGTTCGTGGATGCTCGAAAATTCATACGGAGACGGATTTTCAACTCCAGAGTCCATAAAGGCGCTTGCAAATGTCTCTTGTACCTTCAGTTTCGTTCGTGGATGCTCGAAAATTCATACGAAGACGGATCTTCAACTACAGAGTCCATAAAATCGCTTGCAAATGTTTATGTTACCTTCAGTTTCGTTCGCGGATGCTCGAAAATTCATACGGAGACGGATCTTCAACTCCAGAGTCCATAAAGGCGCTTGCAAATGTCTCTTGTACCTTCAGTTTCGATCGTGGATGCTCGAAAATTCATACGAAGACGAATCTTCAACTCCAGAGTCCGTAAAGGCGCTTGCAAATGTCTCTTGTACCTTCAGTTTCGTTCGTGGATGCTCGAAAATTCATACGAAGACGGATCTTCAACTCCAGAGTCCATAAAGGCGCTTGCAAATGTCTCTTGTACCTTCAGATTCGTTCGTGGATAAACGAAAAATCATACGAAGACGGATCTTCAACTCCAGAGTCCATAAAGGCACTTGCAAAAGTCTTTTGTACCTTCAGTTTCGTTCGTGGATGCTTGAAAATTCATACGGAGACTGATCTTCAACTCCAGAGTCCATAAAGGCGCCTGCAAATGTCTCTTGTACCTTCAGTTCCGTTTGCAGATGCTCGAAAATTCATACGAAGACGGATCTTCAACTCCAGAGTCCGTAAAGGCGCTTGCAAATGTCTCTTGTAACTTCAGTTTCGTTCGTGGATGCTCGAAAATTCATACGAAGACGGAGCTTCAACTCCAGAGTCCATAGAGGCGCTTGCAAATGTCTTTTGTACCTTCAGTTTCGTTCGTGGATGCTCGAAAATTCGTACGAAGACGGATCTTCAACTCCAGAGTCCATAAAGGCGCTTGCAAATGTCTTTTGTACCTTCAGTTTCGTTTGCAGATGCTCGAAAATTCATACGGAGACTGATCTTCAACTCCAGAGTCCATGAAGGCGCTTGCAAATGTCTCTTGTACCTCCAGTTTCGTTTGCAGATGCTCGAAAATTAATACGAAGACGGATCTTCAACTCCAGAGTCCATGAAGGCGCTTGCAAATGTCTTTTGTACCTTCAGATTGGTTCGTGGATGCTCGAAAATTCATACGGAGACTGATCTTCAACTCCAGAGTCCATAAAGGCGCTTGCAAATGTCTTTTGTACCTCCAGTTTCGTTTGCAGATGCTCGAAAATTAATACGAAGACGGATCTTCAACTCCAGAGTCCATAAAGGCGCTCGCGAATGTCTCTCGTACCTTCAGTTTCGTTCGTGGATGCTCGAAAATTCATACGAAGACGGATCTTTGAATCCAGAGTCCATTAAGGCGTTTGCAAATGTCTCTTGTACCTTCCGTTTCGTTTGCAGATGCTCGAAAATTCATACGGAGACGGATCTTCAACTCCAGAGTCCATGAAGGCGCTTGCTAATGTCTCTTGTACCTTCAGTTTCGTTTGCAGATGCTCAGAAATTCATACGAAGACGGATCTTCAACTCCAGAGTCCATAAAGGCGCTTGCAAATGTCTCTTGTACCTTCAGTTTCGTTCGTGGATGCTCGAAAATTCATACGAAGACGGATCTTGAACTCCAGAGTCCATAAAGGCGCTTGCAAATGTCTCTTGTACCTTCAGTTTCATTCGTGGATGCTCGAAAATTCATATGAAGACGGATCTTCAACTACAGAGTCCATGAAATCGCTTGCAAATGTTTATGTTACCTTCAGTTTCGTTCGCGGATGCTCGAAAATTCATACGAAGACGGATCTTCAACTCCAGAGTCCATAAAGGCGCTTGCGAATGTCTCTTGTACCTTCAGTTTCGTTCGCGGATGCTCGAAAATTCATACGAAGACGGATCTTCAACTCCAGAGTCCATAAAGGCGCTTGCGAATGTCTCTTGTACCTTCAGTTCCGTTCGTGGATGCTCGAAAATTCATACGACGACGGATCTTCAACTCCAGAGTCCATAAAGGCGCTTGCGAATGTCTCTTGTACCTTCAGTTTCGTTCGCGGATGCTCGAAAATTCATACGGAGACGGATCTTCAACTCCAGAGTCCATAAAATCGCTTGCAAATGTCTTTTGTACCTTCAGTTTCGTTCGTGGATGCTCGAAAATTCATAAGAAGACGAATCTTCAACTCCAGAGTCCGTAACGGCGCTTGCAAATGTCTCTTGTACCTTCAGTTTCGTTCGTGGATGCTCGAAAATTCATACGAAGACGGAGCTTCAACTCCAGAGTCCATAAAGGCGCTTGCAAATGTCTTTTGTACCTTCTGTTTCGTTTGCAGATGCTCGAAAATTCATACGGAGACTGATCTTTAACTCCAGAGTCCATGAAGGCGCTTGCAAATGTCTCTTGTACCTTCAGTTTCGTTTGCAGATGCTCGAAAATTCATACGAAGACGGATCTTTAACTCCAGAGTCCATGAAGGCGCTTGCAAATGTCTTTTGTACCTTCAGTTTCGTTCGTGGATGCTCGAAAATTCATACGAAGACGGATCTTCAACTCCAGAATCCATAAAGGCGCTTGCAAATGTCTTTTGTACCTTCTGTTTCGTTTGCAGATGCTCGAAAATTCATACGGAGACTGATCTTCAACTCCAGAGTCCATGAAGGCGCTTGCAAATGTCTCTTGTACCTTCAGTTTCGTTTGCAGATGCTCGAAAATTCATACGAAGACGGATCTTTAACTCCAGAGTCCATGAAGGCGCTTGCAAATGTCTTTTGTACCTTCAGTTTCGTTCGTGGATGCTCGAAAATTCATACGGAGACGGATCTTCAACTCCAGAGTCCGTAAAGGCGCTTGCAAATGTCTCTTGTACCTTCAGTTTCGTTTGCAGATGCTCGAAAATTCATACGGAGACGGATCTTCAACTCCAGAGTCCATAAAGGCGCTTGCTAATGTCTCTTGTACCTTCAGTTTCGTTTGCAGATGCTCAGAAATTCAAACGAAGACGGATCTTCAACTCCAGAGTCCATAAAGGCGCTTGCAAATGTCTTTTGTACCTTCAGTTTCGGTCGTGGATGCTCGAAAATTCATACAAAGACGGATCTTCATCTCCAGAGTCCATGAAATCGCTTGCAAATGTTTATGTTACCCACAGTTTCGTTAGTGGATGATCGAAAATTCATACGAAGACGGATCTTCAACTCCAGAGTCCATAAAGGCGCTTGCAAATGTCTCTTGTACCTTCAGTTCCGTTCGTGGATGCTCGAAAATTCATACGAAGACGGATCTTGAACTCCAGAGTCCATAAAGGCGCTTGCAAATGTCTCTTGTACCTCCAGTTTCATTCGTGGATGCTCGAAAATTCATATGAAGACGGATCTTCAACTACAGAGTCCATAAAATCGCTTGCAAATGTTTATGTTACCTTCAGTTTCGTTCGCGGATGCTCGAAAATTCAGACGAAGACGAATCTTCAACTCCAGAGTCCATAAAGGCGCTTGCAAATGTCTCTTGTACCTTCAGTTCCGTTCGTGGATGCTCGAAAATTCATACGACGACGGATCTTCAACTCCAGAGTCCATAAAGGCGCTTGCAAATGTCTTTTGTACCTTCAGTTTCGTTTGCAGATGCTCGAAAATTCATACGGAGACTGATCTTCAACTCCAGAGTCCATAAAGGCGCTTGCAAACGTCTTTTGTACCTTCAGTTTCGTTCGTGGATGCTCGAAAATTCATACGGAGACGGATCTTCAACTCCAGAGTCCATAAAATCGCTTGCAAATGTCTTTTGTACCTTCAGTTTCGTTCGTGGATGCTCGAAAATTCATAAGAAGACGAATCTTCAACTCCAGAGTTCGTAAAGGCGCTTGCAAATGTCTCTTGTACCTTCAGTTTCGTTCGTGGATGCTCGAAAATTCATACGAAGACGGAGCTTCAACTCCAGAGTCCATAAAGGCGCTTGCAAATGTCTTTTGTACCTTCAGTTTCGTTCGTGGATGCTCGAAAATTCATACGAAGACGAATCTTGAACTCCAGAGTCCATAAAGGCGCTTGCAAATGTCTCTTGTACCTTCAGTTTCATTCGTGGATGCTCGAAAATTCATATGAAGACGGATCTTCAACTACAGAGTCCATAAAATCGCTTGCAAATGTTTATGTTACCTTCAGTTTCGTTCGCGGATGCTCGAAAATTCAGACGAAGACGAATCTTCAACTCCAGAGTCCATAAAGGCGCTTGCAAATGTCTCTTGTACCTTCAGTTCCGTTCGTGGATGCTCGAAAATTCATACGACGACGGATCTTCAACTCCAGAGTCCATAAAGGCGCTTGCAAATGTCTTTTGTACCTTCAGTTTCGTTTGCAGATGCTCGAAAATTCATACGGAGACTGATCTTCAACTCCAGAGTCCATAAAGGCGCTTGCAAACGTCTTTTGTACCTTCAGTTTCGTTCGTGGATGCTCGAAAATTCATACGGAGACGGATCTTCAACTCCAGAGTCCATAAAATCGCTTGCAAATGTCTTTTGTACCTTCAGTTTCGTTCGTGGATGCTCGAAAATTCATACGGAGACGGATCTTCAACTCCAGAGTCCATAAAATCGCTTGCAAATGTCTTTTGTACCTTCAGTTTCGTTCGTGGATGCTCGAAAATTCATAAGAAGACGAATCTTCAACTCCAGAGTCCGTAAAGGCGCTTGCAAATGTCTCTTGTACCTTCAGTTTCGTTCGTGGATGCTCGAAAATTCATACGGAGACTGATCTTCAACTCCAGAGTCCATAAAGGCGCTTGCAAATGTCTCTTGTACCTTCAGTTTCGTTTGCAGATGCTCGAAAATTCATACGAAGACGGATCTTCAACTCCAGAGTCCATGAAGGCGCTTGCAATTGTCTTTTGGACCTTCAGATTGGTTCGTGGATGCTCGAAAATTCATACGGAGACTGATCTTCAACTCCAGAGTCCATAAAGGCGCTTGCAAATGTCTCTTGTACCTCCAGTTTCGTTTGCAGATGCTCGAAAATTAATACGAAGACGGATCTTCAACTCCAGAGTCCATGAAGGCGCTTGCAAATGTCTTTTGTACCTTCAGTTTCGTTCGTGGATGCTCGAAAATTCATACGGAGACGGATCTTCAACTCCAGAGTCCGTAAAGGCGCTTGCAAATGTCTCTTGTACCTTCAGTTTCGTTTGCAGATGCTCGAAAATTCATACGAAGACGGATCTTCAACTCCAGAGTCCATAAAGGCGCTCGCGAATGTCTCTCGTACCTTCAGTTTCGTTCGTGGATGCTCGAAAATTCATACGAAGACGGATCTTTGAATCCAGAGTCCATTAAGGCGTTTGCAAATGTCTCTTGTACCTTCAGTTTCGTTTGCAGATGCTCGAAAATTCATACGGAGACGGATCTTCAACTCCAGAGTCCATGAAGGCGCTTGCTAATGTCTCTTGTACCTTCAGTTTCGTTTGCAGATGCTCAGAAATTCATACGAAGACGGATCTTCAACTCCAGAGTCCATAAAGGCGCTTGCAAATGTCTTTTGTACCTTCAGTTTCGGTCGTGGATGCTCGAAAATTCATACGAAGACGGATCTTCATCTCCAGAGTCCATAAAATCGCTTGCAAATGTTTATGTCACCCACAGTTTCGTTAGTGGATGCTCGAAAATTCATACGAAGACGGATCTTCAACTCCAGAGTCCATAAAGGCGGTTGCAAATGTCTCTTGTACCTTCAGTTTCGTTCGTGGATGCTCGAAAATTCATACGAAGACGGATCTTGAACTCCAGAGTCCATAAAGGCGCTTGCAAATGTCTCTTGTACCTTCAGTTTCATTCGTGGATGCTCGAAAATTCATATGAAGACGGATCTTCAACTACAGAGTGCATAAAATCGCTTGCAAATGTTTATAATACCTTCAGTTTCGTTCGCGGATGCTCGAAAATTCATACGAAGACGAATCTTCAACTCCAGAGTCCATAAAGGCGCTTGCAAATGTCTCTTGTACCTTCAGTTCCGTTCGTGGATGCTCGAAAATTCATACGACGACGGATCTTCAACTCCAGAGTCCATGAAGGCGCTTGCAAATGTCTTTTGTACCTTCAGTTTCGTTTGCAGATGCTCGAAAATTCATACGGAGACTGATCTTCAACTCCAGAGTCCATAAAGGCGCTTGCAAACGTCTTTTGTACCTTCAGTTTCGTTCGTGGATGCTCGAAAATTCATACGGAGACGGATCTTCAACTCCAGAGTCCATAAAATCGCTTGCAAATGTCTTTTGTACCTTCAGTTTCGTTCGTGGATGCTCGAAAATTCATAAGAAGACGAATCTTCAACTCCAGAGTCCGTAAAGGCGCTTGCAAATGTCTCTTGTACCTTCAGTCTCGTTCGTGGATGCTCGAAAATTCATACGAAGACGGAGCTTCAACTCCAGAGTCCATAAAGGCGCTTGCAAATGTCTTTTGTACCTTCAGTTTCGTTCGTGGATGCTCGAAAATTCATACGAAGACGGATCTTCAACTCCAGAATCCATAAAGGCGCTTGCAAATGTCTTTTGTACCTTCTGTTTCGTTTGCAGATGCTCGAAAATTCATACGGAGACTGATCTTCAACTCCGGAGTCCATAAAAGCGCTTGCAAATGTCTCTTGTACCTTCAGTTTCGTTTGCAGATGCTCGAAAATTCATACGAAGACGGATCTTCAACTCCAGAGTCCATGAAGGCGCTTGCAATTGTCTTTTGGACCTTCAGATTGGTTCGTGGATGCTCGAAAATTCATACGGAGACTGATCTTCAACTCCAGAGTCCATAAAGGCGCTTGCAAATGTCTCTTGTACCTACAGTTTCGTTTGCAGATGCTCGAAAATTAATACGAAGACGGATCTTCAACTCCAGAGTCCATGAAGGCGCTTGCAAATGTCTTTTGTACCTTCAGTTTCGCTCGTGGATGCTCGAAAATTCATACGGAGACGAATCTTCAACTCCAGATTCCGTAAAGGCGCTTGCAAATGTCTCTTGTACCTTCAGTTTCGTTTGCAGATGCTCGAAAATTCATACGGAGACGGATCTTCAACTCCAGAGTCCATAAAGGCGCTTGCGAATGTCTCTCGTACCTTCAGTTTCGTTCGTGGATGCTCGAAAATTCATACGAAGACGGATCTTTGAATCCAGAGTCCATTAAGGCGTTTGCAAATGTCTCTTGTACCTTCAGTTTCGTTTGCAGATGCTCGAAAATTCATACGGAGACGGATCTTCAACTCCAGAGTCCATAAAGGCGCTTGCTAATGTCTCTTGTACCTTCAGTTTCGTTTGCAGATGCTCAGAAATTCAAACGAAGACGGATCTTCAACTCCAGAGTCCATGAAGGCGCTTGCAAACGTCTTTTGTACCTTCAGTTGCGGTCGTGGATGCTCGAAAATTCATACGAAGACGGATCTTCATCTCCAGAGTCCATAAAATCGCTTGCAAATGTTTATGTTACCCACAGTTTCGTTAGTGGATGCTCGAAAATTCATACGAAGACGGATCTCCAACTCCAGAGTCCATAAAGGCGGTTGCAAATGTCTCTTGTACCTTCAGTTTCGTTCGTGGATGCTCGAAAATTCATACCAAGACGGATCTTGAACTCCAGAGTCCATAAAGGCGCTTGCAAATGTCTCTTATACCTTCAGTTTCATTCGTGGATGCTCGAAAATTCATATGAAGACG
The DNA here is from genome assembly GCA_963170745.1 of Phymatocera aterrima. Lineage (NCBI taxonomy): Eukaryota > Metazoa > Arthropoda > Insecta > Hymenoptera > Tenthredinidae > Phymatocera > Phymatocera aterrima. Next base: position 15,858,263 of record OY720664.1, read on the forward strand.
GATCTTCAACTACAGAGTCCATAAAATCGCTTGCAAATGTTTATGTTACCTTCAGTTTCGTTCGCGGATGCTCGAAAATTCATACGAAGACGGATCTTCAACTCCAGAGTCCATAAAGGCGCTTGCAAATGTCTCTTGTACCGTCAGTTCCGTTCGTGGATGCTCGAAAATTCATACGACGACGGATCTTCAACTCCAGAGTCCATAAAGGCGTTCGCGAATGTCTCTTGTACCTTCAGTTTCGTTCGTGGATGCTCGAAAATTCATACGGAGACGGATCTTCAACTCCAGAGTCCATAAAATCGCTTGCAAATGTCTTTTGTACCTTCAGTTTCGTTCGTGGATGCTCGAAAATTCATAAGAAGACGAATCTTCAACTCCAGATTCCGTAACGGCGCTTGCAAATGTCTCTTGTACCTTCAGTTTCGTTCGTGGATGCTCGAAAATTCATACGAAGACGGAGCTTCAACTCCAGAGTCCATAAAGGCGCTTGCAAATGTCTTTTGTACCTTCTGTTTCGTTTGCAGATGCTCGAAAATTCATACGGAGACTGATCTTTAACTCCAGAGTCCATGAAGGCGCTTGCAAATGTCTCTTGTACCTTCAGTTTCGTTTGCAGATGCTCGAAAATTCATACGAAGACGGATCTTTAACTCCAGAGTCCATGAAGGCGCTTGCAAATGTCTTTTGTACCTTCAGTTTCGTTCGTGGATGCTCGAAAATTCATACGAAGACGGATCTTCAACTCCAGAATCCATAAAGGCGCTTGCAAATGTCTTTTGTACCTTCTGTTTCGTTTGCAGATGCTCGAAAATTCATACGGAGACTGATCTTCAACTCCAGAGTCCATGAAGGCGCTTGCAAATGTCTCTTGTACCTTCAGTTTCGTTTGCAGATGCTCGAAAATTCATACGAAGACGGATCTTTAACTCCAGAGTCCATGAAGGCGCTTGCAAATGTCTTTTGTACCTTCAGTTTCGTTCGTGGATGCTCGAAAATTCATACGGAGACGGATCTTCAACTCCAGAGTCCGTAAAGGCGCTTGCAAATGTCTCTTGTACCTTCAGTTTCGTTTGCAGATGCTCGAAAATTCATACGGAGACGGATCTTCAACTCCAGAGTCCATAAAGGCGCTTGCTAATGTCTCTTGTACCTTCAGTTTCGTTCGCAGATGCTCAGAAATTCAAACGAAGACGGATCTTCAACTCCAGAGTCCATAAAGGCGCTTGCAAATGTCTTTTGTACCTTCAGTTTCGGTCGTGGATGCTCGAAAATTCATACGAAGACGGATCTTCATCTCCAGAGTCCATGAAATCGCTTGCAAATGTTTATGTTACCCACAGTTTCGTTAGTGGATGATCGAAAATTCATACGAAGACGGATCTTCAACTCCAGAGTCCATAAAGGCGCTTGCAAATGTCTCTTGTACCTTCAGTTCCGTTCGTGGATGCTCGAAAATTCATACGAAGACGGATCTTGAACTCCAGAGTCCATAAAGGCGCTTGCAAATGTCTCTTGTACCTCCAGTTTCATTCGTGGATGCTCGAAAATTCATATGAAGACGGATCTTCAACTACAGAGTCCATAAAATCGCTTGCAAATGTTTATGTTACCTTCAGTTTCGTTCGCGGATGCTCGAAAATTCAGACGAAGACGAATCTTCAACTCCAGAGTCCATAAAGGCGCTTGCAAATGTCTCTTGTACCTTCAGTTCCGTTCGTGGATGCTCGAAAATTCATACGACGACGGATCTTCAACTCCAGAGTCCATAAAGGCGCTTGCAAATGTCTTTTGTACCTTCAGTTTCGTTTGCAGATGCTCGAAAATTCATACGGAGACTGATCTTCAACTCCAGAGTCCATAAAGGCGCTTGCAAACGTCTTTTGTACCTTCAGTTTCGTTCGTGGATGCTCGAAAATTCATACGGAGACGGATCTTCAACTCCAGAGTCCATAAAATCGCTTGCAAATGTCTTTTGTACCTTCAGTTTCGTTCGTGGATGCTCGAAAATTCATAAGAAGACGAATCTTCAACTCCAGAGTTCGTAAAGGCGCTTGCAAATGTCTCTTGTACCTTCAGTTTCGTTCGTGGATGCTCGAAAATTCATACGAAGACGGAGCTTCAACTCCAGAGTCCATAAAGGCGCTTGCAAATGTCTTTTGTACCTTCAGTTTCGTTCGTGGATGCTCGAAAATTCATACGAAGACGAATCTTGAACTCCAGAGTCCATAAAGGCGCTTGCAAATGTCTCCTGTACCTTCAGTTTCATTCGTGGATGCTCGAAAATTCATATGAAGACGGATCTTCAACTACAGAGTCCATAAAATCGCTTGCAAATGTTTATGTTACCTTCAGTTTCGTTCGCGGATGCTCGAAAATTCAGACGAAGACGAATCTTCAACTCCAGAGTCCATAAAGGCGCTTGCAAATGTCTCTTGTACCTTCAGTTCCGTTCGTGGATGCTCGAAAATTCATACGACGACGGATCTTCAACTCCAGAGTCCATGAAGGCGCTTGCAAATGTCTTTTGTACCTTCAGTTTCGTTTGCAGATGCTCGAAAATTCATACGGAGACTGATCTTCAACTCCAGAGTCCATAAAGGCGCTTGCAAACGTCTTTTGTACCTTCAGTTTCGTTCGTGGATGCTCGAAAATTCATACGGAGACGGATCTTCAACTCCAGAGTCCATAAAATCGCTTGCAAATGTCTTTTGTACCTTCAGTTTCGTTCGTGGATGCTCGAAAATTCATACGGAGACGGATCTTCAACTCCAGAGTCCATAAAATCGCTTGCAAATGTCTTTTGTACCTTCAGTTCCGTTCGTGGATGCTCGAAAATTCATAAGAAGACGAATCTTCAACTCCAGAGTCCGTAAAGGCGCTTGCAAATGTCTCTTGTACCTTCAGTTTCGTTCGTGGATGCTCGAAAATTCATACGGAGACTGATCTTCAACTCCAGAGTCCATAAAGGCGCTTGCAAATGTCTCTTGTACCTCCAGTTTCGTTTGCAGATGCTCGAAAATTAATACGAAGACGGATCTTCAACTCCAGAGTCCATGAAGGCGCTTGCAAATGTCTTTTGTACCTTCAGATTGGTTCGTGGATGCTCGAAAATTAATACGGAGACTGATCTTCAACTCCAGAGTCCATAAAGGCGCTTGCAAATGTCTTTTGTACCTCCAGTTTCGTTTGCAGATGCTCGAAAATTAATACGAAGACGGATCTTCAACTCCAGAGTCCATAAAGGCGCTCGCGAATGTCTCTCGTACCTTCAGTTTCGTTCGTGGATGCTCGAAAATTCATACGAAGACGGATCTTCGAATCCAGAGTCCATTAAGGCGTTTGCAAATGTCTCTTGTACCTTCCGTTTCGTTTGCAGATGCTCGAAAATTCATACGGAGACGGATCTTCAACTCCAGAGTCCATGAAGGCGCTTGCTAATGTCTCTTGTACCTTCAGTTTCGTTTGCAGATGCTCAGAAATTCATACGAAGACGGATCTTCAACTCCAGAGTCCATAAAGGCGCTTGCAAATGTCTCTTGTACCTTCAGTTTCGTTCGTGGATGCTCGAAAATTCATACGAAGACGGATCTTGAACTCCAGAGTCCATAAAGGCGCTTGCAAATGTCTCTTGTACCTTCAGTTTCATTCGTGGATGCTCGAAAATTCATATGAAGACGGATCTTCAACTACAGAGTCCATGAAATCGCTTGCAAATGTTTATGTTACCTTCAGTTTCGTTCGCGGATGCTCGAAAATTCATACGAAGACGGATCTTCAACTCCAGAGTCCATAAATGCGCTTGCAAATGTCTCTTGTACCGTCAGTTCCGTTCGTGGATGCTCGAAAATTCATACGACGACGGATCTTCAACTCCAGAGTCCATAAAGGCGCTTGCGAATGTCTCTTGTACCTTCAGTTTCGTTCGTGGATGCTCGAAAATTCATACGGAGACGGATCTTCAACTCCAGAGTCCATAAAATCGCTTGCAAATGTCTTTTGTACCTTCAGTTTCGTTCGTGGATGCTCGAAAATTCATAAGAAGACGAATCTTCAACTCCAGAGTCCGTAACGGCGCTTGCAAATGTCTCTTGTACCTTCAGTTTCGTTCGTGGATGCTCGAAAATTCATACGAAGACGGAGCTTCAACTCCAGAGTCCATAAAGGCGCTTGCAAATGTCTTTTGTACCTTCTGTTTCGTTTGCAGATGCTCGAAAATTCATACGGAGACTGATCTTTAACTCCAGAGTCCATGAAGGCGCTTGCAAATGTCTCTTGTACCTTCAGTTTCGTTTGCAGATGCTCGAAAATTCATACGAAGACGGATCTTTAACTCCAGAGTCCATGAAGGCGCTTGCAAATGTCTTTTGTACCTTCAGTTTCGTTCGTGGATGCTCGAAAATTCATACGAAGACGGATCTTCAACTCCAGAATCCATAAAGGCGCTTGCAAATGTCTTTTGTACCTTCTGTTTCGTTTGCAGATGCTCGAAAATTCATACGGAGACTGATCTTCAACTCCAGAGTCCATGAAGGCGCTTGCAAATGTCTCTTGTACCTTCAGTTTCGTTTGCAGATGCTCGAAAATTCATACGAAGACGGATCTTTAACTCCAGAGTCCGTAAAGGCGCTTGCAAATGTCTCTTGTACCTTCAGTTTCGTTTGCAGATGCTCGAAAATTCATACGGAGACGGATCTTCAACTCCAGAGTCCATAAAGGCGCTTGCTAATGTCTCTCGTACCTTCAGTTTCGTTTGCAGATGCTCAGAAATTCAAACGAAGACGGATCTTCAACTCCAGAGTCCATAAAGGCGCTTGCAAATGTCTTTTGTACCTTCAGTTTCGGTCGTGGATGCTCGAAAATTCATACGAAGACGGATCTTCATCTCCAGAGTCCATGAAATCGCTTGCAAATGTTTATGTTACCCACAGTTGCGTTAGTGGATGATCGAAAATTCATACGAAGACGGATCTTCAACTCCAGAGTCCATAAAGGCGCTTGCAAATGTCTCTTGTACCTTCAGTTCCGTTCGTGGATGCTCGAAAATTCATACGACGACGGATCTTCAACTCCAGAGTCCATAAAGGCGCTTGCGAATGTCTCTCGTACCTTCAGTTTCGTTCGTGGATGCTCGAAAATTCATACGAAGACGGATCTTTGAATCCAGAGTCCATTAAGGCGTTTGCAAATGTCTCTTGTACCTCCAGTTTCGTTTGCAGATGCTCGAAAATACATACGGAGACGGATCTTCAACTACAGAGTCCATAAAGGCGCTTGCTAATGTCTCTTGTACCTTCAGTTTCGTTTGCAGATGCTCAGAAATTCAAACGAAGACGGATCTTCAACTCCAGAGTCCATCAATGCGCTTGCAAATGTCTTTTGTACCTTCAGTTTCGGTCGTGGATGCTCGAAAATTCATACGAAGACGGATCTTCATCTCCAGAGTCCATAAAATCGCTTGCAAATGTTTATGTTACCCACAGTTTCGTTAGTGGATGCTCGAAAATTCATACGAAGACGGATCTTCAACTCCAGAGTCCATAAAGGCGCTTGCAAATGTCTCTTGTACCTTCAGTTTCGTTCGTGGATGCTCGAAAATTCATACGAAGACGGATCTTGATCTCCAGAGTCCATAAAGGCGCTTGCAAATGTCTCTTGTACCTTCAGTTTCATTCGTGGATGCTCGAAAATTCATATGAAGACGGATCTTCAACTACAGAGTCCATAAAATCGCTTGCAAATGTTTATGTTACCTTCAGTTTCGTTCGCGGATGCTCGAAAATTCATACGAAGACGAATCTTCAACTCCAGAGTCCATAAAGGCGCTTGCAAATGTCTCTTGTACCTTCAATTCCGTTCGTGGATGCTCGAAAATTCATACGACGACGGATCTTCAACTCCAGAGTCCATAAAGGCGCTTGCAAATGTCTTTTGTACCTTCAGTTTCGTTTGCAGATGCTCGAAAATTCATACGGAGACGGATCTTCAACTCCAGAGTCCATAAAATCGCTTGCGAATGTCTTTTGTACCTTCAGTTTCGTTCGTGGATGCTCGAAAATTCATAAGAAGACGAATCTTCAACTCCAGAGTCCGTAAAGGCGCTTGCAAATGTCTCTTGTACCTTCAGTTTCGTTCGTGGATGCTCGAAAATTCATACGAAGACGGAGCTCCAACTCCAGAGTCCATAAAGGCGCTCGCAAATGTCTTTTGTACCTTCAGTTTCGTTCGTGGATGCTCGAAAATTCATACGAAGACGGATCTTCAACTCCAGAATCCATAAAGGCGCTTGCAAATGTCTTTTGTACCTTCTGTTTCGTTTGCAGATGCTCGAAAATTCATACGGAGACTGATCTTCAACTCCAGAGTCCATAAAGGCGCTTGCAAATGTCTCTTGTACCTTCAGTTTCGTTTGCAGATGCTCGAAAATTCATACGAAGACGGATCTTCAACTCCAGAGTCCATGAAGGCGCTTGCAATTGTCTTTTGGACCTTCAGATTGGTTCGTGGATGCTCGAAAATTCATACGGAGACTGATCTTCAACTCCAGAGTCCATAAAGGCGCTTGCAAATGTCTCTTGTACCTACAGTTTCGTTTGCAGATGCTCGAAAATTAATACGAAGACGGATCTTCAACTCCAGAGTCCATGAAGGCGCTTGCGTATGTTTATGTTACCCACAGTTTCGTTCGTGGATGCTCGAAAATTCATACGAAGACGGATCTTCAACTCCGGAGTCCATAAAGGCGCTTGCAAATGTCTCTTGTACCTACAGTTTCGTTTGCAGATGCTCGAAAATTCATACGAAGACGGATCTTCAACTCCAGAATCCATAAAGGCGCTTGCAAATGTCTTTTGTACCTTCTGTTCCGTTTGCAGATGCTCGAAAATTCATACGGAGACTGATCTTCAACTCCAGAGTCCATAAAGGCGCTTGCAAATGTCTGTTGGACCTTCAGTTCCGGTCGTGGATGCTCGAAAATTCATACGAAGACGGATCTTCAACTCCAGAGTCCATAAAGGCGCTTGCAATTGTCTCTTGTACCTTCAGTTTCGTTCGTGGATGCTCGAAAATTCATACGGCGACGGATCTTCAACTCCAGAGTCCATAAAGGCGCTTGTAAATGTCTTTTGTACCTTCAGTTTCGTTCGTGGATGCTCGAAAATTCATACGGAGACGGATCTTCAACTCCAGACTATATAAAGGCGCTTGCAAATGTCTCTTGTACCTTCAGTTTCGTTCGTGGATGCTCGAAAATTCATACGAAGACGGATCTTCAACTCCAGAGTCCATGAAATCGCGTGCAAATGTTTATGTTACGTTCAGTTTCGTTCGTGGATGCTCGAAAATTCATACGGAGACGGATCTTCAACTCCAGAGTCCATAGAGGCGCTTGCGAATGTCTTTTGTACCTTCAGATTCGTTCGTGGATGCTCGAAAATTCATACGAAGACGGATCTTCAACTCCAGAGTCCATAAAGGCGCTTGCAAATGTCTCTCGTACCTCCAGTTCCGTTCGTGGATGCTCGAAAATTCAAACGAAGACGGATCTTCAACTACAGAGTCCATAAAATCGCTTGCAAATGTCTTTTGTACCTTCAGTTTCGTTCGTGGATGCTCGAAAATTCATATGAAGTCGGATCTTCAACTCCAGAGTCCGTAAAGGCGCTTGCAAATGTCTCTTGTACCTTCAGTTTCGTTTGTGGATGCTCGAAAATTCATACGAAGACGGATCTTCAACTCCAGAGTTCATAAAGGTGCTTGCAAATGTCTCTCGTACCTCCAGTTCCGTTCGTGGATGCTCGAAAATTCATACGAAGACGGATCTTCAACTCCAGACTCTATAAAGGCGCTTGCAAATGTCTCTTGTACCTTCAGTTTCGTTCGTGGACGCTCGAAAATTCATACGAAGACGGATCTTCAACTCCAGACTCCATGAAATCGCGTGCAAATGTTTATGTTACGTTCAGTTTCGTTCGTGGATGCTCGAAAATTCATACGGAGACGGATCTTCAACTCCAGAGTCCATAGAGGCGCTTGCGAATGTCTTTTGTACCTTCAGTTTCGTTCGTGGATGCTCAAAAATTCATACGGAGACGGATCTTCAACTCCAGAGTCCATAAAGGCGCTTGCAAATGTCTCTTGTACCTTCAGTTTCGTTCGTGGATGCTCGAAAATTCATACGAAGACGGATCTTCAACTACAGAGTCCATAAAATCGGTTGCAAATGTTTATGTTACCTTCAGTTTCGTTCGCGGATGCTCGAAAATTCATACGGAGACGGATCTTCAACTCCAGAGTCCATAAAGGCGCTTGCAAATGTCTCTTGTACCTTCAGTTTCATTCGTGGATGCTCGAAAATTCATATGAAGACGGATCTTCAACTACAGAGTCCATAAAATCGCTTGCAAATGTTTATGTTACCTTCAGTTTCGTTCGCGGATGCTCGAAAATTCATACGAAGACGGATCTTAAACTCCAGAGTCCATAAAGGCGCTTACAAATGTCTCTTGTACCTTCAGTTCCGTTCGTGGATGCTCGAAAATTCATACGACGACGGATCTTCAACTCCAGAGTCCATAAAGGCGCTTGCGAATGTCTCTTGTACCTTCAGTTTCGTTCGTGGATGCTCGAAAATTCATACGGAGACGGATCTTCAACTCCAGAGTCCATAAAATCGCTTGCAAATGTCCATTGTACCTTCAGTTTCGTTCGTGGATGCTCGAAAATTCATAAGAAGACGGATCTTCAACTCCAGAGTCCGTAAAGGCGCTTGCAAATGTCTCTTGTACCTTCAGTTTCGTTCGCGGATGCTCGAAAATTCATACGGAGACGGATCTTCAACTCCAGAGTCCATAAAGGCGCTTGCAAATGTCTCTTGTACCTACAGTTTCGATCGTGGATGCTCGAAAATTCATACGAAGACGGATCTTCAACTCCAGACTCCATAAAGGCGCTTGCAAATGTCTCTTGTACCTTCAGTTTCGTTCGTGGATGCTCGAAAATTCATACGAAGACGGATCTTCAACTCCAGAGTCCATAAAATCGCTTGCAAATGTCTTTTGTACCTTCAGTTTCGTTCGTGGATGCTCGAAAATTCATATGAAGTCGGATCTTCAACTCCAGAGTCCGTAAAGGCGCTTGCAAATGTCTCTTGTACCTTCAGTTTCGTTTGCAGATGCTCGAAAATTCATACGAAGGCGGATCTTCAACTCCAGAGTCCATCAAGGCGCTTGCAATTGTCTCTTGTACCTTCAGTTTCGTTCGTGGATGCTCGAAAATTCATACGGCGACGGATCTTCAACTCCAGAGTCCGTAAAGGCGCTTGCAAATGTCTTTTGTACCTTCAGTTTCGTTCGTGGATGCTCGAAAATTCATACGGAGACGGATCTTCAACTCCAGAGTCCATAAAATCGCTTGCAAATGTCTTTCGTACCTTCAGTTTCGGTCGTGGATGCTCGAAAATTCATATGAAGTCGGATCTTCAACTCCAGAGTCCGTAAAGGCGCTTGCAAATGTCTCTTGTACCTTCAGTTTCGTTTGTGGATGCTCGAAAATTCATACGAAGACGGATCTTCAACTCCAGAGTTCATAAAGGCGCTCGCAAATGTCTCTCGTACCTCCAGTTCCGTTCGTGGATGCTCGAAAATTCATACAAAGACGGATCTTCAACTCCAGACTCTATAAAGAAGCTTGCAAATGTCTCTTGTACCTTCAGTTTCGTTCGTGGACGCTCGAAAATTCATACGAAGACGGATCTTCAACTCCAGAGTCCATGAAATCGCGTGCAAATGTTTATGTTACGTTCAGTTTCGTTCGTGGATGCTCGAAAATTCATACGGAGACGGATCTTCAACTCCAGAGTCCATAGAGGCGCTTGCGAATGTCTTTTGTACCTTCAGTTTCGTTCGTGGATGCTCGAAAATTCATACGGAGACGGATCTTCAACTCCAGAGTCCATAAAGGCGCTTGCAAATGTCTCTTGTACCTTCAGTTTCGTTCGTGGATGCTCGAAAATTCATACGAAGACGGATCTTCAACTACAGAGTCCATAAAATCGGTTGCAAATGTTTATGTTACCTTCAGTTTCGTTCGCGGATGCTCGAAAATTCATACGGAGACGGATCTTCAACTCCAGAGTCCATAAAGGCGCTTGCAAATGTCTCTTGTACCTTCAGTTTCATTCGTGGATGCTCGAAAATTCATATGAAGACGGATCTTCAACTACAGAGTCCATAAAATCGCTTGCAAATGTTTATGTTACCTTCAGTTTCGTTCGCGGATGCTCGAAAATTCATACGGAGACGGATCTTCAACTCCAGAGTCCATAAAATCGCTTGCAAATGTCCATTGTACCTTCAGTTTCGTTCGTGGATGCTCGAAAATTCATAAGAAGACGGATCTTCAACTCCAGAGTCCGTAAAGGCGCTTGCAAATGTCTCTTGTACCTTCAGTTTCGATCGTGGATACTCGAAAATTCATACGAAGACGGATCTTCAACTCCAGACTCCATAAAGGCGCTTGCAAATGTCTCTTGTACCTTCAGTTTCGTTCGTGGATGCTCGAAAATTCATACGAAGACGGATCTTCAACTCCAGAGTCCATAAAGGCGCTTGCAAATGTCTCTTGTACCTTCAGATTCGTTCGTGGATAATCGAAAAATCATACGAAGACGGATCTTCAACTCCAGAGTCCATAAAGGCACTTGCAAAAGTCTTTTGTACCTTCAGTTTCGTTCGTGGATGCTCGAAAATTCATACGGCGACGGATCTTCAACTCCAGAGTCCGTGAAGGCGCTTGCAAATGTCTTTTGTACCTTCAGTTTCGTTTGTGGATGCTCGAAAATTCATACGGAGACGGATCTTCAACTCCAGAGTCCATAAAATCGCTTGCAAATGTCTTTTGTACCTTCAGTTTCGGTCGTGGATGCTCGAAAATTCATATGAAGTCGGATCTTCAACTCCAGAGTCCGTAAAGGCGCTTGCAAATGTCTCTTGTACCTTCAGTTTCGTTTGTGGATGCTCGAAAATTCATACGAAGACGGATCTTCAACTCCAGAGTTCATAAAGGTGCTTGCAAATGTCTCTCGTACCTCCAGTTCCGTTCGTGGATGCTCGAAAATTCATACGAAGACGGATCTTCAACTCCAGACTCTATAAAGGCGCTTGCAAATGTCTCTTGTACCTTCAGTTTCGTTCGTGGACGCTCGAAAATTCATACGAAGACGGATCTTCAACTCCAGAGTCCATGAAATCGCGTGCAAATGTTTATGTTACGTTCAGTTTCGTTCGTGGATGCTCGAAAATTCATACGGAGACGGATCTTCAACTCCAGAGTCCATAGAGGCGCTTGCGAATGTCTTTTGTACCTTCAGTTTCGTTCGTGGATGCTCGAAAATTCATACGAAGACGGATCTTCAACTCCAGAGTCCATAAAGGCGCTTGCAAATGTCTCTTGTACCTTCAGTTTCGTTCGTGGTTCTCGAAAATTCAAACGAAGACGGATCTTCAACTACAGAGTCCATAAAATCGGTTGCAAATGTTTATGTTACCTTCAGTTTCGTTCGCGGATGCTCGAAAATTCATACGGAGACGGATCTTCAACTCCAGAGTCCATAAAGGCGCTTGCAAATGTCTCTTGTACCTCCAGTTTCATTCGTGGATGCTCGAAAATTCATATGAAGACGGATCTTCAACTACAGAGTCCATAAAATCGCTTGCAAATGTTTATGTTACCTTCAGTTTCGTTCGCGGATGCTCGAAAATTCATACGAAGACGGATCTTCAACTCCAGAGTCCATAAAGGCGCTTACAAATGTCTCTTGTACCTTCAGTTCCGTTCGTGGATGCTCGAAAATTCATACGACGACGGATCTTCAACTCCAGAGTCCATAAAGGCGCTTGCGAATGTCTCTTGTACCTTCAGTTTCGTTCGTGGATGCTCGAAAATTCATACGGAGACGGATCTTCAACTCCAGAGTCCATAAAATCGCTTGCAAATGTCCATTGTACCTTCAGTTTCGTTCGTGGATGCTCGAAAATTCATAAGAAGACGGATCTTCAACTCCAGAGTCCGTAAAGGCGCTTGCAATTGTCTCTTGTACCTTCAGTTTCGTTCGCGGATGCTCGAAAATTCATACGGAGACGGATCTTCAACTCCAGAGTCCATAAAGGCGCTTGCAAATGTCTCTTGTACCTACAGTTTCGATCGTGGATGCTCGAAAATTCATACGAAGACGGATCTTTAACTCCAGACTCCATAAAGGCGCTTGCAAATGTCTTTTGTACCTTCAGTTTCGTTCGTGGATGCTCGAAAATTCATACGAAGACGGATCTTCAACTCCAGAGTCCATAAAATCGCTTGCAAATGTCTTTTGTACCTTCAGTTTCGGTCGTGGATGCTCGAAAATTCATATGAAGTCGGATCTTCAACTCCAGAGTCCGTAAAGGCGCTTGCAAATGTCTCTTGTACCTTCAGTTTCGTTTGTGGATGCTCGAAAATTCATACGAAGACGGATCTTCAACTCCAGAGTTCATAAAGGCGCTCGCAAATGTCTCTCGTACCTCCAGTTCCGTTCGTGGATGCTCGAAAATTCATACAAAGACGGATCTTCAACTCCAGACTCTATAAAGGAGCTTGCAAATGTCTCTTGTACCTTCAGTTTCGTTCGTGGACGCTCGAAAATTCATACGAAGACGGATCTTCAAGTCCAGAGTCCATGAAATCGCGTGCAAATGTTTATGTTACGTTCAGTTTCGTTCGTGGATGCTCGAAAATTCATACGGAGACGGATCTTCAACTCCAGAGTCCATAAAGGCGCTTGCAAATGTCTCTTGTACCTTCAGTTTCGTTCGTGGATGCTCGAAAATTCATACGAAGACGGATCTTCAACTACAGAGTCCATAAAATCGGTTGCAAATGTTTATGTTACCTTCAGTTTCGTTCGCGGATGCTCGAAAATTCATACGGAGACGGATCTTCAACTCCAGAGTCCATAAAGGCGCTTGCAAATGTCTCTTGTACCTTCAGTTTCATTCGTGGATGCTCGAAAATTCATATGAAGACGGATCTTCAACTACAGAGTCCATAAAATCGCTTGCAAATGTTTATGTTACCTTCAGTTTCGTTCGCGGATGCTCGAAAATTCATACGGAGACGGATCTTCAACTCCAGAGTCCATAAAATCGCTTGCAAATGTCCATTGTACCTTCAGTTTCGTTCGTGGATGCTCGAAAATTCATAAGAAGACGGATCTTCAACTCCAGAGTCCGTAAAGGCGCTTGCAAATGTCTCTTGTACCTTCAGTTTCGATCGTGGATACTCGAAAATTCATACGAAGACGGATCTTCAACTCCAGACTCCATAAAGGCGCTTGCAAATGTCTCTTGTACCTTCAGTTTCGTTCGTGGATGCTCGAAAATTCATACGAAGACGGATCTTCAACTCCAGAGTCCATAAAGGCGCTTGCAAATGTCTCTTGTACCTTCAGATTCGTTCGTGGATAATCGAAAAATCATTCGAAGACGGATCTTCAACTCCAGAGTCCATAAAGGCACTTGCAAAAGTCTTTTGTACCTTCAGTTTCGTTCGTGGATGCTCGAAAATTCATACGGCGACGGATCTTCAACTCCAGAGTCCGTGAAGGCGCTTGCAAATGTCTTTTGTACCTTCAGTTTCGTTCGTGGATGCTCGAAAATTCATACGGAGACGGATCTTCAACTCCAGAGTCCATAAAATCGCTTGCAAATGTCTTTTGTACCTTCAGTTTCGGTCGTGGATGCTCGAAAATTCATATGAAGTCGGATCTTCAACTCCAGAGTCCGTAAAGGCCTTTGCAAATGTCTCTTGTACCTTCAGTTTCGTTTGTGGATGCTCGAAAATTCATACGAAGACGGATCTTCAACTCCAGAGTTCATAAAGGTGCTTGCAAATGTCTCTCGTACCTCCAGTTCCGTTCGTGGATGCTCGAAAATTCATACGAAGACGGATCTTCAACTCCAGACTCTATAAAGGCGCTTGCAAATGTCTCTTGTACCTTCAGTTTCGTTCGTGGACGCTCGAAAATTCATACGAAGACGGATCTTCAACTCCAGAGTCCATGAAATCGCGTGCAAATGTTTATGTTACGTTCAGTTTCGTTCGTGGATGCTCGAAAATTCATACGGAGACGGATCTTCAACTCCAGAGTCCATAGAGGCGCTTGCGAATGTCTTTTGTACCTTCAGTTTCGTTCGTGGATGCTCGAAAATTCATACGAAGACGGATCTTCAACTCCAGAGTCCATAAAGGCGCTTGCAAATGTCTCTTGTACCTTCAGTTTCGTTCGTGGATGCTCGAAAATTCAAACGAAGACGGATCTTCAACTACAGAGTCCATAAAATCTGTTGCAAATGTTTATGTTACCTTCAGTTTCGTTCGCGGATGCTCGAAAATTCATACGGAGACGGATCTTCAACTCCAGAGTCCATAAAGGCGCTTGCAAATGTCTCTTGTACCTTCAGTTTCATTCGTGGATGCTCGAAAATTCATACGAAGACGGATCTCCAACTACAGAGTCCATAAAATCGCTTGCAAATGTTTATGTTACCTTCAGTTTCGTTCGCGGATGCTCGAAAATTCATACGAAGACGGATCTTCAACTCCAGAGTCCATAATGGCGCTTACAAATGTCTCTTGTACCTTCAGTTCCGTTCGTGGATGCTCGAAAATTCATACGACGACGGATCTTCAACTCCAGAGTCCATAAAGGCGCTTGCGAATGTCTCTTGTACCTTCAGTTTCGTTCGTGGATGCTCGAAAATTCATACGGAGACGGATCTTCAACTCCAGAGTCCATAAAATCGCTTGCAAATGTCCATTGTACCTTCAGTTTCGTTCGTGGATGCTCGAAAATTCTTAAGAAGACGGATCTTCAACTCCAGAGTCCGTAAAGGCGCTTGCAATTGTCTCTTGTACCTTCAGTTTCGTTCGCGGATGCTCGAAAATTCATACGGAGACGGATCTTCAACTCCAGAGTCCATAAAGGCGCTTGCAAATGTCTCTTGTACCTACAGTTTCGATCGTGGATGCTCAAAAATTCATACGAAGACGGATCTTCAACTCCAGACTCCATAAAGGCGCTTGCAAATGTCTTTTGTACCTTCAGTTTCATTCGTGGATGCTCGAAAATTCATACGAAGACGGATCTTCAACTCCAGAGTCCATAAAATCGCTTGCAAATGTCTTTTGTACCTTCAGTTTCGTTCGTGGATGCTCGAAAATTCATATGAAGTCGGATCTTCAACTCCAGAGTCCGTAAAGGCGCTTGCAAATGTCTCTTGTACCTTCAGTTTCGTTTGCAGATGCTCGAAAATTCATACGAAGACGGATCTTCAACTCCAGAGTCCATAAAGGCGCTTGCAATTGTCTCTTGTACCTTCAGTTTCGTTGGTGGATACTCGAAAATTCATACGGCGACGGATCTTCAACTCCAGAGTCCGTAAAGGCGCTTGCAAATGTCTTTTGTACCTTCAGTTTCGTTCGTGGATGCTCGAAAATTCATACGGAGACGGAAATTCAACTCCAGAGTCCATAAAATCGCTTGCAAATGTCTTTTGTACCTTCAGTTTCGGTCGTGGATGCTCGAAAATTCATATGAAGTCGGATCTTCAACTCCAGAGTCCGTAAAGGCGCTTGCAAATGTCTCTTGTACCTTCAGTTTCGTTTGTGGATGCTCGAAAATTCATACGAAGACGGATCTTCAACTCCAGACTCTATAAAGGCGCTTGCAAATGTCTCTTGTACCTTCAGTTTCGTTCGTGGACGCTCGAAAATTCATACGAAGACGGATCTTCAACTCCAGAGTCCACGAAATCGCGTGCAAATGTTTATGTTACGTTCAGTTTCGTTCGTGGATGCTCGAAAATTCATACGGAGACGGATCTTCAACTCCAGAGTCCATAGAGGCGCTTGCGAATGTCTTTTGTACCTTCAGTTTCGTTCGTGGATGCTCAAAAATTCATACGGAGACGGATCTTCAACTCCAGAGTCCATAAAGGCGCTTGCAAATGTCTCTTGTACCTTCAGTTTCGTTCGCGGATGCTCGAAAATTCATACGAAGACGGATCTTCAACTACAGAGTCCATAAAATCGGTTGCAAATGTTTATGTTACCTTCAGTTTCGTTCGCGGATGCTCGAAAATTCATACGGAGACGGATCTTCAACTCCAGAGTCCATAAAGGCGCTTGCAAATGTCTCTTGTACCTTCAGTTTCATTCGTGGATGCTCGAAAATTCATATGAAGACGGATCTTCAACTACAGAGTCCATAAAATCGCTTGCAAATGTTTATGTTACCTTCAGTTTCGTTCGCGGATGCTCGAAAATTCATACGAAGACGGATCTTAAACTCCAGAGTCCATAAAGGCGCTTACAAATGTCTCTTGTACCTTCAGTTCCGTTCGTGGATGCTCGAAAATTCATACGACGACGGATCTTCAACTCCAGAGTCCATAAAGGCGCTTGCGAATGTCTCTTGTACCTTCAGTTTCGTTTGTGGATGCTCGAAAATTCATACGGAGACGGATCTTCAACTCCAGAGTCCATAAAATCGCTTGCAAATGTCCATTGTACCTTCAGTTTCGTTCGTGGATGCTCGAAAATTCATAAGAAGACGGATCTTCAACTCCAGAGTCCGTAAAGGCGCTTGCAAATGTCTCTTGTACCTTCAGTTTCGTTCGTGGATGCTCGAAAATTCATACGAAGACGGATCTTCAACTCCAGAGTCCATAAAATCGCTTGCAAATGTCTTTTGTACCTTCAGTTTCGTTCGTGGATGCTCGAAAATTCATATGAAGTCGGATCTTCAACTCCAGAGTCCGTAAAGGCGCTTGCAAATGTCTCTTGTACCTTCAGTTTCGTTTGCAGATGCTCGAAAATTCATACGAAGACGGATCTTCAACTCCAGAGTCCATAAAGGCGCTTGCAATTGTCTCTTGTACCTTCAGTTTCGTTCGTGGATGCTCGAAAATTCATACGGCGACGGATCTTCAACTCCAGAGTCCGTAAAGGCGCTTGCAAATGTCTTTTGTACCTTCAGTTTCGTTCGTGGATGCTCGAAAATTCATACGGAGACGGATCTTCAACTCCAGAGTCCATAAAATCGCTTGCAAATGTCTTTTGTACCTTCAGTTTCGGTCGTGGATGCTCGAAAATTCATATGAAGTCGGATCTTCAACTCCAGAGTCCGTATAGGCGCTTGCAAATGTCTCTTGTACCTTCAGTTTCGTTTGTGGATGCTCGAAAATTCATACGAAGACGGATCTTCAACTCCAGAGTTCATGAAGGCGCTCGCAAATGTCTCTCGTACCTCCAGTTCCGTTCGTGGATGCTCGAAAATTCATACAAAGACGGATCTTCAACTCCAGACTCTATAAAGGAGCTTACAAATGTCTCTTGTACCTTCAGTTTCGTTCGTGGACGCTCGAAAATTCATACGAAGACGGATCTTCAACTCCAGAGTCCATGAAATCGCGTGCAAATGTTTATGTTACGTTCAGTTTCGTTCGTGGATGCTCGAAAATTCATACGGAGACGGATCTTCAACTCCAGAGTCCATAGAGGCGCTTGCGAATGTCTTTTGTACCTTCAGTTTCGTTCGTGGATGCTCGAAAATTCATACGGAGACGGATCTTCAACTCCAGAGTCCATAAAGGCGCTTGCAAATGTCTCTTGTACCTTCAGTTTCGTTCGTGGATGCTCGAAAATTCATACGAAGACGGATCTTCAACTACAGAGTCCATAAAATCGGTTGCAAATGTTTATGTTACCTTCAGTTCCGTTCGCGGATGCTCGAAAATTCATATGAAGACGGATCTTCAACTACAGAGTCCATAAAATCGCTTGCAAATGTTTATGTTACCTTCAGTTTCGTTCGCGGATGCTCGAAAATTCATACGAAGACGGATCTTCAACTCCAGAGTCCATAAAGGCGCTTGCGAATGTCTCTTGTACCTTCAGTTTCGTTCGTGGATGCTCGAAAATTCATACGGAGACGGATCTTCATCTCCAGAGTCCATAAAATCGCTTGCAAATGTCCATTGTACCTTCAGTTTCGTTCGTGGATGCTCGAAAATTCATAAGAAGACGGATCTTCAACTCCAGAGTCCGTAAAGGCGCTTGCAAATGTCTCTTGTACCTTCAGTTTCGTTCGTGGATACTCGAAAATTCATACGAAGACGGATCTTCAACTCCAGACTCCATAAAGGCGCTTGCAAATGTCTCTTGTACCTTCAGTTCCGTTCGTGGATGCTCGAAAATTCATACGAAGACGGATCTTCAACTCCAGAGTCCATAAAGGCGCTTGCGAATGTCTCTTGTACCTTCAGATTCGTTCGTGGATAATCGAAAAATCATACGAAGACGGATCTTCAACTCCAGAGTCCATAAAGGCACTTGCAAAAGTCTTTTGTACCTTCAGTTTCGTTCGTGGATGCTTGAAAATTCATACGGAGACTGATCTTCAACTCCAGAGTCCATAAAGGCGCCTGCAAATGTCTCTTGTACCTTCAGTTCCGTTTGCAGATGCTCGAAAATTCATACGAAGACGGATCTTCAACTCCAGAGTCCATGAAATCGCGTGCAAATGTTTATGTTACGTTCAGTTTCGTTCGTGGATGCTCGAAAATTCATACGGAGACGGATCTTCAACTCCAGAGTCCATAGAGGCGCTTGCGAATGTCTTTTGTACCTTCAGTTTCGTTCGTGGATGCTCAAAAACTCATACGGAGACGGATCTTCAACTCCAGAGTCCATAAAGGCGCTTGCAAATGTCTCTTGTACCTTCAGTTTCGTTCGCGGATGCTCGAAAATTCATACGAAGACGGATCTTCAACTACAGAGTCCATAAAATCGGTTGCAAATGTTTATGTTACCTTCAGTTTCGTTCGCGGATGCTCGAAAATTCATACGGAGACGGATCTTCAACTCCAGAGTCCATAAAGGCGCTTGCAAATGTCTCTTGTACCTTCAGTTTCATTCGTGGATGCTCGAAAATTCATATGAAGACGGATCTTCAACTACAGAGTCCATAAAATCGCTTGCAAATGTTTATGTTATTTTCAGTTTCGTTCGCGGATGCTCGAAAATTCATACGAAGACGGATCTTAAACTCCAGAGTCCATAAAGGCGCTTACAAATGTCTCTTGTACCTTCAGTTCCGTTCGTGGATGCTCGAAAATTCATACGACGACGGATCTTCAACTCCAGAGTCCATAAAGGCGCTTGCGAATGTCTCTTGTACCTTCAGTTTCGTTTGTGGATGCTCGAAAATTCATACGGAGACGGATCTTCAACTCCAGAGTCCATAAAATCGCTTGCAAATGTCCATTGTACCTTCAGTTTCGTTCGTGGATGCTCGAAAATTCATAAGAAGACGGATCTTCAACTCCAGAGTCCGTAAAGGCGCTTGCAAATGTCTCTTGTACCTTCAGTTTCGTTCGCGGATGCTCGAAAATTCATACGGAGACGGATCTTCAACTCCAGAGTCCATAAAGGCGCTTGCAAATGTCTCTTGTACCTACAGTTTCGATCGTGGATGCTCGAAAATTCATACGAAGACGGATCTTCAACTCCAGACTCCATAAAGGCGCTTGCAAATGTCTCTTGTACCTTCAGTTTCGTTCGTGGATGCTCGAAAATTCATACGAAGACGGATCTTCAACTCCAGAGTCCATAAAATCGCTTGCAAATGTCTTTTGTACCTTCAGTTTCGTTCGTGGATGCTCGAAAATTCATATGAAGTCGGATCTTCAACTCCAGAGTCCGTAAAGGCGCTTGCAAATGTCTCTTGTACCTTCAGTTTCGTTTGCAGATGCTCGAAAATTCATACGAAGACGGATCTTCAACTCCAGAGTCCATAAAGGCGCTTGCAATTGTCTCTTGTACCTTCAGTTTCGTTCGTGGATGCTCGAAAATTCATACGGCGACGGATCTTCAACTCCAGAGTCCGTAAAGGCGCTTGCAAATGTCTTTTGTACCTTCAGTTTCGTTCGTGGATGCTCGAAAATTCATACGGAGACGGATCTTCAACTCCAGAGTCCATAAAATCGCTTGCAAATGTCTTTTGTACCTTCAGTTTCGGTCGTGGATGCTCGAAAATTCATATGAAGTCGGATCTTCAACTCCAGAGTCCGTAAAGGCGCTTGCAAATGTCTCTTGTACCTTCAGTTTCGTTTGTGGATGCTCGAAAATTCATACGAAGACGGATCTTCAACTCCAGAGTTCATAAAGGCGCTCGCAAATGTCTCTCGTACCTCCAGTTCCGTTCGTGGATGCTCGAAAATTCATACAAAGACGGATCTTCAACTCCAGACTCTATAAAGGAGCTTGCAAATGTCTCTTGTACCTTCAGTTTCGTTCGTGGACGCTCGAAAATTCATACGAAGACGGATCTTCAACTCCAGAGTCCATGAAATCGCGTGCAAATGTTTATGTTACGTTCAGTTTCGTTCGTGGATGCTCGAAAATTCATACGGAGACGGATCTTCAACTCCAGAGTCCATAGAGGCGCTTGCGAATGTCTTTTGTACCTTCAGTTTCGTTCGTGGATGCTCGAAAATTCATACGGAGACGGATCTTCAACTCCAGAGTCCATAAAGGCGCTTGCAAATGTCTCTTGTACCTTCAGTTTCGTTCGTGGATGCTCGAAAATTCATACGAAGACGGATCTTCAACTACAGAGTCCATAAAATCGGTTGCAAATGTTTATGTTACCTTCAGTTCCGTTCGCGGATGCTCGAAAATTCATACGGAGACGGATCTTCAACTCCAGAGTCCATAAAGGCGCTTGCAAATGTCTCTTGTACCTTCAGTTTCATTCGTGGATGCTCGAAAATTCATATGAAGACGGATCTTCAAATACAGAGTCCATGAAATCGCTTGCAAATGTGTATGTTACCTTCAGTTTCGTTCGCGGATGCTCGAAAATTCATACAAAGACGGATCTTCAACTCCAGAGTCCATAAAGGCGCTTGCAAATGTCTCTTGTACCTTCAGTTCCGTTCGTGGATGCTCGAAAATTCATACGACGACGGATCTTCAACTCCAGAGTCCATAAAGGCGCTTGCGAATGTCTCTTGTACCTTCAGTTTCGTTCGTGGATGCTCGAAAATTCATACGGAGACGGATCTTCATCTCCAGAGTCCATAAAATCGCTTGCAAATGTCCATTGTACCTTCAGTTTCGTTCGTGGATGCTCGAAAATTCATAAGAAGACGGATCTTCAACTCCAGAGTCCGTAAAGGCGCTTGCAAATGTCTCTTGTACCTTCAGTTTCGTTCGTGGATACTCGAAAATTCATACGAAGACGGATCTTCAACTCCAGACTCCATAAAGGCGCTTGCAAATGTCTCTTGTACCTTCAGTTTCGTTCGTGGATGCTCGAAAATTCATACGAAGACGGATCTTCAACTCCAGAGTCCATAAAGGCGCTTGCGAATGTCTCTTGTACCTTCAGATTCGTTCGTGGATAATCGAAAAATCATACGAAGACGGATCTTCAACTCCAGAGTCCATAAAGGCACTTGCAAAAGTCTTTTGTACCTTCAGTTTCGTTCGTGGATGCTTGAAAATTCATACGGAGACTGATCTTCAACTCCAGAGTCCATAAAGGCGCCTGCAAATGTCTCTTGTACCTTCAGTTCCGTTTGCAGATGCTCGAAAATTCATACGAAGACGGATCTTCAACTCCAGAGTCCATGAAATCGCGTGCAAATGTTTATGTTACGTTCAGTTTCGTTCGTGGATGCTCGAAAATTCATACGGAGACGGATCTTCAACTCCAGAGTCCATAGAGGCGCTTGCGAATGTCTTTTGTACCTTCAGTTTCGTTCGTGGATGCTCAAAAACTCATACGGAGACGGATCTTCAACTCCAGAGTCCATAAAGGCGCTTGCAAATGTCTCTTGTACCTTCAGTTTCGTTCGCGGATGCTCGAAAATTCATACGAAGACGGATCTTCAACTACAGAGTCCATAAAATCGGTTGCAAATGTTTATGTTACCTTCAGTTTCGTTCGCGGATGCTCGAAAATTCATACGGAGACGGATCTTCAACTCCAGAGTCCATAAAGGCGCTTGCAAATGTCTCTTGTACCTTCAGTTTCGTTCGCGGATGCTCGAAAATTCATACGGAGACGGATCTTCATCTCCAGAGTCCATAAAATCGCTTGCAAATGTCCATTGTACCTTCAGTTTCGTTCGTGGATGCTCGAAAATTCATAAGAAGACGGATCTTCAACTCCAGAGTCCGTAAAGGCGCTTGCAAATGTCTCTTGTACCTTCAGTTTCGTTCGTGGATACTCGAAAATTCATACGAAGACGGATCTTCAACTCCAGACTCCATAAAGGCGCTTGCAAATGTCTCTTGTACCTTCAGTTTCGTTCGTGGATGCTCGAAAATTCATACGAAGACGGATCTTCAACTCCAGAGTCCATAAAGGCGCTTGCGAATGTCTCTTGTACCTTCAGATTCGTTCGTGGATAATCGAAAAATCATACGAAGACGGATCTTCAACTCCAGAGTCCATAAAGGCACTTGCAAAAGTCTTTTGTACCTTCAGTTTCGTTCGTGGATGCTTGAAAATTCATACGGAGACTGATCTTCAACTCCAGAGTCCATAAAGGCGCCTGCAAATGTCTCTTGTACCTTCAGTTCCGTTTGCAGATGCTCGAAAATTCATACGAAGACGGATCTTCAACTCCAGAGTCCATGAAATCGCGTGCAAATGTTTATGTTACGTTCAGTTTCGTTCGTGGATGCTCGAAAATTCATACGGAGACGGATCTTCAACTCCAGAGTCCATAGAGGCGCTTGCGAATGTCTTTTGTACCTTCAGTTTCGTTCGTGGATGCTCAAAAACTCATACGGAGACGGATCTTCAACTCCAGAGTCCATAAAGGCGCTTGCAAATGTCTCTTGTACCTTCAGTTTCGTTCGCGGATGCTCGAAAATTCATACGAAGACGGATCTTCAACTACAGAGTCCATAAAATCGGTTGCAAATGTTTATGTTACCTTCAGTTTCGTTCGCGGATGCTCGAAAATTCATACGGAGACGGATCTTCAACTCCAGAGTCCATAAAGGCGCTTGCAAATGTCTCTTGTACCTTCAGTTTCATTCGCGGATGCTCGAAAATTCATACGAAGACGGATCTTAAACTCCAGAGTCCATAAAGGCGCTTACAAATGTCTCTTGTACCTTCAGTTCCGTTCGTGGATGCTCGAAAATTCATACGACGACGGATCTTCAACTCCAGAGTCCATAAAGGCGCTTGCGAATGTCTCTTGTACCTTCAGTTTCGTTTGTGGATGCTCGAAAATTCATACGGAGACGGATCTTCAACTCCAGAGTCCATAAAATCGCTTGCAAATGTCCATTGTACCTTCAGTTTCGTTCGTGGATGCTCGAAAATTCATAAGAAGACGGATCTTCAACTCCAGAGTCCGTAAAGGCGCTTGCAAATGTCTCTTGTACCTTCAGTTTCGTTCGCGGATGCTCGAAAATTCATACGGAGACGGATCTTCAACTCCAGAGTCCATAAAGGCGCTTGCAAATGTCTCTTGTACCTACAGTTTCGATCGTGGATGCTCGAAAATTCATACGAAGACGGATCTTCAACTCCAGACTCCATAAAGGCGCTTGCAAATGTCTCTTGTACCTTCAGTTTCGTTCGTGGATGCTCGAAAATTCATACGAAGACGGATCTTCAACTCCAGAGTCCATAAAATCGCTTGCAAATGTCTTTTGTACCTTCAGTTTCGTTCGTGGATGCTCGAAAATTCATATGAAGTCGGATCTTCAACTCCAGAGTCCGTAAAGGCGCTTGCAAATGTCTCTTGTACCTTCAGTTTCGTTTGCAGATGCTCGAAAATTCATACGAAGACGGATCTTCAACTCCAGAGTCCATAAAGGCGCTTGCAATTGTCTCTTGTACCTTCAGTTTCGTTCGTGGATGCTCGAAAATTCATACGGCGACGGATCTTCAACTCCAGAGTCCATAAAATCGCTTGCAAATGTCCATTGTACCTTCAGTTTCGATCGTGGATGCTCGAAAATTCATACGAAGACGGATCTTCAACTCCAGACTCCATAAAGGCGCTTGCAAATGTCTCTTGTACCTTCAGTTTCGTTTGTGGATGCTCGAAAATTCATACGAAGACGGATCTTCAACTCCAGAGTTCATAAAGGCGCTCGCAAATGTCTCTCGTACCTCCAGTTCCGTTCGTGGATGCTCGAAAATTCATACAAAGACGGATCTTCAACTCCAGACTCTATAAAGGAGCTTGCAAATGTCTCTTGTACCTTCAGTTTCGTTCGTGGACGCTCGAAAATTCATACGAAGACGGATCTTCAACTCCAGAGTCCATGAAATCGCGTGCAAATGTTTATGTTACGTTCAGTTTCGTTCGTGGATGCTCGAAAATTCATACGGAGACGGATCTTCAACTCCAGAGTCCATAGAGGCGCTTGCGAATGTCTTTTGTACCTTCAGTTTCGTTCGTGGATGCTCGAAAATTCATACGGAGACGGATCTTCAACTCCAGAGTCCATAAAGGCGCTTGCAAATGTCTCTTGTACCTTCAGTTTCGTTCGTGGATGCTCGAAAATTCATACGAAGACGGATCTTCAACTACAGAGTCCATAAAATCGGTTGCAAATGTTTATGTTACCTTCAGTTCCGTTCGCGGATGCTCGAAAATTCATACGGAGACGGATCTTCAACTCCAGAGTCCATAAAGGCGCTTGCAAATGTCTCTTGTACCTTCAGTTTCATTCGTGGATGCTCGAAAATTCATATGAAGACGGATCTTCAAATACAGAGTCCATGAAATCGCTTGCAAATGTGTATGTTACCTTCAGTTTCGTTCGCGGATGCTCGAAAATTCATACAAAGACGGATCTTCAACTCCAGAGTCCATAAAGGCGCTTGCAAATGTCTCTTGTACCTTCAGTTCCGTTCGTGGATGCTCGAAAATTCATACGACGACGGATCTTCAACTCCAGAGTCCATAAAGGCGCTTGCGAATGTCTCTTGTACCTTCAGTTTCGTTCGTGGATGCTCGAAAATTCATACGGAGACGGATCTTCATCTCCAGAGTCCATAAAATCGCTTGCAAATGTCCATTGTACCTTCAGTTTCGTTCGTGGATGCTCGAAAATTCATAAGAAGACGGATCTTCAACTCCAGAGTCCGTAAAGGCGCTTGCAAATGTCTCTTGTACCTTCAGTTTCGTTCGTGGATACTCGAAAATTCATACGAAGACGGATCTTCAACTCCAGACTCCATAAAGGCGCTTGCAAATGTCTCTTGTACCTTCAGTTTCGTTCGTGGATGCTCGAAAATTCATACGAAGACGGATCTTCAACTCCAGAGTCCATAAAGGCGCTTGCGAATGTCTCTTGTACCTTCAGATTCGTTCGTGGATAATCGAAAAATCATACGAAGACGGATCTTCAACTCCAGAGTCCATAAAGGCACTTGCAAAAGTCTTTTGTACCTTCAGTTTCGTTCGTGGATGCTTGAAAATTCATACGGAGACTGATCTTCAACTCCAGAGTCCATAAAGGCGCCTGCAAATGTCTCTTGTACCTTCAGTTCCGTTTGCAGATGCTCGAAAATTCATACGAAGACGGATCTTCAACTCCAGAGTCCGTAAAGGCGCTTGCAAAAGTCTCTTGTAACTTCAGTTTCGTTCGTGGATGCTCGAAAATTCATACGAAGACGGAGCTCCAACTCCAGAGTCCATGAAGGCGCTTGCAAATGTCTTTTGTACCTTCAGTTTCGTTCGTGGATGCTCGAAAATTCATACGAAGACGGATCTTCAACTACAGAGTCCATAAAATCGGTTGCAAATGTTTATGTTACCTTCAGTTTCGTTCGCGGATGCTCGAAAATTCATACGGAAACGGATCTTCAACTCCAGAGTCCATAAAGGCGCTTGCAAATGTCTCTTGTACCTGCAGTTTCGATCGTGGATGCTCGAAAATTCATACGAAGACGGATCTTCAACTCCAGACTCCATAAAGGCGCTTGCAAATGTTTATGTTACCTTCAGTTTCGTTCGCGGATGCTCGAAAATTCATACGGAAACGGATCTTCAACTCCCGAGTCCGTAAAGGCGCTTGCAAATGTCTCTTGTACCTACAGTTTCGATCGTGGATGCTCGAAAATTCATACGAAGACGGATCTTCAACTCCAGACTCCATAAAGGCGCTTGCAAATGTTTATGTTACCTTCAGTTTCGTTCGCGGATGCTCGAAAATTCATACAAAGACGGATCTTCAACTCCAGACTCTATAAAGGAGCTTGCAAATGTCTCTTGTACCTTCAGTTTCGTTCGTGGACGCTCGAAAATTCATACGAAGACGGATCTTCAACTCCAGAGTCCATGAAATCGCGTGCAAATGTTTATGTTACGTTCAGTTTCGTTCGTGGATGCTCGAAAATTCATACGGAGACGGATCTTCAACTCCAGAGTCCATAGAGGCGCTTGCGAATGTCTTTTGTACCTTCAGTTTCGTTCGTGGATGCTCGAAAATTCATACGGAGACGGATCTTCAACTCCAGAGTCCATAAAGGCGCTTGCAAATGTCTCTTGTACCTTCAGTTTCGTTCGTGGATGCTCGAAAATTCATACGAAGACGGATCTTCAACTACAGAGTCCATAAAATCGGTTGCAAATGTTTATGTTACCTTCAGTTTCGTTCGCGGATGCTCGAAAATTCATACGGAGACGGATCTTCAACTCCAGAGTCCATAAAGGCGCTTGCAAATGTCTCTTGTACCTTCAGTTTCATTCGTGGATGCTCGAAAATTCATATGAAGACGGATCTTCAACTACAGAGTCCATAAAATCGCTTGCAAATGTTTATGTTACCTTCAGTTTCGTTCGCGGATGCTCGAAAATTCATACGGAGACGGATCTTCAACTCCAGAGTCCATAAAGGCGCTTGCAAATGTCTCTTGTACCTTCAGTTCCGTTCGTGGATGCTCGAAAATTCATACGGCGACGGATCTTCAACTCCAGAGTCCATAAAGGCGCTTGCGAATGTCTCTTGTACCTTCAGTTTCGTTCGTGGATGCTCGGAAATTCATACGGAGACGGATCTTCAACTCCAGAGTCCATAAAATCGCTTGCAAATGTCCATTGTACCTTCAGTTTCGTTCGTGGATGCTCGAAAATTCATAAGAAGACGAATCTTCAACTCCAGAGTCCGTAAAGGCGCTTGCAAATGTCTCTTGTACCTTCAGTTTCGAACGTGGATACTCGAAAATTCATACGAAGACGGATCTTCAACTCCAGACTCCATAAAGGCGCTTGCAAATGTCTCTTGTACCTTCAGTTTCGTTCGTGGATGCTCGAAAATTCATACGAAGACGGATCTTCAACTCCAGAGTCCATAAAGGCGCTTGCAAATGTCTCTTGTACCTTCAGATTCGTTCGTGGATAATCGAAAAATCATACGAAGACGGATCTTCAACTCCAGAGTCCATAAAGGCACTTGCAAAAGTCTTTTGTACCTTCAGTTTCGTTCGTGGATGCTCGAAAATTCATACGGCGACGGATCTTCAACTCCAGAGTCCGTGAAGGCGCTTGCAAATGTCTTTTGTACCTTCAGTTTCGTTCGTGGATGCTCGAAAATTCATACGGAGACGGATCTTCAACTCCAGAGTCCATAAAATCGCTTGCAAATGTCTTTTGTACCTTCAGTTTCGGTCGTGGATGCTCGAAAATTCATATGAAGTCGGATCTTCAACTCCAGAGTCCGTAAAGGCGCTTGCAAATGTCTCTTGTACCTTCAGTTTCGTTTGTGGATGCTCGAAAATTCATACGAAGACGGATCTTCAACTCCAGAGTTCATAAAGGTGCTTGCAAATGTCTCTCGTACCTCCAGTTCCGTTCGTGGATGCTCGAAAATTCATACGACGACGGATCTTCAACTCCAGACTCTATAAAGGCGCTTGCAAATGTCTCTTGTACCTTCAGTTTCGTTCGTGGACGCTCGAAAATTCATACGAAGACGGATCTTCAACTCCAGAGTCCATGAAATCGCGTGCAAATGTTTATGTTACGTTCAGTTTCGTTCGTGGATGCTCGAAAATTCATACGGAGACGGATCTTCAACTCCAGAGTCCATAGAGGCGCTTGCGAATGTCTTTTGTACCTTCAGTTTCGTTCGTGGATGCTCGAAAATTCATACGAAGACGGATCTTCAACTCCAGAGTCCATAAAGGCGCTTGCAAATGTTTCTTGTACCTTCAGTTTCGTTCGTGGATGCTCGAAAATTCAAACGAAGACGGATCTTCAACTACAGAGTCCATAAAATCGGTTGCAAATGTTTATGTTACCTTCAGTTTCGTTCACGGATGCTCGAAAATTCATACGGAGACGGATCTTCAACTCCAGAGTCCATAAAATCGCTTGCAAATGTCCATTGTACCTTCAGTTTCGTTCGTGGATGCTCGAAAATTCATAAGAAGACGGATCTTCAACTCCAGAGTCCGTAAAGGCGCTTGCAATTGTCTCTTGTACCTTCAGTTTCGTTCGCGGATGCTCGAAAATTCATACGGAGACGGATCTTCAACTCCAGAGTCCATAAAGGCGCTTGCAAATGTCTCTTGTACCTACAGTTTCGATCGTGGATGCTCGAAAATTCATACGAAGACGGATCTTCAACTCCAGACTCCATAAAGGCGCTTACAAATGTCTCTTGTACCTTCAGTTTCGTTCGTGGATGCTCGAAAATTCATACGAAGACGGATCTTCAACTCCAGAGTCCATAAAATCGCTTGCAAATGTCTTTTGTACCTTCAGTTTCGTTCGTGGATGCTCGAAAATTCATATGAAGTCGGATCTTCAACTCCAGAGTCCGTAAAGGCGCTTGCAGATGTCTCTTGTACCTTCAGTTTCGTTTGCAGATGCTCGAAAATTCATACGAAGACGGATCTTCAACTCCAGAGTCCATAAAGGCGCTTGCAATTGTCTCTTGTACCTTCAGTTTCGTTCGTGGATGCTCGAAAATTCATACGGCGACGGATCTTCAACTCCAGAGTCCGTAAAGGCGCTTGCAAATGTCTTTTGTACCTTCAGTTTCGTTCGTGGATGCTCGAAAATTCATACGGAGACGGATATTCAACTCCAGAGTCCATAAAATCGCTTGCAAATGTCTTTTGTACCTTCAGTTTCGGTCGTGGATGCTCGAAAATTCATATGAAGTCGGATCTTCAACTCCAGAGTCCGTAAAGGCGCTTGCAAATGTTTCTTGTACCTTCAGTTTCGTTTGTGGATGCTCGAAAATTCATACGAAGACGGATCTTCAACTCCAGAGTTCATAAAGGTGCTTGCAAATGTCTCTCGTACCTCCAGTTCCGTTCGTGGATGCTCGAAAATTCATACGAAGACGGATCTTCAACTCCAGACTCTATAAAGGCGCTTGCAAATGTCTCTTGTACCTTCAGTTTCGTTCGTGGACGCTCGAAAATTCATACGAAGACGGATCTTCAACTCCAGAGTCCATGAAATCGCGTGCAAATGTTTATGTTACGTTCAGTTTCGTTCGTGGATGCTCGAAAATTCATACGGAGACGGATCTTCAACTCCAGAGTCCATAGAGGCGCTTGCGAATGTCTTTTGTACCTTCAGTTTCGTTCGTGGATGCTCAAAAATTCATACGGAGACGGATCTTCAACTCCAGAGTCCATAAAGGCGCTTGCAAATGTCTCTTGTACCTTCAGTTTCGTTCGTGGATGCTCGAAAATTCATACGAAGACGGATCTTCAACTACAGAGTCCATAAAATCGGTTGCAAATGTTTATGTTACCTTCAGTTTCGTTCGCGGATGCTCGAAAATTCATACGGAGACGGATCTTCAACTCCAGAGTCCATAAAGGCGCTTGCAAATGTCTCTTGTACCTTCAGTTTCATTCGTGGATGCTCGAAAATTCATATGAAGACGGATCTTCAACTACAGAGTCCATAAAATCGCTTGCAAATGTTTATGTTACCTTCAGTTTCGTTCGCGGATGCTCGAAAATTCATACGGAGACGGATCTTCAACTCCAGAGTCCATAAAGGCGCTTGCAAATGTCTCTTGTACCTTCAGTTCCGTTCGTGGATGCTCGAAAATTCATACGACGACGGATCTTCAACTCCAGAGTCCATAAAGGCGCTTGCGAATGTCTCTTGTACCTTCAGTTTCGTTCGTGGATGCTCGGAAATTCATACGGAGACGGATCTTCAACTCCAGAGTCCATAAAATCGCTTGCAAATGTCCATTGTACCTTCAGTTTCGTTCGTGGATGCTCGAAAATTCATAAGAAGACGGATCTTCAACTCCAGAGTCCGTAAAGGCGCTTGCAAATGTCTCTTGTACCTTCAGTTTCGATCGTGGATACTCGAAAATTCATACGAAGACGGATCTTCAACTCCAGACTCCATAAAGGCGCTTGCAAATGTCTCTTGTACCTTCAGTTTCGTTCGTGGATGCTCGAAAATTCATACGAAGACGGATCTTCAACTCCAGAGTCCATAAAGGCGCTTGCAAATGTCTCTTGTACCTTCAGATTCGTTCGTGGATAATCGAAAAATCATACGAAGACGGATCTTCAACTCCAGAGTCCATAAAGGCACTTGCAAAAGTCTTTTGTACCTTCAGTTTCGTTCGTGGATGCTCGAAAATTCATACGGCGACGGATCTTCAACTCCAGAGTCCGTGAAGGCGCTTGCAAATGTCTTTTGTACCTTCAGTTTCGTTCGTGGATGCTCGAAAATTCATACGGAGACGGATCTTCAACTCCAGAGTCCATAAAATCGCTTGCAAATGTCTTTTGTACCTTCAGTTTCGGTCGTGGATGCTCGAAAATTCATATGAAGTCGGATCTTCAACTCCAGAGTCCGTAAAGGCGCTTGCAAATGTCTCTTGTACCTTCAGTTTCGTTTGTGGATGCTCGAAAATTCATACGAAGACGGATCTTCAACTCCAGAGTTCATAAAGGTGCTTGCAAATGTCTCTCGTACCTCCAGTTCCGTTCGTGGATGCTCGAAAATTCATACGACGACGGATCTTCAACTCCAGACTCTATAAAGGCGCTTGCAAATGTCTCTTGTACCTTCAGTTTCGTTCGTGGACGCTCGAAAATTCATACGAAGACGGATCTTTAACTCCAGAGTCCATGAAATCGCGTGCAAATGTTTATGTTACGTTCAGTTTCGTTCGTGGATGCTCGAAAATTCATACGGAGACGGATCTTCAACTCCAGAGTCCATAGAGGCGCTTGCGAATGTCTTTTGTACCTTCAGTTTCGTTCGTGGATGCTCGAAAATTCATACGAAGACGGATCTTCAACTCCAGAGTCCATAAAGGCGCTTGCAAATGTCTCTTGTACCTTCAGTTTCGTTCGTGGATGCTCGAAAATTCAAACGAAGACGGATCTTCAACTACAGAGTCCATAAAATCGGTTGCAAATGTTTATGTTACCTTCAGTTTCGTTCACGGATGCTCGAA
Organism: Phymatocera aterrima; assembly: GCA_963170745.1. Classification (NCBI taxonomy): domain Eukaryota; kingdom Metazoa; phylum Arthropoda; class Insecta; order Hymenoptera; family Tenthredinidae; genus Phymatocera; species Phymatocera aterrima. The sequence goes on from OY720664.1 coordinate 15,889,802, forward strand.
AATTCATACGGAGACGGATCTTCAACTCCAGAGTCCATAAAATCGCTTGCAAATGTCCATTGTACCTTCAGTTTCGTTCGTGGATGCTCGAAAATTCATAAGAAGACGGATCTTCAACTCCAGAGTCCGTAAAGGCGCTTGCAATTGTCTCTTGTACCTTCAGTTTCGTTCGCGGATGCTCGAAAATTCATACGGAGACGGATCTTCAACTCCAGAGTCCATAAAGGCGCTTGCAAATGTCTCTTGTACCTACAGTTTCGATCGTGGATGCTCGAAAATTCATACGAAGACGGATCTTCAACTCCAGACTCCATAAAGGCGCTTACAAATGTCTCTTGTACCTTCAGTTTCGTTCGTGGATGCTCGAAAATTCATACGAAGACGGATCTTCAACTCCAGAGTCCATAAAATCGCTTGCAAATGTCTTTTGTACCTTCAGTTTCGTTCGTGGATGCTCGAAAATTCATATGAAGTCGGATCTTCAACTCCAGAGTCCGTAAAGGCGCTTGCAAATGTCTCTTGTACCTTCAGTTTCGTTTGCAGATGCTCGAAAATTCATACGAAGACGGATCTTCAACTCCAGAGTCCATAACGGCGCTTGCAATTGTCTCTTGTACCTTCAGTTTCGTTCGTGGATGCTCGAAAATTCATACGGCGACGGATCTTCAACTCCAGAGTCCGTAAAGGCGCTTGCAAATGTCTTTTGTACCTTCAGTTTCGTTCGTGGATGCTCGAAAATTCATACGGAGACGGATATTCAACTCCAGAGTCCATAAAATCGCTTGCAAATGTCTTTTGTACCTTCAGTTTCGGTCGTGGATGCTCGAAAATTCATATGAAGTCGGATCTTCGACTCCAGAGTCCGTAAAGGCGCTTGCAAATGTCTCTTGTACCTTCAGTTTCGTTTGTGGATGCTCGAAAATTCATACGAAGACGGATCTTCAACTCCAGAGTTCATAAAGGTGCTTGCAAATGTCTCTCGTACCTCCAGTTCCGTTCGTGGATGCTCGAAAATTCATACGAAGACGGATCTTCAACTCCAGACTCTATAAAGGCGCTTGCAAATGTCTCTTGTACCTTCAGTTTCGTTCGTGGACGCTCGAAAATTCATACGAAGACGGATCTTCAACTCCAGAGTCCATGAAATCGCGTGCAAATGTTTATGTTACGTTCAGTTTCGTTCGTGGATGCTCGAAAATTCATACGGAGACGGATCTTCAACTTCAGAGTCCATAAAGGCGCTTGCAAATGTCTCTTGTACCTTCAGTTTCGTTCGTGGATGCTCGAAAATTCATACGAAGACGGATCTTCAACTACAGAGTCCATAAAATCGGTTGCAAATGTTTATGTTACCTTCAGTTTCGTTCGCGGATGCTCGAAAATTCATACGGAGACGGATCTTCAACTCCAGAGTCCATAAAGGCGCTTGCAAATGTCTCTTGTACCTTCAGTTTCATTCGTGGACGCTCGAAAATTCATACGAAGACGGATCTTCAACTCCAGAGTCCATAGAGGCGCTTGCGAATGTCTTTTGTACCTTCAGTTTCGTTCGTGGATGCTCAAAAATTCATACGGAGACGGATCTTCAACTCCAGAGTCCATAAAGGCGCTGGCAAATGTCTCTTGTACCTTCAGTTTCGTTCGTGGATGCTCGAAAATTCATACGAAGACGGATCTTCAACTACAGAGTCCATAAAATCGGTTGCAAATGTTTATGTTACCTTCAGTTTCGTTCGCGGATGCTCGAAAATTCATACGGAGACGGATCTTCAACTCCAGAGTCCATAAAGGCGCTTGCAAATGTCTCTTGTACCTTCAGTTTCATTCGTGGATGCTCGAAAATTCATATGAAGACGGATCTTCAACTACAGAGTCCATAAAATCGCTTGCAAATGTTTATGTTACCTTCAGTTTCGTTCGCGGATGCTCGAAAATTCATACGAAGACGGATCTTAAACTCCAGAGTCCATAAAGGCGCTTACAAATGTCTCTTGTACCTTCAGTTCCGTTCGTGGATGCTCGAAAATTCATACGACGACGGATCTCCAACTCCAGAGTCCATAAAGGCGCTTGCGAATGTCTCTTGTACCTTCAGTTTCGTTCGTGGATGCTCGAAAATTCATACGGAAACGGATCTTCAACTCCAGAGTCCATAAAATCGCTTGCAAATGTCCATTGTACCTTCAGTTTCGTTCGTGGATGCTCGAAAAATCATAAGAAGACGGATCTTCAACTCCAGAGTCCGTAAAGGCGCTTGCAAATGTCTCTTGTACCTTCAGTTTCGTTCGCGGATGCTCGAAAATTCATACGGAGACGGATCTTCAACTCCAGAGTCCATAAAGGCGCTTGCAAACGTCTCTTGTACCTACAGTTTCGATCGTGGATGCTCGAAAATTCATACGAAGACGGATCTTCAACTCCAGACTCCATAAAGGCGCTTGCAAATGTCTCTTGTACCTTCAGTTTCGTTCGTGGATGCTCGAAAATTCATACGAAGACGGATCTTCAACTCCAGAGTCCATAAAATCGCTTGCAAATGTCTTTTGTACCTTCAGTTTCGTTCGTGGATGCTCGAAAATTCATACGGAGACGGATCTTCAACTCCAGAGTCCATAAAATCGCTTGCAAATGTCTTTTGTACCTTCAGTTTCGGTCGTGGATGCTCGAAAATTCATATGAAGTCGGATCTTCAACTCCAGAGTCCGTAAAGGCGCTTGCAAATGTCTCTTGTACCTTCAGTTTCGTTTGTGGATGCTCGAAAATTCATACGAAGACGGATCTTCAACTCCAGAGTTCATAAAGGCGCTCGCAAATGTCTCTCGTACCTCCAGTTCCGTTCGTGGATGCTCGAAAATTCATACAAAGACGGATCTTCAACTCCAGACTCTATAAAGGAGCTTGCAAATGTCTCTTGTACCTTCAGTTTCGTTCGTGGACGCTCGAAAATTCATACGAAGACGGATCTTCAACTCCAGAGTCCATGAAATCGCGTGCAAATGTTTATGTTACGTTCAGTTTCGTTCGTGGATGCTCGAAAATTCATACGGAGACGGATCTTCAACTCCAGAGTCCATAGAGGCGCTTGCGAATGTCTTTTGTACCTTCAGTTTCGTTCGTGGATGCTCGAAAATTCATACGGAGACGGATCTTCAACTCCAGAGTCCATAAAGGCGCTTGCAAATGTCTCTTGTACCTTCAGTTTCGTTCGTGGATGCTCGAAAATTCATACGAAGACGGATCTTCAACTACAGAGTCCATAAAATCGGTTGCAAATGTTTATGTTACCTTCAGTTTCGTTCGCGGATGCTCGAAAATTCATACGGAGACGGATCTTCGACTCCAGAGTCCATAAAGGCGCTTGCAAATGTCTCTTGTACCTTCAGTTTCATTCGTGGATGCTCGAAAATTCATATGAAGACGGATCTTCAACTACAGAGTCCATAAAATCGCTTGCAAATGTTTATGTTACCTTCAGTTTCGTTCGCGGATGCTCGAAAATTCATACGAAGACGGATCTTCAACTCCAGAGTCCATAAAGGCGCTTGCAAATGTCTCTTGTACCTTCAGTTCCGTTCGTGGATGCTCGAAAATTCATACGACGACGGATCTTCAACTCCAGAGTCCATAAAGGCGCTTGCGAATGTCTCTTGTACCTTCAGTTTCGTTCGTGGATGCTCGAAAATTCATACGGAGACGGATCTTCAACTCCAGAGTCCATAAAATCGCTTGCAAATGTCCATTGTACCTTCAGTTTCGTTCGTGGATGCTCGAAAATTCATAAGAAGACGGATCTTCAACTCCAGAGTCCGTAAAGGCGCTTGCAAATGTCTCTTGTACCTTCAGTTTCGTTCGTGGATACTCGAAAATTCATACGAAGACGGATCTTCAACTCCAGACTCCATAAAGGCGCTTGCAAATGTCTCTTGTACCTTCAGTTTCGTTCGTGGATGCTCGAAAATTCATATGAAGTCGGATCTTCAACTCCAGAGTCCGTAAAGGCGCTTGCAAATGTCTCTTGTACCTTCAGTTTCGTTTGCAGATGCTCGAAAATTCATACGAAGACGGATCTTCAACTCCAGAGTCCATAAAGGCGCTTGCAATTGTCTCTTGTACCTTCAGTTTCGTTCGTGGATGCTCGAAAATTCATACGGCGACGGATCTTCAACTCCAGAGTCCGTAAAGGCGCTTGCAAATGTCTTTTGTACCTTCAGTTTCGTTCGTGGATGCTCGAAAATTCATACGGAGACGGATCTTCAACTCCAGAGTACATAGAAGCGCTTGCGAATGTCTTTTGTACCTTCAGTTTCGTTCGTGGATGCTCGAAAATTCATACGGAGACGGATCTTCAACTCCAGAGTACATAGAAGCGCTTGCGAATGTCTTTTGTACCTTCAGTTTCGTTCGTGGATGCTCGAAAATTCATACGGAGACGGATCTTCAACTCCAGACTCCATAAAGGCGCTTGCAAATGTCTCTTGTACCTTCAGTTTCGTTCGTGGATGCTCGAAAATTCATATGAAGTCGGATCTTCAACTCCAGAGTCCGTAAAGGCGCTTGCAAATGTCTCTTGTACCTTCAGTTTCGTTTGCAGATGCTCGAAAATTCATACGAAGACGGATCTTCGAATCCAGAGTCCATAAAATCGCTTGCAAATGTTTATGTCACCTTCAGTTCCGTTCGTGGATGCTCGAAAATTCATACGAAGACGGATCTTCAACTCCAGAGTCCATAAAGGCGCTTGCGAATGTCTCTTGTACCTTCAGTTTCGTTCGTGGATGCTCGGAAATTCATACAGAGACGGATCTTCAACTCCAGATTCCATCAAAGCGCATGCAAATGTCTCTTGTACCTCCAGTTCTGTTTGCATATGCTCGAAAATTCATACGAAGACTGATCTTCAACTCCAGAGTCCATCAAGGCGCTTGCAAATGTCTCTTGTACCCTCAGTTTCGTTCGTGGATGCTCGAAAATTCATACGAAGACGGATCTTCAACTCCAGAGTCCATAAAGGCGCTTGCAAATGTCTCTTGTACCTTCAGTTTCGTTTGTAGTTGCTCGAAAATTCATACGAAGACGGATCTTCAACTCCAGAGTCCATAAAATCGCTTGCAAATGTTTATGTTACCTTCAGTTTCGATCGTGGATGCTCGAAAATTCATACGAAGACGGATCTTCAACTCCAGAGTCCATAAAGGCGCTTGCAAATGTCTCTTGTACCTTCAGTTTTGTTTGTAGTTGCTCGAAAATTCATACGAAGACAGATCTTCAACTCCAGAGTCCATAAAATCGCTTGCAAATGTTTATGTTACCTTCAGTTTCGTTCGTGGATGCTCGAAAATTCATACGACGACGGATCTTCAACTCCAGAGTTCATAAAAGCGCTTGCAAATGTCTCTTGTACCTTCAGTTTCGTTCGTGGATGCTCGAAAATTCATACGAAGACGGATCTTTAGCTCCAGAGTCCATAAAGGCGCTTGCAAATGTCTCATGTACCTTCAGATTCGTTCGTGGATGCTCGCAAATTCATACGAAGACGGATCTTCAACTCCAGAGTCCATAATGGCGCTTGCAAAAGTCTTTTGTACCTTCAGTTTCGTTTGCAGATGCTCGAAAATTCATACGAAGACGGATCTTCGAATCCAGAGTCCATAAAATCGCTTGCAAATGTTTATGTTACCTTCAGTTCCGTTCGTGGATGCTCGAAAATTCATACGAAGACGGATCTTCAACTCCAGAGTCCATAAAGGCGCTTGCGAATGTCTCTTGTACCTCAGTTTCGTTCGTGGACGCTCGAAAATTCATACGAAGACGGATCTTCAACTCCAGAGTCCATAAAGGCGCTTGCAAATGTCTTTTGTACCTTCAGTTTCGTTCGTGGATACTCGAAAATTCATACGGAGAGGGATCTTCAACTCCAGAGTCCGTAAAGGCACTTGCAAATGTCTCTTGTACCTTCAGTTTCGTTTGCAGATGCTCGAAAATTCATACGAAGACGGATCTTCAACTCCAGAGTCCATAAAGGCGCTTGCAAATGTCTCTTGTACCTACGGTTTCGATCGTGGATGCTCGAAAATTCATACGAAGACGGATCTTCAACTCCAGACTCCATAAAGGCGCTTGCAAATGTCTCTTGTACCTTCAGTTTCGTTCGTGGATGCTCGAAAATTCATACGAAGACGGATCTTCAACTCCAGAGTCCATGAAATCGCTTGCAAATGTCTTTTGTACCTTCAGTTTCGTTCGTGGATGCTCGAAAATTCATATGAAGTCGGATCTTCAACTCCAGAGTCCGTAAAGGCGCTTGCAAATGTCTCTTGTACCTTCAGTTTCGTTTGCAGATGCTCGAAAATTCATACGAAGACGGATCTTCAACTCCAGAGTCCATAAAGGCGCTTGCAATTGTCTCTTGTACCTTCAGTTTCGTTCGTGAATGCTCGAAAATTCATACGGCGACGGATCTTCAACTCCAGAGTCCGTAAAGGCGCTTGCAAATGTCTTTTGTACCTTCAGTTTCGTTCGTGGATGCTCGAAAATTCATACGGAGACGGATCTTCAACTCCAGAGTCCATAAAATCGCTTGCAAATGTCTTGTGTACCTTCAGTTTCGTTCGTGGATGCTCGAAAATTCATATGAAGTCGGATCTTCAACTCCAGAGTCCGTAAAGGCGCTTGCAAATGTCTCTTGTACCTTCAGTTTCGTTTGTGGATGCTCGAAAATTCATATGAAGACGGATCTTCAACTCCAGAGTTCATAAAGGCGCTTGCAAATGTCTCTCGTACCTCCGGTTCCGTTCGTGGATGCTCGAAAATTCATACGAAGACGGATCTTCAACTCCAGACTCTATAAAGGCGCTTGCAAATGTCTCTTGTACCTTCAGTTTCGTTCGTGGACGCTCGAAAATTCATACGAAGACGGATCTTCAACTCCAGAGTCCATGAAATCGCGTGCAAATGTTTATGTTACATTCAGTTTCGTTCGTGGATGCTCGAAAATTCATACGGAGACGGATCTTCAACTCCAAAGTACATAGAAGCGCTTGCGAATGTCTTTTGTACCTTCAGTTTCGTTCGTGGATGCTCGAAAATTCATACGGAGACGGATCTTCAACTCCAGAGTCCATAAAGGCGCTTGCAAATGTCTCTTGTACCTTCAGTTTCGTTCGTGGATGCTCGAAAATTCATACGAAGACGGATCTTCAACTACAGAGTCCATAAAATCGGTTGCAAATGTTTATGTTACCTTCAGTTTCGATCGTGGATGCTCGAAAATTCATACGAAGACGGATCTTCAACTCCAGAGTCCATAAAGGCGCTTGCAAATGTCTCTTGTACCTTCAGTTTTGTTTGTAGTTGCTCGAAAATTCATACGAAGACAGATCTTCAACTCCAGAGTCCATAAAATCGCTTGCAAATGTTTATGTTACCTTCAGTTTCGTTCGTGGATGCTCGAAAATTCATACGACGACGGATCTTCAACTCCAGAGTTCATAAAAGCGCTTGCAAATGTCTCTTGTACCTTCAGTTTCGTTCGTGGATGCTCGAAAATTCATACGAAGACGGATCTTTAGCTCCAGAGTCCATAAAGGCGCTTGCAAATGTCTCATGTACCTTCAGATTCGTTCGTGGATGCTCGCAAATTCATACGAAGACGGATCTTCAACTCCAGAGTCCATAAAGGCGCTTGCAAATGTCTCTTGTACCTTCAGTTTCGTTTGCAGATGCTCGAAAATTCATACGACGACGGATCTTCAACTCCAGAGTCCATAAAGGCGCTTGCAAATGTCTTTTGTACCTTCAGTTTCGTTCGTGGATGCTCGAAAATTCATACGGAGAGGGATCTTCAACTCCAGAGTCCGTAAAGGCACTTGCAAATGTCTCTTGTACCTTCAGTTTCGTTCGCAGATGCTCGAAAATTATTACGAAGACGGATCTTCGAATCCAGAGTCCATAAAATCGCTTGCAAATGTTTATGTTACCTTCAGTTCCGTTCGTGGATGCTCGAAAATTCATACGAAGACGGATCTTCAACTCCAGAGTCCATAAAGGCGCTTGCAAATGTCTCTTGTACCCTCAGTTTCGTTCGTGGATGCTCGAAAATTCATACGAAGACGGATCTTCAACTCCAGAGTCCATAAAGGCGCTTGCAAATGTCTCTTGTACCTTCAGTTTCGTTTGTAGTTGCTCGAAAATTCATACGAAGACGGATCTTCAACTCCAGAGTCCATAAAATCGCTTGCAAATGTTTATGTTACCTTCAGTTTCGATCGTGGATGCTCGAAAATTCATACGAAGACGGATCTTCAACTCCAGAGTCCATAAAGGCGCTTGCAAATGTCTCTTGTACCTTCAGTTTTGTTTGTAGTTGCTCGAAAATTCATACGAAGACAGATCTTCAACTCCAGAGTCCATAAAATCGCTTGCAAATGTTTATGTTACCTTCAGTTTTGTTCGTGGATGCTCGAAAATTCATACGACGACGGATCTTCAACTCCAGAGTTCATAAAAGCGCTTGCAAATGTCTCTTGTACCTTCAGTTTCGTTCGTGGATGCTCGAAAATTCATACGAAGACGGATCTTTAGCTCCAGAGTCCATAAAGGCGCTTGCAAATGTCTCATGTACCTTCAGATTCGTTCGTGGATGCTCGCAAATTCATACGAAGACGGATCTTCAACTCCAGAGTCCATAAAGGCGCTTGCAAAAGTCTTTTGTACCTTCAGTTTCGTTCGTGGATACTCGAAAATTCATACGGAGAGGGATCTTCAACTCCAGAGTCCGTAAAGGCACTTGCAAATGTCTCTTGTACCTTCAGTTTCGTTTGCAGATGCTCGAAAATTCATACGAAGACGGATCTTCAACTCCAGAGTCCATAAAGGCGCTTGCAAATGTCTCTTGTACCTACAGTTTCGATCGTGGATGCTCGAAAATTCATACGAAGACGGATCTTCAACTACAGACTCCATAATGGCGCTTGCAAATGTCTCTTGTACCTTCAGTTTCGTTCGTGGATGCTCGAAAATTCATACGAAGACGGATCTTCAACTCCAGAGTCCATGAAATCGCTTGCAAATGTCTTTTGTACCTTCAGTTTCGTTCGTGGATGCTCGAAAATTCATATGAAGTCGGATCTTCAACTCCAGAGTCCGTAAAGGCGCTTGCAAATGTCTCTTGTACCTTCAGTTTCGTTTGCAGATGCTCGAAAATTCATACGAAGACGGATCTTCAACTCCAGAGTCCATAAAGGCGCTTGCAATTGTCTCTTGTACCTTCAGTTTCGTTTGTGGATGCTCGAAAATTCATACGGCGACGGATCTTCAACTCCAGAGTCCGTAAAGGCGCTTGCAAATGTCTTTTGTACCTTCAGTTTCGTTCGTGGATGCTCGAAAATTCATACGGAGACGGATCTTCAACTCCAGAGACCATAAAATCGCTTGCAAATGTCTTGTGTACCTTCAGTTTCGTTCGTGGATGCTCGAAAATTCATATGAAGTCGGATCTTCAACTCCAGAGTCCGTAAAGGCGCTTGCAAATGTCTCTTGTACCTTCAGTTTCGTTTGTGGATGCTCGAAAATTCATACGAAGACGGATCTTCAACTCCAGAGTTCATAAAGGCGCTTGCAAATGTCTCTCGTACCTCCAGTTCCGTTCGTGGATGCTCGAAAATTCATACGAAGACGGATCTTCAACTCCAGACTCTATAAAGGCGCTTGCAAATGTCTCTTGTACCTTCAGTTTCGTTCGTGGACGCTCGAAAATTCATACGAAGACGGATCTTCAACTCCAGAGTCCATGAAATCGCGTGCAAATGTTTATGTTACGTTCAGTTTCGTTCGTGGATGCTCGAAAATTCATACGGAGACGGATCTTCAACTCCAGAGTACATAGAAGCGCTTGCGAATGTCTTTTGTACCTTCAGTTTCGTTCGTGGATGCTCGAAAATTCATACGGAGACGGATCTTCAACTCCAGAGTCCATAAAGGCGCTTGCAAATGTCTCTTGTACCTTCAGTTTCGTTCGTGGATGCTCGAAAATTCATACGAAGACGGATCTTCAACTACAGAGTCCATAAAATCGGTTGCAAATGTTTATGTTACCTTCAGTTTCGTTCGCGGATGCTCGAAAATTCATACGGAGACGGATCTCCAACTCCAGAGTCCATAAAGGCGCTTGCAAATGTCTCTTGTACCTACAGTTTCGATCGTGGATGCTCGAAAATTCATACGAAGACGGATCTTCAACTCCAGACTCCATAAAGGCGCTTGCAAATGTCTCTTGTACCTTCAGTTTCGTTCGTGGATGCTCGAAAATTCATACGAAGACGGATCTACAACTCCAGAGTCCATAAAGGCGCTTGCAAATGTCTCTTGTACCTTCAGATTCGTTCGTGGATAATCGAAAAATCATACGAAGACGGATCTTCAACTCCAGAGTCCGTAAAGGCACTTGCAAAAGTCTTTTGTACCTTCAGTTTCGTTCGTGGATGCTTGAAAATTCATACGGAGACTGATCTTCAACTCCAGAGTCCATAAAGGCGCCTGCAAATGTCTCTTGTACCTTCAGTTCCGTTTGCAGATGCTCGAAAATTCATACGAAGACGGATCTTCAACTACAGAGTCCATAAAATCGGTTGCAAATGTTTATGTTACCTTCAGTTTCGTTCGCGAATGCTCGAAAATTCATACGGAGACGGATCTTCAACTCCAGAGTCCATAAAATCGCTTGCAAATGTCTTGTGTACCTTCAGTTTCGTTCGTGGATGCTCGAAAATTCATATGAAGTCGGATCTTCAACTCCAGACTCCGTAAAGGCGCTTGCAAATGTCTCTTGTACCTTCAGTTTCGTTTATGGATGCTCGAAAATTCATACGAAGACGGATCTTCAACTCCAGAGTTCATAAAGGCGCTTGCAAATGTCTCTCGTACCTCCAGTTCCGTTCGTGGATGCTCGAAAATTCATACGAAGACGGATCTTCAACTCCAGACTCTATAAAGGCGCTTGCAAATGTCTCTTGTACCTTCAGTTTCGTTCGTGGACGCTCGAAAATTCATACGAAGACGGATCTTCAACTCCAGAGTCCATGAAATCGCGTGCAAATGTTTATGTTACGTTCAGTTTCGTTCGTGGATGCTCGAAAATTCATACGGAGACGGATCTTCAACTCCAGAGTACATAGAAGCGCTTGCGAATGTCTTTTGTACCTTCAGTTTCGTTCGTGGATGCTCGAAAATTCATACGGAGACGGATCTTCAACTCCAGAGTCCGTAAAGGCACTTGCAAATGTCTCTTGTACCTTCAGTTTCGTTTGCAGATGCTCGAAAATTCATACGAAGACGGATCTTCAACTCCAGAGTCCATAAAGGCGCTTGCAAATGTCTCTTGTACCTTCAGTTTCGTTCGCAGATGCTCGAAAATTCATACGAAGACGGATCTTCGAATCCAGAGTCCATAAAATCGCTTGCAAATGTTTATGTTACCTTCAGTTTCGTTCGTGGATGCTCGAAAATTCATACGAAGACGGATCTTCAACTCCAGAGTCCATAAAGGCGCTTGCGAATGTCTCTTGTACCTTCAGTTTCGTTCGTGGATGCTCGGAAATTCATACAGAGACGGATCTTCAACTCCAGATTCCATCAAAGCGCATGCAAATGTCTCTTGTACCTCCAGTTCTGTTTGCATATGCTCGAAAATTCATACGAAGACTGATCTTCAACTCCAGAGTCCATCAAGGCGCTTGCAAATGTCTCTTGTACCCTCAGTTTCGTTCGTGGATGCTCGAAAATTCATACGAAGACGGATCTTCAACTCCAGAGTCCATAGAGGCGCTTGCAAATGTCTCTTGTACCTTCAGTTTCGTTTGTAGTTGTTCGAAAATTCATACGAAGACGGATCTTCAACTCCAGAGTCCATAAAATCGCTTGCAAATGTTTATGTTACCTTCAGTTTCGATCGTGGATGCTCGAAAATTCATACGAAGACGGATCTTCAACTCCAGAGTCCATAAAGGCGCTTGCAAATGTCTCTTGTACCTTCAGTTTTGTTTGTAGTTGCTCGAAAATTCATACGAAGACAGATCTTCAACTCCAGAGTCCATAAAATCGCTTGCAAATGTTTATGTTACCTTCAGTTTCGTTCGTGGATGCTCGAAAATTCATACGACGACGGATCTTCAACTCCAGAGTTCATAAAAGCGCTTGCAAATGTCTCTTGTACCTTCAGTTTCGTTCGTGGATGCTCGAAAATTCATACGAAGACGGATCTTTAGCTCCAGAGTCCATAAAGGCGCTTGCAAATGTCACATGTACCTCCAGATTCGTTCGTGGATGCTCGCAAATTCATACGAAGACGGATCTTCAACTCCAGAGTCCATAAAGGCGCTTGCAAAAGTCTTTTGTTTCTTCAGTTTCGTTTGCAGATGCTCGAAAATTCATACGAAGACGGATCTTCGAATCCAGAGTCCATAAAATCGCTTGCAAATGTTTATGTTACCTTCAGTTCCGTTCGTGGATGCTCGAAAATTCATACGAAGACGGATCTTCAACTCCAGAGTCCATAAAGGCGCTTGCGAATGTCTCTTGTACCTTCAGTTTCGTTCGTGGACGCTCGAAAATTCATACGAAGACGGATCTTCAACTCCAGAGTCCATAAAGGCGCTTGCAAATGTCTTTTGTACCTTCAGTTTCGTTCGTGGATACTCGAAAATTCATACGGAGAGGGATCTTGAACTCCAGAGTCCGTAAAGGCACTTGCAAATGTCTCTTGTACCTTCAGTTTCGTTTGCAGATGCTCGAAAATTCATACGAAGACGGATCTTCAACTCCAGAGTCCATAAAGGCGCTTGCAAATGTCTCTTGTACCTACAGTTTCGATCGTGGATGCTCGAAAATTCATACGAAGACGGATCTTCAACTCCAGACTCCATAAAGGCGCTTGCAAATGTCTCTTGTACCTTCAGTTTCGTTCGTGGATGCTCGAAAATTCATACGAAGACGGATCTTCAACTCCAGAGTCCATGAAATCGCTTGCAAATGTCTTTTGTACCTTCAGTTTCGTTCGTGGATGCTCGAAAATTCATATGAAGTCGGATCTTCAACTCCAGAGTCCGTAAAGGCGCTTGCAAATGTCTCTTGTACCTTCAGTTTCGTTTGCAGATGCTCGAAAATTCATACGAAGACGGATCTTCAACTCCAGAGTCCATAAAGGCGCTTGCAATTGTCTCTTGTACCTTCAGTTTCGTTCGTGGATGCTCGAAAATTCATACGGCGACGGATCTTCAACTCCAGAGTCCGTAAAGGCGCTTGCAAATGTCTTTTGTACCTTCAGTTTCGTTCGTGGATGCTCGAAAATTCATACGGAGACGGATCTTCAACTCCAGAGTCCATAAAATCGCTTGCAAATGTCTTGTGTACCTTCAGTTTCGTTCGTGGATGCTCGAAAATTCATATGAAGTCGGATCTTCAACTCCAGAGTCCGTAAAGGCGCTTGCAAATGTCTCTTGTACCTTCAGTTTCGTTTGTGGATGCTCGAAAATTCATACGAAGACGGATCTTCAACTCCAGAGTTCATAAAGGCGCTTGCAAATGTCTCTCGTACCTCCAGTTCCGTTCGTGGATGCTCGAAAATTCATACGAAGACGGATCTTCAACTCCAGACTCTATAAAGGCGCTTGCAAATGTCTCTTGTACCTTCAGTTTCGTTCGTGGACGCTCGAAAATTCATACGAAGACGGATCTTCAACTCCAGAGTCCATGAAATCGCGTGCAAATGTTTATGTTACGTTCAGTTTCGTTCGTGGATGCTCGAAAATTCATACGGAGACGGATCTTCAACTCCAGAGTACATAGAAGCGCTTGCGAATGTCTTTTGTACCTTCAGTTTCGTTCGTGGATGCTCGAAAATTCATACGGAGACGGATCTTCAACTCCAGAGTCCATAAAGGCGCTTGCAAATGTCTCTTGTACCTTCAGTTTCGTTTGTAGTTGCTCGAAAATTCATACGAAGACGGATCTTCAACTCCAGAGTCCATAAAATCGCTTGCAAATGTTTATGTTACCTTCAGTTTCGATCGTGGATGCTCGAAAATTCATACAAAGACGGATCTTCAACTCCAGAGTCCATAAAGGCGCTTGCAAATGTCTCTTGTACCTTCAGTTTTGTTTGTAGTTGCTCGAAAATTCATACGAAGACAGATCTTCAACTCCAGAGTCCATAAAATCGCTTGCAAATGTTTATGTTACCTTCAGTTTCGTTCGTGGATGCTCGAAAATTCATACAACGACGGATCTTCAACTCCAGAGTTCATAAAAGCGCTTGCAAATGTCTCTTGTACCTTCAGTTTCGTTCGTGGATGCTCGAAAATTCATACGAAGACGGATCTTTAGCTCCAGAGTCCATAAAGGCGCTTGCAAATGTCACATGTACCTCCAGATTCGTTCGTGGATGCTCGCAAATTCATACGAAGACGGATCTTCAACTCCAGAGTCCATAAAGGCGCTTGCAAAAGTCTTTTGTACCTTCAGTTTCGTTTGCAGATGCTCGAAAATTCATACGAAGACGGATCTTCGAATCCAGAGTCCATAAAATCGCTTGCAAATGTTTATGTTACCTTCAGTTCCGTTCGTGGATGCTCGAAAATTCATACGAAGACGGATCTTCAACTCCAGAGTCCATAAAGGCGCTTGCGAATGTCTCTTGTACCTTCAGTTTCGTTCGTGGACGCTCGAAAATTCATACGAAGACGGATCTTCAACTCCAGAGTCCATAAAGGCGCTTGCAAATGTCTTTTGTACCTTCAGTTTCGTTCGTGGATACTCGAAAATTCATACGGAGAGGGATCTTCAACTCCAGAGTCCGTAAAGGCACTTGCAAATGTCTCTTGTACCTTCAGATTCGTTTGCAGATGCTCGAAAATTCATACGAAGACGGATCTTCAACTCCAGAGTCCATAAAGGCGCTTGCAAATGTCTCTTGTACCTTCAGTTTTGTTTGTAGTTGCTCGACAATTCATACGAAGACAGATCTTCAACTCCAGAGTCCATAAAATCGCTTGCAAATGTTTATGTTACCTTCAGTTTCGTTCGTGGATGCTCGAAAATTCATACAACGACGGATCTTCAACTCCAGAGTTCATAAAAGCGCTTGCAAATGTCTCTTGTACCTTCAGTTTCGTTCGTGGATGCTCGAAAATTCATACGAAGACGGATCTTTAGCTCCAGAGTCCATAAAGGCGCTTGCAAATGTCACATGTACCTCCAGATTCGTTCGTGGATGCTCGCAAATTCATACGAAGACGGATCTTCAACTCCAGAGTCCATAAAGGCGCTTGCAAAAGTCTTTTGTACCTTCAGTTTCGTTTGCAGATGCTCGAAAATTCATACGAAGACGGATCTTCGAATCCAGAGTCCATAAAATCGCTTGCAAATGTTTATGTTACCTTCAGTTCCGTTCGTGGATGCTCGAAAATTCATACGAAGACGGATCTTCAACTCCAGAGTCCATAAAGGCGCTTGCGAATGTCTCTTGTACCTTCAGTTTCGTTCGTGGACGCTCGAAAATTCATACGAAGACGGATCTTCAACTCCAGAGTCCATAAAGGCGCTTGCAAATGTCTTTTGTACCTTCAGTTTCGTTCGTGGATACTCGAAAATTCATACGGAGAGGGATCTTCAACTCCAGAGTCCGTAAAGGCACTTGCAAATGTCTCTTGTACCTTCAGTTTCGTTTGCAGATGCTCGAAAATTCATACGAAGACGGATCTTCAACTCCAGAGTCCATAAAGGCGCTTGCAAATGTCTCTTGTACCTACAGTTTCGATCGTGGATGCTCGAAAATTCATACGAAGACGGATCTTCAACTCCAGACTCCATAAAGGCGCTTGCAAATGTCTCTTGTACCTTCAGTTTCGTTCGTGGATGCTCGAAAATTCATACGAAGACGGATCTTCAACTCCAGAGTCCATGAAATCGCTTGCAAATGTCTTTTGTACCTTCAGTTTCGTTCGTGGATGCTCGAAAATTCATATGAAGTCGGATCTTCAACTCCAGAGTCCGTAAAGGCGCTTGCAAATGTCTCTTGTACCTTCAGTTTCGTTTGCAGATGCTCGAAAATTCATACGAAGACGGATCTTCAACTCCAGAGTCCATAAAGGCGCTTGCAATTGTCTCTTGTACCTTCAGTTTCGTTCGTGGATGCTCGAAAATTCATACGGCGACGGATCTTCAAATCCAGAGTCCGTAAAGGCGCTTGCAAATGTCTTTTGTACCTTCAGTTTCGTTCGTGGATGCTCGAAAATTCATACGGAGACGGATCTTCAACTCCAGAGTCCATAAAATCGCTTGCAAATGTCTTGTGTACCTTCAGTTTCGTTCGTGGATGCTCGAAAATTCATACGAAGACGGATCTTCAACTCCAGAGTTCATAAAGGCGCTTGCAAATGTCTCTCGTACCTCCAGTTCCGTTCGTGGATGCTCGAAAATTCATACGAAGACGGATCTTCAACTCCAGACTCTATAAAGGCGCTTGCAAATGTCTCTTGTACCTTCAGTTTCGTTCGTGGACGCTCGAAAATTCATACGAAGACGGATCTTCAACTCCAGAGTCCATGAAATCGCGTGCAAATGTTTATGTTACGTTCAGTTTCGTTCGTGGATGCTCGAAAATTCATACGGAGACGGATCTTCAACTCCAGAGTACATAGAAGCGCTTGCGAATGTCTTTTGTACCTCCAGTTTCGTTCGTGGATGCTCGAAAATTCATACGGAGACGGATCTTCAACTCCAGAGTCCATAAAGGCGCTTGCAAATGTCTCTTGTACCTTCAGTTTCGTTCGTGGATGCTCGAAAATTCATACGAAGACAGATCTTTAACTCCAGAGTCCATAAAATCGCTTGCAAATGTTTATGTTACCTTCAGTTTCGTTCGTGGATGCTCGAAAATTCATACGACGACGGATCTTCAACTCCAGAGTTCATAAAAGCGCTTGCAAATGTCTCTTGTACCTTCAGTTTCGTTCGTGGATGCTCGAAAATTCATACGAAGACGGATCTTTAGCTCCAGAGTCCATAAAGGCGCTTGCAAATGTCTCATGTACCTTCAGATTCGTTCGTGGATGCTCGCAAATTCATACGAAGACGGATCTTCAACTCCAGAGTCCATAAAGGCGCTTGCAAAAGTCTTTTGTACCTTCAGTTTCGTTTGCAGATGCTCGAAAATTCATACGAAGACGGATCTTCGAATCCAGAGTCCATAAAATCGCTTGCAAATGTTTATGTTACCTTCAGTTCCGTTCGTGGATGCTCGAAAATTCATACGAAGACGGATCTTCAACTCCAGAGTCCATAAAGGCGCTTGCGAATGTCTCTTGTACCTTCAGTTTCGTTCGTGGACGCTCGAAAATTCATACGAAGACGGATCTTCAACTCCAGAGTCCATAAAGGCGCTTGCAAATGTCTTTTGTACCTTCAGTTTCGTTCGTGGATACTCGAAAATTCATACGGAGAGGGATATTCAACTCCAGAGTCCGTAAAGGCACTTGCAAATGTCTCTTGTACCTTCAGTTCCGTTCGTGGATGCTCGAAAATTCATACGAAGACGGATCTTCAACTCCAGAGTCCATAAAGGCGCTTGCGAATGTCTCTTGTACCTTCAGTTTCGTTCGTGGATGCTCGGAAATTCATACAGAGACGGATCTTCAACTCCAGATTCCATCAAAGCGCATGCAAATGTCTCTTGTACCTCCAGTTCTGTTTGCATATGCTCGAAAATTCATACGAAGACTGATCTTCAACTCCAGAGTCCATCAAGGCGCTTGCAAATGTCTCTTGTACCCTCAGATTCGTTCGTGGATGCTCGAAAATTCATACGAAGACGGATCTTCAACTCCAGAGTCCATAAAGGCGCTTGCAAATGTCTCTTGTACCTACAGTTTCGTTTGTAGTTGCTCGAAAATTCATACGAAGACGGATCTTCAACTCCAGAGTCCATAAAATCGCTTGCAAATGTTTATGTTACCTTCAGTCTCGATCGTGGATGCTCGAAAATTCATACGAAGACGGATCTTTAACTCCAGAGTCCATAAAGGCGCTTGCAAATGTCTCTTGTACCTTCAGTTTTGTTTGTAGTTGCTCGAAAATTCATACGAAGACAGATCTTCAACTCCAGAGTCCATAAAATCGCTTGCAAATGTTTATGTTACCTTCAGTTTCGTTCGTGGATGCTCGAAAATTCATACGACGACGGATCTTCAACCCCAGAGTTCATAAAAGCGCTTGCAAATGTCTCTTGTACCTTCAGTTTCGTTCGTGGATGCTCGAAAATTCATACGAAGACGGATCTTTAGCTCCAGAGTCCATAAAGGCGCTTGCAAATGTCTCATGTACCTTCAGATTCGTTCGTGGATGCTCGCAAATTCATACGAAGACGGATCTTCAACTCCAGAGTCCATAAAGGCGCTTGCAAAAGTCTTTTGTACCTTCAGTTTCGTTTGCAGATGCTCGAAAATTCATACGAAGACGGATCTTCGAATCCAGAGTCCATAAAATCGCTTGCAAATGTTTATGTTACCTTCAGTTCCGTTCGTGGATGCTCGAAAATTCATACGAAGACGGATCTTCAACTCCAGAGTCCATAAAGGCGCTTGCGAATGTCTCTTGTACCTTCAGTTTCGTTCGTGGACGCTCGAAAATTCATACGAAGACGGATCTTCAACTCCAGAGTCCATAAAGGCGCTTGCAAATGTCTTTTGTACCTTCAGTTTCGTTCGTGGATACTCGAAAATTCATACGGAGAGGGATCTTCAACTCCAGAGTCCGTAAAGGCACTTGCAAATGTCTCTTGTACCTTCAGTTTCGTTTGCAGATGCTCGAAAATTCATACGAAGACGGATCTTCAACTCCAGAGTCCATAAAGGCGCTTGCAAATGTCTCTTGTACCTACAGTTTCGATCGTGGATGCTCGAAAATTCATACGAAGACGGATCTTCAACTCCAGACTCCATAAAGGCGCTTGCAAATGTCTCTTGTACCTTCAGTTTCGTTCGTGGATGCTCGAAAATTCATACGAAGACGGATCTTCAACTCCAGAGTCCATGAAATCGCTCGCAAATGTCTTTT
Organism: Phymatocera aterrima; assembly: GCA_963170745.1. Lineage (NCBI taxonomy): Eukaryota > Metazoa > Arthropoda > Insecta > Hymenoptera > Tenthredinidae > Phymatocera > Phymatocera aterrima. Next base: position 15,908,906 of record OY720664.1, read on the forward strand.
GTACCTTCAGTTTCGTTCGTGGATGCTCGAAAATTCATATGAAGTCGGATCTTTAACTCCAGAGTCCGTAAAGGCGCATGCAAATGTCTCTTGTACCTTCAGTTTCGTTTGCAGATGCTCGAAAATTCATACGAAGACGGATCTTCAACTCCAGAGTCCATAAAGGCGCTTGCAATTGTCTCTTGTACCTTCAGTTTCGTTCGTGGATGCTCGAAAATTCATACGGCGACGATCTTCAACTCCAGAGTCCGTAAAGGCGCTTGCAAATGTCTTTTGTACCTTCAGTTTCGTTCGTGGATGCTCGAAAATTCATACGGAGACGGATCTTCAACTCCAGAGTCCATAAAATCGCTTGCAAATGTCTTGCGTACCTTCAGTTTCGTTCGTGGATGCTCGGAAATTCATATGAAGTCGGATCTTCAACTCCAGAGTCCGTAAAGGCGCTTGCAAATGTCTCTTGTACCTTCAGTTTCGTTTGTGGATGCTCGAAAATTCATACGAAGACGGATCTTCAACTCCAGAGTTCATAAAGGCGCTTGCAAATGTCTCTCGTACCTCCAGTTCCGTTCGTGGATGCTCGAAAATTCATACGAAGACGGATCTTCAACTCCAGACTCTATAAAGGCGCTTGCAAATGTCTCTTGTACCTTCAGTATCGTTCGTGGACGCTCGAAAATTCATACGAAGACGGATCTTCAACTCCAGAGTCCATGAAATCGCGTGCAAATGTTTATGTTACGTTCAGTTTCGTTCGTGGATGCTCGAAAATTCATACGGAGACGGATCTTCAACTCCAGAGTACATAGAAGCGCTTGCGAATGTCTTTTGTACCTTCAGTTTCGTTCCTGGATGCTCGAAAATTCATACGAAGACGGATCTTCAACTCCAGACTCCATAAAGGCGCTTGCAAATGTCTCTTGTACCTTCAGTTTCGTTCGTGGATGCTCGAAAATTCATACGAAGACGGATCTTCAACTCCAGAGTCCATGAAATCGCTTGCAAATGTCTTTTGTACCTTCAGTTTCGTTCGTGGATGCTCGAAAATTCATATGAAGTCGGATCTTCAACTCCAGAGTCCGTAAAGGCGCATGCAAATGTCTCTTGTACCTTCAGTTTCGTTTGCAGATGCTCGAAAATTCATACGAAGACGGATCTTCAACTCCAGAGTCCATAAAGGCGCTTGCAATTGTCTCTTGTACCTTCAGTTTCGTTCGTGGATGCTCGAAAATTCATACGGCGACGGATCTTCAACTCCAGAGTCCGTAAAGGCGCTTGCAAATGTCTTTTGTACCTTCAGTTTCGTTCGTGGATGCTCGAAAATTCATACGGAGACGGATCTTCAACTCCAGAGTCCATAAAATCGCTTGCAAATGTCTTGTGTACCTTCAGTTTCGTTCGTGGATGCTCGGAAATTCATATGAAGTCGGATCTTCAACTCCAGAGTCCGTAAAGGCGCTTGCAAATGTCTCTTGTACCTTCAGTTTCGTTTGTGGATGCTCGAAAATTCATACGAAGACGGATCTTCAACTCCAGAGTTCATAAAGGCGCTTGCAAATGTCTCTCGTACCTCCAGTTCCGTTCGTGGATGCTCGAAAATTCATACGAAGACGGATCTTCAACTCCAGACTCTATAAAGGCGCTTGCAAATGTCTCTTGTACCTTCAGTTTCGTTCGTGGACGCTCGAAAATTCATACGAAGACGGATCTTCAACTCCAGAGTCCATGAAATCGCGTGCAAATGTTTATGTTACGTTCAGTTTCGTTCGTGGATGCTCGAAAATTCATACGGAGACGGATCTTCAACTCCAGAGTACATAGAAGCGCTTGCGAATGTCTTTTGTACCTTCAGTTTCGTTCGTGGATGCTCGAAAATTCATACGAAGACGGATCTTCAACTCCAGACTCCATAAAGGCGCTTGCAAATGTCTCTTGTACCTTCAGTTTCGTTCGTGGATGCTCGAAAATTCATACGAAGACGGATCTTCAACTCCAGAGTCCATGAAATCGCTTGCAAATGTCTTTTGTACCTTCAGTTTCGTTCGTGGATGCTCGAAAATTCATATGAAGTCGGATCTTCAACTCCAGAGTCCGTAAAGGCGCTTGCAAATGTCTCTTGTACCTTCAGTTTCGTTTGCAGATGCTCGAAAATTCATACGAAGACGGATCTTCAACTCCAGAGTCCATAAAGGCGCTTGCAATTGTCTCTTGTACCTTCAGTTTCGTTCGTGGATGCTCGAAAATTCATACGGCGACGGATCTTCAACTCCAGAGTCCGTAAAGGCGCTTGCAAAGGTCTTTTGTACCTTCAGTTTCGTTCGTGGATGCTCGAAAATTCATACGGAGACGGATCTTCAACTCCAGAGTCCATAAAATCGCTTGCAAATGTCTTGTGTACCTTCAGTTTCGTTCGTGGATGCTCGAAAATTCATATGAAGTCGGATCTTCAACTCCAGAGTCCGTAAAGGCGCTTGCAAATGTCTCTCGTACCTTCAGTTTCGTTTGTGGATGCTCGAAAATTCATACGAAGACGGATCTTCAACTCCAGAGTTCATAAAGGCGCTTGCAAATGTCCCTCGTACCTCCAGTTCCGTTCGTGGATGCTCGAAAATTCATACGAAGACGGATCTTCAACTCCAGACTCTATAAAGGCGCTCGCAAATGTCTCTTGTACCTTCAGTTTCGTTCGTGGACGCTCGAAAATTCATACGAAGACGGATCTTCAACTCCAGAGTCCATGAAATCGCATGCAAATGTTTATGTTACGTTCAGTTTCGTTCGTGGATGCTCGAAAATTCATACGGAGACGGATCTTCAACTCCAGAGTACATAGAAGCGCTTGCGAATGTCTTTTGTACCTTCAGTTTCGTTCGTGGATGCTCGAAAATTCATACGGAGACGGATCTTCAACTCCAGAGTCCATAAAGGCGCTTGCAAATGTCTCTTGTACCATCAGTTTCGTTCGTGGATGCTCGAAAATTCATACGAAGACGGATCTTCAACTCCAGAGCCCATAAAATCGCTTGCAAATGTCTTTTGTACCTTCAGTTTCGTTCGTGGATGCTCGAAAATTCATATGAAGTCGGATCTTCAACTCCAGAGTCCGTAAAGGCGCTTGCAAATGTCTCTTGTACCTTCAGTTTCGTTTGCAGATGCTCGAAAATTCATACGAAGACGGATCTTCAACTCCAGAGTCCATAAAGGCGCTTGCAATTGTCTCTTGTACCTTCAGTTTCGTTCGTGGATGCTCGAAAATTCATACGGCGACGGATCTTCAACTCCAGAGTCCGTAAAGGCGCTTGCAAATGTCTTTTGTACCTTCAGTTTCGTTCGTGGATGCTCGGAAATTCATACGGAGACGGATCTTCAACTCCAGAGTCCATAAAATCGCTTGCAAATGTCTTTTGTACCTTCAGTTTCGGTCGTGGATGCTCGAAAATTCATATGAAGTCGGATCTTCAACTCCAGAGTCCGTAAAGGCGCTTGCAAATGTCTCTTGTACCTTCAGTTTCGTTTGTGGATGCTCGAAAATTCATACGAAGACGGATCTTCAACTCCAGAGTTCATAAAGGCGCTTGCAAATGTCTCTCGTACCTCCAGTTCCGTTCGTGGATGCTCGAAAATTCATACGAAGACGGATCTTCAACTCCAGACTCTATAAAGGCGCTTGCAAATGTCTCTTGTACCTTCAGTTTCGTTCGTGGACGCTCGAAAATTCATACGAAGACGGATCTTCAACTCCAGAGTCCATGAAATCGCGTGCAAATGTTTATGTTACGTTCAGTTTCGTTCGTGGATGCTCGAAAATTCATACGGAGACGGATCTTCAACTCCAGAGTCCATAGAGGCGCTTGCGAATGTCTTTTGTACCTTCAGTTTCGTTCGTGGATGCTCGAAAATTCATACGGAGACGGATCTTCAACTCCAGAGTCCATAAAGGCGATTGCAAATGTCTCTTGTACCTTCAGTTTCGATCGTGGGTGCTCGAAAATTCATACGAAGACGGATCTTCAACTACAGAGTCCATAAAATCGGTTGCAAATGTTTATGTTACCTTCAGTTTCGTTCGCGGATGCTCGAAAATTCATACGGAGACGGATCTTCAACTCCAGAGTCCATAAAGGCGCTTGCAAATGTCTCTTGTACCTTCAGTTTCATTCGTGGATGCTCGAAAATTCATATGAAGACGGATCTTCAACTACAGAGTCCATAAAATCGCTTGCAAATGTTTATGTTACCTTCAGTTTCGTTCGCGGATGCTCGAAAATTCATACGAAGACGGATCTTCAACTCCAGAGTCCATAAAGGCGCTTGCAAATGTCTCTTGTACCTTCAGTTCCGTTCGTGGATGCTCGAAAATTCATACGACGACGGATCTTCAACTCCAGAGTCCATAAAGGCGCTTGCGAATGTCTCTTGTACCTTCAGTTTCGTTCGTGGATGCTCGAAAATTCATACGGAGACGGATCTTCAACTCCAGAGTCCATAAAATCGCTTGCAAATGTCCATTGTACCTTCAGTTTCGTTCGTGGATGCTCGAAAATTCATAAGAAGACGGATCTTCGACTCCAGAGTCGGTAAAGGCGCTTGCAAATGTCTCTTGTACCTTCAGTTTCGTTCGCGGATGCTCGAAAATTCATACGGAGACGTATCTTCAACTCCAGAGTCCATAAAGGCGCTTGCAAATGTCTCTTGTACCTACAGTTTCGATCGTGGATGCTCGAAAATTCATACGAAGACGGATCTTCAACTCCAGACTCCATAAAGGCGCTTGCAAATGTCTCTTGTACCTTCAGTTTCGTTCGTGGATGCTCGAAAATTCATACGAAGACGGATCTTCAACTCCAGAGTCCATTAAATCGCTTGCAAATGTCTTTTGTACCTTCAGTTTCGTTCGTGGATGCTCGAAAATTCATATGGAGTCGGATCTTCGACTCCAGAGTCCGTAAAGGCGCTTGCAAATGTCTCTTGTACCTTCAGTTTCGTTTGCAGATGCTCGAAAATTCATACAAAGACGGATCTTCAACTCCAGAGTCCATAAAGGCGCTTGCAATTGTCTCTTGTACCTTCAGTTTCGTTCGTGGATGCTCGAAAATTCATACGGCGACGGATCTTCAACTCCAGAGTCCGTAAAGGCGCTTGCAAATGTCTTTTGTACCTTCAGTTTCGTTCGTGGATGCTCGAAAATTCATACGGAGACGGATCTTCAACTCCAGAGTCCATAAAATCGCTTGCAAATGTCTTTTGTACCTTCAGTTTCGGTCGTGGATGCTCGAAAATTCATATGAAGTCGGATCTTCAACTCCAGAGTCCGTAAAGGCGCTTGCAAATGTCTCTTGTACCTTCAGTTTCGTTTGTGGATGCTCGAAAATTCATACGAAGACGGATCTTCAACTCCAGAGTTCATAAAGGTGCTTGCAAATGTCTCTCGTACCTCCAGTTCCGTTCGTGGATGCTCGAAAATTCATACGAAGACGGATCTTCAACTACAGAGTCCATAAAATCGGTTGCAAATGTTTATGTTACTTTCAGTTTCGTTCGCGGATGCTCGAAAATTCATACGGAGACGGATCTTCAACTCCAGAGTCCATAAAGGCGCTTGCAAATGTCTCTTGTACCTTCAGTTCCGTTCGTGGATGCTCGAAAATTCATACGACGACGGATCTTCAACTCCAGAGTCCATAAAGGCGCTTGCGAATGTCTCTTGTACCTTCAGTTTCGTTCGTGGATGCTCGAAAATTCATACGGAGACGGATCTTCAACTCCAGAGTCCATAAAATCGCTTGTAAATGTCCATTGTACCTTCAGTTTCGTTCGTGAATGCTCGAAAATTCATAAGAAGACGGATCTTCAACTCCAGAGTCCGTAAAGGCGCTTGCAAATGTCTCTTGTACCTTCAGTTTCGTTCGCGGATGCTCGAAAATTCATACGGAGACGTATCTCCAACTCCAGAGTCCATAAAGGCGCTTGCAAATGTCTCTTGTACCTACAGTTTCGATCGTGGATGCTCGAAAATTCATACGAAGACGGATCTTCAACTCCAGACTCCATAAAGGCGCTTGCAAATGTCTCTTGTACCTTCAGTTCCGTTCGTGGATGCTCGAAAATTCATACGAAGACGGATCTTCAACTCCAGAGTCCATAAAATTGCTTGCAAATGTCTTTTGTACCTTCAGTTTCGTTCGTGGATGCTCGAAAATTCATATGGAGTCGGATCTTCGACTCCAGAGTCCGTGAAGGCGCTTGCAAATGTCTCTTGTACCTTCAGTTTCGTTTGCAGATGCTCGAAAATTCATACGAAGACGGATCTTCAACTCCAGAGTCCATAAAGGCGCTTGCAATTGTCTCTTGTACCTTCAGTTTCGTTCGTGGATGCTCGAAAATTCATACGGCGACGGATCTTCAACTCCAGAGTCCGTAAAGGCGCTTGCAAATGTCTTTTGTACCTTCAGTTTCGTTCGTGGATGCTCGAAAATTCATACGGAGACGGATCTTCAACTCCAGAGTCCATAAAATTGCTTGCAAATGTCTTTTGTACCTTCAGTTTCGTTCGTGGATACTCGAAAATTCATATGGAGTCGGATCTTCGACTCCAGAGTCCGTGAAGGCGCTTGCAAATGTCTCTTGTACCTTCAGTTTCGTTTGCAGATGCTCGAAAATTCATACGAAGACGGATCTTCAACTCCAGAGTCCATAAAGGCGCTTGCAATTGTCTCTTGTACCTTCAGTTTCGTTCGTGGATGCTCGAAAATTCATACGGCGACGGATCTTCAACTCCAGAGTCCATAAAATCGCTTGCAAATGTCTTTTGTACCTTCAGTTTCGGTGGTGGATGCTCGAAAATTCATATGAAGTCGGATCTTCAACTCCAGAGTCCGTAAAGGCGCTTGCAAATGTCTCTTGTACCTTCAGTTTCGTTTGTGGATGCTCGAAAATTCATACGAAGACGGATCTTCAACTCCAGAGTTCATAAAGGTGCTTGCAAATGTCTCTCGTACCTCCAGTTCCGTTCGTGGATGCTCGAAAATTCATACGAAGACGGATCTTCAACTCCAGACTCTATAAAGGCGCTTGCAAATGTCTCTTGTACCTTCAGTTTCGTGCGTGGACGCTCGAAAATTCATACGAAGACGGATCTTCAACTCCAGAGTCCATGAAATCGCGTGCAAATGTTTATGTTACGTTCAGTTTCGTTCGTGGATGCTCGAAAATTCATACGGAGACGGATCTTCAACTCCAGAGTCCATAGAGGCGCTTGCGAATGTCTTTTGTACCTTCAGTTTCGTTCGTGGATGCTCGAAAATTCATACGAAGACGGATCTTCAACTCCAGAGTCCATAAAGGCGCTTGCAAATGTCTCTTGTACCTTCAGTTTCGTTCGTGGATGCTCGAAAATTCAAACGAAGACGGATCTTCAACTACAGAGTCCATAAAATCGGTTGCAAATGTTTATGTTACCTTCAGTTTCGTTCGCGGATGCTCGAAAATTCATACGGAGACGGATCTTCAACTCCAGAGTCCATAAAGGCGCTTGCAAATGTCTCTTGTACCTTCAGTTTCATTCGTGGATGCTCGAAAATTCATATGAAGACGGATCTTCAACTACAGAGTCCATAAAATCGCTTGCAAATGTTTATGTTACCTTCAGTTTCGTTCGCGGATGCTCGAAAATTCATACGAAGACGGATCTTCAACTCCAGAGTCCATAAAGGCGCTTACAAATGTCTCTTGTACCTTCAGTTTCATTCGTGGATGCTCGAAAATTCATACGAAGACGGATCTTCAACTACAGAGTCCATAAAATCGCTTGCAAATGTTTATGTTACCTTCAGTTTCGTTCGCGGATGCTCGAAAATTCATACGGAGACGGATCTTCAACTCCAGAGTCCATAAAATCGCTTGCAAATGTCCATTGTACCTTCAGTTTCGTTCGTGGATGCTCGAAAATTCATAAGAAGACGGATCTTCAACTCCAGAGTCCGTAAAGGCGCTTGCAAATGTCTCTTGTACCTTCAGTTTCGTTCGCGGATGCTCGAAAATTCATACGGAGACGGATCTTCAACTCCAGAGTCCATAAAGGTGCTTGCAAATGTCTCTCGTACCTCCAGTTCCGTTCGTGGATGCTCGAAAATTCATACGAAGACGGATCTTCAACTACAGAGTCCATAAAATCGGTTGCAAATGTTCATGTTACCTTCAGTTTCGTTCGCGGATGCTCGAAAATTCATACGGAGACGGATCTTCAACTCCAGAGTCCATAAAGGCGCTCGCAAATGTCTCTTGTACCTTCAGTTCCGTTCGTGGATGCTCGAAAATTCATACGACGACGGATCTTCAACTCCAGAGTCCATAAAGGCGCTTGCGAATGTCTCTTGTACCTTCAGTTTCGTTCGTGGATGCTCGAAAATTCATACGGAGACGGATCTTCAACTCCAGAGTCCATAAAATCGCTTGTAAATGTCCATTGTACCTTCAGTTTCGTTCGTGGATGCTCGAAAATTCATAAGAAGACGGATCTTCAACTCCAGAGTCCGTAAAGGCGCTTGCAAATGTCTCTTGTATACCTTCAGTTTCGTTCGCGGATGCTCGAAAATTCATACGGAGACGTATCTTCAACTCCAGAGTCCATAAAGGCGCTTGCAAATGTCTCTTGTACCTACAGTTTCGATCGTGGATGCTCGAAAATTCATACGAAGACGGATCTTCAACTCCAGACTCCATAAAGGCGCTTGCAAATGTCTCTTGTACCTTCAGTTTCGTTCGTGGATGCTCGAAAATTCATACGAAGACGGATCTTCAACTCCAGAGTCCATAAAATTGCTTGCAAATGTCTTTTGTACCTTCAGTTTCGTTCGTGGATGCTCGAAAATTCATATGGAGACGGATCTTCAACTCCAGAGTCCATAAAGGCGCTTGCAAATGTCTCTTGTACCTTCAGTTTCATTCGTGGATGCTCGAAAATTCATATGAAGACGGATCTTCAACTACAGAGTCCATAAAATCGGTTGCAAATGTTTATGTTACCTTCAGTTTCGTTCGCGGATGCTCGAAAATTCATACGAAGACGGATCTTAAACTCCAGAGTCCATAAAGGCGCTTACAAATGTCTCTTGTACCTTCAGTTCCGTTCGTGGATGCTCGAAAATTCATACGACGACGGATCTTCAACTCCAGAGTCCGTAAAGGCGCTTGCGAATGTCTTTTGTACCTTCAGTTTCGTTCGTGGATGCTCGAAAATCCATACGGAGACGGATATTCAACTCCAGAGTCCATAAAATCGCTTGCAAATGTCTTTTGTACCTTCAGTTTCGGTCGTGGATGCTCGAAAATTCATATGAAGTCGGATCTTCAACTCCAGAGTCCGTAAAGGCGCTTGCAAATGTCTCTTGTACCTTCAGTTTCGTTTGTGGATGCTCGAAAATTCATACAAAGACGGATCTTCAACTCCAGAGTTCATAAAGGTGCTTGCAAATGTCTCTCGTACCTCCAGTTCCGTTCGTGGATGCTCGAAAATTCATACGAAGACGGATCTTCAACTCCAGAGTCCATAAAATCGCTTGCAAATGTCTTTTGTACCTTCAGTTTCGTTCGTGGATGCTCGAAAATTCATATGAAGTCCGATCTTCAACTCCAGAGTCCGTAAAGGCGCTTGCAAATGTCTCTTGTACCTTCAGTTTCGTTTGCAGATGCTCGAAAATTCATACGAAGACGGATCTTCAACTCCAGAGTCCATAAAGGCGCTTGCAATTGTCTCTTGTACCTTCAGTTTCGTTCGTGGATGCTCGAAAATTCATACGGCGACGGATCTTCAACTCCAGAGTCCGTAAAGGCGCTTGCAAATGTCTTTTGTACCTTCAGTTTCGTTCGTGGATGCTCGGAAATTCATACGGAGACGGATCTTCAACTCCAGAGTCCATAAAATCGCTTGCAAATGTCTTTTGTACCTTCAGTTTCGGTCGTGGATGCTCGGAAATTCATATGAAGTCGGATCTTCAACTCCAGAGTCCGTAAAGGCGCTTGCAAATGTCTCTTGTACCTTCAGTTTCGTTTGTGGATGCTCGAAAATTCATACGAAGACGGATCTTGAACTCCAGAGTTCATAAAGGCGCTTGCAAATGTCTCTCGTACCTCCAGTTCCGTTCGTGGATGCTCGAAAATTCATACGAAGACGGATCTTCAACTCCAGACTCTATAAAGGCGCTTGCAAATGTCTCTTGTACCTTCAGTTTCGTTCGTGGACGCTCGAAAATTCATACGAAGACGGATCTTCAACTCCAGAGTCCATGAAATCGCGTGCAAATGTTTATGTTACGTTCAGTTTCGTTCGTGGATGCTCGAAAATTCATACGGAGACGGATCTTCAACTCCAGAGTCCATAGAGGCGCTTGCGAATGTCTTTTGTACCTTCAGTTTCGTTCGTGGATGCTCGAAAATTCATACGGAGACGGATCTTCAACTCCAGAGTCCATAAAGGCGCTTGCAAATGTCTCTTGTACCTTCAGTTTCGATCGTGGGTGCTCGAAAATTCATACGAAGACGGATCTTCAACTACAGAGTTTATAAAATCGGTTGCAAATGTATATGTTACCTTCAGTTTCGTTCGCGGATGCTCGAAAATTCATACGGAGACGGATCTTCAACTCCAGAGTCCATAAAGGCGCTTGCAAATGTCTCTTGTACCTTCAGTTTCATTCGTGGATGCTCGAAAATTCATATGAAGACGGATCTTCAACTACAGAGTCCATAAAATCGCTTGCAAATGTTTATGTTACCTTCAGTTTCGTTCGCGGATGCTCGAAAATTCATACGAAGACGGATCTTCAACTCCAGAGTCCATAAAGGCGCTTGCAAATGTCTCTTGTACCTTCAGTTCCGTTCGTGGATGCTCGAAAATTCATACGACGACGGATCTTCAACTCCAGAGTCCATAAAGGCGCTTGCGAATGTCTCTTGTACCTTCAGTTTCGTTCGTGGATGCTCGAAAATTCATACGGAGACGGATCTTCAACTCCAGAGTCCATAAAATCGCTTGCAAATGTCCATTGTACCTTCAGTTTCGTTCGTGGATGCTCGAAAATTCATAAGAAGACGGATCTTCAACTCCAGAGTCCGTAAAGGCGCTTGCAAATGTCTCTTGTACCTTCAGTTTCGTTCGCGGATGCTCGAAAATTCATACGGAGACGTATCTTCAACTCCAGAGTCCATAAAGGCGCTTGCAAATGTCTCTTGTACCTACAGTTTCGATCGTGGATGCTCGAAAATTCATACGAAGACGGATCTTCAACTCCAGACTCCATAAAGGCGCTTGCAAATGTCTCTTGTACCTTCAGTTTCGTTCGTGGATGCTCGAAAATTCATACGAAGACGGATCTTCAACTCCAGAGTCCATTAAATCGCTTGCAAATGTCTTTTGTACCTTCAGTTTCGTTCGTGGATGCTCGAAAATTCATATGGAGTCGGATCTTCGACTCCAGAGTCCGTAAAGGCGCTTGCAAATGTCTCTTGTACCTTCAGTTTCGTTTGCAGATGCTCGAAAATTCATACAAAGACGGATCTTCAACTCCAGAGTCCATAAAGGCGCTTGCAATTGTCTCTTGTACCTTCAGTTTCGTTCGTGGATGCTCGAAAATTCATACGGCGACGGATCTTCAACTCCAGAGTCCGTGAAGGCGCTTGCAAATGTCTTTTGTACCTTCAGTTTCGTTCGTGGATGCTCGAAAATTCATACGGAGACGGATCTTCAACTCCAGAGTCCATAAAATCGCTTGCAAATGTCTTTTGTACCTTCAGTTTCGGTCGTGGATGCTCGAAAATTCATATGAAGTCGGATCTTCAACTCCAGAGTCCGTAAAGGCGCTTGCAAATGTCTCTTGTACCTTCAGTTTCGTTTGTGGATGCTCGAAAATTCATACGAAGACGGATCTTCAACTCCAGAGTTCATAAAGGTGCTTGCAAATGTCTCTCGTACCTCCAGTTCCGTTCGTGGATGCTCGAAAATTCATACGAAGACGGATCTTCAACTACAGAGTCCATAAAATCGGTTGCAAATGTTTATGTTACCTTCAGTTTCGTTCGCGGATGCTCGAAAATTCATACGGAGACGGATCTTCAACTCCAGAGTCCATAAAGGCGCTTGCAAATGTCTCTTGTACCTTCAGTTCCGTTCGTGGATGCTCGAAAATTCATACGACGACGGATCTTCAACTCCAGAGTCCATAAAGGCGCTTGCGAATGTCTCTTGTACCTTCAGTTTCGTTCGTGGATGCTCGAAAATTCATACGGAGACGGATCTTCAACTCCAGAGTCCATAAAATCGCTTGTAAATGTCCATTGTACCTTCAGTTTCGTTCGTGAATGCTCGAAAATTCATAAGAAGACGGATCTTCAACTCCAGAGTCCGTAAAGGCGCTTGCAAATGTCTCTTGTACCTTCAGTTTCGTTCGCGGATGCTCGAAAATTCATACGGAGACGTATCTTCAACTCCAGAGTCCATAAAGGCGCTTGCAAATGTCTCTTGTACCTACAGTTTCGATCGTGGATGCTCGAAAATTCATACGAAGACGGATCTTCAACTCCAGACTCCATAAAGGCGCTTGCAAATGTCTCTTGTACCTTCAGTTCCGTTCGTGGATGCTCGAAAATTCATACGAAGACGGATCTTCAACTCCAGAGTCCATAAGATTGCTTGCAAATGTCTTTTGTACCTTCAGTGTCGTTCGTGGATGCTCGAAAATTCATATGGAGTCGGATCTTCGACTCCAGAGTCCGTGAAGGCGCTTGCAAATGTCTCTTGTACCTTCAGTTTCGTTTGCAGATGCTCGAAAATTCATACGAAGACGGATCTTCAACTCCAGAGTCCATAAAGGCGCTTGCAATTGTCTCTTGTACCTTCAGTTTCGTTCGTGGATGCTCGAAAATTCATACGGCGACGGATCTTCAACTCCAGAGTCCGTAAAGGCGCTTGCAAATGTCTTTTGTACCTTCAGTTTCGTTCGTGGATGCTCGAAAATTCATACGGAGACGGATCTTCAACTCCAGAGTCCATAAAATTGCTTGCAAATGTCTTTTGTACCTTCAGTTTCGTTCGTGGATGCTCGAAAATTCATATGGAGTCGGATCTTCGACTCCAGAGTCCGTGAAGGCGCTTGCAAATGTCTCTTGTACCTTCAGTTTCGTTTGCAGATGCTCGAAAATTCATACGAAGACGGATCTTCAACTCCAGAGTCCATAAAGGCGCTTGCAATTGTCTCTTGTACCTTCAGTTTCGTTCGTGGATGCTCGAAAATTCATACGGCGACGGATCTTCAACTCCAGAGTCCATAAAATCGCTTGCAAATGTCTTTTGTACCTTCAGTTTCGGTCGTGGATGCTCGAAAATTCATATGAAGTCGGATCTTCAACTCCAGAGTCCGTAAAGGCGCTTGCAAATGTCTCTTGTACCTTCAGTTTCGTTTGTGGATGCTCGAAAATTCATACGAAGACGGATCTTCAACTCCAGAGTTCATAAAGGTGCTTGCAAATGTCTCTCGTACCTCCAGTTCCGTTCGTGGATGCTCGAAAATTCATACGAAGACGGATCTTCAACTCCAGACTCTATAAAGGCGCTTGCAAATGTCTCTTGTACCTTCAGTTTCGTGCGTGGACGCTCGAAAATTCATACGAAGACGGATCTTCAACTCCAGAGTCCATGAAATCGCGTGCAAATGTTTATGTTACGTTCAGTTTCGTTCGTGGATGCTCGAAAATTCATACGGAGACGGATCTTCAACTCCAGAGTCCATAGAGGCGCTTGCGAATGTCTTTTGTACCTTCAGTTTCGTTCGTGGATGCTCGAAAATTCATACGAAGACGGATCTTCAACTCCAGAGTCCATAAAGGCGCTTGCAAATGTCTCTTGTACCTTCAGTTTCGTTCGTGGATGCTCGAAAATTCAAACGAAGACGGATCTTCAACTACAGAGTCCATAAAATCGGTTGCAAATGTTTATGTTACCTTCAGTTTCGTTCGCGGATGCTCGAAAATTCATACGGAGACGGATCTTCAACTCCAGAGTCCATAAAGGCGCTTGCAAATGTCTCTTGTACCTTCAGTTTCATTCGTGGATGCTCGAAAATTCATATGAAGACGGATCTTCAACTACAGAGTCCATAAAATCGCTTGCAAATGTTTATGTTACCTTCAGTTTCGTTCGCGGATGCTCGAAAATTCATACGAAGACGGATCTTCAACTCCAGAGTCCATAAAGGCGCTTACAAATGTCTCTTGTACCTTCAGTTTCATTCGTGGATGCTCGAAAATTCATATGAAGACGGATCTTCAACTACAGAGTCCATAAAATCGCTTGCAAATGTTTATGTTACCTTCAGTTTCGTTCGCGGATGCTCGAAAATTCATACGGAGACGGATCTTCAACTCCAGAGTCCATAAAATCGCTTGCAAATGTCCATTGTACCTTCAGTTTCGTTCGTGGATGCTCGAAAATTCATAAGAAGACGGATCTTCAACTCCAGAGTCCGTAAAGGCGCTTGCAAATGTCTCTTGTACCTTCAGTTTCGTTCGCGGATGCTCGAAAATTCATACGGAGACGGATCTTCAACTCCAGAGTCCATAAAGGTGCTTGCAAATGTCTCTCGTACCTCCAGTTCCGTTCGTGGATGCTCGAAAATTCATACGAAGACGGATCTTCAACTACAGAGTCCATAAAATCGGTTGCAAATGTTTATGTTACCTTCAGTTTCGTTCGCGGATGCTCGAAAATTCATACGGAGACGGATCTTCAACTCCAGAGTCCATAAAGGCGCTTGCAAATGTCTCTTGTACCTTCAGTTCCGTTCGTGGATGCTCGAAAATTCATACGACGACGGATCTTCAACTCCAGAGTCCATAAAGGCGCTTGCGAATGTCTCTTGTACCTTCAGTTTCGTTCGTGGATGCTCGAAAATTCATACGGAGACGGATCTTCAACTCCAGAGTCCATAAAATCGCTTGTAAATGTCCATTGTACCTTCAGTTTCGTTCGTGGATGCTCGAAAATTCATAAGAAGACGGATCTTCAACTCCAGAGTCCGTAAAGGCGCTTGCAAATGTCTCTTGTACCTTCAGTTTCGTTCGCGGATGCTCGAAAATTCATACGGAGACGTATCTTCAACTCCAGAGTCCATAAAGGCGCTTGCAAATGTCTCTTGTACCTACAGTTTCGATCGTGGATGCTCGAAAATTCATACGAAGACGGATCTTCAACTCCAGACTCCATAAAGGCGCTTGCAAATGTCTCTTGTACCTTCAGTTTCGTTCGTGGATGCTCGAAAATTCATACGAAGACGGATCTTCAACTCCAGAGTCCATAAAATTGCTTGCAAATGTCTTTTGTACCTTCAGTTTCGTTCGTGGATGCTCGAAAATTCATATGGAGACGGATCTTCAACTCCAGAGTCCATAAAGGCGCTTGCAAATGTCTCTTGTACCTTCAGTTTCATTCGTGGATGCTCGAAAATTCATATGAAGACGGATCTTCAACTACAGAGTCCATAAAATCGCTTGCAAATGTTTATGTTACCTTCAGTTTCGTTCGCGGATGCTCGAAAATTCATACGAAGACGGATCTTAAACTCCAGAGTCCATAAAGGCGCTTACAAATGTCTCTTGTACCTTCAGTTCCGTTCGTGGATGCTCGAAAATTCATACGACGACGGATCTTCAACTCCAGAGTCCGTAAAGGCGCTTGCGAATGTCTTTTGTACCTTCAGTTTCGTTCGTGGATGCTCGAAAATTCATACGGAGACGGATATTCAACTCCAGAGTCCATAAAATCGCTTGCAAATGTCTTTTGTACCTTCAGTTTCGGTCGTGGATGCTCGAAAATTCATATGAAGTCGGATCTTCAACTCCAGAGTCCGTAAAGGCGCTTGCAAATGTCTCTTGTACCTTCAGTTTCGTTTGTGGATGCTCGAAAATTCATACAAAGACGGATCTTCAACTCCAGAGTTCATAAAGGTGCTTGCAAATGTCTCTCGTACCTCCAGTTCCGTTCGTGGATGCTCGAAAATTCATACGAAGACGGATCTTCAACTCCAGACTCTATAAAGGCGCTTGCAAATGTCTCTTGTACCTTCAGTTTCGTTCGTGGACGCTCGAAAATTCATACGAAGACGGATCTTCAACTCCAGAGTCCATGAAATCGCGTGCAAATGTTTATGTTACGTTCAGTTTCGTTCGTGGATGCTCGAAAATTCATACGGAGACGGATCTTCAACTCCAGAGTCCATAGAGGCGCTTGCGAATGTCTTTTGTACCTTCAGTTTCGTTCGTGGATGCTCAAAAATTCATACGGAGACGGATCTTCAACTCCAGAGTCCATAAAGGCGCTTGCAAATGTCTCTTGTACCTTCCGTTTCGTTCGTGGATGCTCGAAAATTCATACGAAGACGGATCTTCAACTACAGAGTCCATAAAATCGGTTGCAAATGTTTTTGTTACCTTCAGTTTCGTTCGCGGATGCTCGAAAATTCATACGGAGACGGATCTACAACTCCAGAGTCCATAAAGGCGCTTGCGAATGTCTCTTGTACCTTCAGTTTCATTCGTGGATGCTCGAAAATTCATATGAAGACGGATCTTCAACTACAGAGTCCATAAAATCGCTTGCAAATGTTTATGTTACCTTCAGTTTCGTTCGCGGATGCTCGAAAATTCATACGAAGACGGATCTTAAACTCCAGAGTCCATAAAGGCGCTTACAAATGTCTCTTGTACCTTCAGTTCCGTTCGTGGATGCTCGAAAATTCATACGACGACGGATCTTCAACTCCAGAGTCCATAAAGGCGCTTGCGAATGTCTCTTGTACCTTCAGTTTCGTTCGTGGATGCTCGAAAATTCATACGGAGACGGATCTTCAACTCCAGAGTCCATAAAATCGCTTGCAAATGTCCATTGTACCTTCAGTTTCGTTCGTGGATGCTCGAAAATTCATACGAAGACGGATCTTCAACTCCAGAGTTCATAAAGGTGCTTGCAAATGTCTCTCGTACCTCCAGTTCCGTTCGTGGATGCTCGAAAATTCATACGAAGACGGATCTTCAACTCCAGACTCTATAAAGGCGCTTGCAAATGTCTCTTGTACCTTCAGTTTCGTGCGTGGACGCTCGAAAATTCATACGAAGACGGATCTTCAACTCCAGAGTCCATGAAATCGCGTGCAAATGTTTATGTTACGTTCAGTTTCGTTCGTGGATGCTCGAAAATTCATACGGAGACGGATCTTCAACTCCAGAGTCCATAGAGGCGCTTGCGAATGTCTTTTGTACCTTCAGTTTCGTTCGTGGATGCTCGAAAATTCATACGAAGACGGATCTTCAACTCCAGAGTCCATAAAGGCGCTTGCAAATGTCTCTTGTACCTTCAGTTTCGTTCGTGGATGCTCGAAAATTCAAACGAAGACGGATCTTCAACTACAGAGTCCATAAAATCGGTTGCAAATGTTTATGTTACCTTCAGTTTCGTTCGCGGATGCTCGAAAATTCATACGGAGACGGATCTTCAACTCCAGAGTCCATAAAGGCGCTTGCAAATGTCTCTTGTACCTTCAGTTTCATTCGTGGATGCTCGAAAATTCATATGAAGACGGATCTTCAACTACAGAGTCCATAAAATCGCTTGCAAATGTTTATGTTACCTTCAGTTTCGTTCGCGGATGCTCGAAAATTCATACGAAAACGGATCTTCAACTCCAGAGTCCATAAAGGCGCTTACAAATGTCTCTTGTACCTTCAGTTTCATTCGTGGATGCTCGAAAATTCATATGAAGACGGATCTTCAACTACAGAGTCCATAAAATCGCTTGCAAATGTTTATGTTACCTTCAGTTTCGTTCGCGGATGCTCGAAAATTCATACGGAGACGGATCTTCAACTCCAGAGTCCATAAAATCGCTTGCAAATGTCCATTGTACCTTCAGCTTCGTTCGTGGATGCTCGAAAATTCATAAGAAGACGGATCTTCAACTCCAGAGTCCGTAAAGGCGCTTGCAAATGTCTCTTGTACCTTCAGTTTCGTTCGCGGATGCTCGAAAATTCATACGGAGACGGATCTTCAACTCCAGAGTCCATAAAGGCGCTTGCAAATGTCTCTTGTACCTACAGTTTCGATCGTGGATGCTCGAAAATTCATACGAAGACGGATCTTCAACTCCAGACTCCATAAAGGCGCTTGCAAATGTCTCGTGTACCTTCAGTTTCGTTCGTGGATGCTCGAAAAATCATACGAAGACGGATCTTCAACTCCAGAGTCCATAAAATCGCTTGCAAATGTCTTTTGTACCTTCAGTTTCGTTCGTGGATGCTCGAAAATTCATATGAAGTCGGATCTTCAACTCCAGAGTCCGTAAAGGCGCTTGCAAATGTCTCTTGTACCTTCAGTTTCGTTTGCAGATGCTCGAAAATTCATACGAAGACGGATCTTCAACTCCAGAGTCCATAAAGGCGCTTGCAATTGTCTCTTGTACCTTCAGTTTCGTTCGTGGATGCTCGAAAATTCATACGGCGACGGATCTTCAACTCCAGAGTCCGTAAAGGCGCTTGCGAATGTCTTTTGTACCTTCAGTTTCGTTCGTGGATGCTCGAAAATTCATACGGAGACGGATATTCAACTCCAGAGTCCATAAAATCGCTTGCAAATGTCTTTTGTACCTTCAGTTTCGGTCGTGGATGCTCGAAAATTCATATGAAGTCGGATCTTCAACTCCAGAGTCCGTAAAGGCGCTTGCAAATGTCTCTTGTACCTTCAGTTTCGTTTGTGGATGCTCGAAAATTCATACAAAGACGGATCTTCAACTCCAGAGTTCATAAAGGTGCTTGCAAATGTCTCTCGTACCTCCAGTTCCGTTCGTGGATGCTCGAAAATTCATACGAAGACGGATCTTCAACTCCAGACTCTATAAAGGCGCTTGCAAATGTCTCTTGTACCTTCAGTTTCGTTCGTGGACGCTCGAAAATTCATACGAAGACGGATCTTCAACTCCAGAGTCCATGAAATCGCGTGCAAATGTTTATGTTACGTTCAGTTTCGTTCGTGGATGCTCGAAAATTCATACGGAGACGGATCTTCAACTCCAGAGTCCATAGAGGCGCTTGCGAATGTCTTTTGTACCTTCAGTTTCGTTCGTGGATGCTCAAAAATTCATACGGAGACGGATCTTCAACTCCAGAGTCCATAAAGGCGCTTGCAAATGTCTCTTGTACCTTCCGTTTCGTTCGTGGATGCTCGAAAATTCATACGAAGACGGATCTTCAACTACAGAGTCCATAAAATCGGTTGCAAATGTTTATGTTACCTTCAGTTTCGTTCGCGGATGCTCGAAAATTCATACGGAGACGGATCTTCAACTCCAGAGTCCATAAAGGCGCTTGCGAATGTCTCTTGTACCTTCAGTTTCATTCGTGGATGCTCGAAAATTCATATGAAGACGGATCTTCAACTACAGAGTCCATAAAATCGCTTGCAAATGTTTATGTTACCTTCAGTTTCGTTCGCGGATGCTCGAAAATTCATACGAAGACGGATCTTAAACTCCAGAGTCCATAAAGGCGCTTACAAATGTCTCTTGTACCTTCAGTTCCGTTCGTGGATGCTCGAAAATTCATACGACGACGGATCTTCAACTCCAGAGTCCATAAAGGCGCTTGCGAATGTCTCTTGTACCTTCAGTTTCGTTCGTGGATGCTCGAAAATTCATACGGAGACGGATCTTCAACTCCAGAGTCCATAAAATCGCTTGCAAATGTCCATTGTACCTTCAGTTTCGTTCGTGGATGCTCGAAAATTCATAAGAAGACGGATCTTCAACTCCAGAGTCCGTAAAGGCGCTTGCAAATGTCTCTTGTACCTTCAGTTTCGTTCGCGGATGCTCGAAAATTCATACGGAGACGGATCTTCAACTCCAGAGTCCATAAAGGCGCTTGCAAATGTCTCTTGTACCTACAGTTTCGATCGTGGATGCTCGAAAATTCATACGAAGACGGATCTTCAACTCCAGACTCCATAAAGGCGCTTGCAAATGTCTCTTGTACCTTCAGTTTCGTTCGTGGATGCTCGAAAATTCATACGAAGACGGATCTTCAACTCCAGAGTCCATAAAATCGCTTGCAAATGTCTTTTGTACCTTCAGTTTCGTTCGTGGATGCTCGAAAATTCATATGAAGTCGGATCTTCAACTCCAGAGTCCGTAAAGGCGCTTGCAAATGTCTCTTGTACCTTCAGTTTCGTTTGCAGATGCTCGAAAATTCATACGAAGACGGATCTTCAACTCCAGAGTCCATAAAGGCGCTTGCAATTGTCTCTTGTACCTTCAGTTTCGTTCGTGGATGCTCGAAAATTCATACGGCGACGGATCTTCAACTCCAGAGTCCGTAAAGGCGCTTGCAAATGTCTTTTGTACCTTCAGTTTCGTTCGTGGATGCTCGAAAATTCATACGGAGACGGATCTTCAACTCCAGAGTCCATAAAATCGCTTGCAAATGTCTTTTGTACCTTCAGTTTCGGTCGTGGATGCTCGAAAATTCATATGAAGTCGGATCTTTAACTCCAGAGTCCGTAAAGGCGCTTGCAAATGTCTCTTGTACCTTCAGTTTCGTTTGTGGATGCTCGAAAATTCATACGAAGACGGATCTTCAACTCCAGAGTTCATAAAGGTGCTCGCAAATGTCTCTCGTACCTCCAGTTCCGTTCGTGGATGCTCGAAAATTCATACAAAGACGGATCTTCAACTCCAGACTCTATAAAGGCGCTTGCAAATGTCTCTTGTACCTTCAGTTTCGTTCGTGGACGCTCGAAAATTCATACGAAGACGGATCTTCAACTCCAGAGTCCATGAAATCGCGTGCAAATGTTTATGTTACGTTCAGTTTCGTTCGTGGATGCTCGAAAATTCATACGGAGACGGATCTTCAACTCCAGAGTCCATAGAGGCGCTTGCGAATGTCTTTTGTACCTTCAGTTTCGTTCGTGGATGCTCAAAAATTCATACGGAGACGGATCTTCAACTCCAGAGTCCATAAAGGCGCTTGCAAATGTCTCTTGTACCTTCCGTTTCGTTCGTGGATGCTCGAAAATTCATACGAAGACGGATCTTCAACTACAGAGTCCATAAAATCGGTTGCAAATGTTTATGTTACCTTCAGTTTCGTTCGCGGATGCTCGAAAATTCATACGGAGACGGATCTTCAACTCCAGAGTCCATAAAGGCGCTTGCGAATGTCTCTTGTACCTTCAGTTTCATTCGTGGATGCTGGAAAATTCATATGAAGACGGATCTTCAACTACAGAGTCCATAAAATCGCTTGCAAATGTTTATGTTACCTTCAGTTTCGTTCGCGGATGCTCGAAAATTCATACGAAGACGGATCTTAAACTCCAGAGTCCATGAAGGCGCTTACAAATCTCTCTTGTACCTTCAGTTCCGTTCGTGGATGCTCGAAAATTCATACGACGACGGATCTTCAACTCCAGAGTCCATAAAGGCGCTTGCGAATGTCTCTTGTACCTTCAGTTTCGTTCGTGGATGCTCGAAAATTCATACGGAGACGGATCTTCAACTCCAGAGTCCATAAAATCGCTTGCAAATGTCCATTGTACCTTCAGTTTCGTTCGTGGATGCTCGAAAATTCATAAGAAGACGGATCTTCAACTCCAGAGTCCGTAAAGGCGCTTGCAAATGTCTCTTGTACCTTCAGTTTTGTTCGCGGATGCTCGAAAATTCATACGGAGACGGATCTTCAACTCCAGAGTCCATAAAGGCGCTTGCAAATGTCTCTTGTACCTACAGTTTCGATCGTGGATGCTCGAAAATTCATACGAAGACGGATCTTCAACTCCAGACTCCATAAAGGCGCTTGCAAATGTCTCTTGTACCTTCAGTTTCGTTCGTGGATGCTCGAAAATTCATACGAAGACGGATCTTCAACTCCAGAGTCCATAAAATCGCTTGCAAATGTCTTTTGTACCTTCAGTTTCGTTCGTGGATGCTCGAAAATTCATATGAAGTCGGATCTTCAACTCCAGAGTCCGTAAAGGCGCTTGCAAATGTCTCTTGTACCTTCAGTTTCGTTTGCAGATGCTCGAAAATTCATACGAAGACGGATCTTCAACTCCAGAGTCCATAAAGGCGCTTGCAATTGTCTCTTGTACCTTCAGTTTCGTTCGTGGATGCTCGAAAATTCATACGGCGACGGATCTTCAACTCCAGAGTCCGTAAAGGCGCTTGCAAATGTCTTTTGTACCTTCAGTTTCGTTCGTGGATGCTCGAAAATTCATACGGAGACGGATCTTCAACTCCAGAGTCCATAAAATCGCTTGCAAATGTCTTTTGTACCTTCAGTTTCGGTCGTGGATGCTCGAAAATTCATATGAAGTCGGATCTTTAACTCCAGAGTCCGTAAAGGCGCTTGCAAATGTCTCTTGTACCTTCAGTTTCGTTTGTGGATGCTCGAAAATTCATACGAAGACGGATCTTCAACTCCAGAGTTCATAAAGGCGCTCGCAAATGTCTCTCGTACCTCCAGTTCCGTTCGTGGATGCTCGAAAATTCATACAAAGACGGATCTTCAACTCCAGACTCTATAAAGGAGCTTGCAAATGTCTCTTGTACCTTCAGTTTCGTTCGTGGACGCTCGAAAATTCATACGAAGACGGATCTTCAACTCCAGAGTCCATGAAATCGCGTGCAAATGTTTATGTTACGTTCAGTTTCGTTCGTGGATGCTCGAAAATTCATACGGAGACGGATCTTCAACTCCAGAGTCCATAGAGGCGCTTGCGAATGTCTTTTGTACCTTCAGTTTCGTTCGTGGATGCTCGAAAATTCATACGGAGACGGATCTTCAACTCCAGAGTCCATAAAGGCGCTTGCAAATGTCTCTTGCACCTTCAGTTTCGTTCGTGGATGCTCGAAAATTCATACGAAGACGGATCTTCAACTACAGAGTGCATAAAATCGGTTGCAAATGTTTATGTTACCTTCAGTTTCGTTCGCGGATGCTCGAAAATTCATACGGAGACGGATCTTCAACTCCAGAGTCCATAAAGGCGCTTGCAAATGTCTCTTGTACCTTCAGTTTCATTCGTGGATGCTCGAAAATTCATATGAAGACGGATCTTCAACTACAGAGTCCATAAAATCGCTTGCAAATGTTTATGTTACCGTCAGTTTCGTTCGCGGATGCTCGAAAATTCATACGAAGACGGATCTTCAACTCCAGAGTCCATAAAGGCGCTTGCAAATGTCTCTTGTACCTTCAGTTCCGTTGGTGGATGCTCGAAAATTCATACGACGACGGATCTTCAACTCCAGAGTCCATAAAGGCGCTTGCGAATGTCTCTTGTACCTTCAGTTTCGTTCGTGGATGCTCGAAAATTCATACGGAGACGGATCTTCAACTCCAGAGTCCATAAAATCGCTTGCAAATGTCCATTGTACCTTCAGTTTCGTTCGTGGATGCTCGAAAATTCATAAGAAGACGGATCTTCAACTCCAGAGTCCGTAAAGGCGCTTGCAAATGTCTCTTGTACCTTCAGTTTCGTTCGTGGATACTCGAAAATTCATACGAAGACGGATCTTCAACTCCAGACTCCATAAAGGCGCTTGCAAATGTCTCTTGTACCTTCAGTTTCGTTCGTGGATGCTCGAAAATTCATACGAAGACGGATCTTCAACTCCAGAGTCCATAAAGGCGCTTGCAAATGTCTCTTGTACCTTCAGATTCGTTCGTGGATAATCGAAAAATCATACGAAGACGGATCTTCAACTCCAGAGTCCATGAAGGCACTTGCAAAAGTCTTTTGTACCTTCAGTTTCGTTCGTGGATGCTTGAAAATTCATACGGAGACTGATCTTCAACTCCAGAGTCCATAAAGGCGCCTGCAAATGTCTCTTGTACCTTCAGTTCCGTTTGCAGATGCTCGAAAATTCATACGAAGACGGATCTTCAACTCCAGACTCCATAAAGGCGCTTGCAAATGTCTCTTGTACCTTCAGTTTCGTTCGTGGATGCTCGAAAATTCATACGAAGACGGATCTTCAACTCCAGAGTCCATAAAATCGCTTGCAAATGTCTTTTGTACCTTCAGTTTCGTTCGTGGATGCTCGAAAATTCATATGAAGTCGGATCTTCAACTCCAGAGTCCGTAAAGGCGCTTGCAAATGTCTCTTGTACCTTCAGTTTCGTTTGCAGATGCTCGAAAATTCATACGAAGACGGATCTCCAACTCCAGAGTCCATAAAGGCGCTTGCAATTGTCTCTTGTACCTTCAGTTTCGTTCGTGGATGCTCGAAAATTCATACGGCGACGGATCTTCAACTCCAGAGTCCGCAAAGGCGCTTGCAAATGTCTTTTGTACCTTCAGTTTCGTTCGTGGATGCTCGAAAATTCATACGGAGACGGATCTTCAACTCCAGAGTCCATAAAATCGCTTGCAAATGTCTTTTGTACCTTCAGTTTCGGTCGTGGATGCTCGAAAATTCATATGAAGTCGGATCTTCAACTCCAGAGTCCGTAAAGGCGCTTGCAAATGTCTCTTGTACCTTCAGTTTCGTTTGTGGATGCTCGAAAATTCATACGAAGACGGATCTTCAACTCCAGAGTTCATAAAGGCGCTCGCAAATGTCTCTCGTACCTCCAGTTCCGTTCGTGGATGCTCGAAAATTCATACGAAGACGGATCTTCAACTCCAGACTCTATAAAGGCGCTTGCAAATGTCTCTTGTACCTTCAGTTTCGTTCGTGGACGCTCGAAAATTCATACGAAGACGGATCTTCAACTCCAGAGTCCATGAAATCGCGTGCAAATGTTTATGTTACGTTCAGTTTCGTTCGTGGATGCTCGAAAATTCATACGAAGACGGATCTTCAACTCCAGAGTCCATAGAGGCGCTTGCGAATGTCTTTTGTACCTTCAGTTTCGTTCGTGGATGCTCGAAAATTCATACGGAGACGGATCTTCAACTCCAGAGTCCATAAAGGCGCTTGCAAATGTCTCTTGTACCTTCAGTTTCGTTCGTGGATGCTCGAAAATTCATACGAAGACGGATCTTCAACTACAGAGTCCATAAAATCGGTTGCAAATGTTTATGTTACCTTCAGTTTCGTTCGCGGATGCTCGAAAATTCATACGGAGACGGATCTTCAACTCCAGAGTCCATAAAGGCGCTTGCAAATGTCTCTTGTACCTTCAGTTTCATTCGTGGATGCTCGAAAATTCATATGAAGACGGATCTTCAACTACAGAGTCCATAAAATCGCTTGCAAATGTTTATGTTACCTTCAGTTTCGTTCGCGGATGCTCGAAAATTCACACGAAGACGGATCTTCAACTCCAGAGTCCATAAAGGCGCTTGCAAATGTCTCTTGTACCTTCAGTTCCGTTCGTGGATGCTCGAAAATTCATACGACGACGGATCTTCAACTCCAGAGTCCATGAAGGCGCTTGCGAATGTCTCTTGTACCTTCAGTTTCGTTCGTGGATGCTCGAAAATTCATACGGAGACGGATCTTCAACTCCAGAGTCCATCAAATCGCTTGCAAATGTCCTTTGTACCTTCAGTTTCGTTCGTGGATGCTCGAAAATTCATAAGGAGACGGATCTTCAACTCCAGAGTCCGTAAAGGCGCTTGCAAATGTTTCTTGTACCTTCAGTTTCGTTCGTGGATACTCGAAAATTCATACGAAGACGGAGCTTCAACTCCAGAGTCCATGAAGGCGCTTGCAAATGTCTTTTGTACCTTTAGTTTCGTTCGCGGATGCTCGAAAATTCATACGAAGACGGATATTCAACGCCAGAGTCCATGAAGGCGCTTGCAATTGTCTTTCGGACCTTCAGATTCGTTCGTGGATGCTCGAAAATTCATACGGAGACTGATCTTCAACTCCAGAGTCTATAAAGGCGCTTGCGAATGTCTCTCGTACCTTCTGTTTCGTTTGCGGATGCTCGAAAATTCATACGGAGACTGATCTTCAACTCTAGAGTCCATAAAGGCGCTTGCAAATGTCTCTTGTACCTTCAGTTTCGTTTGCAGATGCTCGAAAATTCATACGAAGACGGATCTTCAACTCCAAAGTCCATGAAGGCGCTTGCAATTGTCTTTCGGACCTTCAGTTTCGTTTGCAGATGCTTGAAAATTATTACGAAGACGGATCTTCATCTCCAGAGTCCATGAAGGCGCTTGCAAATGTCTTTTGTACCTTCAGTTTCGTTCGTGGATGCTCGAAAATTCATACGGAGACGGATCTTCAACTCCAGAGTCCATAAAGGCGCTTGCAAATGTATCTTGTACCTTCAGTTTCGTTTGCAGATGCTCGGAAACTCATACGGAGAGGGATTTTCAACTCCAGAGTCCGTAAAGGCACTTGCAAATGTGTCTTGTACCTTCAGTTTCGATTGCAGATGCTCGAAAATTCATACGAAGACGGATCTTCAACTCCAGAGTCCATAAAGGCGCTTGCAAATGTCTCTTGTACCTTCAGTTTCGTTTGCAGATGCTCGAAAATTCATACAAAGACGGATCTTCGAATCCAGAGTCCATAAAATCGCTTGCAAATGTTTATGTTACCTTCAGTTCCGTTCGTGGATGCTCGAAAATTCATACGAAGACGGATCTTCAACTCCAGAGTCCATAAAGGCGCTTGCGAATGTCTCTTGTACCTTCAGTTTCGTTCGTGGATGCTCGGAAATTCATACAGAGACGGATCTTCAACTCCAGATTCCATCAAAGCGCACGCAAATGTCTCTTGTACCTTCAGTTCTGTTTGCAGATGCTCGAAAATTCATACGAAGACTGATCTTCAACTCCAGAGTCCATAAAGGCGCTCGCAAATGTCTCTCGTACCTCCAGTTCCGTTCGTGGATGCTCGAAAATTCATACGAAGACGGATCTTCAACTCCAGAGTCCATAGAGGCGCTTGCGAATGTCTTTTGTACCTTCAGTTTCGTTCGTGGATGCTCGAAAATTCATACGGAGACGGATCTTCAACTCCAGAGTCCATAAAGGCGCTTGCAAATGTCTCTTGTACCTTCAGTTTCGTTCGTGGATGCTCGAAAATTCATACGAAGACGGATCTTCAACTACAGAGTCCATAAAATCGGTTGCAAATGTTTATGTTACCTTCAGTTTCGTTCGCGGATGCTCGAAAATTCATACGGAGACGGATCTTCAACTCCAGAGTCCATAAAGGCGCTTGCAAATGTCTCTTGTACCTTCAGTTTCATTCGTGGATGCTCGAAAATTCATATGAAGACGGATCTTCAACTACAGAGTCCATAAAATCGCTTGCAAATGTTTATGTTACCTTCAGTTTCGTTCGCGGATGCTCGAAAATTCACACGAAGACGGATCTTCAACTCCAGAGTCCATAAAGGCGCTTGCAAATGTCTCTTGTACCTTCAGTTCCGTTCGTGGATGCTCGAAAATTCATACGACGACGGATCTTCAACTCCAGAGTCCATGAAGGCGCTTGCGAATGTCTCTTGTACCTTCAGTTTCGTTCGTGGATGCTCGAAAATTCATACGGAGACGGATCTTCAACTCCAGAGTCCATCAAATCGCTTGCAAATGTCCTTTGTACCTTCAGTTTCGTTCGTGGATGCTCGAAAATTCATAAGGAGACGGATCTTCAACTCCAGAGTCCGTAAAGGCGCTTGCAAATGTCTCTTGTACCTTCAGTTTCGTTCGTGGATACTCGAAAATTCATACGAAGACGGAGCTTCAACTCCAGAGTCCATGAAGGCGCTTGCAAATGTCTTTTGTACCTTTAGTTTCGTTCGCGGATGCTCGAAAATTCATACGAAGACGGATATTCAACGCCAGAGTCCATAAAGGCGCTTGCAATTGTCTTTCGGACCTTCAGATTCGTTCGTGGATGCTCGAAAATTCATACGGAGACTGATCTTCAACTCCAGAGTCTATAAAGGCGCTTGCAAATGTCTCTCGTACCTTCTGTTTCGTTTGCGGATGCTCGAAAATTCATACGGAGACTGATCTTCAACTCTAGAGTCCATAAAGGCGCTTGCAAATGTCTCTTGTACCTTTAGTTTCGTTTGCAGATGCTCGAAAATTCATACGAAGACGGATCTTCAACTCCAAAGTCCATGAAGGCGCTTGCAATTGTCTTTTGGACCTTCAGATTCGTTCGTGGATGCTCGAAAATTCATACAGAGACTGATCTTCAACTCCAGAGTCCATAAAGGCGCTTGCAATTGTCTCTTGTACCTTCAGTTTCGTTTGCAGATGCTTGAAAATTATTACGAAGACGGATCTTCATCTCCAGAGTCCATGAAGGCGCTTGCAAATGTCTTTTGTACCTTCAGTTTCGTTCGTGGATGCTCGAAAATTCATACGGAGACGGATCTTCAACTCCAGAGTCCATAAAGGCGCTTGCAAATGTATCTTGTACCTTCAGTTTCGTTTGCAGATGCTCGAAAACTCATACGGAGAGGGATTTTCAACTCCAGAGTCCGTAAAGGCACTTGCAAATGTCTCTTGTACCTTCAGTTTCGATTGCAGATGCTCGAAAATTCATACGAAGACGGATCTTCAACTCCAGAGTCCATAAAGGCGCTTGCAAATGTCTCTTGTACCTTCAGTTTCGTTTGCAGATGCTCGAAAATTCATACAAAGACGGATCTTCGAATCCAGAGTCCATAAAATCGCTTGCAAATGTTTATGTTACCTTCAGTTCCGTTCGTGGATGCTCGAAAATTCATACGAAGACGGATCTTCAACTCCAGAGTCCATAAAGGCGCTTGCGAATGTCTCTTGTACCTTCAGTTTCGTTCGTGGATGCTCGGAAATTCATACAGAGACGGATCTTCAACTCCAGATTCCATCAAAGCGCACGCAAATGTCTCTTGTACCTTCAGTTCTGTTTGCAGATGCTCGAAAATTCATACGAAGACTGATCTTCAACTCCAGAGTCCATAAAGGCGCTTGCAAATGTCTCTTGTACCTTCAGTTTCGTTCGTGGATGCTCTAAAATTCATACGAAGACAGATCTTCAACTCCAGAGTCCATAAAGGCGCTTGCAAATGTCTCTTGTACCTTCAGATTCGGTCGTGGATGCTCGCAAATTCATACGAAGACGGATCTTCAACTCCAGAGTCCGTAAAGGCGCTTGCGAAAGTCTTTTGTACCTTCAGTTTCGTTTGCAGATGCTCGAAAATTCATACGAAGACGGATCTTCGAATCCAGAGTCCATAAAATCGCTTGCAAATGTTTATGTTACCTTCAGTTCCGTTCGTGGATGCTCGAAAATTCATACGAAGACGGATCTTTAACTCCAGAGTCCATAAAGGCGCTTGCGAATGTCTCTTGTACCTTCAGTTTCGTTCGTGGATGCTCGAAAATTCATACGAAGACGGATCTTCAACTCCAGATTCCATTAAGGCGCTTGCAAATGTCTCTTGTACCTTCAGTTTCGTTTGCAGATGCTCGGAAATTCATACGAAGACGGATCTTCATCTCCAGAGTCCATAAAATCGCTTGCAAATGTTTATGTTACCCACAGTTTCGTTCGTGGATGCTCGAAAATTCATACGGAGACGGATCTTCAACTCCAGAGTCCATCAAATCGCTTGCAAATGTCCTTTGTACCTTCAGTTTCGTTCGTGGATGCTCGAAAATTCATAAGGAGACGGATCTTCAACTCCAGAGTCCGTAAAGGCGCTTGCAAATGTCTCTTGTACCTTCAGTTTCGTTCGTGGATACTCGAAAATTCATACGAAGACGGAGCTTCAACTCCAGAGTCCATGAAGGCGCTTGCAAATGTCTTTTGTACCTTTAGTTTCGTTCGCGGATGCTCGAAAATTCATACGAAGACGGATATTCAACGCCAGAGTCCATGAAGGCGCTTGCAATTGTCTTTCGGACCTTCAGATTCGTTCGTGGATGCTCGAAAATTCATACGGAGACTGATCTTCAACTCCAGAGTCTATAAAGGCGCTTGCAAATGTCTCTCGTACCTTCTGTTTCGTTTGCGGATGCTCGAAAATTCATACGGAGACTGATCTTCAACTCTAGAGTCCATAAAGGCGCTTGCAAATGTCTCTTGTACCTTCAGTTTCGTTTGCAGATGCTCGAAAATTCATACGAAGACGGATCTTCAACTCCAAAGTCCATGAAGGCGCTTGCAATTGTCTTTTGGACCTTCAGATTCGTTCGTGGATGCTCGAAAATTCATACAGAGACTGATCTTCAACTCCAGAGTCCATAAAGGCGCTTGCAATTGTCTCGTGTACCTTCAGTTTCGTTTGCAGATGCTTGAAAATTATTACGAAGACGGATCTTCATCTCCAGAGTCCATGAAGGCGCTTGCAAATGTCTTTTGTACCTTCAGTTTCGTTCGTGGATGCTCGAAAATTCATACGGAGACGGATCTTCAACTCCAGAGTCCATAAAGGCGCTTGCAAATGTATCTTGTACCTTCAGTTTCGTTTGCAGATGCTCGAAAACTCATACGGAGAGGGATTTTCAACTCCAGAGTCCGTAAAGGCACTTGCAAATGTCTCTTGTACCTTCAGTTTCGATTGCAGATGCTCGAAAATTCATACGAAGACGGATCTTCAACTCCAGAGTCCATAAAGGCGCTTGCAAATGTCTCTTGTACCTTCAGTTTCGTTTGCAGATGCTCGAAAATTCATACAAAGACGGATCTTCGAATCCAGAGTCCATAAAATCGCTTGCAAATGTTTATGTTACCTTCAGTTCCGTTCGTGGATGCTCGAAAATTCATACGAAGACGGATCTTCAACTCCAGAGTCCATAAAGGCGCTTGCGAATGTCTCTTGTACCTTCAGTTTCGTTCGTGGATGCTCGGAAATTCATACAGAGACGGATCTTCAACTCCAGATTCCATCAAAGCGCACGCAAATGTCTCTTGTACCTTCAGTTCTGTTTGCAGATGCTCGGAAATTCATACGAAGACTGATCTTCAACTCCAGAGTCCATAAAGGCGCTTGCAAATGTCTCTTGTACCTTCAGTTTCGTTCGTGGATGCTCGAAAATTCATACGAAGACAGATCTTCAACTCCAGAGTCCATAACGGCGCTTGCAAATGTCTCTTGTACCTTCAGATTCGGTCGTGGATGCTCGCAAATTCATACGAAGACGGATCTTCAACTCCAGAGTCCGTAAAGGCGCTTGCGAAAGTCTTTTGTACCTTCAGTTTCGTTTGCAGATGCTCGAAAATTCATACGAAGACGGATCTTCGAATCCAGAGTCCATAAAATCGCTTGCAAATGTTTATGTTACCTTCAGTTCCGTTCGTGGATGCTCGAAAATTCATACGAAGACGGATCTTTAACTCCAGAGTCCATAAAGGCGCTTGCGAATGTCTCTTGTACCTTCAGTTTCGTTCGTGGATGCTCGAAAATTCATACGAAGACGGATCTTCAACTCCAGATTCCATTAAGGCGCTTGCAAATGTCTCTTGTACCTTCAGTTTCGTTTGCAGATGCTCGGAAATTCATACGAAGACGGATCTTCATCTCCAGAGTCCATAAAATCGCTTGCAAATGTTTATGTTACCCACAGTTTCGTTCGTGGATGCTCGAAAATTCATACGGAGACGGATCTTCAACTCCAGAGTCCATCAAATCGCTTGCAAATGTCCTTTGTACCTTCAGTTTCGTTCGTGGATGCTCGAAAATTCATAAGGAGACGGATCTTCAACTCCAGAGTCCGTAAAGGCGCTTGCAAATGTCTCTTGTACCTTCAGTTTCGTTCGTGGATACTCGAAAATTCATACGAAGACGGAGCTTCAACTCCAGAGTCCATGAAGGCGCTTGCAAATGTCTTTTGTACCTTTAGTTTCGTTCGCGGATGCTCGAAAATTCATACAAAGACGGATATTCAACGCCAGAGTCCATGAAGGCGCTTGCAATTGTCTTTCGGACCTTCAGATTCGTTCGTGGATGCTCGAAAATTCATACGGAGACTGATCTTCAACTCCAGAGTCTATAAAGGCGCTTGCAAATGTCTCTCGTACCTTCTGTTTCGTTTGCGGATGCTCGAAAATTCATACGGAGACTGATCTTCAACTCTAGAGTCCATAAAGGCGCTTGCAAATGTCTCTTGTACCTTCAGTTTCGTTTGCAGATGCTCGAAAACTCATACGGAGAGGGATTTTCAACTCCAGAGTCCGTAAAGGCACTTGCAAATGTCTCTTGTACCTTCAGTTTCGATTGCAGATGCTCGAAAATTCATACGAAGACGGATCTTCAACTCCAGAGTCCATAAAGGCGCTTGCAAATGTCTCTTGTACCTTCAGTTTCGTTTGCAGATGCTCGAAAATTCATACAAAGACGGATCTTCGAATCCAGAGTCCATAAAATCGCTTGCAAATGTTTATGTTACCTTCAGTTCCGTTCGTGGATGCTCGAAAATTCATACGAAGACGGATCTTCAACTCCAGAGTCCATAAAGGCGCTTGCGAATGTCTCTTGTACCTTCAGTTTCGTTCGTGGATGCTCGGAAATTCATACAGAGACGGATCTTCAACTCCAGATTCCATCAAAGCGCACGCAAATGTCTCTTGTACCTTCAGTTCTGTTTGCAGATGCTCGAAAATTCATACGAAGACTGATCTTCAACTCCAGAGTCCATAAAGGCGCTTGCAAATGTCTCTTGTACCTTCAGTTTCGTTCGTGGATGCTCGAAAATTCATACGAAGACAGATCTTCAACTCCAGAGTCCATAAAGGCGCTTGCAAATGTCTCTTGTACCTTCAGATTCGGTCGTGGATGCTCGCAAATTCATACGAAGACGGATCTTCAACTCCAGAGTCCGTAAAGGCGCTTGCGAAAGTCTTTTGTACCTTCAGTTTCGTTTGCAGATGCTCGAAAATTCATACGAAGACGGATCTTCGAATCCAGAGTCCATAAAATCGCTTGCAAATGTTTATGTTACCTTCAGTTCCGTTCGTGGATGCTCGAAAATTCATACGAAGACGGATCTTTAACTCCAGAGTCCATAAAGGCGCTTGCGAATGTCTCTTGTACCTTCAGTTTCGTTCGTGGATGCTCGAAAATTCATACGAAGACGGATCTTCAACTCCAGATTCCATTAAGGCGCTTGCAAATGTCTCTTGTACCTTCAGTTTCGTTTGCAGATGCTCGGAAATTCATACGAAGACGGATCTTCATCTCGTGAGTCCATAAAATCGCTTGCAAATGTTTATGTTACCCACAGTTTCGTTCGTGGATGCTCGAAAATTCATACGAAGACGGATCTTCAACTCCAGAGTCCATAAAGGCGCTTGCAAATGTCTTTTGTACATTCAGTTTCGGTCGTGGATGCTCGAAAATTCATACGAAGACGGATCTTCAACTCCAGAGTCCATGAAGGCGCTTGCAAACGTCTCTTGTACCTTCAGTTTCGTTTGCGGATGCTCGAAAATTCATACGAAGACGGATCTTCAACTCCAGAGTCGATAAAGGCGCTTGCAAATGTCTCTTGTACCTCCAGTTTCGTTTGCAGATGCTCGAAAATTCATACGAAGACGGATCTTTAACTCCAGAGTCCATAAAGGCGCTTGCAAATGTCTGTTGTACCTTCAGTTTCGTTCGTGGATGCTCGAAAATTCATACGGAGACGGATCTTCAACTCCAGAGTCCATAAAGGCGCTTGCAAATGTCTCTTGTACCTTCAGTTTCGTTTGCAGATGCTCGAAAATTCATACGAAGACGGATCTTCAACTCCAGAGTCCATAAAGGCGCTTGCAAATGTCTTTTGTACCTTCAGTTTCGTTCGTGGATGCTCGAAAATTCATACGGAGAGGGATCTTCAACTCCAGAGTCCGTAAAGGCACTTGCAAATGTCTCTTGTACCTTCAGTTTCGTTTGCAGATGCTCGAAAATTCATACGAA
Source organism: Phymatocera aterrima (assembly GCA_963170745.1). NCBI lineage: Eukaryota > Metazoa > Arthropoda > Insecta > Hymenoptera > Tenthredinidae > Phymatocera > Phymatocera aterrima. Next base: position 15,942,806 of record OY720664.1, read on the forward strand.
GACGGATCTTTAACTCCAGAGTCCATAAAGGCACTTGCAAATGTCTCATGTACCTTCAGTTTCGTTTGCAGATGCTCGAAAATTCATACGAAGACGGATCTTCGAATCCAGAGTCCATAAAATCGCTTGCAAATGTTTATGTTACCTTCAGTTCCGTTCGTGGATGCTCGAAAATTCATACGAAGACGGATCTTCAACTCCAGAGTCCATAAAGGCGCTTGCGAATGTCTCTTGTACCTTCAGTTTCGTTCGTGGATGCTCGGAAATTCATACAGAGACGGATCTTCAACTCCAGATTCCATCGAAGCGCATGCAAATGTCTCTTGTACCTCCAGTTCTGTTTGCATATGCTCGAAAATTCATACGGAGACTGATCTTCAACTCCAGAGTCCATCAAGGCGCTTGCAAATGTCTCTTGTACCCTCAGTTTCGATCGTGGATGCTCGAAAATTCATACGAAGACGGATCTTCAACTCCAGAATTCATAATGGCGCTTGCAAATGTCTCTTGTACCTTCAGATTCGTTTGCAGATGCTCGAAAATTCATACGAAGACGGATCTTCGAATCCAGAGTCCATAAAATCGCTTGCAAATGTTTATGTTACCTTCAGTTCCGTTCGTGGATGCTCGAAAATTCATACGAAGACGGATCTTCAACTCCAGAGTCCATAAAGGCGCTTGCGAATGTCTCTTGTACCTTCAGTTTCGTTCGTGGATGCTCGGAAATTCATACAGAGACGGATCTTCAACTCCAGATTTCATCAAAACGCACGCAAATGTCTCTTGTACCTTCAGTTCTGTTTGCAGATGCTCGAAAATTCATACGAAGACTGATCTTCAACTCCAGAGTCCATCAAGGCGCTTGCAAATGTCTCTTGTACCCTCAGTTTCGTTCGTGGATGCTCGAAAATTCATACGAAGACGGATCTTCAACTCCAGAGTCCATAAAGGCGCTTGCAAATGTCTCTTGTACCTTCAGCTTCGTTTGTAGTTGCTTGAAAATTCATACGAAGACGGATCTTCAACTCCAGAGTCCATAAAATCGCTTGCAAATGTTTATGTTACCTTCAGTTTCGTTCGTGGATGCTCGAAAATTCATACGACGACGGATTTTCAACTCCAGATTTCATAGAAGCGCTTGCAAATGTCTCTTGTACCTTCAGTTTCGTTCGTGGATGCTCGAAAATTCATACGAAGACGGATCTTTAGCTCCAGAGTCCATAAAGGCGCTTGCAAATGTCTCTTGTATCTTCAGATTCGTTCGTGGATGCTCGCAAATTCATACGAAGACGGATCTTCAACTCCAGAGTCCGTAAAGGCGCTTGCGAAAGTCTTTTGTACCTTCAGTTTCGTTTGCAGATGCTCGAAAATTCATACGAAGACGGATCTTCGAATCCAGAGTCCATAAAATCGCTTGCAAATGTTTATGTTACCTTCAGTTTCGTTCGTGGATGCTCGAAAATTCATACGACGACGGATCTTCAACTCCAGATTTCATAGAAGCGCTTGCAAATGTCTCTTGTACCTTCAGTTTCGTTCGTGGATGCTCGAAAATTCATACGAAGACGGATCTTTAGCTCCAGAGTCCATAAAGGCGCTTGCAAATGTCTCTTGTACCTTCAGTTCCGTTCGTGGATGCTCGAAAATTCATACGAAGACGGATCTTTAACTCCAGAGTCCATAAAGGCGCTTGCGAATGTCTCTTGTACCTTCAGTTTCGTTCGTGGATGCTCGAAAATTCATACGAAGACGGATCTTCAACTCCAGATTCCATTAAGGCGCTTGCAAATGTCTCTTGTACCTTCAGTTTCGTTTGCAGATGCTCGGAAATTCATACGAAGACGGATCTTTAACTCCAGAGTCCATAAAGGCGCTTGCAAATGTCTTTTGTACCTTCAGTTTCGGTCGTGGATGCTTGAAAATTCATACGAAGACGGATCTTCATCTCCAGAGTCCATAAAATCGCTTGCGAATGTTTATGTTACCCACAGTTTCGTTCGTGGATGCTCGAAAATTCATACGAAGACGGATCTTCAACTCCAGAGTCCATAAAGGCGCTTGCAAATGTCTTCTGTACCTTCAGTTTCGGTCGTGGATGCTCGAAAATTCATACGAAGACGGATCCTCAACTCCAGAGTCCATGAAGGCGCTTGCAAATGTCTCTTGTACCTTCAGTTTCGTTTGCGGATGCTCGAAAATTCATACGAAGACGGATCTTCAACTCCAGAGTCGATAAAGGCGCTTGCAAATGTCTCTTGTACCTCCAGTTTCGTTTGCAGATGCTCGAAAATTCATACGAAGACGGATCTTTAACTCCATAGTCCATAAAGGCGCTTGCAAATTTCTCTTGTACCTTCAGTTTCGTTCGTGGATGCTCGAAAATTCATACGGAGACGGATCTTCAACTCCAGAGTCCATAAAGGCGCTTGCAAATGTCTTTTGTACCTTCTGTTTTGTTTGCAGATGCTCGAAAATTCATACGGAGACTGATCTTCAACTCCAGAGTCCATGAAGGCGCTTGCAAATGTCTCTTGTACCTTCAGTTTCGTTTGCAGATGCTCGAAAATTCATACGAAGACGGATCTTCAACTCCAGAGTCCATGAAGGCGCTTGCAATTGTCTTTTGGACCTTCAGATTCGTTCGTGGATGCTCGAAAATTCATACGGAGACTGATCTTCAACTCCAGAGTCCATAGAGGCACTTGCAAATGTCTCTTGTACCTTCAGTTTCGTTTGCAGATGCTCGAAAATCAATACGAAGACGGATCTTCAACTCCAGAGTCCATGAAGGCGCTTGCAAATGTCTTTTGTACCTTCAGTTTCGTTCGTGGATACTCGAAAATTCATACGGAGACGGATCTTCAACTCCAGAGTCCATAAAGGCGCTTGCAAATGTCTCTTGTACCTTCAGTTTCGTTTGCAGATGCTCGAAAATTCATACGACGACGGATCTTCAACTCCAGAGTCCATAAAGGCGCTTGCAAATGTCTTTTGTACCTTCAGTTTCGTTCGTGGATGCTCGAAAATTCATACGGAGAGGGATCTTCAACTCCAGAGTCCGTAAAGGCACTTGCAAATGTCTCTTGTACCTTCAGTTTCGTTTGCAGATGCTCGAAAATTCATACGAAGACGGATCTTCAACTCCAGAGTCCATAAAGGCGCTTGCAAATGTCTCTTGTACCTTCAGTTTCGTTTGCAGATGCTCGAAAATTCATACGAAGACGGATCTTCGAATCCAGAGTCCATAAAATCGCTTGCAAATGTTTATGTTACCTTCAGTTCCGTTCGTGGATGCTCGAAAATTCATACGAAGACGGATCTTCAACTCCAGAGTCCATAAAGGCGCTTGCGAATGTCTCTTGTACCTTCAGTTTCGTTCGTGGATGCTCGGAAATTCATACAGAGACGGATCTTCAACTCCAGATTCCATCAAAGCGCATGCAAATGTCTCTTGTACCTCCAGTTCTGTTTGCATATGCTCGAAAATTCATACGAAGACTGATCTTCAACTCCAGAGTCCATCAAGGCGCTTGCAAATGTCTCTTGTACCTTCAGTTTCGTTTGTAGTTGCTCGAAAATTCATACGGAGACGGATCTTCAACTCCAGAGTCCATGAAGGCGCGTGCAAATGTCTCTTGTACCTTCAGTTTCGTTTGCAGATGCTCGAAAATTCATACGAAGACGGATCTTCAACTCCAGAGTCCATGAAGGCGCTTGCAATTGTCTTTTGGACCTTCAGATTCGTTCGTGGATGCTCGAAAATTCATACGGAGACTGATCTTCAACTCCAGAGTCCATAGAGGCGCTTGCAAATGTCTCTTGTACCTTCAGTTCCGTTTGCAGATGCTCGAAAATTAATACGAAGACGGATCTTCAACTCCAGAGTCCATGAAGGCGCTTGCAAATGTCTTTTGTACCTTCAGTTTCGTTCGTGGATGCTCGAAAATTCATACGGAGACGGATCTTCAACTCCAGAGTCCATAAAGGCGCTTGCAAATGTCTTTTGTACCTTCAGTTTCGTTTGCAGATGCTCGAAAATTCATACGAAGACGGATCTTCAACTCCAGAGTCCATAAAGGCGCTTGCAAATGTCTTTTGTACCTTCAGTTTCGTTCGTGGATGCTCGAAAATTCATACGGAGAGGGATCTTCAACTCCAGAGTCCGTAAAGGCACTTGCAAATGTCTCTTGTACCTTCAGTTTCGTTTGCAGATGCTCGAAAATTCATACGAAGACGGATCTTCAACTCCAGAGTCCATAAAGGCACTTGCAAATGTCTCTTGTACCTTCAGTTTCGTTTGCAGATGCTCGAAAATTCATACGAAGACGGTTTTTCGAATCCAGAGTCCATAAAATCGCTTGCAAATGTTTATGTTACCTTCAGTTCCGTTCGTGGATGCTCGAAAATTCATACGAAGACGGATCTTCAACTCCAGAGTCCATAAAGGCGCTTGCGAATGTCTCTTGTACCTTCAGTTTCGTTCGTGGATGCTCGGAAATTCATACAGAGACGGATCTTCAACTCCAGATTCCATCGAAGCGCATGCAAATGTCTCTTGTACCTCCAGTTCTGTTTGCATATGCTCGAAAATTCATACGAAGACTGATCTTCAACTCCAGAGTCCATCAAGGCGCTTGCAAATGTCTCTTGTACCCTCAGTTTCGATCGTGGATGCTCGAAAATTCATACGAAGACGGATCTCCAACTCCAGATTTCATAATGGCGCTTGCAAATGTCTCTTGTACCTTCAGATTCGTTTGCAGATGCTCGAAAATTCATACGAAGACGGATCTTCGAATCCAGAGTCCATAAAATCGCTTGCAAATGTTTATGTTACCTTCAGTTCCGTTCGTGGATGCTCGAAAATTCATACGAAGACGGATCTTCAACTCCAGAGTCCATAAAGGCGCTTGCGAATGTCTCTTGTACCTTCAGTTTCGTTCGTGGATGCTCGGAAATTCATACAGAGACGGATCTTCAACTCCAGATTTCATCAAAGCGCACGCAAATGTCTCTTGTACCTTCAGTTCTGTTTGCAGATGCTCGAAAATTCATACGAAGACTGATCTTCAACTCCAGAGTCCATCAAGGCGCTTGCAAATGTCTCTTGTACCCTCAGTTTCGTTCGTGGATGCTCGAAAATTCATACGAAGACGGATCTTCAACTCCAGAGTCCATAAAGGCGCTTGCAAATGTCTCTTGTACCTTCAGTTTCGTTTGTAGTTGCTCGAAAATTCATACGAAGACGGATCTTCAACTCCAGAGTCCATAAAATCGCTTGCAAATGTTTATGTTACCTTCAGTTTCGATCGTGGATGCTCGAAAATTCATACGAAGACGGATCTTCAACTCCAGAGTCCATAAAGGCGCTTGCAAATGTCTCTTGTACCTTCAGTTTTGTTTGTAGTTGCTCGAAAATTCATACGAAGACAGATCTTCAACTCCAGAGTCCATAAAATCGCTTGCAAATGTTTATGTTACCTTCAGTTTCGTTCGTGGATGCTCGAAAATTCATACGACGACGGATCTTCAACTCCAGATTTCATAGAAGCTCTTGCAAATGTCTCTTGTACCTTCAGTTTCGTTCGTGGATGCTCGAAAATTCATACGAAGACGGATCTTTAGCTCCAGAGTCCATAAAGGCGCTTGCAAATGTCTCTTGTACCTTCAGATTCGTTCGTGGATGCTCGCAAATTCATACGAAGACGGATCTTCAACTCCAGAGTCCGTAAAGGCGCTTGCGAAAGTCTTTTGTACCTTCAGCTTCGTTTGCAGATGCTCGAAAATTCATACGAAGACGGATCTTCGAATCCAGAGTCCATAAAATCGCTTGCAAATGTTTATGTTACCTTCAGTTTCGTTCGTGGATGCTCGAAAATTCATACGACGACGGATCTTCAACTCCAGATTTCATAGAAGCGCTTGCAAATGTCTCTTGTACCTTCAGTTTCGTTCGTGGATGCTCGAAAATTCATACGAAGACGGATTTTTAGCTCCAGAGTCCATAAAGGCGCTTGCAAATGTCTCTTGTACCTTCAGTTCCGTTCGTGGATGCTCGAAAATTCATACGAAGACGGATCTTTAACTCCAGAGTCCATAAAGGCGCTTGCGAATGTCTCTTGTACCTTCAGTTTCGTTCGTGGATGCTCGAAAATTCATACGAAGACGGATCTTCGAATCCAGAGTCCATAAAATCGCTTGCAAATGTTTATGTTACCTTCAGTTCCGTTCGTGGATGCTCGAAAATTCATACGAAGACGGATCTTCAACTCCAGAGTCCATAAAGGCGCTTGCGAATGTCTCTTGTACCTTCAGTTTCGTTCGTGGATGCTCGGAAATTCATACAGAGACGGATCTTCAACTCCAGATTTCATCAAAGCGCACGCAAATGTCTCTTGTACCTTCAGTTCTGTTTGCAGATGCTCGAAAATTCATACGAAGACTGATCTTCAACTCCAGAGTCCATCAAGGCGCTTGCAAATGTCTCTTGTACCCTCAGTTTCGTTCGTGGATGCTCGAAAATTCATACGAAGACGGATCCTCAACTCCAGAGTCCATAAAGGCGCTTGCAAATGTCTCTTGTACCTTCAGTTTCGTTTGTAGTTGCTCGAAAATTCATACGAAGACGGATCTTCAACTCCAGAGTCCATAAAATCGCTTGCAAATGTTTATGTTACCTTCAGTTTCGATCGTGGATGCTCGAAAATTCATACGAAGGCGGATCTTCAACTCCAGAGTCCATAAAGGCGCTTGCAAATGTCTCTTGTACCTTCAGTTTCGTTTGTAGTTGCTCGAAAATTCATACGAAGACAGATCTTCAACTCCAGAGTCCATAAAATCGCTTGCAAATGTTTATGTTACCTTCAGTTTCGTTCGTGGATGCTCGAAAATTCATACGACGACGGATCTTCAACTCCAGATTTCATAGAAGCGCTTGCAAATGTCTCTTGTACCTTCAGTTTCGTTCGTGGATGCTCGAAAATTCATACGAAGACGGATCTTTAGCTCCAGAGTCCATAAAGGCGCTTGCAAATGTCTCTTGTACCTTCAGATTCGTTCGTGGATGCTCGCAAATTCATACGAAGACGGATCTTCAACTCCAGAGTCCGTAAAGGCGCTTGCGAAAGTCTTTTGTACCTTCAGCTTCGTTTGCAGATGCTCGAAAATTCATACGAAGACGGATCTTCGAATCCGGAGTCCATAAAATCGCTTGCAAATGTTTATGTTACCTTCAGTTTCGTTCGTGGATGCTCGAAAATTCATACGACGACGGATCTTCAACTCCAGATTTCATAGAAGCGCTTGCAAATGTCTCTTGTACCTTCAGTTTCGTTCGTGGATGCTCGAAAATTCATACGAAGACGGATCTTTAGCTCCAGAGTCCATAAAGGCGCTTGCAAATGTCTCTTGTACCTTCAGTTCCGTTCGTGGATGCTCGAAAATTCATACGAAGACGGATCTTTAACTCCAGAGTCCATAAAGGCGCTTGCGAATGTCTCTTGTACCTTCAGTTTCGTTCGTGGATGCTCGAAAATTCATACGAAGACGGATCTTCAACTCCAGATTCCATTAAGGCGCTTGCAAATGTCTCTTGTACCTTCAGTTTCGTTTGCAGATGCTCGGAAATTCATACGAAGACGGATCTTTAACTCCAGAGTCCATAAAGGCGCTTGCAAATGTCTTTTGTACCTTCAGTTTCGGTCGTGGATGCTTGAAAATTCATACGAAGACGGATCTTCATCTCCAGAGTCCATAAAATCGCTTGCGAATGTTTATGTTACCCACAGTTTCGTTCGTGGATGCTCGAAAATTCATACGAAGACGGATCTTCAACTCCAGAGTCCATAAAGGCGCTTGCAAATGTCTTTTGTACCTTCAGTTTCGGTCGTGGATGCTCGAAAATTCATACGAAGACGGATCCTCAACTCCAGAGTCCATGAAGGCGCTTGCAAATGTCTCTTGTACCTTCAGTTTCGTTTGCGGATGCTCGAAAATTCATACGAAGACGAATCTTCAACTCCAGAGTCGATAAAGGCGCTTGCAAATGTCTCTTGTACCTCCAGTTTCGTTTGCAGATGCTCGAAAATTCATACGAAGACGGATCTTTAACTCCAGAGTCCATAAAGGCGCTTGCAAATTTCTCTTGTACCTTCAGTTTCGTTCGTGGATGCTCGAAAATTCATACGGAGACGGATCTTCAACTCCAGAGTCCATAAAGGCGCTTGCGAATGTCTTTTGTACCTTCAGTTTCGTTCGTGGATGCTCGAAAATTCATACGAAGACGGATCTTCAACTCCAGAGTCCATAAAGGCGCTTGCAAATGTCTTTTGTACCTTCTGTTTTGTTTGCAGATGCTCGAAAATTCATACGGAGACTGATCTTCAACTCCAGAGTCCATGAAGGCGCTTGCAAATGTCTCTTGTACCTTCAGTTTCGTTTGCAGATGCTCGAAAATTCATACGAAGACGGATCTTCAACTCCAGAGTCCATGAAGGCGCTTGCAATTGTGTTTTGGACCTTCAGATTCGTTCGTGGATGCTCGAAAATTCATACGGAGACTGATCTTCAACTCCAGAGTCCATAGAGGCGCTTGCAAATGTCTCTTGTACCTTCAGTTTCGTTTGCAGATGCTCGAAAATTAATACGAAGACGGATCTTCAACTCCAGAGTCCATGAAGGCGCTTGCAAATGTCTTTTGTACCTTCAGTTTCGTTCGTGGATACTCGAAAATTCATACGGAGACGGATCTTCAACTCCAGAGTCCATAAAGGCGCTTGCAAATGTCTCTTGTACCTTCAGTTTCGTTTGCAGATGCTCGAAAATTCATACGACGACGGATCTTCAACTCCAGAGTCCATAAAGGCGCTTGCAAATGTCTCTTGTACCTTCAGTTTCGTTTGCAGATGCTCGAAAATTCATACGAAGACGGATCTTCAACTCCAGAGTCCATAAAGGCGCTTGCAAATGTCTCTTGTACCTTCAGTTTCGTTTGCAGATGCTCGAAAATTCATACGAAGACGGATCTTCGAATCCAGAGTCCATAAAATCGCTTGCAAATGTTTATGTTACCTTCAGTTCCGTTCGTGGATGCTCGAAAATTCATACGAAGACGGATCTTCAACTCCAGAGTCCATAAAGGCGCTTGCGAATGTCTCTTGTACCTTCAGTTTCGTTCGTGGATGCTCGGAAATTCATACAGAGACGGATCTTCAACTCCAGATTCCATCAAAGCGCATGCAAATGTCTCTTGTACCTCCAGTTCTGTTTGCATATGCTCGAAAATTCATACGAAGACTGATCTCCAACTCCAGAGTCCATCAAGGCGCTTGCAAATGTCTCTTGTACCCTCAGTTTCGTTCGTGGATGCTCGAAAATTCATACGAAGACGGATCTTCAACTCCAGAGTCCATAAAGGCGCTTGCAAATGTCTCTTGTACCTTCAGTTTCGTTTGTAGTTGCTCGAAAATTCATACGAAGACGGATCTTCAACTCCAGAGTCCATAAAATCGCTTGCAAATGTTTATGTTACCTTCAGTTTCGATCGTGGATGCTCGAAAATTCATATGAAGACGGATCTTCGACTCCAGAGTCCATAAAGGCGCTTGCAAATGTCTCTTGTACCTTCAGTTTTGTTTGTAGTTACTCGAAAATTCATACGAAGACAGATCTTCAACTCCAGAGTCCATAAAATCGCTTGCAAATGTTTATGTTACCTTCAGTTTCGTTCGTGGATGCTCGAAAATTCATACGACGACGGATCTTCAACTCCAGAGTCCATAAAGGCGCTTGCAAATTTCTCTTGTACCTTCAGTTTCGTTCGTGGATGCTCGAAAATTCATACGGAGACGGATCTTCAACTCCAGAGTCCATAAAGGCGCTTGCAAATGTCTTTTGTACCTTCAGTTTCGTTCGTGGATGCTCGAAAATTCATACGAAGACGGATCTTCAACTCCCGAGTCCATAAAGGCGCTTGCAAATGTCTTTTGTACCTTCTGTTTTGTTTGCAGATGCTCGAAAATTCATACGGAGACTGATCTTCAACTCCAGAGTCCATGAAGGCGCTTGCAAATGTCTCGTGTACCTTCAGTTTCGTTTGCAGATGCTCGAAAATTCATACGAAGACGGATCTTCAACTCCAGAGTCCATGAAGGCGCTTGCAATTGTCTTTTGGACCTTCAGATTCGTTCGTGGATGCTCGAAAATTCATACGGAGACTGATCTTCAACTCCAGAGTCCATAGAGGCGCTTGCAAATGTCTCTTGTACCTTCAGTTTCGTTTGCAGATGCTCGAAAATTCATACGAAGACGGATCTTCAACTCCAGAGTCCATGAAGGCGCTTGCAAATGTCTTTTGTACCTTCAGTTTCGTTCGTGGATACTCGAAAATTCATACGAAGACGGATCTTCAACTCCAGAGTCCATAAAATCGCTTGCAAATGTTTATGTTACCTTCAGTTTCGATCGTGGATGCTCGAAAATTCATATGAAGACGGATCTTCAACTCCAGAGTCCATAAAGGCGCTTGCAAATGTCTCTTGTACCTTCAGTTTTGTTTGTAGTTGCTCGAAAATTCATACGAAGACAGATCTTCAACTCCAGAGTCCATAAAATCGCTTGCAAATGTTTATGTTACCTTCAGTTTCGTTCGTGGATGCTCGAAAATTCATACGACGACGGATCTTCAACTCCAGAGTTCATAAAAGCGCTTGCAAATGTCTCTTGTACCTTCAGTTTCGTTCGTGGATGCTCGAAAATTCATACGAAGACGGATCTTTAGCTCCAGAGTCCATAAAGGCGCTTGCAAATGTCTCATGTACCTTCAGATTCGTTCGTGGATGCTCGCAAATTCATACGAAGACGGATCTTCAACTCCAGAGTCCATAAAGGCGCTTGCAAATGTCTCTTGTACCTTCAGTTTCGTTTGCAGATGCTCGAAAATTCATACGACGACGGATCTTCAACTCCAGAGTCCATAAAGGCGCTTGCAAATGTCTTTTGTACCTTCAGTTTCGTTCGTGGATGCTCGAAAATTCATACGAAGAGGGATCTTCAACTCCAGAGTCCGTAAAGGCACTTGCAAATGTCTCTTGTACCTCCAGTTTCGTTTGCAGATGCTCGAAAATTCATACGAAGACGGATCTTCAACTCCAGAGTCCATAAAGGCGCTTGCAAATGTCTCTTGTACCTTCAGTTTCGTTTGCAGATGCTCGAAAATTCATACGAAGACGGATCTTCGAATCCAGAGTCCATAAAATCGCTTGCAAATGTTTATGTTACCTTCAGTTCCGTTCGTGGATGCTCGAAAATTCATACGAAGACGGATCTTCAACTCCAGAGTCCATAAAGGCGCTTGCGAATGTCTCTTGTACCTTCAGTTTCGTTCGTGGATGCTCGGAAATTCATACAGAGACGGATCTTCAACTCCAGATTCCATCAAAGCGCATGCAAATGTCTCTTGTACCTCCAGTTCTGTTTGCATATGCTCGAAAATTCATACGAAGACTGATCTTCAACTCCAGAGTCCATCAAGGCGCTTGCAAATGTCTCTTGTACCCTCAGTTTCGTTCGTGGATGCTCGAAAATTCATACGAAGACGGATCTTCAACTCCAGAGTCCATAAAGGCGCTTGCAAATGTCTCTTGTACCTTCAGTTTCGTTTGTAGTTGCTCGAAAATTCATACGAAGACGGATCTTCAACTCCAGAGTCCATAAAATCGCTTGCAAATGTTTATGTTACCTTCAGTTTCGATCGTGGATGCTCGAAAATTCATACGAAGACGGATCTTCAACTCCAGAGTCCATAAAGGCGCTTGCAAATGTCTCTTGTACCTTCAGTTTTGTTTGTAGTTGCTCGAAAATTCATACGAAGACAGATCTTCAACTCCAGAGTCCATAAAATCGCTTGCAAATGTTTATGTTACCTTCAGTTTCGTTCGTGGATGCTCGAAAATTCATACGACGACGGATCTTCAACTCCAGAGTTCATAAAAGCGCTTGCAAATGTCTCTTGTACCTTCAGTTTCGTTCGTGGATGCTCGAAAATTCATACGAAGACGGATCTTTAGCTCCAGAGTCCATAAAGGCGCTTGCAAATGTCTCATGTACCTTCAGATTCGTTCGTGGATGCTCGCAAATTCATACGAAGACGGATCTTCAACTCCAGAGTCCATAAAGGCGCTTGCAAAAGTCGTTTGTACCTTCAGTTTCGTTTGCAGATGCTCGAAAATTCATACGAAGACGGATCTTCGAATCCAGAGTCCATAAAATCGCTTGCAAATGTTTATGTTACCTTCAGTTCCGTTCGTGGATGCTCGAAAATTCATACGAAGACGGATCTTCAACTCCAGCGTCCATAAAGGCGCTTGCGAATGTCTCTTGTACCTTCAGTTTCGTTCGTGGACGCTCGAAAATTCATACGAAGACGGATCTTCAACTCCAGAGTCCATAAAATCGCTTGCAAATGTTTATGTTACCTTCAGTTTCGATCGTGGATGCTCGAAAATTCATATGAAGACGGATCTTCGACTCCAGAGTCCATAAAGGCGCTTGCAAATGTCTCTTGTACCTTCAGTTTTGTTTGTAGTTACTCGAACATTCATACGAAGACAGATCTTCAACTCCAGAGTACATAAAATCGCTTGCAAATGTTTATGTTACCTTCAGTTTCGTTCGTGGATGCTCGAAAATTCATACGACGACGGATCTTCAACTCCAGAGTCCATAAAGGCGCTTGCAAATTTCTCTTGTACCTTCAGTTTCGTTCGTGGATGCTCGAAAATTCATACGGAGACGGATCTTCAACTCCAGAGTCCATAAAGGCGCTTGCAAATGTCTTTTGTACCTTCAGTTTCGTTCGTGGATGCTCGAAAATTCATACGAAGACGGATCTTCAACTCCCGAGTCCATAAAGGCGCTTGCAAATGTCTTTTGTACCTTCTGTTTTGTTTGCAGATGCTCGAAAATTCATACGGAGACTGATCTTCAACTCCAGAGTCCATGAAGGCGCTTGCAAATGTCTCGTGTACCTTCAGTTTCGTTTGCAGATGCTCGAAAATTCATACGAAGACGGATCTTCAACTCCAGAGTCCATGAAGGCGCTTGCAATTGTCTTTTGGACCTTCAGATTCGTTCGTGGATGCTCGAAAATTCATACGGAGACTGATCTTCAACTCCAGAGTCCATAGAGGCGCTTGCAAATGTCTCTTGTACCTTCAGTTTCGTTTGCAGATGCTCGAAAATTCATACGAAGACGGATCTTCAACTCCAGAGTCCATGAAGGCGCTTGCAAATGTCTTTTGTACCTTCAGTTTCGTTCGTGGATACTCGAAAATTCATACGAAGACGGATCTTCAACTCCAGAGTCCATAAAATCGCTTGCAAATGTTTATGTTACCTTCAGTTTCGATCGTGGATGCTCGAAAATTCATATGAAGACGGATCTTCAACTCCAGAGTCCATAAAGGCGCTTGCAAATGTCTCTTGTACCTTCAGTTTTGTTTGTAGTTGCTCGAAAATTCATACGAAGACAGATCTTCAACTCCAGAGTCCATAAAATCGCTTGCAAATGTTTATGTTACCTTCAGTTTCGTTCGTGGATGCTCGAAAATTCATACGACGACGGATCTTCAACTCCAGAGTTCATAAAAGCGCTTGCAAATGTCTCTTGTACCTTCAGTTTCGTTCGTGGATGCTCGAAAATTCATACGAAGACGGATCTTTAGCTCCAGAGTCCATAAAGGCGCTTGCAAATGTCTCATGTACCTTCAGATTCGTTCGTGGATGCTCGCAAATTCATACGAAGACGGATCTTCAACTCCAGAGTCCATAAAGGCGCTTGCAAATGTCTCTTGTACCTTCAGTTTCGTTTGCAGATGCTCGAAAATTCATACGACGACGGATCTTCAACTCCAGAGTCCATAAAGGCGCTTGCAAATGTCTTTTGTACCTTCAGTTTCGTTCGTGGATGCTCGAAAATTCATACGAAGAGGGATCTTCAACTCCAGAGTCCGTAAAGGCACTTGCAAATGTCTCTTGTACCTCCAGTTTCGTTTGCAGATGCTCGAAAATTCATACGAAGACGGATCTTCAACTCCAGAGTCCATAAAGGCGCTTGCAAATGTCTCTTGTACCTTCAGTTTCGTTTGCAGATGCTCGAAAATTCATACGAAGACGGATCTTCGAATCCAGAGTCCATAAAATCGCTTGCAAATGTTTATGTTACCTTCAGTTCCGTTCGTGGATGCTCGAAAATTCATACGAAGACGGATCTTCAACTCCAGAGTCCATAAAGGCGCTTGCGAATGTCTCTTGTACCTTCAGTTTCGTTCGTGGATGCTCGGAAATTCATACAGAGACGGATCTTCAACTCCAGATTCCATCAAAGCGCATGCAAATGTCTCTTGTACCTCCAGTTCTGTTTGCATATGCTCGAAAATTCATACGAAGACTGATCTTCAACTCCAGAGTCCATCAAGGCGCTTGCAAATGTCTCTTGTACCCTCAGTTTCGTTCGTGGATGCTCGAAAATTCATACGAAGACGGATCTTCAACTCCAGAGTCCATAAAGGCGCTTGCAAATGTCTCTTGTACCTTCAGTTTCGTTTGTAGTTGCTCGAAAATTCATACGAAGACGGATCTTCAACTCCAGAGTCCATAAAATCGCTTGCAAATGTTTATGTTACCTTCAGTTTCGATCGTGGATGCTCGAAAATTCATACGAAGACGGATCTTCAACTCCAGAGTCCATAAAGGCGCTTGCAAATGTCTCTTGTACCTTCAGTTTTGTTTGTAGTTGCTCGAAAATTCATACGAAGACAGATCTTCAACTCCAGAGTCCATAAAATCGCTTGCAAATGTTTATGTTACCTTCAGTTTCGTTCGTGGATGCTCGAAAATTCATACGACGACGGATCTTCAACTCCAGAGTTCATAAAAGCGCTTGCAAATGTCTCTTGTACCTTCAGTTTCGTTCGTGGATGCTCGAAAATTCATACGAAGACGGATCTTTAGCTCCAGAGTCCATAAAGGCGCTTGCAAATGTCTCATGTACCTTCAGATTCGTTCGTGGATGCTCGCAAATTCATACGAAGACGGATCTTCAACTCCAGAGTCCATAAAGGCGCTTGCAAAAGTCGTTTGTACCTTCAGTTTCGTTTGCAGATGCTCGAAAATTCATACGAAGACGGATCTTCGAATCCAGAGTCCATAAAATCGCTTGCAAATGTTTATGTTACCTTCAGTTCCGTTCGTGGATGCTCGAAAATTCATACGAAGACGGATCTTCAACTCCAGCGTCCATAAAGGCGCTTGCGAATGTCTCTTGTACCTTCAGTTTCGTTCGTGGACGCTCGAAAATTCATACGAAGACGGATCTTCAACTCCAGAGTCCATAAAGGCGCTTGCAAATGTCTTTTGTACCTTCAGTTTCGTTCGTGGATACTCGAAAATTCATACGGAGAGGGATCTTCAACTCCAGAGTCCGTAAAGGCACTTGCAAATGTCTCTTGTACCTTCAGTTTCGTTTGCAGATGCTCGAAAATTCATACGAAGACGGATCTTCAACTCCAGAGTCCATAAAGGCGCTTGCAAATGTCTCTTGTACCTTCAGTTTCGTTTGCAGATGCTCGGAAATTCATACGAAGACGGATCTTTAACTCCAGAGTCCATAAAGGCGCTTGCAAATGTCTTTTGTACCTTCAGTTTCGGTCGTGGATGCTCGAAAATTCATACGAAGACGGATCTTCATCTCCAGAGTCCATAAAATCGCTTGCAAATGTTTATGTTACCCACAGTTTCGTTCGTGGATGCTCGAAAATTCATACGAAGACGGATCTTCAACTCCAGAGTCCATAAAGGCGCTTGCAAATGTCTTTTGTACCTTCAGTTTCGGTCGTGGATGCTCGAAAATTCATACGAAGACGGATCTTCAACTCCAGAGTCCATGAAGGCGCTTGCAAATGTCTCTTGTACCTTCAGTTTCGTTTGCGGATGCTCGAAAATTCATACGAAGACGGATCTTCAACTCCAGAGTCGATAAAGGCGCTTGCAAATGTCTCTTGTACCTCCAGTTTCGTTTGCAGATGCTCGAAAATTCATACGAAGACGGATCTTTAACTCCAGAGTCCATAAAGGCGCTTGCAAATTTCTCTTGTACCTTCAGTTTCGTTCGTGGATGCTCGAAAATTCATACGGAGACGGATCTTCAACTCCAGAGTCCATAAAGGCGCTTGCAAATGTCTTTTGTACCTTCAGTTTCGTTCGTGGATGCTCGAAAATTCATACGAAGACGGATCTTCAACTCCAGAGTCCATAAAGGCGCTTGCAAATGTCTTTTGTACCTTCTGTTTTGTTTGCAGATGCTCGAAAATTCATACGGAGACTGATCTTCAACTCCAGAGTCCATGAAGGCGCTTGCAAATGTCTCTTGTACCTTCAGTTTCGTTTGCAGATGCTCGAAAATTCACACGAAGACGGATCTTCAACTCCAGGGTCCATGAAGGCGCTTGCAATTGTCTTTTGGACCTTCAGATTCGTTCGTGGATGCTCGAAAATTCATACGGAGACTGATCTTCAACTCCAGAGTCCATAGAGGCGCTTGCAAATGTCTCTTGTACCTTCAGTTTCGTTTGCAGATGCTCGAAAATTAATACGAAGACGGATCTTCAACTCCAGAGTCCATGAAGGCGCTTGCAAATGTCTTTTGTACCTTCAGTTTCGTTCGTGGATGCTCGAAAATCCATACGGAGACGGATCTTCAACTCCAGAGTCCATAAAGGCGCTTGCAAATGTCTCTTGTACCTTCAGTTTCGTTTGCAGATGCTCGAAAATTCATACGAAGACGGATCTTCAACTCCAGAGTCCATAAAGGCGCTTGCAAATGTCTTTTGTACCTTCAGTTTCGTTCGTGGATGCTCGAAAATTCATACGGAGAGGGATCTTCAACTCCAGAGTCCGTAAAGGCACTTGCAAATGTCTCTTGTACCTTCAGTTTCGTTTGCAGATGCTCGAAAATTCATACGAAGACGGATCTTCAACTCCAGAGTCCATAAAGGCGCTTGCAAATGTCTCTTGTACCTTCAGTTTCGTTTGCAGATGCTCGAAAATTCATACGAAGACGGATCTTCGAATCCAGAGTCCATAAAATCGCTTGCAAATGTTTATGTTACCTTCAGTTCCGTTCGTCGATGCTCGAAAATTCATACGGAGACGGATCTTCAACTCCAGAGTCCATAAAGGCGCTTGCAAATGTCTTTTGTACCTTCAGTTTCGTTCGTGGATGCTCGAAAATTCATACGAAGACGGATCTTCAACTCCAGAGTCCATAAAGGCGCTTGCAAATGTCTTTTGTACCTTCTGTTTTGTTTGCAGATGCTCGAAAATTCATACGGAGACTGATCTTCAACTCCAGAGTCCATGAAGGCGCTTGCAAATGTCTCTTGTACCTTCAGTTTCGTTTGCAGATGCTCGAAAATTCACACGAAGACGGATCTTCAACTCCAGGGTCCATGAAGGCGCTTGCAATTGTCTTTTGGACCTTCAGATTCGTTCGTGGATGCTCGAAAATTCATACGGAGACTGATCTTCAACTCCAGAGTCCATAGAGGCGCTTGCAAATGTCTCTTGTACCTTCAGTTTCGTTTGCAGATGCTCGAAAATTAATACGAAGACGGATCTTCAACTCCAGAGTCCATGAAGGCGCTTGCAAATGTCTTTTGTACCTTCAGTTTCGATCGTGGATGCTCGAAAATCCATACGGAGACGGATCTTCAACTCCAGAGTCCATAAAGGCGCTTGCAAATGTCTCTTGTACCTTCAGTTTCGTTTGCAGATGCTCGAAAATTCATACGAAGACGGATCTTCAACTCCAGAGTCCATAAAGGCGCTTGCAAATGTCTTTTGTACCTTCAGTTTCGTTCGTGGATGCTCGAAAATTCATACGGAGAGGGATCTTCAACTCCAGAGTCCGTAAAGGCACTTGCAAATGTCTCTTGTACCTTCAGTTTCGTTTGCAGATGCTCGAAAATTCATACGAAGACGGATCTTCAACTCCAGAGTCCATAAAGGCGCTTGCAAATGTCTCTTGTACCTTCAGTTTCGTTTGCAGATGCTCGAAAATTCATACGAAGACGAATCTTCGAATCCAGAGTCCATAAAATCGCTTGCAAATGTTTATGTTACCTTCAGTTCCGTTCGTGGATGCTCGAAAATTCATACGAAGACGGATCTTCAACTCCAGAGTCCATAAAGGCGCTTGCGAATGTCTCTTGTACCTTCAGTTTCGTTCGTGGATGCTCGGAAATTCATACAGAGACGGATCTCCAACTCCAGATTCCATCAAAGCGCATGCAAATGTCTCTTGTACCTCCAGTTCTGTTTGCATATGCTCGAAAGTTCATACGAAGACTGATCTTCAACTCCAGAGTCCATAAAGGCGCTTGCAAATGTCTCTTGTACCTTCAGTTTCGTTTGTAGTTGCTCGAAAATTCATACGAAGACGGATCTTCAACTCCAGAGTCCATAAAGGCGCTTGCAAATGTCTTTTGTACCTTCAGTTTCGTTCGTGGATGCTCGAAAATTCATACGGAGAGGGATCTTCAACTCCAGAGTCCGTAAAGGCACTTGCAAATGTCTCTTGTACCTTCAGTTTCGTTCGTGGACGCTCGAAAATTCATACGAAGACGGATCTTCAACTCCAGAGTCCATAAAGGCGCTTGCAAATGTCTTTTGTACCTTCAGTTTCGTTCGTGGATACTCGAAAATTCATACTGAGAGGGATCTTCAACTCCAGAGTCCGTAAAGGCACTTGCAAATGTCTCTTGTACCTTCAGTTTCGTTTGCAGATGCTCGAAAATTCATACGAAGACGGATCTTCAACTCCAGAGTCCATAAAGGCGCTTGCAAATGTCTCTTGTACCTTCAGTTTCGGTTGCAGATGCTCGAAAATTCATACGAAGACGGATCTTCGAATCCAGAGTCCATAAAATCGCTTGCAAATGTTTATGGTACCTTCAGTTCCGTTCGTGGATGCTCAAAAATTCATACGAAGACGGATCTTCAAGTCCAGAGTCCATAAAGGCGCTTGCGAATGTCTCTTGTACCTTCAGTTTCGTTCGTGGATGCTCGAAAATTCATACGGAGACGGATCTTCAACTCCAGAGTCCATAAAATCGCTTGCAAATGTTTATGTTACCTTCAGTTTCGATCGTGGATGCTCGAAAATTCATACGAAGACGGATCTTCAACTCCAGAGTCCATAAAGGCGCTTGCAAATGTCTCTCGTACCTTCAGTTTCGTTTGTAGTTGCTCGAAAATTCATACGAAGACAGATCTTCAACTCCAGAGTCCATAAAATCGCTTGCAAATGTTTATGTTACCTTCAGTTTCGTTCGTGGATGCTCGAAAATTCATACGACGACGGATCTTCAACTCCAGATTTCATAGAAGCGCTTGCAAATGTCTCTTGTACCTTCAGTTTCGTTCGTGGATGCTCGAAAATTCATACGAAGACGGATCTTTAGCTCCAGAGTCCATAAAGGCGCTTGCAAATGTCTCTTGTACCTTCAGATTCGTTCGTGGATGCTCGCAAATTCATACGAAGACGGATCTTCAACTCCAGAGTCCGTAAAGGCGCTTGCGAAAGTCTTTTGTACCTTCAGCTTCGTTTGCAGATGCTCGAAAATTCATACGAAGACGGATCTTCGAATCCAGAGTCCATAAAATCGCTTGCAAATGTTTATGTTACCTTCAGTTCCGTTCGTGGATGCTCGAAAATTCATACGAAGACGGATCTTCAACTCCAGAGTCCATAAAGGCGCTTGCGAATGTCTCTTGTACCTTCAGTTTCGTTCGTGGATGCTCGGAAATTCATACAGAGACGGATCTTCAACTCCAGATTCCATCGAAGCGCATGCAAATGTCTCTTGTACCTCCAGTTCTGTTTGCATATGCTCGAAAATTCATACGAAGACTGATCTTCAACTCCAGAGTCCATCAAGGCGCTTGCAAATGTCTCTTGTACCCTCAGTTTCGATCGTGGATGCTCGAAAATTCATACGAAGACGGATCTTCAACTCCAGATTTCATAATGGCGCTTGCAAATGTCTCTTGTACCTTCAGATTCGTTTGCAGATGCTCGAAAATTCATACGAAGACGGATCTTCGAATCCAGAGTCCATAAAATCGCTTGCAAATGTTTATGTTACCTTCAGTTCCGTTCGTGGATGCTCGAAAATTCATACGAAGACGGATCTTCAACTCCAGAGTCCATAAAGGCGCTTGCGAATGTCTCTTGTACCTTCAGTTTCGTTCGTGGATGCTCGGAAATTCATACAGAGACGGATCTTCAACTCCAGATTTCATCAAAGCGCACGCAAATGTCTCTTGTACCTTCAGTTCTGTTTGCAGATGCTCGAAAATTCATACGAAGACTGATCTTCAACTCCAGAGTCCATCAAGGCGCTTGCAAATGTCTCTTGTACCCTCAGTTTCGTTCGTGGATGCTCGAAAATTCATACGAAGACGGATCTTCAACTCCAGAGTCCATAAAGGCGCTTGCAAATGTCTCTTGTACCTTCAGTTTCGTTTGTAGTTGCTCGAAAATTCATACGAAGACGGATCTTCAACTCCAGAGTCCATAAAATCGCTTGCAAATGTTTATGTTACCTTCAGTTTCGATCGTGGATGCTCGAAAATTCATACGAAGACGGATCTTCAACTCCAGAGTCCATAAAGGCGCTTGCAAATGTCTCTCGTACCTTCAGTTTCGTTTGTAGTTGCTCGAAAATTCATACGAAGACAGATCTTCAACTCCAGAGTCCATAAAATCGCTTGCAAATGTTTATGTTACCTTCAGTTTCGTTCGTGGATGCTCGAAAATTCATACGACGACGGATCTTCAACTCCAGATTTCATAGAAGCGCTTGCAAATGTCTCTTGTACCTTCAGTTTCGTTCGTGGATGCTCGAAAATTCATACGAAGACGGATCTTTAGCTCCAGAGTCCATAAAGGCGCTTGCAAATGTCTCTTGTACCTTCAGATTCGTTCGTGGATGCTCGCAAATTCATACGAAGACGGATCTTCAACTCCAGAGTCCGTAAAGGCGCTTGCGAAAGTCTTTTGTACCTTCAGCTTCGTTTGCAGATGCTCGAAAATTCATACGAAGACGGATCTTCGAATCCAGAGTCCATAAAATCGCTTGCAAATGTTTATGTTACCTTCAGTTTCGTTCGTGGATGCTCAAAAATTCATACGACGACGGATCTTCAACTCCAGATTTCATAGAAGCGCTTGCAAATGTCTCTTGTACCTTCAGTTTCGTTCGTGGATGCTCGAAAATTCATACGAAGACGGATCTTTAGCTCCAGAGTCGATAAAGGCGCTTGCAAATGTCTCTTGTACCTTCAGTTCCGTTCGTGGATGCTCGAAAATTCATACGAAGACGGATGTTTAACTCCAGAGTCCATAAAGGCGCTTGCGAATGTCTCTTGTACCTTCAGTTTCGTTCGTGGATGCTCGAAAATTCATACGAAGACGGATCTTCAACTCCAGATTCCATTAAGGCGCTTGCAAATGTCTCTTGTACCTTCAGTTTCGTTTGCAGATGCTCGGAAATTCATACGAAGACGGATCTTTAACTCCAGAGTCCATAAAGGCGCTTGCAAATGTCTATTGTACCTTCAGTTTCGGTCGTGGATGCTTGAAAATTCATACGAAGACGGATCTTCATCTCCAGAGTCCATAAAATCGCTTGCGAATGTTTATGTTACCCACAGTTTCGTTCGTGGATGCTCGAAAATTCATACGAAGACGGATCTTCAACTCCAGAGTCCATAAAGGCGCTTGCAAATGTCTTTTGTACCTTCAGTTTCGGTCGTGGATGCTCGAAAATTCATACGAAGACGGATCCTCAACTCCAGAGTCCATGAAGGCGCTTGCAAATGTCTCTTGTACCTTCAGTTTCGTTTGCGGATGCTCGAAAATTCATACGAAGACGGATCTTCAACTCCAGAGTCGATAAAGGCGCTTGCAAATGTCTCTTGTACCTCCAGTTTCGTTTGCAGATGCTCGAAAATTCATACGAAGACGGATCTTTAACTCCAGAGTCCATAAAGGCGCTTGCAAATTTCTCTTGTACCTTCAGTTTCGTTCGTGGATGCTCGAAAATTCATACGGAGACGGATCTTCAACTCCAGAGTCCATAAAGGCGCTTGCAAATGTCTTTTGTACCTTCAGTTTCGTTCGTGGATGCTCGAAAATTCATACGAAGACGGATCTTCAACTCCCGAGTCCATAAAGGCGCTTGCAAATGTCTTTTGTACCTTCTGTTTTGTTTGCAGATGCTCGAAAATTCATACGGAGACTGATCTTCAACTCCAGAGTCCATGAAGGCGCTTGCAAATGTCTCGTGTACCTTCAGTTTCGTTTGCAGATGCTCGAAAATTCATACGAAGACGGATCTTCAACTCCAGAGTCCATGAAGGCGCTTGCAATTGTCTTTTGGACCTTCAGATTCGTTCGTGGATGCTCGAAAATTCATACGGAGACTGATCTTCGACTCCAGAGTCCATAGAGGCGCTTGCAAATGTCTCTTGTACCTTCAGTTTCGTTTGCAGATGCTCGAAAATTCATACGAAGACGGATCTTCAACTCCAGAGTCCATGAAGGCGCTTGCAAATGTCTTTTGTACCTTCAGTTTCGTTCGTGGATACTCGAAAATTCATACGAAGACGGATCTTCAACTCCAGAGTCCATAAAATCGCTTGCAAATGTTTATGTTACCTTCAGTTTCGATCGTGGATGCTCGAAAATTCATATGAAGACGGATCTTCAACTCCAGAGTCCATAAAGGCGCTTGCAAATGTCTCTTGTACCTTCAGTTTTGTTTGTAGTTGCTCGAAAATTCATACGAAGACAGATCTTCAACTCCAGAGTCCATAAAATCGCTTGCAAATGTTTATGTTACCTTCAGTTTCGTTCGTGGATGCTCGAAAATTCATACGACGACGGATCTTCAACTCCAGAGTTCATAAAAGCGCTTGCAAATGTCTCTTGTACCTTCAGTTTCGTTCGTGGATGCTCGAAAATTCATACGAAGACGGATCTTTAGCTCCAGAGTCCATAAAGGCGCTTGCAAATGTCTCATGTACCTTCAGATTCGTTCGTGGATGCTCGCAAATTCATACGAAGACGGATCTTCAACTCCAGAGTCCATAAAGGCGCTTGCAAATGTCTCTTGTACCTTCAGTTTCGTTTGCAGATGCTCGAAAATTCATACGACGACGGATCTTCAACTCCAGAGTCCATAAAGGCGCTTGCAAATGTCTTTTGTACCTTCAGTTTCGTTCGTGGATGCTCGAAAATTCATACGAAGAGGGATCTTCAACTCCAGAGTCCGTAAAGGCACTTGCAAATGTCTCTTGTACCTCCAGTTTCGTTTGCAGATGCTCGAAAATTCATACGAAGACGGATCTTCAACTCCAGAGTCCATAAAGGCGCTTGCAAATGTCTCTTGTACCTTCAGTTTCGTTTGCAGATGCTCGAAAATTCATACGAAGACGGATCTTCGAATCCAGAGTCCATAAAATCGCTTGCAAATGTTTATGTTACCTTCAGTTCCGTTCGTGGATGCTCGAAAATTCATACGAAGACGGATCTTCAACTCCAGAGTCCATAAAGGCGCTTGCGAATGTCTCTTGTACCTTCAGTTTCGTTCGTGGATGCTCGGAAATTCATACAGAGACGGATCTTCAACTCCAGATTCCATCAAAGCGCATGCAAATGTCTCTTGTACCTCCAGTTCTGTTTGCATATGCTCGAAAATTCATACGAAGACTGATCTTCAACTCCAGAGTCCATCAAGGCGCTTGCAAATGTCTCTTGTACCCTCAGTTTCGTTCGTGGATGCTCGAAAATTCATACGAAGACGGATCTTCAACTCCAGAGTCCATAAAGGCGCTTGCAAATGTCTCTTGTACCTTCAGTTTTGTTTGTAGTTGCTCGAAAATTCATACGAAGACGGATCTTCAACTCCAGAGTCCATAAAATCGCTTGCAAATGTTTATGTTACCTTCAGTTTCGATCGTGGATGCTCGAAAATTCATACGAAGACGGATCTTCAACTCCAGAGTCCATAAAGGCGCTTGCAAATGTCTCTTGTACCTTCAGTTTTGTTTGTAGTTGCTCGAAAATTCATACGAAGACAGATCTTCAACTCCAGAGTCCATAAAATCGCTTGCAAATGTTTATGTTACCTTCAGTTTCGTTCGTGGATGCTCGAAAATTCATACGACGACGGATCTTCAACTCCAGAGTTCATAAAAGCGCTTGCAAATGTCTCTTGTACCTTCAGTTTCGTTCGTGGATGCTCGAAAATTCATACGAAGACGGATCTTTAGCTCCAGAGTCCATAAAGGCGCTTGCAAATGTCTCATGTACCTTCAGATTCGTTCGTGGATGCTCGCAAATTCATACGAAGACGGATCTTCAACTCCAGAGTCCATAAAGGCGCTTGCAAAAGTCGTTTGTACCTTCAGTTTCGTTTGCAGATGCTCGAAAATTCATACGAAGACGGATCTTCGAATCCAGAGTCCATAAAATCGCTTGCAAATGTTTATGTTACCTTCAGTTCCGTTCGTGGATGCTCGAAAATTCATACGAAGACGGATCTTCAACTCCAGCGTCCATAAAGGCGCTTGCGAATGTCTCTTGTACCTTCAGTTTCGTTCGTGGACGCTCGAAAATTCATACGAAGACGGATCTTCAACTCCAGAGTCCATAAAGGCGCTTGCAAATGTCTTTTGTACCTTCAGTTTCGTTCGTGGATACTCGAAAATTCATACGGAGAGGGATCTTCAACTCCAGAGTCCGTAAAGGCACTTGCAAATGTCTCTTGTACCTTCAGTTTCGTTTGCAGATGCTCGAAAATTCATACGAAGACGGATCTTCAACTCCAGAGTCCATAAAGGCGCTTGCAAATGTCTCTTGTACCTTCAGTTTCGTTTGCAGATGCTCGGAAATTCATACGAAGACGGATCTTTAACTCCAGAGTCCATAAAGGCGCTTGCAAATGTCTTTTGTACCTTCAGTTTCGGTCGTGGATGCTCGAAAATTCATACGAAGACGGATCTTCATCTCCAGAGTCCATAAAATCGCTTGCAAATGTTTATGTTACCCACAGTTTCGTTCGTGGATGCTCGAAAATTCATACGAAGACGGATCTTCAACTCCAGAGTCCATAAAGGCGCTTGCAAATGTCTTTTGTACCTTCAGTTTCGGTCGTGGATGCTCGAAAATTCATACGAAGACGGATCTTCAACTCCAGAGTCCATGAAGGCGCTTGCAAATGTCTCTTGTACCTTCAGTTTCGTTTGCGGATGCTCGAAAATTCATACGAAGACGGATCTTCAACTCCAGAGTCGATAAAGGCGCTTGCAAATGTCTCTTGTACCTCCAGTTTCGTTTGCAGATGCTCGAAAATTCATACGAAGACGGATCTTTAACTCCAGAGTCCATAAAGGCGCTTGCAAATTTCTCTTGTACCTTCAGTTTCGTTCGTGGATGCTCGAAAATTCATACGGAGACGGATCTTCAACTCCAGAGTCCATAAAGGCGCTTGCAAATGTCTTTTGTACCTTCAGTTTCGTTCGTGGATGCTCGAAAATTCATACGAAGACGGATCTTCAACTCCAGAGTCCATAAAGGCGCTTGCAAATGTCTTTTGTACCTTCTGTTTTGTTTGCAGATGCTCGAAAATTCATACGGAGACTGATCTTCAACTCCAGAGTCCATGAAGGCGCTTGCAAATGTCTCTTGTACCTTCAGTTTCGTTTGCAGATGCTCGAAAATTCACACGAAGACGGATCTTCAACTCCAGGGTCCATGAAGGCGCTTGCAATTGTCTTTTGGACCTTCAGATTCGTTCGTGGATGCTCGAAAATTCATACGGAGACTGATCTTCAACTCCAGAGTCCATAGAGGCGCTTGCAAATGTCTCTTGTACCTTCAGTTTCGTTTGCAGATGCTCGAAAATTAATACGAAGACGGATCTTCAACTCCAGAGTCCATGAAGGCGCTTGCAAATGTCTTTTGTACCTTCAGTTTCGTTCGTGGATGCTCGAAAATCCATACGGAGACGGATCTTCAACTCCAGAGTCCATAAAGGCGCTTGCAAATGTCTCTTGTACCTTCAGTTTCGTTTGCAGATGCTCGAAAATTCATACGAAGACGGATCTTCAACTCCAGAGTCCATAAAGGCGCTTGCAAATGTCTTTTGTACCTTCAGTTTCGTTCGTGGATGCTCGAAAATTCATACGGAGAGGGATCTTCAACTCCAGAGTCCGTAAAGGCACTTGCAAATGTCTCTTGTACCTTCAGTTTCGTTTGCAGATGCTCGAAAATTCATACGAAGACGGATCTTCAACTCCAGAGTCCATAAAGGCGCTTGCAAATGTCTCTTGTACCTTCAGTTTCGTTTGCAGATGCTCGAAAATTCAGACGAAGACGGATCTTCGAATCCAGAGTCCATAAAATCGCTTGCAAATGTTTATGTTACCTTCAGTTCCGTTCGTCGATGCTCGAAAATTCATACGGAGACGGATCTTCAACTCCAGAGTCCATAAAGGCGCTTGCAAATGTCTTTTGTACCTTCAGTTTCGTTCGTGGATGCTCGAAAATTCATACGAAGACGGATCTTCAACTCCAGAGTCCATAAAGGCGCTTGCAAATGTCTTTTGTACCTTCTGTTTTGTTTGCAGATGCTCGAAAATTCATACGGAGACTGATCTTCAACTCCAGAGTCCATGAAGGCGCTTGCAAATGTCTCTTGTACCTTCAGTTTCGTTTGCAGATGCTCGAAAATTCACACGAAGACGGATCTTCAACTCCAGGGTCCATGAAGGCGCTTGCAATTGTCTTTTGGACCTTCAGATTCGTTCGTGGATGCTCGAAAATTCATACGGAGACTGATCTTCAACTCCAGAGTCCATAGAGGCGCTTGCAAATGTCTCTTGTACCTTCAGTTTCGTTTGCAGATGCTCGAAAATTAATACGAAGACGGATCTTCAACTCCAGAGTCCATGAAGGCGCTTGCAAATGTCTTTTGTACCTTCAGTTTCGATCGTGGATGCTCGAAAATCCATACGGAGACGGATCTTCAACTCCAGAGTCCATAAAGGCGCTTGCAAATGTCTCTTGTACCTTCAGTTTCGTTTGCAGATGCTCGAAAATTCATACGAAGACGGATCTTCAACTCCAGAGTCCATAAAGGCGCTTGCAAATGTCTTTTGTACCTTCAGTTTCGTTCGTGGATGCTCGAAAATTCATACGGAGAGGGATCTTCAACTCCAGAGTCCGTAAAGGCACTTGCAAATGTCTCTTGTACCTTCAGTTTCGTTTGCAGATGCTCGAAAATTCATACGAAGACGGATCTTCAACTCCAGAGTCCATAAAGGCGCTTGCAAATGTCTCTTGTACCTTCAGTTTCGTTTGCAGATGCTCGAAAATTCATACGAAGACGAATCTTCGAATCCAGAGTCCATAAAATCGCTTGCAAATGTTTATGTTACCTTCAGTTCCGTTCGTGGATGCTCGAAAATTCATACGAAGACGGATCTTCAACTCCAGAGTCCATAAAGGCGCTTGCGAATGTCTCTTGTACCTTCAGTTTCGTTCGTGGATGCTCGGAAATTCATACAGAGACGGATCTCCAACTCCAGATTCCATCAAAGCGCATGCAAATGTCTCTTGTACCTCCAGTTCTGTTTGCATATGCTCGAAAGTTCATACGAAGACTGATCTTCAACTCCAGAGTCCATAAAGGCGCTTGCAAATGTCTCTTGTACCTTCAGTTTCGTTTGTAGTTGCTCGAAAATTCATACGAAGACGGATCTTCAACTCCAGAGTCCATAAAGGCGCTTGCAAATGTCTTTTGTACCTTCAGTTTCGTTCGTGGATGCTCGAAAATTCATACGGAGAGGGATCTTCAACTCCAGAGTCCGTAAAGGCACTTGCAAATGTCTCTTGTACCTTCAGTTTCGTTCGTGGACGCTCGAAAATTCATACGAAGACGGATCTTCAACTCCAGAGTCCATAAAGGCGCTTGCAAATGTCTTTTGTACCTTCAGTTTCGTTCGTGGATACTCGAAAATTCATACTGAGAGGGATCTTCAACTCCAGAGTCCGTAAAGGCACTTGCAAATGTCTCTTGTACCTTCAGTTTCGTTTGCAGATGCTCGAAAATTCATACGAAGACGGATCTTCAACTCCAGAGTCCATAAAGGCGCTTGCAAATGTCTCTTGTACCTTCAGTTTCGGTTGCAGATGCTCGAAAATTCATACGAAGACGGATCTTCGAATCCAGAGTCCATAAAATCGCTTGCAAATGTTTATGGTACCTTCAGTTCCGTTCGTGGATGCTCAAAAATTCATACGAAGACGGATCTTCAAGTCCAGAGTCCATAAAGGCGCTTGCGAATGTCTCTTGTACCTTCAGTTTCGTTCGTGGATGCTCGGAAATTCATACAGAGACGGATCTTCAACTCCAGATTCCATCAAAGCGCATGCAAATGTCTCTTGTACCTTCAGTTCTGTTTGCAGATGCTCGAAAATTCATACGAAGACTGATCTTCAACTCCAGAGTCCATCAAGGCGCTTGCAAATGTCTCTTGTACTCTCAGTTTCGTTCGTGGATGCTCGAAAATTCATACGAAGACGGATCTTCAACTCCAGAGTCCATAAAGGCGCTTGCAAATGTCTCTTGTACCTTCAGTTTCGTTTGTAGTTGTTCGAAAAGTCATACGAAGACGGATCTTCAACTCCAGAGTCCATAAAATCGCTTGCAAATGCTTATGTTACCTTCAGTTTCGATCGTGGATGCTCGAAAATTCATACGAAGACGGATCTTCAACTCCAGAGTCCATAAAGGCGCTTGCAAATGTCTCTTGTACCTTCAGTTTCGTTTGTAGTAGCTCGAAAATTCATACGAAGACAGATCTTCAACTCCAGAGTCCATAAAATCGCTTGCAAATGTTTATGTTACCTTCAGTTTCGTTCGTGGATGCTCGAAAATTCATACGACGACGGATCTTCAACTCCAGAGTTCATAAAAGCGCTTGCAAATGTCTCTTGTACCTTCAGTTTCGTTCGTGGGTGCTCGAAAATTCATACGAAGACGGATCTTTAGCTCCAGAGTCCATAAAGGCGCTTGCAAATGTCTCTTGTACCTTCAGATTCGTTCGTGGATGCTCGCAAATTCATACGAAGACGGATCTTCAACTCCAGAGTCCATAAAGGCGCTTGCAAAAGTCTGTTGTACCTTCAGTTTCGTTTGCAGATGCTCGAAAATTCATACGAAGACGGATCTTCTAATCCAGAATCCATAAAATCGCTTGCGAATATTTATGTTACCTTCAGTTCCGTTCGTGAATGCTCGAAAATTCATACGAAGACGGATCTTCAACTCCAGAGTCCATAAAGGCGCTTGCGAATGTCTCTTGTACCTTCAGTTTCGTTAGTGGATGCTCGAAAATTCATACGAAGACGGATCTTTAACTCCAGAGTCCATAAAGGCGCTTGCAAATGTCTTTTGTACGTTCAGTTTCGGTCGTGGATGCTCGAAAATTCATACGAAGACGAATCTTCAACTCCAGAGTCCATGAAGGCGCTTGCAAATTTCTCTTGTAGCTTCAGTTTCGTTCGTGGATGCTCGAAAATTCATACGAAGACGGATCTTCAACTCCAGAGTCCATAAAGGCGCTTGCAAACGTCTTTTGTACCTTCAGCTTCGTTTGCAGATGCTCGAAAATTCATACGAAGACGGATCTTCAACTCCAGATTCCATTAAGGCGCTTGCAAATGTCTCTTGTACCTTCAGTTTCGTTTGCAAATGCTCGGAAATTAATACGAAGACGGATCTTCAACTCCAGAGTCCATAAAGGCGCTTGCAAATGTCTTTTGTACCTTCAGTTCCGGTCGTGGATGCTCGAAAATTCATACGAAGACGGATCTTCATCTCCAGAGTCCATAAAATCGCTTGCAAATGTTTATGTTACCCACAGTTTCGTTCGTGGATGCTCGAAAATTCATACGAAGACGGATCTTCAACTCCAGAGTCCATAAAGGCGCTTGCAAATGTCTTTTGTACCTTCAGTTTCGGTCGTGGATGCTCGAAAATTCATACGAAGACGGATCTTCAACTCCAGAGTCCATGAAGGCGCTTGCAAATGTCTCTTGTACCTTCACTTTCGTTTGCGGATGCTCGAAAATTCATACGAAGACGGATCTTCAACTCCAGAGTCGATAAAGGCGCTTGCAAATGTCTCTTGTACCTCCAGTTTCGTTTGCAGATGCTCGAAAATTCATACGAAGACGGATCTTTAACTCCAGAGTCCATAAAGGCGCTCGCAAATTTCTCTTGTACCTTCAGTTTCGTTCGTGGATGCTCGAAAATTCATACGGAGACGGATCTTCAACTCCAGAGTCCATAAAGGCGCTTGCAAATGTCTTTTGTACCTTCAGTTTCGTTCGTGGATACTCGAAAATTCATACGGAGAGGGATCTTCAACTCCAAAGTCCGTAAATGCACTTGCAAATGTCTCTTGTACCTTCAGTTCCGTTTGCAGATGCTCGAAAATTCATACGAAGACGGATCTTCAACTCCAGAGTCCATAAAGGCGCTTGCAAATGTCTCTTGTACCTTCAGTTTCGTTTGCAGATGCTCGAAAATTCATACGAAGACGGATCTTCGAATCCAGAGTCCATAAAATCGCTTGCAAATGTTTATGGTACCTTCAGTTCCGTTCGTGGATGCTCAAAAATTCATACGAAGACGAATCTTCAACTCCAGAGTCCATAAAGGCGCTTGCGAATGTCTCTTGTACCTTCAGTTTCGTTCGTGGATGCTCGGAAATTCATACAGAGACGGATCTTCAACTCCAGATTCTATCAAAGCGCATGCAAATGTCTCTTGTACCTTCAGTTCTGTTTGCAGATGCTCGAAAATTCATACGAAGACTGATCTTCAACTCCAGAGTCCATCAAGGCGCTTGCAAATGTCTCTTGTACTCTCAGTTTCGTTCGTGGATGCTCGAAAATTCATATGAAGACGGATCTTCAACTCCAGAGTCCATAAAGGCGCTTGCAAATGTCTCTTGTACCTTCAGTTTCGTTTGTAGTTGCTCGAAAAGTCATACGAAGACGGATCTTCAACTCCAGAGTCCATAAAATCGCTTGCAAATGCTTATGTTACCTTCAGTTTCGATCGTGGATGCTCGAAAATTCATACGAAGACGGATCTTCAACTCCAGAGTTCATAAAGGCGCTTGCAAATGTCTCTTGTACCTTCAGTTTCGTTTGTAGTTGCTCGAAAATTCATACGAAGACAGATCTTCAACTCCAGAGTCCATAAAATCGCTTGCAAATGTTTATGTTACCTTCAGTTTCGTTCGTGGATGCTCGAAAATTCATACGACGACGGATCTTCAACTCCAGAGTTCATAAAAGCGCTTGCAAATGTCTCTTGTACCTTCAGTTCCGTTCGTTGGTGCTCGAAAATTCATACGAAGACGGATCTTTAGCTCCAGAGTCCATAAAGGCGCTTGCAAATGTCTCTTGTACCTTCAGATTCGTTCGTGGATGCTCGCAAATTCATACGAAGACGGATCTTCAACTCCAGAGTCCATAAAGGCGCTTGCAAAAGTCTGTTGTACCTTCAGTTTCGTTTGCAGATGCTCGAAAATTCATACGAAGACGGATCTTCGAATCCAGAATCCATAAAATCGCTTGCGAATATTTATGTTACCTTCAGTTCCGTTCGTGAATGCTCGAAAATTCATACGAAGACGGATCTTCAACTCCAGAGTCCATAAAGGCGCTTGCGAATGTCTCTTGTACCTTCAGTTTCGTTAGTGGATGCTCGAAAATTCATACGAAGACGGATCTTTAACTCCAGAGTCCATAAAGGCGCTTGCAAATGTCTTTTGTACCTTCAGTTTCGGTCGTGGATGCTCGAAAATTCATACGAAGACGAATCTTGAACTCCAGAGTCCATGAAGGCGCTTGCAAATTTCTCTTGTAGCTTCAGTTTCGTTCGTGGATGCTCGAAAATTCATACGAAGACGGATCGTCAACTCCAGAGTCCATAAAGGCGCTTGCAAACGTCTTTTGTACCTTCAGCTTCGGTTGCAGATGCTCGAAAATTCATACGAAGACAGATCTTCAACTCCAGATTCCATTAAGGCGCTTGCAAATGTCTCTTGTACCTTCAGTTTCGTTTGCAGATGCTCGGAAATTAATACGAAGACGGATCTTCAACTCCAGAGTCCATAAAGGCGCTTGCAAATGTCTTTTGTACCTTCAGTTTCGGTCGTGGATGCTCGAAAATTCATACGAAGACGGATCTTCATCTCCAGAGTCCATAAAATCGCTTGCAAATGTTTATGTTACCCACAGTTTCGTTCGTGGATGCTCGAAAATTCATACGAAGACGGATCTTCAACTCCAGAGTCCATAAAGGCGCTTGCAAAAGTCTGTTGTACCTTCAGTTTCGTTTGCAGATGCTCGAAAATTCATACGAAGACGGATCTTCGAATCCAGAATCCATAAAATCGCTTGCGAATATTTATGTTACCTTCAGTTCCGTTCGTGAATGCTCGAAAATTCATACGAAGACGGATCTTCAACTCCAGAGTCCATAAAGGCGCTTGCGAATGTCTCTTGTACCTTCAGTTTCGTTAGTGGATGCTCGAAAATTCATACGAAGACGGATCTTTAACTCCAGAGTCCATAAAGGCGCTTGCAAATGTCTTTTGTACCTTCAGTTTCGGTCGTGGATGCTCGAAAATTCATACGAAGACGAATCTTCAACTCCAGAGTCCATGAAGGCGCTTGCAAATTTCTCTTGTAGCTTCAGTTTCGTTCGTGGATGCTCGAAAATTCATACGAAGACGGATCTTCAACTCCAGAGTCCATAAAGGCGCTTGCAAACGTCTTTTGTACCTTCAGCTTCGTTTGCAGATGCTCGAAAATTCATACGAAGACGGATCTTCAACTCCAGATTCCATTAAGGCGCTTGCAAATGTCTCTTGTACCTTCACTTTCGTTTGCAGATGCTCGGAAATTAATACGAAGACGGATCTTCAACTCCAGAGTCCATAAAGGCGCTTGCAAATGTCTTTTGTACCTTCAGTTTCGGTCGTGGATGCTCGAAAATTCATACGAAGACGGATCTTCATCTCCAGAGTCCATAAAATCGCTTGCAAATGTTTATGTTACCCACAGTTTCGTTCGTGGATGCTCGAAAATTCATACGAAGACGGATCTTCAACTCCAGAGTCCATAAAGGCGCTTGCAAATGTCTTTTGTACCTTCAGTTTCGGTCGTGGATGCTCGAAAATTCATACGAAGACGGATCTTCAACTCCAGAGTCCATGAAGGCGCTTGCAAATGTCTCTTGTACCTTCAGTTTCGTTTGCGGATGCTCGAAAATTCATACGAAGACGGATCTTCAACTCCAGAGTCGATAAAGGCGCTTGCAAATGTCTCTTGTACCTCCAGTTTCGTTTGCAGATGCTCGAAAATTCATACGAAGACGGATCTTTAACTCCAGAGTCCATAAAGGCGCTCGCAAATTTCTCTTGTACCTTCAGTTTCGTTCGTGGATGCTCGAAAATTCATACGGAGACGGATCTTCAACTCCAGAGTCCATAAAGGCGCTTGCAAATGTCTTTTGTACCTTCAGTTTCGTTCGTGGATTCTCGAAAATTCATACGAAGACGGATCTTCAACTCCAGAGTCCATAAAGGCGCTTGCAAATGTCTTTTGTACCTTCTGTTTCGTTTCCAGATGCTCGAAAATTCATACGGAGACTGATCTTCAACTCCAGAGTCCATGAAGGCGCTTGCAAATGTCTCTTGTACCTTCAGTTTCGTTTGCAGATGCTCGAAAATTCATACGAAGACGGATCTTCAACTCCAGAGTCCATGAAGGCGCTTGCAATTGTCTTTTGGACCTTCAGATTCGTTCGTGGATGCTCGAAAATTCATACGGAGACTGATCTTCAACTCCAGAGTCCATAGAGGCGCTTGCAAATGTCTCTTGTACCTTCAGTTTCGTTTGCAGATGCTCGAAAATTAATACGAAGACGGATCTTCAACTCCAGAGTCCATGAAGGCGCTTGCAAATGTCTTTTGTACCTTCAGTTTCGTTCGTGGATGCTCGAAAATCCATACGGAGACGGATCTTCAACTCCAGAGTCCATAAAGGCGCTTGCAAATGTCTCTTGTACCTTCAGTTTCGTTTGCAGATGCTCGAAAATTCATACGAAGACGGATCTTCAACTCCAGAGTCCATAAAGGCGCTTGCGAATGTCTTTTGTACCTTCAGTTTCGTTCGTGGATGCTCGAAAATTCATACGGAGAGGGATCTTCAACTCCAGAGTCCGTAAAGGCACTTGCAAATGTCTCTTGTACCTTCAGTTTCGTTTGCAGATGCTCGAAAATTCATACGAAGACGGATCTTCAACTCCAGAGTCCATAAAGGCGCTTGCAAATGTCTCTTGTACCTTCAGTTTCGTTTGCAGATGCTCGAAAATTCATACGAAGACGGATCTTCGTTCCAGAGTCCATAAAATCGCTTGCAAATGTTTATGTTACCTTCCGTTCCGTTCGTGGATGCTCGAAAATTCATACGAAGACGGATCTTCAACTCCAGAGTCCATAAAGGCGCTTGCGAATGTCTCTTGTACCTTCAGTTCCGTTCGTGGATGCTCGGAAATTCATACAGAGACGGATCTTCAACTCCAGATTCCATCGAAGCGCATGCAAATGTCTCTTGTACCTCCAGTTCTGTTTGCATATGCTCGAAAATTCATACGAAGACTGATCTTCAACTCCAGAGTCCATCAAGGCGCTTGCAAATGTCTCTTGTACCCTCAGTTTCGTTCGTGGATGCTCGAAAATTCATACGAAGACGGATCTTCAACTCCAGAGTCCATAAAGGCGCTTGCAAATGTCTCGTGTACCTTCAGTTTCGTTTGTAGTTGCTCGAAAATTCATACGAAGACGGATCTTCAACTCCAGAGTCCATAAAATCGCTTGCAAATGTTTATGTTACCTTCAGTTTCGATCGTGGATGCTCGAAAATTCATACGAAGACGGATCTTCAACTCCAGAGTCCATAAAGGCGCTTGCAAATGTCTCTTGTACCTTGAGTTTCGTTTGTAGTTGCTCGAAAATTCATACGAAGACAGATCTTCAACTCCAGAGTCCATAAAATCGCTTGCAAATGTTTATGTTACCTTCAGTTTCGTTTGTGGATGCTCGAAAATCCATACGACGACGGATCTTCAACTCCAGAGTTCATAAAAGCGCTTGCAAATGTCTCTTGTACCTTCAGTTTCGTTCGTGGATGCTCGAAAATTCATACGAAGACGGATCTTTAGCTCCAGAGTCCATAAAGGCGCTTGCAAATGTCTCTTGTACCTTCAGATTCGTTCGTGGATGCTCGCAAATTCATACGAAGACGGATCTTCAACTCCAGAGTCCATAAAGGCGCTTGCAAAAGTGTTTTGTACCTTCAGTTTCGTTCGTGGATACTCGAAAATTCATACGGAGAGGGATCTTCAACTCCAGAGTCCGTAAAGGCACTTGCAAATGTCTCTTGTACCTTCAGTTTCGTTTGCAGATGCTCGAAAATTCATACGAAGACGGATCTTCAACTCCAGAGTCCATAAAGGCGCTTGCGAATGTCTCTTGTACCTTCAGTTTCGTTCGTGGATGCTCGGAAATTCATACAGAGACGGATCTTCAACTCCAGATTCCATCAAAGCGCATGCAAATGTCTCTTGTACCTTCAGTTCTGTTTGCAGATGCTCGAAAATTCATACGAAGACCGATCTTCGACTCCAGAGTCCATCGAGGCGCTTGCAAATGTCTCTTGTACTCTCAGTTTCGTTCGTGGATGCTCGAAAATTCATATGAAGACGGATCTTCAACTCCAGAGTCCATAAAGGCGCTTGCAGATGTCTCTTGTACCTTCAGTTTCGTTTGTAGTTGCTCGAAAAGTCATACGAAGACGGATCTTCAACTCCAGAGTCCATAAAATCGCTTGCAAATGCTTATGTTACCTTCAGTTTCGATCGTGGATGCTCGAAAATTCATACGAAGACGGATCTTCAACTCCAGAGTCCATAAAGGCGCTTGCAAATGTCTCTTGTACCTTCAGTTTCGTTTGTAGTTGCTCGAAAATTCATACGAAGACAGATCTTCAACTCCAGAGTCCATAAAATCGCTTGCAAAGGTTTATGTTACCTTCAGTTTCGTTCGTGGATGCTCGAAAATTCATACGACGACGGATCTTCAACTCCAGAGTTCATAAAAGCGCTTGCAAATGTCTCTTGTACCTTCAGTTTCGTTCGTGGGTGCTCGAAAATTCATACGAAGACGGATCTTCAGCTCCAGAGTCCATAAAGGCGCTTGCAAATGTCTCTTGTACCTTCAGATTCGTTCGTGGATGCTCGCAAATTCATACGAAGACGGATCTTCAACTCCAGAGTCCATAAAGGCGCTTGCAAAAGTCTGTTGTACCTTCAGTTTCGTTTGCAGATGCTCGAAAATTCATACGAAGACGGATCTTCAACTCCAGATTCCATTAAGGCGCTTGCAAATGTCTCTTGTACCTTCAGTTTCGTTTGCAGATGCTCGGAAATTAATACGAAGACGGATCTTCAACTCCAGAGTCCATAAAGGCGCTTGCAAATGTCTTTTGTACCTTCAGTTTCGGTCGTGGATGCTCGAAAATTCATACGAAGACGGATCTTCATCTCCAGAGTCCATAAAATCGCTTGCAAATGTTTATGTTACCCACAGTTTCGTTCGTGGATGCTCGAAAATTCATACGAAGACGGATCTTCAACTCCAGAGTCCATAAAGGCGCTTGCAAATGTCTTTTGTACCTTCAGTTTCGGTCGTGGATGCTCGAAAATTCATACGAAGACGGATCTTCAACTCCAGAGTCCATGAAGGCGCTTGCAAATGTCTCTTGTACCTTCAGTTTCGTTTGCGGATGCTCGAAAATTCATACGAAGACGGATCTTCAACTCCAGAGTCGATAAAGGCGCTTGCAAATGTCTCTTGTACCTCCAGTTTCGTTTGCAGATGCTCGAAAATTCATACGAAGACGGATCTTTAACTCCAGAGTCCATAAAGGCGCTCGCAAATTTCTCTTGTACCTTCAGTTTCGTTCGTGGATGCTCGAAAATTCATACGGAGACGGATCTTCAACTCCAGAGTCCATAAAGGCGCTTGCAAATGTCTTTTGTACCTTCAGTTTCGTTCGTGGATGCTCGAAAATTCATACGAAGACGGATCTTCAACTCCAGAGTCCATAAAGGCGCTTGCAAATGTCTTTTGTACCTTCTGTTTCGTTTGCAGATGCTCGAAAATTCATACGGAGACTGATCTTCAACTCCAGAGTCCATGAAGGCGCTTGCAAATGTCTCTTGTACCTTCAGTTTCGTTTGCAGATGCTCGAAAATTCATACGGAGACGGATCTTCAACTCCAGAGTCCATGAAGGCGCTTGCAATTGTCTTTTGGACCTTCAGATTCGTTCGTGGATGCTCGAAAATTCATACGGAGACTGATCTTCAACTCCAGAGTCCATAGAGGCGCTTGCAAATGTCTCTTGTACCTTCAGTTTCGTTTGCAGATGCTCGAAAATTAATACGAAGACGGATCTTCAACTCCAGAGTCCATGAAGGCGCTTGCAAATGTCTTTTGTACCTTCAGTTTCGTTCGTGGATGCTCGAAAATCCATACGGAGACGGATCTTCAACTCCAGAGTCCATAAAGGCGCTTGCAAATGTCTCTTGTACCTTCAGTTTCGTTTGCAGATGCTCGAAAATTCATACGAAGACGGATCTTCAACTCCAGAGTCCATAAAGGCGCTTGCAAATGTCTTTTGTACCTTCAGTTTCGTTCGTGGATGCTCGAAAATTCATACGGAGAGGGATCTTCAACTCCAGAGTCCGTAAAGGCACTTGCAAATGTCTCTTGTACCTTCAGTTTCGTTTGCAGATGCTCGAAAATTCATACGAAGACGGATCTTCAACTCCAGAGTCCATAAAGGCGCTTGCAAATGTCTCTTGTACCTTCAGTTTCGTTTGCAGATGCTCGAAAATTCATACGAAGACGGATCTTCGTTCCAGAGTCCATAAAATCGCTTGCAAATGTTTATGTTACCTTCAGTTCCG
The DNA here is from genome assembly GCA_963170745.1 of Phymatocera aterrima. Classification (NCBI taxonomy): domain Eukaryota; kingdom Metazoa; phylum Arthropoda; class Insecta; order Hymenoptera; family Tenthredinidae; genus Phymatocera; species Phymatocera aterrima. The sequence continues at coordinate 15,981,048 of OY720664.1, forward strand.
TTCGTGGATGCTCGAAAATTCATACGAAGACGGATCTTCAACTCCAGAGTCCATAAAGGCGCTTGCGAATGTCTCTTGTACCTTCAGTTTCGTTCGTGGATGCTCGGAAATTCATACAGAGACGGATCTTCAACTCCAGATTCCATCAAAGCGCATGCAAATGTCTCTTGTACCTCCAGTTCTGTTTGCATATGCTCGAAAATTCATACGAAGACTGATCTTCAACTCCAGAGTCCATCAAGGCGCTTGCAAATGTCTCTTGTACCCTCAGTTTCGTTCGTGGATGCTCGAAAATTCATACGAAGACGGATCTTCAACTCCAGAGTCCATAAAGGCGCTTGCAAATGTCTCTTGTACCTTCAGTTTCGTTTGTAGTTGCTCGAAAATTCATACGAAGACGGATCTTCAACTCCAGAGTCCATAAAATCGCTTGCAAATGTTTATGTTACCTTCAGTTTCGATCGTGGATGCTCGAAAATTCATACGAAGACGGATCTTCAACTCCAGAGTCCATAAAGGCGCTTGCAAATGTCTCTTGTACATTCAGTTTCGTTTGTAGTTGCTCGAAAATTCATACGAAGACAGATCTTCAACTCCAGAGTCCATAAAATCGCTTGCAAATGTTTATGTTACCTTCAGTTTCGTTCGTGGATGCTCGAAAATTCATACGACGACGGATCTTCAACTCCAGAGTTCATAAAAGCGCTTGCAAATGTCTCGTGTACCTTCAGTTTCGTTCGTGGATGCTCGAAAATTCATACGAAGACGGATCTTTAGCTCCAGAGTCCATAAAGGCGCTTGCAAATGTCTCTTGTACCTTCAGATTCGTTCGTGGATGCTCGCAAATTCATACGAAGACGGATCTTCAACTCCAGAGTCCATAAAGGCGCTTGCAAAAGTCTTTTGTACATTCAGTTTCGTTCGTGGATACTCGAAAATTCATACGGAGAGGGATCTTCAACTCCAGAGTCCGTAAAGGCACTTGCAAATGTCTCTTGTACCTTCAGTTTCGTTTGCAGATGCTCGAAAATTCATACGAAGACGGATCTTCAACTCCAGAGTCCATAAAGGCGCTTGCGAATGTCTCTTGTACCTTCAGTTTCGTTCGTGGATGCTCGGAAATTCATACAGAGACGGATCTTCAACTCCAGATTCCATCAAAGCGCATGCAAATGTCTCTTGTACCTTCAGTTCTGTTTGCAGATGCTCGAAAATTCATACGAAGACTGATCTTCAACTCCAGAGTCCATCAAGGCGCTTGCAAATGTCTCTTGTACTCTCAGTTTCGTTCGTGGATGCTCGAAAATTCATACGAAGACGGATCTTCAACTCCAGAGTCCATAAAGGCGCTTGCAAATGTCTCTTGTACCTTCAGTTTCGTTTGTAGTTGCTCGAAAAGTCATACGAAGACGGATCTTCAACTCCAGAGTCCATAAAATCGCTTGCAAATGCTTATGTTACCTTCAGTTTCGATCGTGGATGCTTGAAAATTCATACGAAGACGGATCTTCAACTCCAGAGTCCATAAAGGCGCTTGCGAATGTCTTTTGTACCTTCAGTTTCGGTCGTGGATGCTCGAAAATTCATACGAAGACGGATCTTCAACTCCAGAGTCCATGAAGGCGCTTGCAAATTTCTCTTGTACCTTCAGTTTCGTTCGTGGATGCTCGAAAATTCATACGAAGACGGATCTTCAACTCCAGAGTCCATAAAGGCGCTTGCAAACGTCTTTTGTACCTTCAGCTTCGTTTGCAGATGCTCGAAAATTCATACGAAGACGGATCTTCAACTCCAGATTCCATTAAGGCGCTTGCAAATGTCTCTTGTACCTTCAGTTTCGTTTGCAGATGCTCGGAAATTAATACGAAGACGGATCTTTAACTCCAGAGTCCATAAAGGCGCTTGCAAATGTCTTTTGTACCTTCAGTTTCGGTCGTGGATGCTCGAAAATTCATACGAAGACGGATCTTCATCTCCAGAGTCCATAAAATCGCTTGCAAATGTTTATGTTACCCACAGTTTCGTTCGTGGATGCTCGAAAATTCATACGAAGACGGATCTTCAACTCCAGAGTCGATAAAGGCGCTTGCAAATGTCTCTTGTACCTCCAGTTTCGTTTGCAGATGCTCGAAAATTCATACGAAGACGGATCTTTAACTCCAGAGTCCATAAAGGCGCTCGCAAATTTCTCTTGTACCTTCAGTTTCGTTCGTGGATGCTCGAAAATTCATACGGAGACGGATCTTCAACTCCAGAGTCCATAAAGGCGCTTGCAAATGTCTTTTGTACTTTCAGTTTCGTTCGTGGATGCTCGAAAATTCATACGAAGACGGATCTTCAACTCCAGAGTCCATAAAGGCGCTTGCAAATGTCTTTTGTACCTTCTGTTTCGTTTGCAGATGCTCGAAAATTCATACGGAGACTGATCTTCAACTCCAGAGTCCATGAAGGCGCTTGCAAATGTCTCTTGTACCTTCAGTTCCGTTTGCAGATGCTCGAAAATTCATACGAAGACGGATCTTCAACTCCAGAGTCCATGAAGGCGCTTGCAAACGTCTTTTGTACCTTCAGTTTCGTTCGTGGATGCTCGAAAATTCATACGGAGACGGATCTTCAACTCCAGAGTCCATAAAGGCGCTTGCAAATGTCTCTTGTACCTTCAGTTTCGTTTGCAGATGCTCGAAAATTCATACGAAGACGGATCTTCAACTCCAGAGTCCATAAAGGCGCTTGCAAATGTCTTTTGTACCTTCAGTTTCGTTCGTGGATGCTCGAAAATTCATACGGAGAGGGATCTTCAACTCCAGAGTCCGTAAAGGCACTTGCAAATGTCTCTTGTACCTTCAGTTTCGTTTGCAGATGCTCGAAAATTCATACGAAGACGGATCTTCAACTCCAGAGTCCATAAAGGCGCTGGCAAATGTCTCTTGTAACTTCAGTTTCGTTTGCAGATGCTCGAAAATTAATACGAAGACGGATCTTCGAATCCAGAGTCCATAAAATCGCTTGCAAATGCTTATGTTACCTTCAGTTCCGTTCGTGGATGCTCGAAAATTCATACGAAGACGGATCTTCAACTCCAGAGTCCATAAAGGCGCTTGCGAATGTCTCTTGTACCTTCAGTTTCGTTCGTGGATGCTCGGAAATTCATACAGAGACGGATCTTCAACTCCAGATTCCATCAAAGCGCATGCAAATGTCTCTTGTACCTCCAGTTCTGTTTGCATATGCTCGAAAATTCATACGAAGACTGATCTTCAACTCCAGAGTCCATCAAGGCGCTTGCAAATGTCTCTTGTACCCTCAGTTTCGATCGTGGATGCTCGAAAATTCATACGAAGACGGATCTTCAACTCCAGATTTCATAAAGGCGCTTGCAAATGTCTCTTGTACCTTCAGTTTCGTTTGTAGTTGCTCGAAAATTCATACGAAGACAGATCTTCACCTCCAGAGTCCATAAAATCGCTTGCAAATGTTTATGTTACCTTCAGTTTCGTTCGTGGATGCTCGCAAATTCATACGAAGACGGATCTCCAACTCCAGAGTCCATAAAGGCGCTTGCAACAGTCTTTTGTACATTCAGTTTCGTTCGTGGATACTCGAAAATTCATACGGAGAGGGATCTTCAACTCCAGAGTCCGTAAAGGCACTTGCAAATGTCTCTTGTACCTTCAGTTTCGTTTGCAGATGCTCGAAAATTCATACGAAGACGGATCTTCAACTCCAGAGTCCATAAAGGCGCTTGCGGATGTCTCTTGTACCTTCAGTTTCGTTCGTGGATGCTCGGAAATTCATACAGAGACGGATCTTCAACTCCAGATTCCATCAAAGCGCATGCAAATGTCTCTTGTACCTTCAGTTCTGTTTGCAGATGCTCGAAAATTCATACGAAGACTGATCTTTAACTCCAGAGTCCATCAAGGCGCTTGCAAATGTCTCTTGTACTCTCAGTTTCGTTCGTGGATGCTCGAAAATTCATACGAAGACGGATCTTCAACTCCAGAGTCCATAAAGGCGCTTGCAAATGTCTTTTGTACCTTCAGTTTCGTTTGTAGTTGCTCGAAAAGTCATACGAAGACGGATCTTCAACTCCAGAGTCCATAAAATCGCTTGCAAATGCTTATGTTACCTTCAGTTTCGATCGTGGATGCTCGAAAATTCATACGAAGACGGATCTTCAACTCCAGAGTCCATAAAGGCGCTTGCAAATGTCTCTTGTACCTTCAGTTTCGTTTGCAGATGCTCGAAAATTCATACGAAGACGGATCTTCAACTCCAGAGTCCATGAAGGCGCTTGCAATTGTCTTTTGGACCTTCAGATTCGTTCGTGGATGCTCGAAAATTCATACGGAGACTGATCTTCAACTCCGGAGTCCATAGAGGCGCTTGCAAATGTCTCTTGTACCTTCAGTTTCGTTTGCAGATGCTCGAAAATGAATACGAAGACGGATCTTCAACTCCAGAGTCCATGAAGGCGCTTGCAAATGTCTTTTGTACCTTCAGTTTCGTTCGTGGATGCTCGAAAATTCATACGGAGACGGATCTTCAACTCCAGAGTCCATAAAGGCGCTTGCAAATGTCTCTTGTACCTTCAGTTTCGTTTGCAGATGCTCGAAAATTCATACGAAGACGGATCTTCAACTCCAGAGTCCATAAAGGCGCTTGCAAATGTCTTTTGTACCTTCAGTTTCGTTCGTGGATGCTCGAAAATTCATACGGAGAGGGATCTTCAACTCCAGAGTCCGTAAAGGCACTTGCAAATGTCTCTTGTACCTTCAGTTTCGTTGGCAGATGCTCGAAAATTCATACGAAGACGGATCTTCAACTCCAGAGTCCATAAAGGCGCTTGCAAATGTCTCTTGTACCTTCAGTTTCGTTTGCAGATGCTCGAAAATTAATACGAAGACGGATCTTCGAATCCAGAGTCCATAAAATCGCTTGCAAATGTTTATGTTACCTTCAGTTCCGTTCGTGGATGCTCGAAAATTCATACGAAGACGGATCTCCAACTCCAGAGTCCATAAAGGCGCTTGCGAATGTCTCTTGTACCTTCAGTTTCGTTCGTGGATGCTCGGAAATTCATACAGAGACGGATCTTCAACTCCAGATTCCATCAAAGCGCATGCAAATGTCTCTTGTACCTCCAGTTCTGTTTGCATATGCTCGAAAATTCATACGAAGACTGATCTTCAACTCCAGAGTCCATCAAGGCGCTTGCAAATGTCTCTTGTACCCTCAGTTTCGATCGTGGATGCTCGAAAATTCATACGAAGACGGATCTTCAACTCCAGATTTCATAAAGGCGCTTGCAAATGTCTCTTGTACCTTCAGTTTCGTTTGTAGTTGCTCGAAAATTCATACGAAGACAGATCTTCAACTCCAGAGTCCATAAAATCGCTTGCAAATGTTTATGTTACCTTCAGTTTCGTTCGTGGATGCTCGCAAATTCATACGAAGACGGATCTTCAACTCCAGAGTTCATAAAAGCGCTTGCAAATGTCTCTTGTACCTTCAGTTTCGTTCGTGAATGCTCGAAAATTCATACGAAGACGGATCTTTAGCTCCAGAGTCCATAAAGGCGCTTGCAAATGTCTCTTGTACCTTCAGATTCGTTTGCAGATGCTCGAAAATTCATACGAAGACGGATCTTCGAATCCAGAGTCCATAAAATCGCTTGCAAATGTTTATGTTACCTTCAGTTCCGTTCGTGGATGCTCGAAAATTCATACGAAGACGGATCTTTAACTCCAGAGTCCATAAAGGCGCTTGCGAATGTCTCTTGTACCTTCAGTTTCGTTCGTGGACGCTCGAAAATTCATACGAAGACGGATCTTCAACTCCAGAGTCCATAAAGGCGCTTGCAAATGTCTTTTGTACCTTCAGTTTCGTTCGTGGATGCTCGAAAATTCATACGGAGAGGGATCTTCAACTCCAGAGTCCGTAAAGGCACTTGCAAATGTCTCTTGTACCTTCAGTTCCGTTCGTGGATGCTCGGTAATTCATACGAAGACGGATCTTCAACTCCAGAGTCCATAAAGGCGCTTGCGAATGTCTCTTGTACCTTCAGTTTCGTTCGTGGACGCTCGAAAATTCATACGAAGACGGATCTTCAACTCCAGAGTCCATAAAGGCGCTTGCAAATGTCTCTTGTACCTTCAGATTCGTTTGCAGATGCTCGAAAATTCATACGAAGACGGATCTTCGAATCCAGATTCCATCAAGACGCACGCAAATGTCTCTTGTACCTTCAGTTCTGTTTGCAGATGCTCGAAAATTCATACGAAGACTGATCTTCAACTCCAGAGTCCATCAAGGCGCTTGCAAATGTCTCTTGTACCCTCAGTTTCGTTCGTGGATGCTCGAAAATTCATACGAAGACGGATCCTCAACTCCAGAGTCCATAAAGGCGCTTGCAAATGTCTCTTGTATCTTTAGTTTCGTTTGTAGTTGCTCGAAAATTCATACGAAGACGGATCTTCAACTCCAGAGTCCATAAAATCGCTTGCAAATGTTTATGTTACCTTCAGTTTCGATCGTGGATGCTCGAAAATTCATACGAAGACGGATCTTCAACTCCGGAGTCCATAAAGGCACTTGCAAATGTCTCTTGTACCTTCAGTTCCGTTCGTGGATGCTCGAAAATTCATACGAAGACGAATCTTCAACTCCAGAGTCCATAAAGGCGCTTGCGAATGTCTCTTGTACCTTCAGTTTCGTTCGTGGACGCTCGAAAATCCATACGAAGACGGATCTTCAACTCCAGATTCCATAAAGGCGCTTGCAAATGTCTTTTGTACCTTTAGTTTCGTTCGTGGATGCTCGAAAATTCATACGGAGAGGGATCTTCAACTCCAGAGTCCGTGAAGGCACTTGCAAATGTCTCTTGTACCTTCAGTTTCGTTTGCAGATGCTCGAAAATTCATAAATAGACGGATCTTCAACTCCAGAGTCCATAAAGGCGCTTGCGAATGTCTCTTGCACCTTCAGTTTCGTTCGTGGATGCTCGGAAATTCATACAGAGACGGATCTTCAACTCCAGATTCCATCAAAGCGCACGCAAATGTCTCTTGTACCTCCAGTTCTGTTTGCAGATGCTCGAAAATTCATACGAAGACTGATCTTCAACTCCAGAGTCCATCAAGGCGCTTGCAAATGTCTCTTGTACCTTCAGTTTCGTTTGTAGTTGCTCGAAAATTCATACGAAGACGGATCTTCAACTCCAGAGTCCATAAAATCGCTTGCAAATGTTTATGTTACCTTCAGTTTCGATTGTGGATGCTCGAAAATTCATACGAAGACGGATCTTCAACTCCGGAGTCCATAAAGGCGCTTGCAAATGTCTCTTGTACCTTCAGTTTCGTTTGTAGTTGCTCGAAAATTCATACGAAGACAGATCTTCAACTCCAGAGTCCATAAAATCGCTTGAAAATGTTTATGTTACCTTCAGTTTCGTTCGTGGATGCTCGAAAATTCATACGACGACGGATCTTCGACTCCAGATTTCATAGAAGCGCTTGCAAATGTCTCTTGTACCTTCAGTTTCGTTCTTGGATGCTCGAAAATTCATACGAAGACGGATCTTTAGCTCCAGAGTCCATAAAGGCGCTTGCAAATGTCTCTTGTACCTTCAGATTCGTTCATGGATGCTCGCAAATTCATACGAAGACGGATCTTCAACTCCAGAGTCCGTAAAGGCGCTTGCGAAAGTCTTTTGTACCTTCAGTTTCGTTTGCAGATGCTCGAAAATTCATACGAAGACGGATCTTCGAATCCAGAGTCCATAAAATCGCTTGCAAATGTTTATGTTACCTTCAGTTCCGTTCGTGGATGCTCGAAAATTCATACGAAGACGGATCTTTAACTCCAGAGTCCATAAAGCCGCTTGCGAATGTCTCTTGTACCTTCAGTTTCGTTCGTGGATGCTCGAAAATTCATACGAAGACGGATCTTTAACTCCAGATTCCATTAAGATGCTTGCAAATGTCTCTTGTACCTTCAGTTTCGTTTGCAGATGCTCGGAAATTCATACGAAGACGGATCTTTAACTCCAGAGTCCATAAAGTCGCTTGCAAATGTCTTTTGTACCTTCAGTTTCGGTCGTGGATGCTCGAAAATTCATACGAAGACGGATCTTCATCTCCAGAGTCCATAAAATCGCTTGCAAATGTTTATGTTACCCACAGTTTCGTTCGTGGATGCTCGAAAATTCATACGAAGACGGATCTTCAACTCCAGAGTCCATAAAGGCGCTTGCAAATGTCTTTTGTACCTTCAGTTTCGGTCGTGGATGCTCGAAAATTCATACGAAGACGGATCTTCAACTCCAGAGTCCATGAAGGTGCTTGCAAATGTCTCTTGTACCTTCAGTTTCGTTTGCGGATGCTCGAAAATTCATACGAAGACGGATCTTCAACTCCAGAGTCGATAAAGGCGCTTGCAAATGTCTCTTGTACCTCCAGTTTCGTTTGCAGATGCTCGAAAATTCATACGAAGACGGATCTTTAACTCCAGAGTCCATAATGGCGCTTGCAAATTTCTCTTGTACCTTCAGTTTCGTTCGTGGATGCTCGAAAATTCATACGGAGACGGATCTTCAACTCCAGAGTCCATAAAGGCGCTTGCAAATGTCTTTTGTACCTTCAGTTTCGTTCGTGGATGCTCGAAAATTCATACGAAGACGGATCTTCAACTCCAGATTCCATAAAGGCGCTTGCAAATGTCTTTTGTACCTTCTGTTTTGTTTGCAGATGCTCGAAAATTCATACGGAGACTGATCTTCAACTCCAGAGTCCATGAAGGCGCTTGCAAATGTCTCATGTACCTTCAGTTTCGTTTGCAGATGCTCGAAAATTCATACGAAGACGGATCTTCAACTCCAGAGTCCATGAAGGCGCTTGCAATTGTCTTTTGGACCTTCAGATTCGTTCGTGGATGCTCGAAAATTCATACGGAGACTGATCTTCAACTCCAGAGTCCATAGAGGCGCTTGCAAATGTCTCTTGTACCTTCAGTTTCGTTTGCAGATGCTCGAAAATTAATACGAAGACGGATCTTCAACTCCAGAGTCCATGAAGGCGCTTGCAAATGTCTTTTGTACCTTCAGTTTCGTTCGTGGATGCTCGAAAATTCATACGGAGACGGATCTTCAACTCCAGAGTCCATAAAGGCGCTTGCAAATGTCTCTTGTACCTTCAGTTTCGTTTGCAGATGCTCGAAAATTCATACGAAGACGGATCTTCAACTCCAGAGTCCATAAAGGCGCTTGCAAATGTCTTTTGTACCTTCAGTTTCGTTCGTGGATGCTCGAAAATTCATACGGAGAGGGATCTTCAACTCCAGAGTCCGTAAAGGCACTTGCAAATGTCTCTTGTACCTTCAGTTTCGTTTGCAGATGCTCGAAAATTCATACGAAGACGGATCTTCAACTCCAGAGTCCATAAAGGCACTTGCAAATGTCTCTTGTACCTTCAGTTTCGTTTGCAGATGCTCGAAAATTCATACGAAGACGGATCTTCAACTCCAGAGTCCATAAAGGCGCTTGCAAATGTCTCTTGTACCTTCAGTTTCGTTTGCAGATGCTCGAAAATTAATACGAAGACGGATCTTCGAATCCAGAGTCCATAAAATCGCTTGCAAATGTTTATGTTACCTTCAGTTCCGTTCGTGGATGCTCGAAAATTCATACGAAGACGGATCTCCAACTCCAGAGTCCATAAAGGCGCTTGCGAATGTCTCTTGTACCTTCAGTTTCGTTCGTGGATGCTCGGAAATTCATACAGAGACGGATCTTCAACTCCAGATTCCATCAAAGCGCATGCAAATGTCTCTTGTACCTCCAGTTCTGTTTGCATATGCTCGAAAATTCATACGAAGACTGATCTTCAACTCCAGAGTCCATCAAGGCGCTTGCAAATGTCTCTTGTACCCTCAGTTTCGATCGTGGATGCTCGAAAATTCATACGAAGACGGATCTTCAACTCCAGATTTCATAAAGGCGCTTGCAAATGTCTCTTGTACCTTCAGTTTCGTTTGTAGTTGCTCGAAAATTCATACGAAGACAGATCTTCAACTCCAGAGTCCATAAAATCGCTTGCAAATGTTTATGTTACCTTCAGTTTCGTTCGTGGATGCTCGCAAATTCATACGAAGACGGATCTTCAACTCCAGAGTTCATAAAAGCGCTTGCAAATGTCTCTTGTACCTTCAGTTTCGTTCGTGAATGCTCGAAAATTCATACGAAGACGGATCTTTAGCTCCAGAGTCCATAAAGGCGCTTGCAAATGTCTCTTGTACCTTCAGATTCGTTTGCAGATGCTCGAAAATTCATACGAAGACGGATCTTCGAATCCAGAGTCCATAAAATCGCTTGCAAATGTTTATGTTACCTTCAGTTCCGTTCGTGGATGCTCGAAAATTCATACGAAGACGGATCTTTAACTCCAGAGTCCATAAAGGCGCTTGCGAATGTCTCTTGTACCTTCAGTTTCGTTCGTGGACGCTCGAAAATTCATACGAAGACGGATCTTCAACTCCAGAGTCCATAAAGGCGCTTGCAAATGTCTTTTGTACCTTCAGTTTCGTTCGTGGATGCTCGAAAATTCATACGGAGAGGGATCTTCAACTCCAGAGTCCGTAAAGGCACTTGCAAATGTCTCTTGTACCTTCAGTTCCGTTCGTGGATGCTCGAAAATTCATACGAAGACGGATCTTCAACTCCAGAGTCCATAAAGGCGCTTGCGAATGTCTCTTGTACCTTCAGTTTCGTTCGTGGACGCTCGAAAATTCATACGAAGACGGATCTTCAACTCCAGAGTCCATAAAGGCGCTTGCAAATGTCTCTTGTACCTTCAGATTCGTTTGCAGATGCTCGAAAATTCATACGAAGACGGATCTTCGAATCCAGATTCCATCAAGACGCACGCAAATGTCTCTTGTACCTTCAGTTCTGTTTGCAGATGCTCGAAAATTCATACGAAGACTGATCTTCAACTCCAGAGTCCATCAAGGCGCTTGCAAATGTCTCTTGTACCCTCAGTTTCGTTCGTGGATGCTCGAAAATTCATACGAAGACGGATCCTCAACTCCAGAGTCCATAAAGGCGCTTGCAAATGTCTCTTGTATCTTTAGTTTCGTTTGTAGTTGCTCGAAAATTCATACGAAGACGGATCTTCAACTCCAGAGTCCATAAAATCGCTTGCAAATGTTTATGTTACCTTCAGTTTCGATCGTGGATGCTCGAAAATTCATACGAAGACGGATCTTCAACTCCGGAGTCCATAAAGGCACTTGCAAATGTCTCTCGTACCTTCAGTTCCGTTCGTGGATGCTCGAAAATTCATACGAAGACGAATCTTCAACTCCAGAGTCCATAAAGGCGCTTGCGAATGTCTCTTGTACCTTCAGTTTCGTTCGTGGACGCTCGAAAATCCATACGAAGACGGATCTTCAACTCCAGATTCCATAAAGGCGCTTGCAAATGTCTTTTGTACCTCTAGTTTCGTTCGTGGATGCTCGAAAATTCATACGGAGAGGGATCTTCAACTCCAGAGTCCGTGAAGGCACTTGCAAATGTCTCTTGTACCTTCAGTTTCGTTTGCAGATGCTCGAAAATTCATAAATAGACGGATCTTCAACTCCAGAGTCCATAAAGGCGCTTGCGAATGTCTCTTGCACCTTCAGTTTCGTTCGTGGATGCTCGGAAATTCATACAGAGACGGATCTTCAACTCCAGATTCCATCAAAGCGCACGCAAATGTCTCTTGTACCTCCAGTTCTGTTTGCAGATGCTCGAAAATTCATACGAAGACTGATCTTCAACTCCAGAGTCCATCAAGGCGCTTGCAAATGTCTCTTGTACCTTCAGTTTCGTTTGTAGTTGCTCGAAAATTCATACGAAGACGGATCTTCAACTCCAGAGTCCATAAAATCGCTTGCAAATGTTTATGTTACCTTCAGTTTCGATTGTGGATGCTCGAAAATTCATACGAAGACGGATCTTCAACTCCGGAGTCCATAAAGGCGCTTGCAAATGTCTCTTGTACCTTCAGTTTCGTTTGTAGTTGCTCGAAAATTCATACGAAGACAGATCTTCAACTCCAGAGTCCATAAAATCGCTTGCAAATGTTTATGTTACCTTCAGTTTCGTTCGTGGATGCTCGAAAATTCATACGACGACGGATCTTCGACTCCAGATTTCATAGAAGCGCTTGCAAATGTCTCTTGTACCTTCAGTTTCGTTCTTGGATGCTCGAAAATTCATACGAAGACGGATCTTTAGCTCCAGAGTCCATAAAGGCGCTTGCAAATGTCTCTTGTACCTTCAGATTCGTTCATGGATGCTCGCAAATTCATACGAAGACGGATCTTCAACTCCAGAGTCCGTAAAGGCGCTTGCGAAAGTCTTTTGTACCTTCAGTTTCGTTTGCAGATGCTCGAAAATTCATACGAAGACGGATCTTCGAATCCAGAGTCCATAAAATCGCTTGCAAATGTTTATGTTACCTTCAGTTCCGTTCGTGGATGCTCGAAAATTCATACGAAGACGGATCTTTAACTCCAGAGTCCATAAAGCCGCTTGCGAATGTCTCTTGTACCTTCAGTTTCGTTCGTGGATGCTCGAAAATTCATACGAAGACGGATCTTTAACTCCAGATTCCATTAAGATGCTTGCAAATGTCTCTTGTACCTTCAGTTTCGTTTGCAGATGCTCGGAAATTCATACGAAGACGGATCTTTAACTCCAGAGTCCATAAAGTCGCTTGCAAATGTCTTTTGTACCTTCAGTTTCGGTCGTGGATGCTCGAAAATCCATACGAAGACGGATCTTCATCTCCAGAGTCCATAAAATCGCTTGCAAATGTTTATGTTACCCACAGTTTCGTTCGTGGATGCTCGAAAATTCATACGAAGACGGATCTTCAACTCCAGAGTCCATAAAGGCGCTTGCAAATGTCTTTTGTACCTTCAGTTTCGGTCGTGGATGCTCGAAAATTCATACGAAGACGGATCTTCAACTCCAGAGTCCATGAAGGTGCTTGCAAATGTCTCTTGTACCTTCAGTTTCGTTTGCGGATGCTCGAAAATTCATACGAAGACGGATCTTCAACTCCAGAGTCGATAAAGGCGCTTGCAATTGTCTCTTGTACCTCCAGTTTCGTTTGCAGATGCTCGAAAATTCATACGAAGACGGATCTTTAACTCCAGAGTCCATAATGGCGCTTGCAAATTTCTCTTGTACCTTCAGTTTCGTTCGTGGATGCTCGAAAATTCATACGGAGACGGATCTTCAACTCCAGAGTCCATAAAGGCGCTTGCAAATGTCTTTTGTACCTTCAGTTTCGTTCGTGGATGCTCGAAAATTCATACGAAGACGGATCTTCAACTCCAGATTCCATAAAGGCGCTTGCAAATGTCTTTTGTACCTTCTGTTTTGTTTGCAGATGCTCGAAAATTCATACGGAGACTGATCTTCAACTCCAGAGTCCATGAAGGCGCTTGCAAATGTCTCTTGTACCTTCAGTTTCGTTTGCAGATGCTCGAAAATTAATACGAAGACGGATCTTCAACTCCAGAGTCCATGAAGGCGCTTGCAAATGTCTTTTGTACCTTCAGTTTCGTTCGTGGATGCTCGAAAATTCATACGGAGACGGATCTTCAACTCCAGAGTCCATAAAGGCGCTTGCAAATGTCTCTTGTACCTTCAGTTTCGTTTGCAGATGCTCGAAAATTCATACGAAGACGGATCTTCAACTCCAGAGTCCATAAAGGCGCTTGCAAATGTCTTTTGTACCTTCAGTTTCGTTCGTGGATGCTCGAAAATTCATACGGAGAGGGATCTTCAACTCCAGAGTCCGTAAAGGCACTTGCAAATGTCTCTTGTACCTTCAGTTTCGTTTGCAGATGCTCGAAAATTCATACGAAGACGGATCTTCAACTCCAGAGTCCATAAAGGCGCTTGCAAATGTCTCTTGTACCTTCAGTTTCGTTTGCGGATGCTCGAAAATTCATACGAAGACGGATCTTCAACTCCAGAGTCCATAAAAGCGCTTGCAAATGTCTCGTGTACCTTCAGTTTCGGTCGTGGATGCTCGAAATTTCATACGAAGACGGATCTTCAACTCCAGAGTTCATAAAAGCGCTTGCAAATGTCTCTTGTACCTTCAGTTTCGTTCGTGGATGCTCGAAAATTCATACGAAGACGGATCTTTAGCTCCAGAGTCCATAAAGGCGCTTGCAAATGTCTCTTGTACCTTCAGATTCGTTCGTGGATGCTCGCAAATTCATACGAAGACGGATCTTCAACTCCAGAGTCCATAAAGGCGCTTGCAAAAGTCTGTTGTACCTTCAGTTTCATTTGCAGATGCTCGAAAATTCATACGAAGACGGATCTTCGAATCCAGAATCCATAAAATCGCTTGCAAATGTTTATGTTACCTTCAGTTCCGTTCGTGAATGCTCGAAAATTCATACGAAGACGGATCTTCAACTCCAGAGTCCATGAAGGCGCTTGCGAATGTCTCTTGTACCTTCAGTTTCGTTCGTGGATGCTCGAAAATTCATACGAAGACGGATCTTCAACTCCAGAGTCCATGAAGGCGCTTGCAAATTTCTCTTGTACCTTCAGTTTCGTTCGTGGATGCTCGAAAATTCATACGAAGACGGATCTTTAACTCCAGAGTCCATAAAGGCGCTTGCAAAAGTCTTTTGTACCTTCAGCTTCGTTTGCAGATGCTCGAAAATTCATACGAAGACGGATCTTCATCTCCAGAGTCCATAAAGGCGCTTGCAAATGTCTCTTGTACCTTCAGATTCGTTCGTGGATGCTCGAAAAATCATACGAAGACGGATCTTCAACTCCAGAGTCCGTAAAGGCACTTGCAAAATTTTTTTGTACCTTCAGTTTCGTTCGTGGATGCTCGAAAATTCATACGAAGACGGATCTTCAACTCCAGAGTCCATAAAGGCGCTTGCAAATGTCTTTTGTACCTTCAGTTCCGGTCGTGGATGCTCGAAAATTCATACGAAGACGGATCTTCAACTCCAGAGTCCATAAAGACGCTTGCAAATGTCTCTTGTACCTTCAGTTTCGTTTGCAGATGCTCGAAAATTCATACGGAGACGGATCTTCAACTCCAGAGTCCATAAAAGCGCTTGCAAATGTCTTGTGTACCTTCAGTTTCGGTGGTGGATGCTCGAAATTTCATACGAAGACGGATCTTCAACTCCAGAGTCCATAAAGGCGCTTGCAAAAGTCTTTTGTACCTTCAGCTTCGTTTGCAGATGCTCGAAAATTCATACGAAACGGATCTTCAACTCCAGAGTCCATAAAGGCGCTTGCAAATGTCTCTTGTACCTTCAGATTCGTTCGTGGATGCTCGAAAAATCATACGAAGACGGATCTTCAACTCCAGAGTCCGTAAAGGCACTTGCAAAATTTTTTTGTACCTTCAGTTTCGTTCGTGGATGCTCGAAAATTCATACGAAGACGGATCTCCAACTCCAGAGTCCATAAAGGCGCTTGCAAATGTCTCTTGTACCTTCAGTTTCGTTCGTGGATGCTCGAAAATTCATACGGCGACGGATCTTCAACTCCAGAGTCCATAAAGGCGCTTGCAAATGTCTTTTGTACCTTCAGTTTCGTTCGTGGATGCTCGAAAATTCATACGGAGACGGATCTTCAACTCCAGAGTCCATAAAATCGCTTGCAAATGTCGTTTGTACCTTCAGTTTCGTTCGTGGATGCTCGAAAATTCATATGAAGACGGATCTTCAACTCCAGAGTCCGTAAAGGCGCTTGCAAATGTCTCTTGTACCTTCAGTTTCGTTCGTGGATGCTCGAAAATTCATACGAAGACGGATCCTTAACTCCAGGGTTCATAAAGGCGCTTGCAAATGTCTCTCGTACCTTCAGTTTCGTTCGTGGATACTCGAAAATTCATACGAAGACGGATCTTCAACTCCAGACTCTATAAAGGCGCTTGCAAATGTCTCTTGTACCTTCAGTTTCGTTCGTGGACGCTGGAAAATTCATACGAAGACGGATCTTCAACTCCAGAGTCCATAAAATCGCGTGCGAATGTTTATGTTACGTTCAGTTTCGTTCGTGGATGCTCGAAAATTCATACGGAGACGGATCTTCAACTCCAGAGTCCATAAAGGCGCTTGCGATTGTCTTTTGTACCTTCAGTTTCGTTCGTGCATGCTCGAAAATCCATACGGAGACGGATCTTCAACTCCAGAGTCCATAAAGGCGCTTGCAAATGTCTCTTGTACCTTCAGTTTCGTTCGTGGATGCTCGAAAATTCATACGAAGACGGATCTTCAACTACAGAGTCCATAAAATCGCTTGCAAATGTTTATGTTACCTTCAGATTCGTTCGCGGATGCTCGAAAATTCATACGGAGACGGATCTCCAACTCCAGAGTCCATAAAGGCGCTTGCAAATGTCTCTTGTACCTTCAGTTTCGATCGTGGATGCTCGAAAATTCATACGAAGACGGATCTTCAACTCCAGAGTCCATAAAGGCGCTTGCAAATGTCTCTTGTACCTTCAGATTCGTTCGTGGATAATCGAAAAATCATACGGCGACGGATCGTCAACTCCAGAGTCCATAAAGGCACTTGCAAAAGTCTTTTGTACCTTCAGTTTCGTTCGTGGATGCTCGAAAATTCATACGAAGACGGATCTTCAACTCCAGAGTCCATAAAGGCGCTTGCAAATGTCTCTTGTACCTTCAGTTTCGTTCGTGGATGCTCGAAAATTCATACGAAGACGGATCTTCAACTCCAGAGTCCATAAAGGCGCTTGCAAATGTCTCTTGTACCTTCAGATTCGTTCGTGGATAATCGAAAAATCATACGGCGACGGATCGTCAACTCCAGAGTCCATAAAGGCACTTGCAAAAGTCTTTTGTACCTTCAGTTTCGTTCGTGGATGCTTGAAAATTCATACGAAGACGGATCTTCAACTCCAGAGTCGATAAAGGCGCTTGCAAATGTCTCTTGTACCTCCAGATTCATTCGTGGATGCTCGAAAATTCATACGAAGACGGATCTTCAACTCCAGAGTCGATAAAGGCGCTTGCAAATGTCTCTTGTACCTTCAGATTCGTTCGTGGATGCTCGAAAATTCATACAAAGACGGATCTTCAACTCCAGAGTCCATAAAGGCGCTTGCAAAAGTCTTTTGTACCTTCAGCTTCGTTTGCAGATGCTCGAAAATTCATACGAAGACGGATCTTCAACTCCAGAGTCCATAAAGGCGCTTGCAGATGTCTCTTGTACCTTCAGTTTCGTTCGTGGATGCTCGAAAATTCATACGAAGACGGAACTTCAACTCCAGAGTCCATAAAGGCGCTTGCAAATGTCTTTTGTACCTTCAATTCCGGTCGTGGATGCTCGAAAATTCATACGAAGACGGATCTTCAACTCCAGAGTCCATAAAGGCGCTTGCAAATGTCTCTTGTACCTTCAGTTTCGTTTGCAGATGCTCGAAAATTCATACGAAGACGGATATTCAACTCCAGAGTCCATAAAGGCGCTTGCAAATGTCTCTTGTACCTTCAGTTTCGTTCGTGGATGCTCGAAAATTCATACGGCGACGGATCTTCAACTACAGAGTCCATAAAATCGCTTGCAAATGTTTATGTTACCTTCAATTCCGGTCGTGGATGCTCGGAAATTCATACGAAGACGGATCTTCAACTCCAGAGTCCATAAAGGCGCTTGCAAATGTCTCTTGTATTTTCAGTTTCGTTTGCAGATGCTCGAAAATTCATACGAAGACGGATCTTCAACTCCAGAGTCCATAAAGGCGCTTGCAAATGTCTCTTGTACCTTCAGATTCGTTCGTGGATGCTCGAAAATTCATACAAAGACGGATCTTCAACTCCAGAGTCCATGAAGGCGCTTGCAAAAGTCTTTTGTACCTTCAGCTTCGTTTGCAGATGCTCGAAAATTCATACGAAGACGGATCTTCAACTCCAGAGTCCATAAAGGCGCTTGCAAATGTCTCTTGTACCTTCAGATTGGTTCGTGGATGCTCGAAAAATCATACGAAGACGGATCTTCAACTCCAGAGTCCGTAAAGGCACTTGCAAAATTTTTTTGTACCTTCAGTTTCGTTCGTGGATGCTCGAAAATTCATACGAAGACGGATCTTCAACTCCAGAGTCCATAAAGGCGCTTGCAAATGTCTTTTGTACCTTCAATTCCGGTCGTGGATGCTCGAAAATTCATACGAAGACGGATCTTCAACTCCAGAGTCCATAAAGGCGCTTGCAAATGTCTCTTGTACCTTCAGTTTCGTTTGCAGATGCTCGAAAATTCATACGAAGACGGATCTTCAACTCCAGAGTCCATAAAGGCGCTTGCAAATGTCTCTTGTACCTTCAGTTTCGTTCGTGGATGCTCGAAAATTCATACGAAGACGGATCTTCAACTACAGAGTCCATAAAATCGCTTGCAAATGTTTATGTTACCTTCAGTTTCGTTCGCGGATGCTCGAAAATTCATACGGAGACGGATCTCCAACTCCAGAGTCCATAAAGGCGCTTGCAAATGTCTCTTGTACCTTCAGTTTCGATCGTGGATGCTCGAAAATTCATACGAAGACGGATCTTCAACTCCAGAGTCCATAAAGGCGCGTGCAAATGTCTCTTGTACCTTCAGTTTCGTTCGTGGATGCTCGAAAATTCATACGAAGACGGATCTTCAGCTCCAGAGTCCATAAAGGCGCTTGCAAATGTCTCTTGTACCTTCAGATTCGTTCGTGGATAATCGAAAAATCATACGAAGACGGATCGTCAACTCCAGAGTCCATAAAGGCACTTGCAAAAGTCTTTTGTACCTTCAGTTTCGTTCGTGGATGCTTGAAAATTCATACGAAGACGGATCTTCAACTCCAGAGTCGATAAAGGCGCTTGCAAATGTCTCTTGTACCTCCAGATTTATTCGTGGATGCTCGAAAATTCATACAAAGACGGATCTTCAACTCCAGAGTCGATAAAGGCGCTTGCAAATATCTCTTGTACCTTCAGATTCGTTCGTGGATGCTCGAAAATTCATACAAAGACGGATCTTCAACTCCAGAGTCCATAAAGGCGCTTGCAAAAGTCTTTTGTACCTTCAGCTTCGTTTGCAGATGCTCGAAAATTCATACGAAGACGGATCTTCAACTCCAGAGTCCATAAAGGCGCTTGCAAATGTCTCTTGTACCTTCAGATTGGTTCGTGGATGCTCGAAAAATCATACGAAGACGGATCTTCAACTCCAGAGTCCGTAAAGGCACTTGCAAAATTTTTTTGTACCTCCAGTTTCGTTCGTGGATGCTCGAAAATTCATACGAAGACGGATCTTCAACTCCAGAGTCCATAAAGGCGCTTGCAAATGTCTTTTGTACCTTCAATTCCGGTCGTGGATGCTCGAAAATTCATACGAAGACGGATCTTCAACTCCAGAGTCCATAAAGGCGCTTGCAAATGTCTCTTGTACCTTCAGTTTCGTTTGCAGATGCTCGAAAATTCATACGAAGACGGATCTTCAACTCCAGAGTCCATAAAGGCGCTTGCAAATGTTTCTTGTACCTTCAGTTTCGTTCGTGGATGCTCGAAAATTCAGACGGCGACGGATCTTCAACTCCAGAGTCCATAGAGGCGCCTGCAAATGTCTCTTGTACCTTCAGTTTCGTTCGTGGATGCTCGAAAATTCATACGGCGACGGATCTTCAACTCCAGAGTCCATAAAATCGCTTGCAAATGTCTTTTGTACCTTCAGTTTCGTTCGTGGATGCTCGAAAATTCATACGAAGACGGATCTTCAACTCCAGAGTCCGTAAAGGCGCTTGCAAATGTCTCTTGCACCTTCAGTTTCGTTCGTGGATGCTCGAAAATTCATACGAAGACGGATCTTCAACTCCAGGGTTCATAAAGGCGCTTGCAAATGTCTCTCGTACCTTCAGTTTCGTTCGTGGATGCTCGAAAATTCATACGAAGACGGATCTTCAACTCCAGAGTCCATAAAGGCGCTTGCAAATGTCTCTTGTACCTTCAGTTTCGTTCGTGGATGCTCGAAAATTCATACGAAGACGGATCTTCAACTCCAGAGTCCATAAAGGCGCTTGCAAATGTCTCTTGTACCTTCAGATTCGTTCGTGGATAATCGAAAAATCATACGGCGACGGATCGTCAACTCCAGAGTCCATAAAGGCACTTGCAAAAGTCTTTTGTACCTTCAGTTTCGTTCGTGGATGCTTGAAAATTCATACGAAGACGGATCTTCAACTCCAGAGTCGATAAAGGCGCTTGCAAATGTCTCTTGTACCTCCAGATTCATTCGTGGATGCTCGAAAATTCATACGAAGACGGATCTTCAACTCCAGAGTCGATAAAGGCGCTTGCAAATGTCTCTTGTACCTTCAGATTCGTTCGTGGATGCTCGAAAATTCATACAAAGACGGATCTTCAACTCCAGAGTCCATAAAGGCGCTTGCAAAAGTCTATTGTACCTTCAGCTTCGTTTGCAGATGCTCGAAAATTCATACGAAGACGGATCTTCAACTCCAGAGTCCATAAAGGCGCTTGCAGATGTCTCTTGTACCTTCAGATTGGTTCGTGGATGCTCGAAAAATCATACGAAGACGGATCTTCAACTCCAGAGTCCGTAAAGGCACTTGCAAAATTTTTTTGTACCTTCAGTTTCGTTCGTGGATGCTCGAAAATTCATACGAAGACGGAACTTCAACTCCAGAGTCCATAAAGGCGCTTGCAAATGTCTTTTGTACCTTCAATTCCGGTCGTGGATGCTCGAAAATTCATACGAAGACGGATCTTCAACTCCAGAGTCCATAAAGGCGCTTGCAAATGTCTCTTGTACCTTCAGTTTCGTTTGCAGATGCTCGAAAATTCATACGAAGACGGATATTCAACTCCAGAGTCCATAAAGGCGCTTGCAAATGTCTCTTGTACCTTCAGTTTCGTTCGTGGATGCTCGAAAATTCATACGGCGACGGATCTTCAACTACAGAGTCCATAAAATCGCTTGCAAATGTTTATGTTACCTTCAATTCCGGTCGTGGATGCTCGGAAATTCATACGAAGACGGATCTTCAACTCCAGAGTCCATAAAGGCGCTTGCAAATGTCTCTTGTATTTTCAGTTTCGTTTGCAGATGCTCGAAAATTCATACGAAGACGGATCTTCAACTCCAGAGTCCATAAAGGCGCTTGCAAATGTCTCTTGTACCTTCAGATTCGTTTGTGGATGCTCGAAAATTCATACAAAGACGGATCTTCAACTCCAGAGTCCATGAAGGCGCTTGCAAAAGTCTTTTGTACCTTCAGCTTCGTTTGCAGATGCTCGAAAATTCATACGAAGACGGATCTTCAACTCCAGAGTCCATAAAGGCGCTTGCAAATGTCTCTTGTACCTTCAGATTGGTTCGTGGATGCTCGAAAAATCATACGAAGACGGATCTTCAACTCCAGAGTCCGTAAAGGCACTTGCAATATTTTTTTGTACCTTCAGTTTCGTTCGTGGATGCTCGAAAATTCATACGAAGACGGATCTTCAACTCCAGAGTCCATAAAGGCGCTTGCAAATGTCTTTTGTACCTTCAATTCCGGTCGTGGATGCTCGAAAATTCATACGAAGACGGATCTTCAACTCCAGAGTCCATAAAGGCGCTTGCAAATGTCTCTTGTACCTTCAGTTTCGTTTGCAGATGCTCGAAAATTCATACGAAGACGGATCTTCAACTCCAGAGTCCATAAAGGCGCTTGCAAATGTCTCTTGTACCTTCAGTTTCGTTCGTGGATGCTCGAAAATTCATACGAAGACGGATCTTCAACTACAGAGTCCATAAAATCGCTTGCAAATGTTTATGTTACCTTCAGTTTCGTTCGCGGATGCTCGAAAATTCATACGGAGACGGATCTCCAACTCCAGAGTCCATAAAGGCGCTTGCAAATGTCTCTTGTACCTTCAGTTTCGATCGTGGATGCTCGAAAATTCATACGAAGACGGATCTTCAACTCCAGAGTCCATAAAGGCGCGTGCAAATGTCTCTTGTACCTTCAGTTTCGTTCGTGGATGCTCGAAAATTCATACGAAGACGGATCTTCAGCTCCAGAGTCCATAAAGGCGCTTGCAAATGTCTCTTGTACCTTCAGATTCGTTCGTGGATAATCGAAAAATCATACGAAGACGGATCGTCAACTCCAGAGTCCATAAAGGCACTTGCAAAAGTCTTTTGTACCTTCAGTTTCGTTCGTGGATGCTTGAAAATTCATACGAAGACGGATCTTCAACTCCAGAGTCGATAAAGGCGCTTGCAAATGTCTCTTGTACCTCCAGATTCATTCGTGGATGCTCGAAAATTCATACAAAGACGGATCTTCAACTCCAGAGTCGATGAAGGCGCTTGCAAATATCTCTTGTACCTTCAGATTCGTTCGTGGATGCTCGAAAATTCATACAAAGACGGATCTTCAACTCCAGAGTCCATAAAGGCGCTTGCAAAAGTCTTTTGTACCTTCAGCTTCGTTTGCAGATGCTCGAAAATTCATACGAAGACGGATCTTCAACTCCAGAGTCCATAAAGGCGCTTGCAAATGTCTCTTGTACCTTCAGATTGGTTCGTGGATGCTCGAAAAATCATACGAAGACGGATCTTCAACTCCAGAGTCCGTAAAGGCACTTGCAAAATTTTTTTGTACCTCCAGTTTCGTTCGTGGATGCTCGAAAATTCATACGAAGACGGATCTTCAACTCCAGAGTCCATAAAGGCGCTTGCAAATGTCTTTTGTACCTTCAATTCCGGTCGTGGATGCTCGAAAATTCATACGAAGACGGATCTTCAACTCCAGAGTCCATAAAGGCGCTTGCAAATGTCTCTTGTACCTTCAGTTTCGTTTGCAGATGCTCGAAAATTCATACGAAGACGGATCTTCAACTCCAGAGTCCATAAAGGCGCTTGCAAATGTTTCTTGTACCTTCAGTTTCGTTCGTGGATGCTCGAAAATTCAGACGGCGACGGATCTTCAACTCCAGAGTCCATAGAGGCGCCTGCAAATGTCTCTTGTACCTTCAGTTTCGTTCGTGGATGCTCGAAAATTCATACGGCGACGGATCTTCAACTCCAGAGTCCATAAAATCGCTTGCAAATGTCTTTTGTACCTTCAGTTTCGTTCGTGGATGCTCGAAAATTCATACGAAGACGGATCTTCAACTCCAGAGTCCGTAAAGGCGCTTGCAAATGTCTCTTGCACCTTCAGTTTCGTTCGTGGATGCTCGAAAATTCATACGAAGACGGATCTTCAACTCCAGGGTTCATAAAGGCGCTTGCAAATGTCTCTCGTACCTTCAGTTTCGTTCGTGGATGCTCGAAAATTCATACGAAGACGGATCTTCAACTCCAGACTCTATAAAGGCGCTTGCAAATGTCTCTTGTACCTTCAGTTTCGTTCGTGGACGCTGGAAAATTCATACGAAGACGGATCTTCAACTCCAGAGTCCATAAAATCGCGTGCGAATGTTTATGTTACGTTCAGTTTCGTTCGTGGATGCTCGAAAATTCATACGGAGACGGATCTTCAACTCCAGAGTCCATGAAGGCGCTTGCAAATGTCTCTTGTACCTTCAGTTTCGTTCGTGGATGCTCGAAAATTCATACGAAGACGGATCTTCAATTCCAGAGTCCATAAAGGCACTTGCAAAATTTTTTTGTACCTTCAGGTTCGTTCGTGGATGCTCGAAAATTCATACGAAGACGGATCTCCAACTCCAGAGTCCATAAAGGCGCTTGCAAATGTCTCTTGTACCTTCAGTTTCGTTCGTGGATGCTCGAAAATTCATACGGCGACGGATCTTCAACTCCAGAGTCCATAAAGGCGCTTGCAAATGTCTTTTGTACCTTCAGTTTCGTTCGTGGATGCTCGAAAATTCATACGGAGACGGATCTTCAACTCCAGAGTCCATAAAATCGCTTGCAAATGTCTTTTGTACCTTCAGTTTCGTTCGTGGATGCTCGAAAATTCATATGAAGACGGATCTTCAACTCCAGAGTCCGTAAAGGCGCTTGCAAATGTCTCTTGTACCTTCAGTTTCGTTCGTGGATGCTCGAAAATTCATACGAAGACGGATCTCCAACTCCAGAGTCCATAAAGGCGCTTGCAAATGTCTCTTGTACCTTCAGATTCGTTCGTGGATAATCGAAAAATCATACGAAGACGGATCGTCAACTCCAGAGTCCATAAAGGCACTTGCAAAAGTCTTTTGTACCTTCAGTTTCGGTCGTGGATGCTTGAAAATTCATACGAAGACGGATCTTCAACTCCAGAGTCGATAAAGGCGCTTGCAAATGTCTCTTGTACCTTCAGATTCGTTCGTGGATGCTCGAAAAATCATACGAAGACGGATCTTCAACTCCAGAGTCCATGAAGGCGCTTGCAATTGTCTTTTGGACCTTCAGATTCGTTCGTGGATGCGCGAAAATTCATACGGAGACTGATCTTCAACTCCGGAGTCCATAAAGGCGCTTGCAAATGTCTCTTGTACCTTCAGTTTCGTTTGTAGTTGCTCGAAAATTCATACGAAGACAGATCTTCAACTCCAGAGTCCATAAAATCGCTTGCAAATGTTTATGTTACCTTCAGTTTCGTTCGTGGATGCTCGAAAATTCATACGACGACGGATCTTCGACTCCAGATTTCATAGAAGCGCTTGCAAATGTCTCTTGTACCTTCAGTTTCGTTCTTGGATGCTCGAAAATTCATACGAAGACGGATCTTTAGCTCCAGAGTCCATAAAGGCGCTTGCAAATGTCTCTTGTACCTTCAGATTCGTTCATGGATGCTCGCAAATTCATACGAAGACGGATCTTCAACTCCAGAGTCCGTAAAGGCGCTTGCGAAAGTCTTTTGTACCTTCAGTTTCGTTTGCAGATGCTCGAAAATTCATACGAAGACGGATCTTCGAATCCAGAGTCCATAAAATCGCTTGCAAATGTTTATGTTACCTTCAGTTCCGTTCGTGGATGCTCGAAAATTCATACGAAGACGGATCTTTAACTCCAGAGTCCATAAAGCCGCTTGCGAATGTCTCTTGTACCTTCAGTTTCGTTCGTGGATGCTCGAAAATTCATACGAAGACGGATCTTTAACTCCAGATTCCATTAAGATGCTTGCAAATGTCTCTTGTACCTTCAGTTTCGTTTGCAGATGCTCGGAAATTCATACGAAGACGGATCTTTAACTCCAGAGTCCATAAAGTCGCTTGCAAATGTCTGTTGTACCTTCAGTTTCGGTCGTGGATGCTCGAAAATTCATACGAAGACGGATCTTCATCTCCAGAGTCCATAAAATCGCTTGCAAATGTTTATGTTACCCACAGTTTCGTTCGTGGATGCTCGAAAATTCATACGAAGACGGATCTTCAACTCCAGAGTCCATAAAGGCGCTTGCAAATGTCTTTTGTACCTTCAGTTTCGGTCGTGGATGCTCGAAAATTCATACGAAGACGGATCTTCAACTCCAGAGTCCATGAAGGTGCTTGCAAATGTCTCTTGTACCTTCAGTTTCGTTTGCGGATGCTCGAAAATTCATACGAAGACGGATCTTCAACTCCAGAGTCGATAAAGGCGCTTGCAAATGTCTCTTGTACCTCCAGTTTCGTTTGCAGATGCTCGAAAATTCATACGAAGACGGATCTTTAACTCCAGAGTCCATAATGGCGCTTGCAAATTCCTCTTGTACCTTCAGTTTCGTTCGTGGATGCTCGAAAATTCATACGGAGACGGATCTTCAACTCCAGAGTCCATAAAGGCGCTTGCAAATGTCTTTTGTACCTTCAGTTTCGTTCGTGGATGCTCGAAAATTCATACGAAGACGGATCTTCAACTCCAGATTCCATAAAGGCGCTTGCAAATGTCTTTTGTACCTTCTGTTTTGTTTGCAGATGCTCGAAAATTCATACGGAGACTGATCTTCAACTCCAGAGTCCATGAAGGCGCTTGCAAATGTCTCTTGTACCTTCAGTTTCGTTTGCAGATGCTCGAAAATTCATACGAAGACGGATCTTCAACTCCAGAGTCCATGAAGGCGCTTGCAATTGTCTTTTGGACCTTCAGATTCGTTCGTGGATGCTCGAAAATTCATACGGAGACTGATCTTCAACTCCAGAGTCCATAGAGGCGCTTGCAAATGTCTCTTGTACCTTCAGTTTCGTTTGCAGATGCTCGAAAATTAATACGAAGACGGATCTTCAACTCCAGAGTCCATGAAGGCGCTTGCAAATGTCTTTTGTACCTTCAGTTTCGTTCGTGGATGCTCGAAAATTCATACGGAGACGGATCTTCAACTCCAGAGTCCATAAAGGCGCTTGCAAATGTCTCTTGTACCTTCAGTTTCGTTTGCAGATGCTCGAAAATTCATACGAAGACGGATCTTCAACTCCAGAGTCCATAAAGGCGCTTGCAAATGTCTTTTGTACCTTCAGTTTCGTTCGTGGATGCTCGAAAATTCATACGGAGAGGGATCTTCAACTCCAGAGTCCGTAAAGGCACTTGCAAATGTCTCTTGTACCTTCAGTTTCGTTTGCAGATGCTCGAAAATTCATACGAAGACGGATCTTCAACTCCAGAGTCCATAAAGGCGCTTGCAAATGTCTCTTGTACCTTCAGTTTCGTTTGCGGATGCTCGAAAATTCATACGAAGACGGATCTTCAACTCCAGAGTCCATAAAAGCGCTTGCAAATGTCTCGTGTACCTTCAGTTTCGGTCGT
Organism: Phymatocera aterrima; assembly: GCA_963170745.1. Lineage (NCBI taxonomy): Eukaryota > Metazoa > Arthropoda > Insecta > Hymenoptera > Tenthredinidae > Phymatocera > Phymatocera aterrima. Next base: position 16,007,824 of record OY720664.1, read on the forward strand.
GGATGCTCGAAATTTCATACGAAGACGGATCTTCAACTCCAGAGTTCATAAACGCGCTTGCAAATGTCTCTTGTACCTTCAGTTTCGTTCGTGGATGCTCGAAAATTCATACGAAGACGGATCTTTAGCTCCAGAGTCCATAAAGGCGCTTGCAAATGTCTCTTGTACCTTCAGATTCGTTCGTGGATGCTCGCAAATTCATACGAAGACGGATCTTCAACTCCAGAGTCCATAAAGGCGCTTGCAAAAGTCTGTTGTACCTTCAGTTTCATTTGCAGATGCTCGAAAATTCATACGAAGACGGATCTTCGAATCCAGAATCCATAAAATCGCTTGCAAATGTTTATGTTACCTTCAGTTCCGTTCGTGAATGCTCGAAAATTCATACGAAGACGGATCTTCAACTCCAGAGTCCATGAAGGCGCTTGCGAATGTCTCTTGTACCTTCAGTTTCGTTCGTGGATGCTCGAAAATTCATACGAAGACGGATCTTCAACTCCAGAGTCCATGAAGGCGCTTGCAAATTTCTCTTGTACCTTCAGTTTCGTTCGTGGATGCTCGAAAATTCATACGAAGACGGATCTTCAACTCCAGAGTCCATAAAGGCGCTTGCAAAAGTCTTTTGTACCTTCAGCTTCGTTTGCAGATGCTCGAAAATTCATACGAAGACGGATCTTCAACTCCAGAGTCCATAAAGGCGCTTGCAAATGTCTCTTGTACCTTCAGATTCGTTCGTGGATGCTCGAAAAATCATACGAAGACGGATCTTCAACTCCAGAGTCCGTAAAGGCACTTGCAAAATTTTTGTGTACCTTCAGTTTCGTTCGTGGATGCTCGAAAATTCATACGAAGACGGATCTTCAACTCCAGAGTCCATAAAGGCGCTTGCAAATGTCTTTTGTACCTTCAGTTCCGGTCGTGGATGCTCGAAAATTCATACGAAGACGGATCTTTAACTCCAGAGTCCATAAAGACGCTTGCAAATGTCTCTTGTACCTTCAGTTTCGTTTGCAGATGCTCGAAAATTCATACGGAGACGGATCTTCAACTCCAGAGTCCATAAAAGCGCTTGCAAATGTCTTGTGTACCTTCAGTTTCGGTGGTGGATGCTCGAAATTTCATACGAAGACGGATCTTCAACTCCAGAGTCCATAAAGGCGCTTGCAAAAGTCTTTTGTACCTTCAGCTTCGTTTGCAGATGCTCGAAAATTCATACGAAACGGATCTTCAACTCCAGAGTCCATAAAGGCGCTTGCAAATGTCTCTTGTACCTTCAGATTCGTTCGTGGATGCTCGAAAAATCATACGAAGACGGATCTTCAACTCCAGAGTCCGTAAAGGCACTTGCAAAATTTTTTTGTACCTTCAGTTTCGTTCGTGGATGCTCGAAAATTCATACGAAGACGGATCTCCAACTCCAGAGTCCATAAAGGCGCTTGCAAATGTCTCTTGTACCTTCAGTTTCGTTCGTGGATGCTCGAAAAGTCATACGGCGACGGATCTTCAACTCCAGAGTCCATAAAGGCGCTTGCAAATGTCTTTTGTACCTTCAGTTTCGTTCGTGGATGCTCGAAAATTCATACGGAGACGGATCTTCAACTCCAGAGTCCATAAAATCGCTTGCAAATGTCGTTTGTACCTTCAGTTTCGTTCGTGGATGCTCGAAAATTCATATGAAGACGGATCTTCAACTCCAGAGTCCGTAAAGGCGCTTGCAAATGTCTCTTGTACCTTCAGTTTCGTTCGTGGATGCTCGAAAATTCATACGAAGACGGATCTTTAACTCCAGGGTTCATAAAGGCGCTTGCAAATGTCTCTCGTACCTTCAGTTTCGTTCGTGGATGCTCGAAAATTCATACGAAGACGGATCTTCAACTCCAGACTCTATAAAGGCGCTTGCAAATGTCTCTTGTACCTTCAGTTTCGTTCGTGGACGCTGGAAAATTCATACGAAGACGGATCTTCAACTCCAGAGTCCATAAAATCGCGTGCGAATGTTTATGTTACGTTCAGTTTCGTTCGTGGATGCTCGAAAATTCATACGGAGACGGATCTTCAACTCCAGAGTCCATAAAGGCGCTTGCGATTGTCTTTTGTACCTTCAGTTTCGTTCGTGCATGCTCGAAAATCCATACGGAGACGGATCTTCAACTCCAGAGTCCATAAAGGCGCTTGCAAATGTCTCTTGTACCTTCAGTTTCGTTCGTGGATGCTCGAAAATTCATACGAAGACGGATCTTCAACTACAGAGTCCATAAAATCGCTTGCAAATGTTTATGTTACCTTCAGTTTCGTTCGCGGATGCTCGAAAATTCATACGGAGACGGATCTCCAACTCCAGAGTCCATAAAGGCGCTTGCAAATGTCTCTTGTACTTTCAGTTTCGATCGTGGATGCTCGAAAATTCATACGAAGACGGATCTTCAACTCCAGAGTCCATAAAGGCGCTTGCAAATGTCTCTTGTACCTTCAGTTTCGTTCGTGGATGCTCGAAAATTCATACGAAGACGGATCTTCAACTCCAGAGTCCATAAAGGCGCTTGCAAATGTCTCTTGTACCTTCAGATTCGTTCGTGGATAATCGAAAAATCATACGGCGACGGATCGTCAACTCCAGAGTCCATAAAGGCACTTGCAAAAGTCTTTTGTACCTTCAGTTTCGTTCGTGGATGCTTGAAAATTCATACGAAGACGGATCTTCAACTCCAGAGTCGATAAAGGCGCTTGCATATGTCTCTTGTACCTCCAGATTCATTCGTGGATGCTCGAAAATTCATACGAAGATGGATCTTCAACTCCAGAGTCGATAAAGGCGCTTGCAAATGTCTCTTGTACCTTCAGATTCGTTCGTGGATGCTCGAAAATTCATACAAAGACGGATCTTCAACTCCAGAGTCCATAAAGGCGCTCGCAAAAGTCTTTTGTACCTTCAGCTTCGTTTGCAGATGCTCGAAAATTCATACGAAGACGGATCTTCAACTCCAGAGTCCATAAAGGCGCTTGCAGATGTCTCTTGTACCTTCAGATTGGTTCGTGGATGCTCGAAAAATCATACGAAGACGGATCTTCAACTCCAGAGTCCGTAAAGGCACTTGCAAAATTTTTTTGTACCTTCAGTTTCGTTCGTGGATGCTCGAAAATTCATACGAAGACGGAACTTCAACTCCAGAGTCCATAAAGGCGCTTGCAAATGTCTTTTGTACCTTCAATTCCGGTCGTGGATGCTCGAAAATTCATACGAAGACGGATCTTCAACTCCAGAGTCCATAAAGGCGCTTGCAAATGTCTCTTGTACCTTCAGTTTCGTTTGCAGATGCTCGAAAATTCATACGAAGACGGATATTCAACTCCAGAGTCCATAAAGGCGCTTGCAAATGTCTCTTGTACCTTCAGTTTCGTTCGTGGATGCTCGAAAATTCATACGAAGACGGATCTTCAACTCCAGAGTCCATAAAGGCGCTTGCAAATGTCTCTTGTACCTTCAGTTTCCTTCGTGGACGCTGGAAAATTCATACGAAGACGGATCTTCAACTCCAGAGTCCATAAAATCGCGTGCGAATGTTTATGTTACGTTCAGTTTCGTTCGTGGATGCTCGAAAATTCATACGGAGACGGATCTTCAACTCCAGAGTCCATAAAGGCGCTTGCGAATGTCTTTTGTACCTTCAGTTTCGTTCGTGGATGCTCGAAAATTCATACGGAGACGGATCTTCAACTCCAGAGTCCATAAAGGCGCTTGCAAATGTCTCTTGTACCTTCAGTTTCGTTCGTGGATGCTCGAAAATTCATACGAAGACGGATCTTCAACTACAGAGTCCATAAAATCGCTTGCAAATGTTTATGTTACCTTCAGTTTCGTTCGCGGATGCTCGAAAATTCATACGGAGACGGATCTTCAACTCCAGAGTCCATAAAATCGCTTGCAAATGTCTTTTGTACCTTCAGTTTCGTTCGTGGATGCTCGAAAATTCATACGAAGACGGATCTTCAACTCCAGAGTCCGTAAAGGCGCTTGCAAATGTCCCTTGTACCTTCAGTTTCGTTCGTGGATGCTCGAAAATTCATACGAAGACGGCTCTTCAACTCCAGGGTTCATAAAGGCGCTTGCAAATGTCTCTCGTACCTTCAGTTTCGTTCGTGGATGCTCGAAAATTCATACGAAGACGGATCTTCAACTCCAGACTCTATAAAGGCGCTTGCAAATGTCTCTTGTACCTTCAGTTTCGTTCGTGGACGCTGGAAAATTCATACGAAGACGGATCTTCAACTCCAGAGTCCATAAAATCGCGTGCGAATGTTTATGTTACGTTCAGTTTCGTTCGTGGATGCTCGAAAATTCATACGGAGACGGATCTTCAACTCCAGAGTCCATAAAGGCGCCTGCAAATGTCTCTTGTACCTTCAGTTCCGTTTGCAGATGCTCGAAAATTCATACGAAGACGGATCTTCAACTCCAGAGTCCATAGAGGCGCTTGCAAATGTCTCTTGTACCTTCAGATTCGTTCGTGGATGCTCGAAAAATCATACGAAGACGGATCTTCAACTCCAGAGTCCATAAAGGCGCTTGCAAATGTCTCTTGTACCTTCAGTTTCGTTCGTGGATGCTCGAAAATTCATACGGCGACGGATCTTAAACTCCAGAGTCCATAAAGGCGCTTGCAAATGTCTTTTGTACCTTCAATTTCGTTCGTTGATGCTCGAAAATTCGTACGGAGACGGATCTTCAACTCCAGAGTCCATAAAATCGCTTGCAAATGTCTTTTGTACCTTCAGTTTCGTTCGTGGATGCTCGAAAATTCATACGAAGACGGATCTTCAACTCCAGGGTTCATAAAGGCGCTTGCAAATGTCTCTCGTACCTTCAGTTTCGTTCGTGGATGCTCGAAAATTCATACGAAGACGGATCTTCAACTCCAGACTCTATAAAGGCGCTTGCAAATGTCTCTTGTACCTTCAGTTTCGTTCGTGGACGCTGGAAAATTCATACGAAGACGGATCTTCAACTCCAGAGTCCATAAAATCGCGTGCGAATGTTCATGTTACGTTCAGTTTCGTTCGTGGATGCTCGAAAATTCATACGGAGACGGATCTTCAACTCCAGAGTCCATAAAGGCGCTTGCGAATGTCTTTTGTACCTTCAGTTTCGTTCGTGGATGCTCGAAAATTCATACGGAGACGGATCTTCAACTCCAGAGTCCATAAAGGCGCTTGCAAATGTTTCTTGTACCTTCAGTTTCGTTCGTGGATGCTCGAAAATTCATACGAGGACGGATCTTCAACTACAGAGTCCATCAAATCGCTTGCAAATGTTTATGTTACCTTCAGTTTCGTTCGCGGATGCTCGAAAATTCATACGGAGACGGATCTTCAACTCCAGAGTCCATAAAGGCGCTTGCAAATGTCTCTTGTACCTTCAGTTTCGTTCGTGGATGCTCGAAAATTCATACGGCGACGGATCTTCAACTCCAGAGTCCATAAAGGCGCTTGCGAATGTCTTTTGTACCTTCAGTTTCGTTCGTGGATGCTCGAAAATTCGTACGGAGACGGATCTTCAACTCCAGAGTCCATAAAATCGCTTGCAAATGTCTTTTGTACCTTCAGTTTCGTCCGTGGATGCTCGAAAATTCATACGAAGACGGATCTTCAACTCCAGAGTCCGTAAAGGCGCTTGCAAATGTCTCTTGTACCTTCAGTTTCGTTCGTGGATGCTCGAAAATTCATACGAAGACGGATCTTCAACTCCAGGGTCCATAAAGGCGCTTGCAAATGTCTCTCGTACCTTCAGTTTCGTTCGTGGATGCTCGAAAATTCATACGAAGACGGATCTTCAACTCCAGACTCTATAAAGGCGCTTGCAAATGTCTCTTGTACCTTCAGTTTCGTTCGTGGACGCTGGAAAATTCATACGAAGACGGATCTTCAACTCCAGAGTCCATAAAATCGCGTGCGAATGTTTATGTTACGTTCAGTTTCGTTCGTGGATGCTCGAAAATTCATACGGAGACGGATCTTCAACTCCAGAGTCCATAAAGGCGCTTGCAAATGTCTCTTGTACCTTCAGTTTCGTTCGTGGATGCTCGAAAATTCATACGAAGACGGATCTTCAACTACAGAGTCCATAAAATCGCTTGCAAATGTTTATGTTACCTTCAGTTTCGTTCGTGGATGCTTGAAAATTCATACGGAGACTGATCTTCAACTCCAGAGTCCATAAAGGCGCCTGCAAATGTCTCTTGTACCTTCAGTTCCGTTTGCAGATGCTCGAAATTTCATACGAAGACGGATCTTCAACTCCAGAGTCCATAAAGGCGCTTGCAAATGTCTCTTGTACCTTCAGTTTCGTTTGCAGATGCTCGAAAATTCATACGAAGACGGATCTTCAACTCCAGAGTCCATAAAGGCGCTTGCAAATGTCTCTTGTACCTTCAGATTCGTTCGTGGATGCTCGAAAAATCATACGAAGACGGATCTTCAACTCCAGAGTCCATAAAGGCACTTGCAAAATTTTTTTGTACCTTCAGTTTCGTTCGTGGATGCTCGAAAATTCATACGAAGACGGATCTTCAACTCCAGAGTCCATAAAGGCGCTTGCAAATGTCTTTTGTACCTTCAGTTTCGGTCGTGGATGCTCGAAAATTCATACGGAGACGGATCTTCAACTCCAGAGTCCATAAAGGCGCTTGCAAATGTCTCTTGTACCTTCAATTTCGTTTGCAGATGCTCGAAAATTCATACGAAGACGGATCTTCAACTCCAGAGTCCATAAAGGCGCTTGCAAATGTCTCTTGTACCTTCAGTTTCCTTCGTGGACGCTGGAAAATTCATACGAAGACGGATCTTCAACTCCAGAGTCCATAAAATCGCGTGCGAATGTTTATGTTACGTTCAGTTTCGTTCGTGGATGCTCGAAAATTCATACGGAGACGGATCTTCAACTCCAGAGTCCATAAAGGCGCTTGCGAATGTCTTTTGTACCTTCAGTTTCGTTCGTGGATGCTCGAAAATTCATACGGAGACGGATCTTCAACTCCAGAGTCCATAAAGGCGCTTGCAAATGTCTCTTGTACCTTCAGTTTCGTTCGTGGATGCTCGAAAATTCATACGAAGACGGATCTTCAACTACAGAGTCCATAAAATCGCTTGCAAATGTTTATGTTACCTTCAGTTTCGTTCGCGGATGCTCGAAAATTCATACGGAGACGGATCTTCAACTCCAGAGTCCATAAAGGCGCTTGCAAATGTCTCTTGTACCTTCAGTTTCGTTCGTGGATGCTCGAAAATTCATACGAAGACGGATCTTCAACTCCAGAGTCCATAAAGGCGCTTGCAAATGTCTTTTGTACCTTCAGTTTCGGTCGTGGATGCTCGAAAATTCATACGGAGACGGATCTTCAACTCCAGAGTCCATAAAGGCGCTTGCAAATGTCTCTTGTACCTTCAATTTCGTTTGCAGATGCTCGAAAATTCATACGAAGACGGATCTTCAACTCCAGAGTCCATAAAGGCGCTTGCAAATGTCTCTTGTACCTTCAGTTTCCTTCGTGGACGCTGAAAAATTCATACGAAGACGGATCTTCAACTCCAGAGTCCATAAAATCGCGTGCGAATGTTTATGTTACGTTCAGTTTCGTTCGTGGATGCTCGAAAATTCATACGGAGACGGATCTTCAACTCCAGAGTCCATAAAGGCGCTTGCGAATGTCTTTTGTACCTTCAGTTTCGTTCGTGGATGCTCGAAAATTCATACGGAGACGGATCTTCAACTCCAGAGTCCATAAAGGCGCTTGCAAATGTCTCTTGTACCTTCAGTTTCGTTCGTGGATGCTCGAAAATTCATACGAAGACGGATCTTCAACTACAGAGTCCATAAAATCGCTTGCAAATGTTTATGTTACCTTCAGTTTCGTTCGCGGATGCTCGAAAATTCATACGGAGACGGATCTTCAACTCCAGAGTCCATAAAGGCGCTTGCAAATGTCTCTTGTACCTTCAGTTTCGTTCGTGGATGCTCGAAAATTCGTACGGAGACGGATCTTCAACTCCAGAGTCCATAAAATCGCTTGCAAATGTCTTTTGTACCTTCAGTTTCGTTCGTGGATGCTCGAAAATTCATACGAAGACGGATCTTCAACTCCAGAGTCCGTAAAGGCGCTTGCAAATGTCTCTTGTACCTTCAGTTTCGTTCGTGGATGTTCGAAAATTCATACGAAGACGGCTCTTCAACTCCAGGGTTCATAAAGGCGCTTGCAAATGTCTCTCGTACCTTCAGTTTCGTTCGTGGATGCTCGAAAATTCATACGAAGACGGATCTTCAACTCCAGACTCTATAAAGGCGCTTGCAAATGTCTCTTGTACCTTCAGTTTCGTTCGTGGACTCTGGAAAATTCATACGAAGACGGATCTTCAACTCCAGAGTCCATAAAATCGCGTGCGAATGTTTATGTTACGTTCAGTTTCGTTCGTGGATGCTCGAAAATTCATACGGAGACGGATCTTCAACTCCAGAGTCCATAAAGGCGCCTGCAAATGTCTCTTGTACCTTCAGTTCCGTTTGCAGATGCTCGAAAATTCATACGAAGACGGATCTTCAACTCCAGAGTCCATAAAGGCGCTTGCAAATGTCTCTTGTACCTTCGGTTTCGTTTGCAGATGCTCGAAAATTCATATGAAGACGGATCTTCAACTCCAGAGTCCATAAAGGCGCTTGCAAATGTCTCTTGTACCTTCAGATTCGTTCGTGGATGCTCGAAAAATCATACGAAGACGGATCTTCAACTCCAGAGTCCATAAAGGCACTTGCAAAATTTTTTTGTACCTTCAGTTTCGTTCGTGGATGCTCGAAAATTCATACGAAGACGGATCTTCAACTCCAGAGTCCATAAAGGCGCTTGCAAATGTCTTTTGTACCTTCAGTTTCGGTCGTGGATGCTCGAAAATTCATACGAAGACGGATCTTCAACTCCAGAGTCCATAAAGGCGCTTGCAAATGTCTCTTGTACCTTCAGTTTCGTTTGCAGATGCTCGAAAATTCATACGAAGACGGATCTTCAACTCCAGAGTCCATAAAGGCGCTTGCAAATGTCTTTTGTACCTTCAGTTTCGTTCGTGGATGCTCGAAAATTCATACGGAGACGGATCACCAACTCCAGAGTCCATAAAGGCGTTTGCAAATGTCTCTTGTACCTTCAGTTTCGTTCGTGGATGCTCGAAAATTCATACGAAGACGGATCTTCAACTCCAGAATCCATAAAGTCGCTTGCAAATGTCTCTTGTACCTTCAGTTCCGTTCGTGGATCCTCGAAAATGCATACGAAGACGGATCTTCAACTCCAGAGTCCATAAAGGCGCTTGCAAATGTCTCTTGTACCTTCAGTTTCGTTCGTGGATGCTCGAAAATTCATACGAAGACGGATCTCCAGCTCCAGAGTCCATGAAGGCGCTTGCAAATGTCTCTTGTACCTCCAGCTTCGTTTGCAGATGCTCGAAAATTCATACGAAGACGGATCTTCAACTCCAGAGTCCATAAAGGCGCTTGCAAATGTCTCTTGTACCTTCAGATTCGTTCGTGGATGCTCGAAAAATCATACGAAGACGGATCTTCAACTCCAGAGTCCATGAAGGCGCTTGCAAATGTCTCTTGTACCTTCAGTTTCGTTCGTGGATGCTCGAAAATTCATACGAAGACGGATCTTCAACTCCAGAGTCCATGAAGGCGCTTGCAAATGTCTCTTGTGTTGGAAAAAGGTAGGTAGGTGTAAAAGATTACTAAGATATATACTGATATTCTTTATTCGTTGATCATGTCGTCGTGCATCGCGCGTCGACACCACAAAGGAAGTGACGTCATGAGAGACGCTGCTTACACACGCAAAGCATCTTGGGTAGGTTAGTTCAGACGAACTATCACAGGTGTCGCTAGTATGCCGATTATATTACAACATCCCCTCTTAATCTGCATACTTTGTACATGCTATACTTCACTTATATGTATACTATATGTTAGCGTTGGTTTTTGCTTATTCTATATTTTTTGGGAATAAACACAATTCTTGCCTGAACCTTTTTGTCTTTGGTCCATGCAGCGGCTTTGTCAGAATGTCAGCCGTCATTTCTTCTGTGGGCATATATTTCAACTGTATCTTTTGTGCTTCTACAGCCTCCCTTATAAAATGATGCTTTATATCCATATGTTTTGTTCTTGGATGGAACATTTCATCGCTCGCAATCTTTTGCGCTGACTGATTATCATTATATAATACTACAGGCAGCTCTTTTCCACTCAATTCCTTTATCAAGTTACAAAGATATATCGCTTCTCTCCCGCCTTGCGTTAAGCTCATGTACTCTGCCTCCGTACTTGATAGTGCAACGCTTTGCTGCTTGCGGCTTTCCCACGATATAACATTTGAACCCAGTTTAAAAACATATCCCGTGTATGATTTACGATCGGTGTTATCGTTTCCCCAATCTGCGTCTACATAACCACTAATGACTACTTCAGACTTATCTGTCGACTTCTTATAAACTAAACAGTCACTAATCGTTCCCTCCAGGTAACGCAGTACCCTCTTTGCTCCCTTCACATGCTCTTCACTATAGCATGAATTGAATTGCGACAGCACACTCAGCGCGTGTGCTATGTCAGGTCTAGTGTTTATCGCTATATACATCAAACACCCTACCAAACACTGATATGGGAAATTTGTGTCGTTGTTACCCTTTCCAAATTTCGATCCTGGCTCTAGAGGAGTTGACACAGGCTTACAATCTGACATCCCAAATTTAGCTAAAACCCCTAGTATATAGCTTCTTTGATCCAAGTAGATTTCACCCTTTTCTTGTCTCACTTTTATGCCAAGAATTTGACTAGCATTTCCCATGTCTTTCATTTTGAAGCAACTTGATAACTCAGCTTTTAAACTTTCTTTAGCTTCGCGATCATTTCCAAAAATAAGGAAGTCATCAACAAATACAGCTACCACTAATTTGCAATCCTTAGTCGACTTCATGTAAACGCAAGCCTCATTCTCGCATTGCTTGAAGCCTAGACGAGACAGTATAGTATCAACTTCTTGATTCCATATTCTTGATGCTTGTTTCAATCCGTATAAAGCTTTCTTTAATCTACAAACTTTATCTTTCTTTTCAGGTACTACCATGCCTTCTGGCTGAACCATGTAAACTTCTTCCTGGAGTTCACCATAGAGGAATGCTGTCGTTACATCCCAATGATCAATTTTCCAGTCTTTTTCTACAGCCATTGCAAAAAGTATTCGTAAAGTGGAGCTTCTCACTACTGGAGAGAACGTCCCCATATAATCTACCCCATACTTTTGAGTAAAGCCTTTGGCCACTAGTCTAGCCTTATGTTTAATTACATTTCCATCAAAGTCCTTCTTAAGTTTAAACACCCATTCATTCTGTACTGCCTTTTTACCCGCAGGTAAGTCACACAGCTCCCATACATTATTCTCTTTTAGAGATTCAAGCTCATCATGCATCGCTCGCATCCACTTATCTCTATTCTTATTGCTAAATGACAATGCTTGGGTCACAGAAACTGGCTCACTTTCACTGCACTCCACACTGTATACCACGTGATCTGGAAACTCTCTCTGTCTTCTCTCTCGAACTGGATATCTCCGCTCTGCATCGACTGCGACTTCAGCTCCATCGTTCTGCTGCTGCTGCTCTCCGCCACTGTCGTCACTTTCGTCCTGTTCGTCACTCACAGATGTATTGTAATCAGATGATATCATGCCGATTTCATCCTCCAATTCCACCTCTTCGTGAACTTCAAGTTCACTTGCACTATTTAGAGGAACCGGTATCTCAACTTGCTCTTTCTGTGTCCGTTCCTTGCTACTCGTCGGGAACCTGTTCTCGATGAACGCGACATCTCTGGCTTTTGTTAGTTTGCCATCTTTGGTAAGCATACGATATCCCTTTGTCTCGGTGCAGTAGCCAACGAAAATCATCTCGCGACAGTAGGGTATATATGGGGATTCGAATCATCGGTATCTGCCTTACCCACAGCAGTCGGTAAGATACAAGGGTAGGGGCTCTGTAATATCAGTCATGATGGCAACAGATTCCACATTTTACCGATCGTTGCCCTGAGTTCCGCCTTACCAGCCCCTCCAGCAGCAGATATCCTGTAACCGAATTTACCAACCGATTTTAGTTCTGATTTTCCCCACCGCTTTGTACCGTGATCTAGTCGACGCGTCGATGGTAACCGATTCCCTATGACCCGGTTTTCCTGCCGATTTTCCCACGGTGGGCCATCTACCGATGACCCGGTTTACCGGCTGATTTTCTCACGGTGAACCATCTGCCGATGATCCTGTTTACCGGCCGATTTTTTCACGGTGAGCCATCTACCGATGATCCTGTTCACCGGTTGATTTTCTCGCGTCAAGCCATTTCCCCCGTAAGAAACAGAAAATATACCACCACCACGTGCGGTTTCCCACGATCGAGGCGGCGAAGAGCAAAGAACCACTGCTCAACGAAATCCGTGTGACGGTTTTTCCGTAATTTTGATTTTTGAATTATATTTCCGTCAGGTGCGGCGGCGGTGTAAGTCAAAGAGCAACCCCTTTTCCATGGAAATTTGAAAAAATCTCAGTGTCAGACCTGCTGAAACATGCAGTTGCAACCCCTCCACCACCCTCCAAGGGTGTATATAACCTCCAGCTCGTCGATGGAGTTCACTCATAAGTTTTTCGACTTCTCACCGAGCATCCAGTTAACGATATTGTAAGCCGTTTTTATTCACTATGGACCTGATTTTGGATGTGCTGGGTTTCATAAACTCGAAAAGCGAATTTGTGGCTAAAGAACTTGCCGCAATACCCGTTCAAAACTACGCAATGGATGCGCAAGGTCTAACCTGCGCACTCTTCAAACCACCCTGTGCATGGCCAGAAGTATCGGCATTGGCTCAAACCGCCAACAACTGGACGACTCGGAATTACCACGGATTTTCATGGAGCGTCGGTGATCTACCCTATGTAGATCTACAGAGGGTGCTAAGTGAAATGACACAGCATGCAAGTTATGTATACGTTTACGGATCGGAGAAGAAAAGATGGGTGGAGAGGATGACTAATCATTCGAAACCAGTCATCGATTTGATAAAGTTGAATTTTCCACCACCCGAAACACTGAGCATGGATGTGTATCAATGCTGGCATCATGAGTATCACGAGGATGTTTCACCATACCATTGCGCGCACGAAAACGTTCAACGACTTAGGATTTGGTTTCTGGACCATGCAGACAGATGTCCGCATCATTATAATAATTCATCAAACAGCGATCACGATGAGTTTGATGGTCCAATCCCCAGAATCCAAGATTGTCTACAATGTAAGGCTGCAGGATGCGGGATGGATGTATGCGGACAGATGTGATTCTTTATATGACAAAATTTTTATTATTAATGAATACAAAATACAATAAAATATCATAAAATATATTAGTATTACTATTATTGATACAATATAGAATAGGACAAAATGGAATAAAAGTACATTATTATAATAATTATTGAAATGTAAAAATGAAAAATTATACAGAACAAACTAAAATTACAATATTTCTAGGCATTAATTCCCCCCAACCTCTAATTTTACAATATTATCGCTATTATCGTCACATTATGGAAGGATAGGAATCTGCAAACATAGAAAAAATCACATTGGTGAATATTTCATTTTTTTCTTCACTATTCTCAATTGATAATAAAAATATTAGTACGAACCACTCCTCGTTGTAACCTTCATCCTCCACCTCCGTATCCGCATCCTCCATCTCTCGCATTTGCTGCAGCCTAGCCACCCACTCGGCTGCAGCTTGCACCCGCTGCTGCGCAATGTTTAGCGCCAGCGCAAACCCGACCTCACCTTCCTCATCCCGTGCATCATCCTCATCACCATCATCATCTGAATCGACGACCATTAATGATGATGATGACGATGATGCTGATGATGCCTCGGATGGTGGCGGAGGAGGTGGGGCTGGCGGGTACAAACGATCGCGCAGCACCTGTCTGCAGTAATACGCCCTCATATCGGGTAGTTCGTCCCGGTCGTCATTCCGCTTGAACCACCAGAAAAAATAACTATGGTTCATCACCAACGTCGTGTCACAATTATTTATCCGCAACTGAGCCCCCTCGATGGTTCCCCGAGTATCGAGGTGTCGCTGTAATAACGCCTTAGCGATGGCGATCGCAGACCTCACGTCCGCACCTAAGGGCTCACCACACCATTCCCTCGGCGTCACCCAATCGTACACGGCTGCGGTACCTATCAGAAAACAATTTGTGAATTTATAATGATAATGTTAATAATAATGAAAAATAACATATATTTTAGGCGAAAAATTGTTTCACACTTACCGAGATGAGCTCCATCATTAGCCATGATAGAAGTTTTTATAAAATTTCCGATAACTTTGATAAAAGTTGTTGAAATACACACGTCTTTGACTCAACTCGTGTTTTACACTGAATGATGTAATCTGCAGCCGAAACCTAACTATTTAAGGAAACCTCGAGAGATCGCCCCACCACCACCACCTTGAACGATTTTAGGGGCTGCAAAAATTTCTCAAGCTGCATAGAAGAACAGAGTGATACTATATTTTGGGTGGACGGTTGCCTTATACCCACCGTGCCTAATACACGGGTCTACGTGGCGTAATTTCGAAACTTCTCAGTCAAAACTGGTGCCATAAATTGAGGCGCATGGGGTGGGTGGATGGGTTTGCGCTGGGCCCAAACATTGCGTGGCAGCGGGTGGTCCAGTTCGCAACCTAGGTTCACAAATAAATTTGCCTGTGTATAAGATTTTATCATGCAGGTGTCACTGAACTGCAGCCGATTGTGGGGGGAGGGGGGTTACGAAGTTTCTCAGGGTAGATTTTTAACCTGAACCCAAACCTTACGCATGCGGGGTGGGATGCTGGAAAAGTTAGAAGCATCCTGCTGCAACCTGTTACATATTTTGATCTTTTTACGATGTCAAGGCATCGGCGGTGCCGCTTTGACAATTTCCTTTAGAACTAGAGGTTACACCCTCATGATGAGAAGAAACAAAGCTAACGATATTATGTTGAGAAGAAGAAACAGGTCCCACAACCATGGCTGGTGGCACCATATTTTTTTAAAATATATGAATCGTCTTTCTGTGGGAAAATCTGTTATATCACATCCCCGCAACACACGAGTCGGTATATCTTTGACATTCATGCTTATGAAACTAGCGCCGCGTTATTTAGAAAATTATTTACACAAATCTGTTAGTCCACTGGTTGGTGTGTCGTCTTTCTTCCCACGCTTCAAGGTATAAAAGGCGCGGGTGAACAAGTGGTGGCCAACATTAGCATCTAACCCCTAGAGTTGGGTGGTTATTTTCTCCCCAGTGAGCCAAGTTACCAGTATGGACGCAAAAATATATTCCGATCTCCTGGAGACGATGAGTACCGCTTACGACTTGCTGCGTACACTGAAACCGGGGCCGCAAAGCAACGAACTACTCAACCGGTGGATTATCATTGCCGAACAGAATGCAGGATTTTTGACCGACATTTTGAAGAAATCGAATCAGCGCGTTGGCGAGAAGCAACGAATCCAGAATACGCTTTCACTACTGCAGTCGTGGTTGGTGAAATTTCAACGGTATCACAAACTTATCGTTGGCGGTCAGATTGGTGGTGGTGGTGGTGATGCAACCAATAATATCAACGATCGAGTTGAATGGAGCGATGTGGACAGCGCCTTCAATAGCCGCATACGCACCGGTGTTATAACAAACCTCAAACACCGCGATCTAACGGAGTTCCTAACCGATGCCGGGGTGCTAACCATTGAGCACCTGAAAGATGTATTGGGGAATGTGGGTAGTGCGAAGGTCAATGTCAACGTTGCATGCAACTTTGAGAATGTCAAGGGGGATGAAGTTGCTGTGGAAATGAAGTCATTCAATACACGCAATGTAACGATTCTCCCGTCGACCAACCTTGCCAGTTGGTTCCAGGATAGCGTAATCAACGATATCCTGGTCAAGGTTGAAGATTTTCAGCAGCGCGACTCGGGATGGAGCATGACGGAAATTATTAACGCAAGCATCAACATTAATCGATACGAGCCACTCACCGGGGGTCTCTCAACATTCGTCAAGCTGCCTATGGATATTCAGCGGAAACGAGCGGTCGTGAACGTGAGGAATGATGACGACCGCTGTTTTCTGTGGTCCGTCACCGCCGCTCTCCACCCTGTGAAAAGTCATCCGGAAAACATGCACAGCTACAGATGGTACATCGATGAGCTCAATTGTACAGGTATAAAATTCCCCATGACCCTCCACGGCGTGGAGAAATTTGAAAAGTTAAATAACCTCAGCATTAATATCTACGGAATAGAATCGCAAACCTATGCGAACAGTGCGGGTGAAGGGGGGAGTGTAATAGTCCCACTCTACCTGAGTAAAAACTTGGCAAATCCAAAAAATGCGGCGATTCACCTACTTATGGTTGAGAGTAATAATAATGATGAGATTGATATTGGAGGTGATGATTTAAATAGTTTCAAACCACGATTCCACTTTGCTTGGATTAGGGACTTATCGCGATTAGTACGGAGGCAACTGACACACCATAAATCTGCAACTATTTTATGCGACAGATGTCTGTGTCATTTCGCGGTGCAGCGCAATTATGATAATCATCGACTGGATTGTTTGCATGCGAATAAAGTGAGGATGCTCTTTCCCGAGGAGGAGGAAAAGAAGAGGTTATTTTTCACCAATTTCACCAACAAGCAGGCTGTACCATTTGCCATCTATGCAGACCTTGAGTGCATCTTGAAACCCGGTGCAAACGGTAACCTGCAAGAGCATATTCCGCATAGTGCCGCATATTACGTACACTGCTCGTACGACGAGGCATTATCGAGATATACGAGTAGACGCGGGTCCGATTGCGTTGAGTGGTTCGTTGAGCAGCTTCGCGAGTTAGCCTTTGATGTGGAATCACGTATAGAAAATATAATTCCAATGAAAGAACTCAGTCAAGTGCAGCGGGATCGCCATGCGCGTGCGAAAAATTGCCACATCTGCGAGCAGCCGTTCTCTCCGGAAGATACAAAATACCGTGATCACTGTCATCTCACGGGTGAATATCGCGGTCCCGCGCATAACGGGTGTAATTTGAATTTTAAACAAACACACACCATTCCGGTGGTGTTTCACAACTTCTCGGGCTACGATTCACATTTTATTCTGAAATCACTAGCCGTAGCATTTCCCGGGGATATTTCACTGTTACCCATCAACAAGGAAAGGTATATTTCATTCACAAAGCGCGTTGGCAATACCAAGATGCGTTTGAGATTCATAGATTCGCTCAGGTTTATGGCTAGCAGCCTTGACAAGCTTGCGTCATACATTGATGATGCGGGTAAGAAAATAACACGTATGTTTTACAACGATTGCGATGAATTTGATCTAATGGCACGCAAAGGGGTCTTTCCCTACGAATACATAGATAGTTGGGAAAAACTCGATGAGGTGAGGCTACCCGACAGAGAGAATTTCTATTCGCGTCTTAGCGATTCGGGGATCACCGATGCGGACTATCATCACGCAAAGAACGTCTGGAATAAATTTAAATTGAATACATTGGGTGAATATTCGGACTTATATTTGAAAACCGATGTTCTCCTGCTTGCCGATATATTTCAAAATTTCCGCGAAAGTTGCCTCAAAACGTACGCGTTGGATCCTCTGCACTATTACACCGCCCCTGGGCTTGCTTTCGATGCAATGCTTAAGCATACGGGTGTAAATTTACAACTCCTAGACAACCCTGAAATGGTGCTATTCATTGAGAAAAGCATCAGGGGCGGTGTGGCGCAGTGCTCGAATCGTCACGGTAAGGCAAACAATAGATTTATGGGTGAGGGTTTTGACCCAAGCAAGGAGGAATCGTATCTCATGTATTATGATGTTAATAACCTCTATGGTGCGGCTATGAGTGAGCATCTACCGCGTGACTCGTTCGCGTGGGAGCATGACCCAATCGATGCGATGATCATTCCGGACGATTCACCGATCGGCTATATTCTCGAGGTTGATTTGGACTACCCGGTGGAGCTACACGAGGCACACAAGGACTTGCCCCTCTGCCCCGAGCATTTCGTTCCGCCGGGTAGTAAAATGGCTAAACTGACCACGACCCTTCTACCCAAAAGTAAATACATACTACACTACAGGAATTTGAAGCAGTGTTTAAATTTGGGGCTGAAGTTGGTCAAGGTGCATCGGATTCTCAAGTTTTCCCAATCACCGTGGTTGAAGTCATACATCGACTTGAATACAGATAAACGGAAACAATCTAAAAACGAATTTGAGAAAAACTTTTACAAATTGATCAACAACGCGGTCTTTGGTAAAACTATGGAGAATGTCCGAAAGCATAGCGATGTTAAGCTGGTGACCAAATGGGGTGGTCGGGGCGGGGCAAGGGCTCTGATTGCGAGGCCCAATTTCCATAGCTGCACCATATTCGATCGTGACATGGTGATCATCGAGATGAGACGTATGAATGTAACCTTCAATAAACCGATATACATCGGTGCGGTGATTTTGGATTTGTCAAAAATTATTCTGTATAGGTTCCATTATGATTATATCAGGAATAACTTTACAAATAGTCAGGCTAAATTATTGTACACGGATACGGATAGTTTAATTTACCATTTCCATGTACCCAATATCTACGACATCGTCAAACGTGATGTTGAATCGACCTTTGATACCTCAGACTATCCACCCGATAATGCGTATGGTATACCGTTGCGGAACAAAAAGCGTTTGGGTCTGATGAAGGATGAGAATAATGGTAAAATTATGACCGAATTCGTTGGACTCCGCGCAAAACTGTACGCATTCACGACCAGGGGGGAAAATGAAAAAAAACGAGCCAAAGGAATCCAAGCTTCAACGCTGAAAACCATCACCTTTGACGATTACAAGCAGTGCCTGTTAGAATATAAGAATATAACAAAAGAGCAATGTCTCATAAGGAGTAAACGGCACGCGGTCAGCACCATTGTACAAAATAAGCTAGCCCTAAGCTGGCATGATGATAAACGTGCTTTACAACCACGGCGAACGGATACCCTACCCTGGGGCTTCCGTAGGCCTGATATGCCTGCTGAACCTATTGTAAAAATTTAGTTGAAGAATTAAAAAATAAATAAATAGGACATATTAATTTGTATATAGATAATAATAAATCATTTATAAATGATACAAATATATATCATTTTCATTAATTTCCTGAACTTTTTCTGAAGTTTCTTGAACTTTTCTGAAGTTTTTGAAATTTTCTAAACTTTTCTGAACTATTCTAAACTTTTCTGAACTTTTTCTGAAGTTTTCCAAACGTTTCTGAACTTTTCTGAAATTTTCTAAACTTTTCCAAACTTTTTCAGAAGTTTTCTGAACCTCCATTCTCCTTCCTATAATATTATTGTTATTATTATTATTATATTTATAGATTATTGTGCAGGTAAATGATAAAAAACATTGTATAAAGTTATAGGAAATTATTTTTATTGATATTGGAATACATTTTTCAAATGTCTGCTTTATTTATCCAACTATTATGTGAGCTATCGAACCCCAACCATTTCACATACAGTTTATCTCCACGTTTACGCAATACTCGCTCTACCAGATATCCATCGGGGAATTTGACCCTGCTGAGCTCCTCCTCGTAAAAGCCCCCCTCAATGGGTTGATTCAGGTAGTCGGTGAGTTTGTACGTTGACGGATTCGTATTTTTAACTTCATTTATGGTGAATATTTCCGTGCTCCAGTTTGGAGTATAGCCTTTTTCAAAAATATTTTTATATCTACTAATTCGAACTTTATCGCCAACTTTAAATTTATGCTTTCGTTTGCTTCTCCTGATCTGACGAGGCTTGTACACAATTCGATATAATAGTTTTTCGTTGGCTGCGTCCACATCTTGCGGTTTCATTTTAATCGTTCTATGTTTAGTGTTATTGTAGGAATCAATTAAATCTGGTAAAATATTTATCCACTGGTGGGAGCCTCGGAGGGTGAATTCTTTCCACATTTTATTCTTCAGGGTTCGATTGAAACGTTCGCAAATCGACGCCTTCAAGTTGCTGAATGTCGAGTACATGTTAACACCATGATGTTTCATGAGAGTCTTGAATCGTTCGTTGTAAAACTCTTTGCCCTGATCGACGTGTAAATGTTTCGGTACACGACCTCGGGTCAGCACAGATTTCATCGCAGCTGTTACATCTGCAGCATTTTTACTCATAATAGGTACGCCCCAGGCAAATTTTGAGAACACATCGATAACTGTGAGTAGAAATTTACGGCCCTTGTTGACCGTTGAGTAGGCTGACATGTCAACTAAATCAGCTTGCCAAGTCTCGTCCAGCCCCCGTATATCGACACAGCGTCGGGGGTAATTACGACGTGCAGGTCTATGAAGCTCGTTGGCTATTACACGCTTCATGTTGTATCAGAACGCTTCTCCTGCTCCTCCTACCCCTCCGTATCCTCCTCCTTCTTTTCGTCGTCTTCCTTCTTCACCCGCCTCCTCTTGCGGATCTCCCGCACAATGCCAGCCTCTACTCTGGTCAGGCGATTGTTTACCTCTTCACTAGCCCCCCTTGCAAGGCTCAACGTATTCTCATCTCCTTCCCGCGCAAACCTCAATGCTTTTTGGGCCTCTCCCCAAGCATATATTTTCACCTGTTCTATGTCTTTCAGGATTTTCTCCTCCAGAATGTCGAGCTCTCGTTCTAGAGTGGAACCAAACGCCTGCTGCATCGATCTCTGAATAACACCGATTGACTGTCGCACAATATCCTCAAGGGTTTTCAGAGGAACAGCATCGTTTGGTTCCCGGGGGTCGGCAATATTGCACAATCGTTTGCTATCTATATCGTAGTGGTTGTCTTCGGTGAGTTTGAATCCAATGCCCGGAGGTCCTCGAGTAACACTTTTACCACTACCGCTAACCAGCTGCCGTCCAAATATGTCAATGCTCATTGTTCGACGGTTGGTTGGTGAATGACCGCTTTTATGACGGATCACACACTAATAAATGATTCCCGCCTCACGTAATTCCTCAATAATGGAAACTATTTCATTGGCATGACTGGTATTACCAGCCGCTTGCGAAGCTATGAGTAACCGCAGGCGATCCACGATTTCATTGGGGTTGTCCCAGTAAACGTAATCCACTTTTTGCCCCTCTTTTCGCGCAATCTTATGTTTTGGTAATAAGCCTTCTCCCCGCCTCTCCGGTAATTGAGCGTCACCACGTGTTATTTTTCCACTCTTTTCCGGTGAATCCGCATACTGGGCAATGAAATCATTATATTTGGCACTCTCCACATTTTCACGAATACTTTTATCCGGTTTGTAATGTTTTCGGTGAACATTTGTCATTATGGATATTCTACCGTAGTTTTCCCTATCCCCTGCGTTCACATCGTCGGTGTTGGGCTTCTTTTTGAATAATAATTCGAGGAGTCCTGGTGTTGCCTTGAAACTTTTATCACCCACGTATACTCGATTTGCATCGAAATTAATTCGAGAATCTCCGATCCACATTCCATGCGCCAACTTTCGAACACCATATTTACCGTCCAAATCCTTGCGCTCTCTCGTGTCGAACATTTTTAAATAGCGTGAAGCTGAATTTCTTTCCTTCTTTATCGGTGTACTTGCGGCTGGAATATCAGCCGCTACAATTGTTTGATCCGCGTCGTCATCATTACTGACATCCAAATGAATATCATCATCATCATCATCATCATCATCCTTGTCATCAGTATTTACATCCTTGGCTATTTTTTCATTTTTCATGGAAATATCCTCAGGCTCCATCTTAATCCCATCTTTTATCTGCTGCTTCGAAGTTCCGACCAATTCTTGTAGCGGTGTTACTATAGGCTTGAACATTTCATCCATAGCCCGCTCGCTTGTGTCTTTGTCTGTTTTAATCATCCGATGCTTACGTCGTATCGCCTCGCTAGCCTTCGCTATTTCATGTAGCACATTACTCTGTTTACGAATATTGGAGCTTTCCATAGTGACACTTTGATTGCTGCAGTGTGACTGTGGGCGGATCGACGCTAGTTTATACTTATAAAGCAATCGAAACCCTTCCTATATCGCCCCTCGTTCATTACACTATCTTTGTCAATAGTGACGAAACTATATTTCCCCCCACTCCAGCATGCTGAACATAAATCCTTAAATTGCTGGTAAGTCATATCGGTGTTCACATGATCGGCATAAATATGCTTCAAATTCATTTCATCCTGACGGAAAATCACCAGGAAATTTGCATTATCGCGCACCAGATGTTTTGGAATACGAGCATACGTCTGACAGAGATAGAAGCTATCAACATCTCTGTGGCGACCCATACAGAAGTATGCACGAATATTATCCTGCTTCTCGCACGCCACATCGTCGAAGATCATGATGGAATTGGGATGTGCATCTTCAGGCTTTACAACCTCCTCATGTTCACCGAATGGGAAATAACCCAACCCTTTGACCGGCTCGAGCAACTTTTTCAAAAACTCATACTTTGGCTGAATGAGTGATTTTGAATAGATGTAGATATTTTCGAATCGTAAACCATTGTCGTGGGTGATGAGCGTGAGAAGGGCGTTGGTTTTTCCACAATTCGATGGCCCGCAGAAAACCGCCCTTACACTATTCGGTAGCAATTCCCCGTGTCGTTTCACCTTCTCCTTTTTCCTCTGAACCAACTTGTCGAAATTCGTAACGGGTAGTTTATTTGTTTGATTCTGGAATTTCATGGTGCTCTGTTGACGAACTGCCTGATACTAATATCATACTATATAAGTACAGGTTCTTATATGGAATTCGAGTTAGTTGACATTGAACTATGGTGCGATACACACGTAGTATACGTGGTGCGGGTTTAGTAAATAACATTATCAATAATCTCCCCGTTGAATTACACGTGCCTGGATATCAGTACTGTGGTCCCGGCACGAAGTTAGCAAAGAGGTTGGCTCGCGGTGACCCTGGAATTAATCCTCTGGACGCTGCATGTAAGGAGCACGATATTGCATACTCGAAGAATCAGTTGAATATTGCAGCGCGCAACGCGGCTGACAAGGTGCTAGCTGAAAAGGCTTGGAATCGTGTTTTGGCTAAAGACGCTGGTGTGGGTGAAAAAGCTGTTGCCTGGGCAGTTACTAACACAATGAAGGCTAAATCTAAACTCGGTATGGGTTTAGGTGGGGGTGTGGCTGGACAACTGAAAGAATCCAAGCGTCGCACGAAACTGAGGAGGAAGAAGGCTGCGGCAGCAATAACTCTAAAGTCTGTTATTCGAGCGGCGAAAAAGTCAATGAGACCGGGCCCCCACGCGATCGAATTGGCTTTGGGTGGTGCTCGTGCAGCTGTTGCCAAGGACCGAAAACAGGTGCACGTGCCGCGTATTTTACCGCTTCCCTCAAAAGTCGGTGGTATTATACCTTTTCTCATACCCATTCTTGCTGGTCTAAGTGCCACCGGAGCTTTGGCGGGTGGGGCGGCAGGTATAGCAAAGGCGGTCAGCGACGCTAGTGCTAACCGAAATCAGTTGCATGAGGCTAAGCGGCACAATGCAACGATGGAGGCGATTGCATTAGGCCGCGGATTATACCTGAAACCCTATAGAAAAGGTTTGGGTCTATATTTGAAGCATGCAAAAAACTAATGCAGCTACCGCACCGAGCCCTCACCAACGTTGATCTACTCGAATATGCCAAAGCCATGAAAATTCCACACTTTCGTGGAGTTTTTATGAGAAATGATCTGCCCAGCTCGGGTCCGAGGCGGTGTGAATCCGCAATTATCAATCTTGATGATAAAAATGGATCGGGCACGCATTGGGTTGCATACAGGAAGAATGGTGACGAGGTTGTTTATTTCGATAGTTTTGGAGACTTACAACCGCCTCGTGATCTTATGAAATATCTTGGTGTTGGTAGCGTGAAATACAATCATGGAAGGTATCAGGAATATAATACAGTCATTTGCGGGCACTTGTGTCTCAAATTTCTCAGCAATCGTCTATAAATGAGGGTGATTTGAAGATGCAAAGTCAGTCATGGGCGATTCGTTCACGTTGACACTGTCCGGTGCATCTTCTGTGCTGGAGGCGCAGTATTTTCCGCCTATAGAGTTATCACCTGAAAAAAACTATGTCCTTGGGCTCGTTGAGTTCCTCACATTCAACTCAATCCCCAACATCGATGAGGGATGTAATGAGTTTCACATAATACACCCCGGTGGCAGCAGCTCAGAGCTGCCGAGAAGTGAAACAATCATAATACCCACGGGTAGCTATGAAATTGACGATATTGAAAGTTACTTGAGAAAGACGCTACCCGAGGATGTCACAATCAGCCTGAAGGCCAATAACAATGAGCTACACAGTGAGATTAAGTGCAATCGAATGGTGAACCTTAAACCGAGGGAATCCATTGGTCGAATGCTTGGTTTTAAACCGAATATTCTCGCGAGTGACGTTACACGTAAGTCCGAATTACCGGTAGCCATACTCAAGGTCAACGCTCTGCGGGTTGAGTGCAATATAACCACGGGTGCGTACATGAACAATCGTTTGGTACATACGATTCATGAATTTTTCCCCACCGTCCCACCGGGATATAAGATCGTTGAATCACCAGCCAACGTCATTTACCTACCGATCGTCGTAAAGTCAATACACGATATACAGCTGAGAGTCGTCGATGAGAACGGTGAGTTGGTGAATTTTCGTGGTGAAACAATAACCGTGCGATTACATGTGCGATCTCTATGATAATGGGAATCGTCTTTGAGAGTAAAAAATCTGGTTGGGGTTATAAAAGTGCGGTAGAATGCCCAAACGCAGTCAGTCTGCAACGAGGTCCAACGGGGTTAACACGTCTGAACATACAATTCCTCCAGAGCCTGGGTCTTCGACTTCGTGGAAATTTTGGAGAATAAAAATCAATTTTCGGTGTATTCTGTGCATATTACCATGGAAGAGGCAATAAAAATTCAAAAGCGTGTATCGTTTGACGAGTCGATTGCACACTGTGAGATACACGCGCATCTACCCTTCGCATCATCCACCTTCAAAAATAATGACGAAATTCGCATCGCTGTTCAGCATCAGGATTTATGTCTGTTACCCAGCAAAAGCTCACTGCACACTTACGGGAAAATTACAAAAGAGGATGGTGCTACCGTCGCAGCCACCACCAATCTAATTAATATGGCGATCTGCCATTTATTCGAGGAGATACGCTACGAGTTGAACGGCATTGAGATTGACCGAAATAAAAAGGTCGACATTACGAGTATTATGAAGGGATACCTGTCGCTAAGTCCAGGCCAACAGCATCTCTTGGAGAACACCGGTTGGTTGAGCGGTGGCAATAAATTAACCGACGCCGCAGGGAACTTTGACGTGGTCATACCGTTGAATTTTCTGCTGGGGTTCGCTGAGGATTATCGCCGAGTTGTCGTAAACGCTAAACACGAGCTAATTATGACACGCTCGAATACGGATTTGAATGCCGTATATCAAACTGCAGTGGAAGCTGTCAAAATCTCGATCAATAAAATTGAATGGTTATTGCCGTATATCAAGCTGGCGGATAACTCGAAAATTCAGCTGCTGAATTTCATCTCCAAGGATCCCGCTATATCTATGAGTTTTCGCGCCTGGGAGACATATGAATATCCACTGCTGCCTGCAACTACGAGACACGTGTGGGTTGTGAAGACATCAACGCAGCTCGAGAAGCCGAGACACGTCGTCCTGGGTTTCCAAACTGGGCGGAGAAATATCGGGGGAAAAAATGCCAGCGAATTCGACCACTGTAGGATTAGAGATGTGAAACTGTTCCTCAACTCGCAATGCTACCCGTATGGAAATATGAATCTTGATATTACCAATAATCAATACGCTATCCTATATGACATGTACACCAACTTTCAAGCTTCATATTATGATAAAGAACCCGAACCTCTTTTATCCAAGAGCCAGTTTCTAGCACAAGCCCCCCTCACAGTCATCGATTGTTCCAAGCAAAACGAATCGCTGAAAAGCGGTCCAGTAGATATTCGTTTGGAATTCAAATCTGACGTTGCATTTCCCCCAAACACTTCAGCATATTGTATGATTTTACATGACCGTATAGTTGAATATAAACCTATTAGTGGTACTGTCACAAAATTAATGTAGAACATCTTCAATTATGTAATTTCCAACTAGCCCTTAAGCACTGAATTGTGTAATGATGATTGGATAAAAAATATGTGTTAAATATATATCAGCATTCTGTTATTTGAACCCTCTCTATAATTATAATTTAAGATGAGTTTGATGGAGTTTGGATGGGATGTTATAGGGAGAGAGAAGACTGAATGTGGCGTACAAATAATTTTAGTTTGTGCATTTATTTACTCTTTTGTCGAGTACAATTATTTTCCATTCTGTATTTATTTCCGGCCGTTTCTGGATGAATGCAATATCGTTGTATTTTCCACCACGATATTGCATGTATAGAGTTTTTTGTGATGCTGCAGCATTCATGATATCCCATTGTTTTTCATTCTCCTGAGCTACCAATCTTATCATCCTCTTCGGTAGGAAAATTGCGAATTCATCATCGTTGACCGTTGCCACAATACTCTGCCCGAACTTTGTTGTAACCACCCTCAGCGCAGTCACACAATACTCCATTCCAACCTCCAGCTCTGACATTTTTTTGGTGGGCGGAAAAGCGGCCACACGGCTCACTTTGTTTATCGCAGTCAAGTCCATTGAGAAGTCCATCGCTGTCTGTAAAGGGCCAAATATTCCATGAATATCAATCCAACCCTCTATGAAGGAATTATCATTATCATTATCATTATAATTATTATTATTATCATTACCTTTTGTCTAGAGTTGCGTACTGCGTCTTCCAAGTGTTTTTTTCAGCTTCAGCGAAATAGACTAGCTGCAAGATTCTGTTCACAATGTTAACTGGATGCTCGGTGAGAAGTCGAAAAACTTATGAGTGAACTCCATCGACGAGCTGGAGGTTATATACACCCTTGGAGGGTGGTGGAGGGGTTGCAACTGCATGTTTCAGCAGGTCTGACACTGAGATTTTTTCAAATTTCCATGGAAAAGGGGTTGCTCTTTGACTTACACCGCCGCCGCACCTGACGGAAATATAACTCAAAAATCAAAATTACGGAAAAACCGTCACACGGATTTCGTTGAGCAGTGGTTCTTTGCTCTTCGCCGCCTCGATCGTGGGAAACCGCACGTGGTGGTGGTATATTTTCTGTTTCTTACGGGGGAAATGGCTTGACGCGAGAAAATTAACCGGTGAACAGGATCATCGGTAGATGGCTCACCGTGAAAAAATCGGCCGGTAAACAGGATCATCGGCAGATGGTTCACCGTGAGAAAATCAGCCGGTAAACCGGGTCATCGGTAGATGGCCCACCGTGGGAAAATCGGCAGGAAAACCGGGTCATAGGAAATCGGTTACCATCGACGCGTCGACTAGATCACGGTACAAAGCGGTGGGGAAAATCAGAACTAAAATCGGTTGGTAAATTCGGTTACAGGATATCTGCTGCTGGAGGGGCTGGTAAGGCGGAACTCAGGGCAACGATCGGTAAAATGTGGAATCTGTTGCCATCATGACTGATATTACAGAGCCCCTCCCCTTGTATCTTACCGACTGCTGTGGGTAAGGCAGATACCGATGATTCGAATCCCCATATATACCCTACTCGCGACTTTTAGGATCCAGTTTCAATCTCTTTTCTTTTGGTGTGTGTACAAATGCTGAACACCCAAACACCCTGAGATTACTTAAGTCCACTTCTTTTCCTGTCCATATTTGTTCTGGCACAGCCTTTTGAAAAGCTCTGGTCGGCGACACGTTCAACAGGTATATTGCCGTATTCACAGCTTCTCCCCAAAAACGCTTGTCTAAATCCGCCTCTTGGAGAAGTGTTCTCGCCTTCTCAATGATGGATCTATTTGCCCGCTCCGCCGTCCCATTTTACCCCCATTCGGGGGTATTAGGCACCGTTGTTTGGTGTCTTTTCCCGTGTTTCGTCAGGAAATCTTCAAATACCCTGCTGCAGTATTCACCTCCGTTGTCCGTTCGCAAACACTTTATTCTTTCTCCAGTCTCGTTTTCAGCCCTGGCCTTGAATTTCTTAAAAACGTCCAGCGCCTCGGATTTCTTCATCAACAGGTATCCAAATGTTTTTCTTGAATAATCATCGATAAGAGTCAGAACGTATCTCGCCCCCCCAAACGATTTTTCTTCCATGGGTCCACAGATATCAGAGTGTACGATCTCTAACAATTTCTTCGCCCTCGTACCCGTAGATTTAAACGGTGTACGGCACATCTTGCCTTTCAGAAACGCAATACATGGTACTGACTTCTCGCTATCTTGATAACTCATACCTTTCGCCAGCCCTCTCAGCACGTTCATGCTCTGCCTGTTCAGATGACCAATCCTCTTGTGCCACAGGTCTCGAGATTCTTTCACTTCATTTTTCTTTTCACCTTGCATCGTTACAAGTTCAGTTTTCAGGCAGGATTGTTTCTGTCCTTCGTCATCAGCGTCTTTTTCTCCCAGCTGAAATATGCCTCCCACGTCTTTGGCCGTGGCTACCAGTTCACCTGTAACCTTGCAACCGTCACTTCGGAAGAACAAACACTCTTTGTCCGCGGAGAAAAACACACTGAAACCTTTACTCACAGCTGCGCTCACTGACAACAGATTCGTCGATAAATCAGGTACATATAATACCTCCGATATCTCTTTGATGTCACTTTCAGCGCAAAACTTTACCGGCACAGTTCCACTTCCCGTGCACTTTATCGCCCCTTTGTTCGCAGCTGTTACTGTTTGCTCGGCGCCTTCTGAACAGAAGCTTAGCAACTTGCTACGATCAGGCGTCATGTGCCTGCTACACCCGCTGTCCACGTACCACTTTCCCGGATGAACATCCACTGCCATCGCTGTTAATAGTGCCGCTGTCTTCTTTTCCGGACACTCAGACGATTTGTGCCCTTCTTTGTGGCACTTGTAGCATCTGAAAACGAATTTTCTTTTTTCAGTCGTTTTATTGTTACTTTCGTGTCCACCGTATTTCGCATTTTGATTTCCGGGTTTCTTTCCCTTCACGAATAGTGCACTCTCGCCTGATGCTGTCGATTCAGACCCCAGTTGCCTATTCGCTTCTTGTGTCAACTTCGTGATAACTTGCTCACTCGTGATCTCCTGACCACTGTTATCTATCGCCATTACCATCGGTCGGTACTCAGTAGTGAGCCCGCTCAGTAATATTGATATTAGCCAATCGTCGGTAACTTTTGCGTCAATATCTTCAAGCTGGTGTGCTAACGACATTATCTTTGAGACATAATCGTCCATAGACCCAAAATCTTCCAGCTCACACTTCCACAGGGTACGCTGCAAACTAATTCGTCTTCCCCAGCCTTTGTCTTCATACGCCCGACACAAGTTCTGCCAAGCTTCTTTCGCAGATCGTGCGTTTCGTACTTTTGAAAAACAGCACGGTTCGACTAATAAACAGATGGTCGTTCTCGCCATTCTGTCTTTCTCGGCGTCAACTGGTACCACTTCACCGGCAGCCGTCGTTCCAGGTTCAATCGCTAGCCACAAATTTTTGTTCTCGAGCAGATTTCTCACTTGGAATTTCCAGTCCTGGTAATCGGACACACCTTTCAGCTTCTTTATACCAGCTACGGCCGATCCATGACTCGTGTTCACGTTTTCGTCTCCCATCGTGTCTTTTGTTCAACCACGCGGTCTAAGCTCACAAACGCTTTTCACACTCGAACTTCCTTCCTCACCATAAATTTATCGTTCATCACTATTCACAGTTATCTGGGCCCATAACCTGTTGGAAAAAGGTAGGTAGGTGTAAAAGATTACTAAGATATATACTGATATTCTTTATTCGGTGATCATGTCGTCGTGCATCGCGCGTCGACACCACAAAGGAAGTGACGTCATGAGAGACGCTGCTTACACACGCAAAGCATCGTGGGTAGGTTAGTTCAGACGAACTATCACAGGTGTCGCTAGTATGCCGATTATATTACAACATCTTGTACCTTCAGTTTCGTTTGTAGTTGCTCGAAAATTCATACGAAGACGGATCTTCAACTCCAGAGTCCATGAAGGCGCTTGCTAATGTCTCTTGTACCTTCAGTTTCGTTTGTAGTTGCTCGAGAATTCATACGAAGACGGATCTTCGACTCCAGAGTCCATAAAATCGTTCGCAAATGTCTCTCGTACCATCAGTTTGGTTTGTAGATGCTCGGAAATTCATACGAAGACGGATCTTCAACTCCAGAGTCCATAACGGCGCTTGCAAATGTCTTTTGTACCTTCAGTTTCGTTTGTAGTTGCTCGAAAATTCATACGAAGACGGATCTTCAACTCAACTTCAACTTGAAAATCCGTCTTCGTATGAATTTTCGAGCATCTGCAAACGAAACTGAAGGTACAAGAGACATTTGCAAGCGCCTTTATGGACTCTGGAGTTGAAGATCCGTCTTGGTATGAATTTTCGAGCATCAACGAACGATACTGAGGGTAACATAAACATTTGCAAGCGATTTTATGGACTCTGGAGATGAAGATCCGTCTTCGTATGAATTTTCGAGCATCCACGAACGAAACTGAAGGTACAAGAGACATTTGCAAGCGCCTTTATGGACTCTGGAGTTGAAGATCCGTCTTCGTATGAATTTTCGAGCATGCACGAACGAAACTGAAGGTAACATAAACATTTGCAAGCGATTTTATGGACTCTGGAGTTGAAGATCCGTCTTCGTATGAATTTTCGAGCATCCACGAACGAAACTGAAGGTACAAGAGACATTTGCAAGCGCCTTTATGGACTCTGGAGTTGAAGATCCGTCTTCGTATGAATTTTCGAGCATCCACGAACGAAACTGAGGGTAACATGAACATTTGCAAGCGATTTTATGGACTCTGAAGATGAAGATCCGTCTTCGTATGAATTTTCGAGCATCCACGAACGAAACTGAAGGTACAAGAGACATTTGCAAGCGCCTTTATGGACTCTGGAGTTGAACATCCGTCTTCGTATGAATTTTGGAGCATCCACGAACGAAACTGAAGGTACAAGAGACATTTGCAATCGCCTTAATGGACTCTGGAGTTGAAGATCCGTCTTCGTATGAATTTTCGAGCATCTGCAAACGAAACTGAAGGTACAAGAGACATTTGCAAGCGCCTTTATGGACTCTGGAGTTGAAGATCCGTCTTGGTATGAATTTTCGAGCATCAACGAACGATACTGAGGGTAACATAAACATTTGCAAGCGATTTTATGGACTCTGGAGATGAAGATCCGTCTTCGTATGAATTTTTGAGCATCCACGAACGAAACTGAAGGTACAAGAGACATTTGCAAGCGCCTTTATGGACTCTGGAGTTGAAGATCCGTCTTCGTATGAATTTTCGAGCATGCACGAACGAAACTGAAGGTAACATAAACATTTGCAAGCGATTTTATGGACTCTGGAGTTGAAGATCCGTCTTCGTATGAATTTTCGAGCATCCACGAACGAAACTGAAGGTACAAGAGACATTTGCAAGCGCCTTTATGGACTCTGGAGTTGAAGATCCGTCTTCGTATGAATTTTCGAGCATCCACGAACGAAACTGAGGGTAACATAAACATTTGCAAGCGATTTTCTGGACTCTGGAGATGAAGATCCGTCTTCGTATGGATTTTCGAGCATCCACGAACGAAACTGAAGGTGCAAAAGACATTTGCAAGCGCCTTTATGGACTCTGGAGTTGAAGATCCGTCTTCGTATGAATTTTCGAGCATCTGCAAACGAAACTGAAGGTACAAGAGACGTTTGCAAGCGCCTTTACGGACGCTGGAGTTGAAGATCCGTCTTCGTATGAATTTTCGAGCATCCACGAACGAAACTGAAGGTACAAAAGACATTTGCGAGCGCCTTCATGGACTCTGTAGTTGGAGAGCCGTCTTCGTATGAATTTTCGAGCATCCATGAACGAAACTGAAGGTACAAAAGACATTTGCAAGCGCCATTATCTACTCTGGAGTTGAAGATCCGTCGTCGTATGAATTTTCGAGCATCCACGAACGAAACTGAAGGTACAAGTGACATTTGCAAGCGCCAGTATGGACTCTGGAGTTGAAGATCCGTCTCCGTATGAATTTTCGAGCATCCACGAACGACACTGAAGGTACAAAAGACATTTGCGAGCGCCTTTATGGACTCTGGAGTTGAAGAGCCGTCTTCGTATGAATTTTCGAGCATCCACGTACGAAACTGAGCGTAACATAAGCACTTGCAAGCGATTTTATGGACTCTGGAGATGAAGATCCGTCTTCGCATGAATTTTCGAGCATCCACGAACGAAACTGAAGGTGCAAAAGACATTTGCAAGCGCCTTTATGGACTCTGGAGTTGAAGATCCGTCTTCGTATGAATTTTCGAGCATCTGCAAACGAAACTGAAGGTACAAGAGACATTTGCAAGCTTCTTTATGGACTCTGGAGTTGAAGATCCGTCTTCGTATGAATTTTCGAGCATCCACGTACGAAACTGAGGGTAACATAAATATTTGCAAGCGATTTTATGGACTCTGGAGATGAAGATCCGTCTTCGTATGAATTTTCGAGCATCCACGAACGAAACTGAAGGTACAAAAGACATTTGCAAGCGCCTTTATGGACTCTGGAGTTGAAGATCCGTCTCCGTATGAATTTTCGAGCATCTGCAAACGAAACTGAAGGTACAAGAGACATTTGCAAGCGCCATTATGGACTCTGGAGTTGAAGATCCGTCTCCGTATGAATTTTCGAGCATCCACGAACGACACTGAAGGTACAAGAGACATTTGCAAGCGCCTTTATGGACTCTGGAGTTGAAGATCCGTCTTCGTATGAATTTTCGAGCATCCACGTACGAAACTGAGGGTAACATAAACATTTGCAAGCGATTTTATGGACTCTGGAGATGAAGATCCGTCTTCGTATGAATTTTCGAGCATCCACGAACGGAACTGAAGGTACAAAAGACATTTGCAAGCGCCTTTATGGACTCTGGAGCTGAAGATCCGTCTCCGTATGAATTTTCGAGCATCTGCAAACGAAACTGAAGGTACAAGAGACATTTGCAAGCGCCATTATGGACTCTGGAGTTGAAGATCCGTCTCCGTATGAATTTTCGAGCATCCACGAACGACACTGAAGGTACAAAAGACATTTGCGAGCGCCTTTATGGACTCTGGAGTTGAAGAGCCGTCTTCGTATGAATTTTCGAGCATCCACGAACGACACTGAAGGTACAAAAGACATTTGCGAGCGCCTTTATCGACTCTGGAGTTGAAGAGCCGTCTCCGTATGAATTTTCGAACATCCACGAACGAAACTGAAGGTACAAAAGACATTTGCAAGCGCCTTTATGGACTCTGGAGTTGAAGATCCGTCGTCGTATGAATTTTCGAGCAACCACGAACGAAACTGAAGGTACAAGAGACATTTGCAAGAGCCTTTATGGACTCTGGAGTTGAAGATCCGTCGTCGTATGAATTTTCGACCATCCACGAACGAAACTGAAGGTACAAAAGACATTTGCAAGCGCCTTTATGGACTCTGGAGTTGAAGATCCGTCGTCGTATGAATTTTCGAGCATCCACGAACGAAACTGAAGGTACAAGAGACATTTGCAAGCGCCTCTATGGACTCTGGAGTTGAAGATCCGTCTCCGTATGAATTTTCGAGCATCCACGAACGACACTGAAGGTACAAAAGACATTCGCAAGCGCCTTCATGGACTCTGGAGTTGAAGATCCATCTTCGTATGAATTTTCGAGCATCCACGTACGAAACTGAGGGTAACATAAACATTTGCAAGCGATTTTATGGACTCTGGAGTTGAAGATCCGTCGTCGTATGAATTTTCGAGCATCCACGAACGAAACTGAAGGTACAAGAGACATTTGCAAGCGCCTTTATGGACTCTGGAGTTGAAGATCCATCTTCGTATGAATTTTCGAGCATCTGCAAACGAAACTGAAGGTACAAGAGACATTTGCAAGTGCCTCTATGGACTCTGGAGTTGAAGATCCGTCTCCGTATGAATTTTCGAGCATCCACGAACGACACTGAAGGTACAAAAGACATTTGCAAGCGCCTTTATGGACTCTGGAGTTGAAGATCCGTCTTCGTATGAATTTTCGAGCATCCACGTACGAAACTGAGGGTAACATAAACATTTGCAAGCGATTTTATGGACTCTGGAGATGAAGATCCGTCTTCGTATGAATTTTCGAGCATCCACGAACGAAACTGAAGGTACAAGAGACATTTGCAAGCGCCTTTATGGACTCTGGAGTTGAAGATCCGTCGTCGTATGAATTTTCGAGCATCCACGAACGGAACTGAAGGTACAAGAGACATTTGCAAGCGCCTTTACGGACGCTGGAGTTGAAGATCCGTCTTCGTATGAATTTTCGAGCATCCACGAACGAAACTGAAGGTACAAAAGACATTTGCAAGCGCCTTTATGGACTCTGGAGTTGAAGATCCGTCTTGGTATGAATTTTCGAGCATCAACGAACGATACTGAGGGTAACATAAACATTTGCAAGCGATTTTATGGACTCTGGAGATGAAGATCCGTCTTCGTATGAATTTTCGAGCATCCACGAACGAAACTGAAGGTACAAGAGACATTTGCAAGCGCCTTTATGGACTCTGGAGTTGAAGATCCGTCTTCGTATGAATTTTCGAGCATGCACGAACGAAACTGAAGGTAACATAAACATTTGCAAGCGATTTTATGGACTCTGGAGTTGAAGATCCGTCTTCGTATGAATTTTCGAGCATCCACGAACGAAACTGAAGGTACAAGAGACATTTGCAAGCGCCTTTATGGACTCTGGAGTTGAAGATCCGTCTTCGTATGAATTTTCGAGCATCCACGAACGAAACTGAGGGTAACATGAACATTTGCAAGCGATTTTATGGACTCTGAAGATGAAGATCCGTCTTCGTATGAATTTTCGAGCATCCACGAACGAAACTGAAGGTACAAGAGACATTTGCAAGCGCCTTTATGGACTCTGGAGTTGAACATCCGTCTTCGTATGAATTTTGGAGCATCCACGAACGAAACTGAAGGTACAAGAGACATTTGCAATCGCCTTAATGGACTCTGGAGTTGAAGATCCGTCTTCGTATGAATTTTCGAGCATCTGCAAACGAAACTGAAGGTACAAGAGACATTTGCAAGCGCCTTTATGGACTCTGGAGTTGAAGATCCGTCTTCGTATGAATTTTCGAGCATCCACGAACGAAACTGAGGGTAACATAAACATTTGCAAGCGATTTTCTGGACTCTGGAGATGAAGATCCGTCTTCGTATGGATTTTCGAGCATCCACGAACGAAACTGAAGGTGCAAAAGACATTTGCAAGCGCCTTTATGGACTCTGGAGTTGAAGATCCGTCTTCGTATGAATTTTCGAGCATCTGCAAACGAAACTGAAGGTACAAGAGACATTTGCAAGCGCCTTTATGGACTCTGGAGTTGAAGATCCGTCTTCGTATGAATTTCCGAGCATCCACGAACGAAACTGAGGGTAACATAAACATTTGCAAGCGATTTTATGGACTCTGGAGATGGAGATCCGTCTTCGTATGAATTTTCAAGCATCCACGAACGAAACTGAAGGTACAAAAGACATTTGCAAGCGCCTTTATGGACTCTGGAGTTGAAGATCCGTCTCCGTATGAATTTTCGAGCATCTGCAAACGAAACTGAAGGTACAAGAGACATTTGCAAGCGCCATTATGGACTCTGGAGTTGGAGATCCGTCTCCGTATAAATTTTCGAGCATCCACGAACGACACTGAAGGTACAAAAGACATTTGCGAGCGCCTTTATGGACTCTGGAGTTGAAGAGCCGTCTTCGTATGAATTTTCGAGCATCCATGAACGAAACTGAAGGTACAAAAGACATTTGCAAGCGCCATTATCTACTCTGGAGTTGAAGATCCGTCGTCGTATGAATTTTCGAGCATCCACGAACGAAACTGAAGGTACAAGTGACATTTGCAAGCGCCAGTATGGACTCTGGAGTTGAAGATCCGTCTCCGTATGAATTTTCGAGCATCCACGAACGACACTGAAGGTACAAAAGACATTTGCGAGCGCCTTTATGGACTCTGGAGTTGAAGAGCCGTCTTCGTATGAATTTTCGAGCATCCACGTACGAAACTGAGCGTAACATAAGCACTTGCAAGCGATTTTATGGACTCTGGAGATGAAGATCCGTCTTCGCATGAATTTTCGAGCATCCACGAACGAAACTGAAGGTGCAAAAGACATTTGCAAGCGCCTTTATGGACTCTGGAGTTGAAGATCCGTCTTCGTATGAATTTTCGAGCATCTGCAAACGAAACTGAAGGTACAAGAGACATTTGCAAGCTTCTTTATGGACTCTGGAGTTGAAGATCCGTCTTCGTATGAATTTTCGAGCATCCACGTACGAAACTGAGGGTAACATAAATATTTGCAAGCGATTTTATGGACTCTGGAGATGAAGATCCGTCTTCGTATGAATTTTTGAGCATCCACGAACGAAACTGAAGGTACAAAAGACATTTGCAAGCGCCTTTATGGACTCTGGAGTTGAAGATCCGTCTCCGTATGAATTTTCGAGCATCTGCAAACGAAACTGAAGGTACAAGAGACATTTGCAAGCGCCATTATGGACTCTGGAGTTGAAGATCCGTCTCCGTATGAATTTTCGAGCATCCACGAACGACACTGAAGGTACAAGAGACATTTGCAAGCGCCTTTATGGACTCTGGAGTTGAAGATCCGTCTTCGTATGAATTTTCGAGCATCCACGTACGAAACTGAGGGTAACATAAACATTTGCAAGCGATTTTATGGACTCTGGAGATGAAGATCCGTCTTCGTATGAATTTTCGAGCATCCACGAACGGAACTGAAGGTACAAAAGACATTTGCAAGCGCCTTTATGGACTCTGGAGCTGAAGTTCCGTCTCCGTATGAATTTTCGAGCATCTGCAAACGAAACTGAAGGTACAAGAGACATTTGCAAGCGCCATTATGGACTCTGGAGTTGAAGATCCGTCTCCGTATGAATTTTCGAGCATCCACGAACGACACTGAAGGTACAAAAGACATTTGCGAGCGCCTTTATGGACTCTGGAGTTGAAGAGCCGTCTTCGTATGAATTTTCGAGCATCCACGAACGACACTGAAGGTACAAAAGACATTTGCGAGCGCCTTTATCGACTCTGGAGTTGAAGAGCCGTCTCCGTATGAATTTTCGAACATCCACGAACGAAACTGAAGGTACAAAAGACATTTGCAAGCGCCTTTATGGACTCTGGAGTTGAAGATCCGTCGTCGTATGAATTTTCGAGCAACCACGAACGAAACTGAAGGTACAAGAGACATTTGCAAGAGCCTTTATGGACTCTGGAGTTGAAGATCCGTCGTCGTATGAATTTTCGACCATCCACGAACGAAACTGAAGGTACAAAAGACATTTGCAAGCGCCTTTATGGACTCTGGAGTTGAAGATCCGTCGTCGTATGAATTTTCGAGCATCCACGAACGAAACTGAAGGTACAAGAGACATTTGCAAGCGCCTCTATGGACTCTGGAGTTGAAGATCCGTCTCCGTATGAATTTTCGAGCATCCACGAACGACACTGAAGGTACAGAAGACATTCGCAAGCGCCTTCATGGACTCTGGAGTTGAAGATCCATCTTCGTATGAATTTTCGAGCATCCACGTACGAAACTGAGGGTAACATAAACATTTGCAAGCGATTTTATGGACTCTGGAGTTGAAGATCCGTCGTCGTATGAATTTTCGAGCATCCACGAACGAAACTGAAGGTACAAGAGACATTTGCAAGCGCCTTTATGGACTCTGGAGTTGAAGATCCATCTTCGTATGAATTTTCGAGCATCTGCAAACGAAACTGAAGGTACAAGAGACATTTGCAAGTGCCTCTATGGACTCTGGAGTTGAAGATCCGTCTCCGTATGAATTTTCGAGCATCCACGAACGACACTGAAGGTACAAAAGACATTTGCAAGCGCCTTTATGGACTCTGGAGTTGAAGATCCGTCTTCGTATGAATTTTCGAGCATCCACGTACGAAACTGAGGGTAACATAAACATTTGCAAGCGATTTTATGGACTCTGGAGATGAAGATCCGTCTTCGTATGAATTTTCGAGCATCCACGAACGAAACTGAAGGTACAAGAGACATTTGCAAGCGCCTTTATGGACTCTGGAGTTGAAGATCCGTCGTCGTATGAATTTTCGAGCATCCACGAACGGAACTGAAGGTACAAGAGACATTTGCAAGCGCCTTTACGGACGCTGGAGTTGAAGATCCGTCTTCGTATGAATTTTCGAGCATCCACGAACGAAACTGAAGGTACAAAAGACATTTGCGAGCGCCTTCATGGACTCTGTAGTTGGAGAGCCGTCTTCGTATGAATTTTCGAGCATCCACGAACGAAACTGAGGGTAACATAAACATTTGCAAGCGATTTTATGGACTCTGGAGATGAAGATCCGTCTCCGTATGAATTTTCGAGCATCCACGAACGAAACTGAAGGTGCAAAAGACATTCGCAAGCGCCTTTATGGACTCTGGAGTTGAAGATCCGTCTTCGTATGAATTTTCGAGCATCTGCAAACGAAACTGAAGGTACAAGAGACATTTGCAAGCGCCTTTATGGACTCTGGAGATGAAGATCCGTCTTCGTATGAATTTTCGAGCATCTGCAAACGAAACTGAAGGTACAAGAGACATTTGCAAGCGCCATTATGGACTCTGGCGTCGAAGATCCGTCTCCGTATGAATTTTCGAGCATCCACGAACGACACTGGAGGTACAAAAGACATTCGCGAGCGCCTTTATGGACTCTGGAGTTGAAGAGCCGTCTTCGTATGAACTTTCGAGCATCCACGAACGAAACTGAAGGTACGAGAGACATTTGCAAGCGCCTTTATGGACTCTGGAGTTGAAGATCCGTCTTCGTATGAATTTTCGAGCATCCACGAACGAAACTGAAGGTACAAAAGACATTTGCAAGCGCCTTTATGGACTCTGGAGTTGAAGATCCGTCGTCGTATGAATTTTCGAGCATCCACGAACGAAACTGAAGGTACAAGAGACATTTGCAAGCGCCTTTATGGACTCTGGAGTTGAAGATCCGTCTCCGTATGAATTTTCGATTATCCACGAACGGAACTGAAGGTACAAGAGACATTTGCAAGCGCCTTTATGGACGCTGGAGTTGAAGATCCTTCTTCGTATGAATTTTCGAGCACCCACGAACGAAACTGAGGGTAACATGAACATTTGCAAGCGATTTTATGGACTCTGAAGATGAAGATCCGTCTTCGTATGAATTTTCGAGCATCCACGAACGAAACTGAAGGTACAAGAGACATTTGCAAGCGCCTTTATGGACTCTGGAGTTGAACATCCGTCTTCGTATGAATTTTGGAGCATCCACGAACGAAACTGAAGGTACAAGAGACATTTGCAATCGCCTTAATGGACTCTGGAGTTGAAGATCCGTCTTCGTATGAATTTTCGAGCATCTGCAAACGAAACTGAAGGTACAAGAGACATTTGCAAGCGCCTTTATGGACTCTGGAGTTGAAGATCCGTCTTCGTATGAATTTTCGAGCATCCACGAACGAAACTGAGGGTAACATAAACATTTGCAAGCGATTTTCTGGACTCTGGAGATGAAGATCCGTCTTCGTATGGATTTTCGAGCATCCACGAACGAAACTGAAGGTGCAAAAGACATTTGCAAGCGCCTTTATGGACTCTGGAGTTGAAGATCCGTCTTCGTATGAATTTTCGAGCATCTGCAAACGAAACTGAAGGTACAAGAGACATTTGCAAGCGCCTTTATGGACTCTGGAGTTGAAGATCCGTCTTCGTATGAATTTCCGAGCATCCACGAACGAAACTGAGGGTAACATAAACATTTGCAAGCGATTTTATGGACTCTGGAGATGGAGATCCGTCTTCGTATGAATTTTCGAGCATCCACGAACGAAACTGAAGGTACAAAAGACATTTGCAAGCGCCTTTATGGACTCTGGAGTTGAAGATCCGTCTCCGTATGAATTTTCGAGCATCTGCAAACGAAACTGAAGGTACAAGAGACATTTGCAAGCGCCATTATGGACTCTGGAGTTGGAGATCCGTCTCCGTATAAATTTTCGAGCATCCACGAACGACACTGAAGGTACAAAAGACATTTGCGAGCGCCTTTATGGACTCTGGAGTTGAAGAGCCGTCTTCGTATGAATTTTCGAGCATCCATGAACGAAACTGAAGGTACAAAAGACATTTGCAAGCGCCATTATCTACTCTGGAGTTGAAGATCCGTCGTCGTATGAATTTTCGAGCATCCACGAACGAAACTGAAGGTACAAGTGACATTTGCAAGCGCCAGTATGGACTCTGGAGTTGAAGATCCGTCTCCGTATGAATTTTCGAGCATCCACGAACGACACTGAAGGTACAAAAGACATTTGCGAGCGCCTTTATGGACTCTGGAGTTGAAGAGCCGTCTTCGTATGAATTTTCGAGCATCCACGTACGAAACTGAGCGTAACATAAGCACTTGCAAGCGATTTTATGGACTCTGGAGATGAAGATCCGTCTTCGCATGAATTTTCGAGCATCCACGAACGAAACTGAAGGTGCAAAAGACATTTGCAAGCGCCTTTATGGACTCTGGAGTTGAAGATCCGTCTTCGTATGAATTTTCGAGCATCTGCAAACGAAACTGAAGGTACAAGAGACATTTGCAAGCTTCTTTATGGACTCTGGAGTTGAAGATCCGTCTTCGTATGAATTTTCGAGCATCCACGTACGAAACTGAGGGTAACATAAATATTTGCAAGCGATTTTATGGACTCTGGAGATGAAGATCCGTCTTCGTATGAATTTTTGAGCATCCACGAACGAAACTGAAGGTACAAAAGACATTTGCAAGCGCCTTTATGGACTCTGGAGTTGAAGATCCGTCTCCGTATGAATTTTCGAGCATCTGCAAACGAAACTGAAGGTACAAGAGACATTTGCAAGCGCCATTATGGACTCTGGAGTTGAAGATCCGTCTCCGTATGAATTTTCGAGCATCCACGAACGACACTGAAGGTACAAGAGACATTTGCAAGCGCCTTTATGGACTCTGGAGTTGAAGATCCGTCTTCGTATGAATTTTCGAGCATCCACGTACGAAACTGAGGGTAACATAAACATTTGCAAGCGATTTTATGGACTCTGGAGATGAAGATCCGTCTTCGTATGAATTTTCGAGCATCCACGAACGGAACTGAAGGTACAAAAGACATTTGCAAGCGCCTTTATGGACTCTGGAGCTGAAGATCCGTCTCCGTATGAATTTTCGAGCATCTGCAAACGAAACTGAAGGTACAAGAGACATTTGCAAGCGCCATTATGGACTCTGGAGTTGAAGATCCGTCTCCGTATGAATTTTCGAGCATCCACGAACGACACTGAAGGTACAAAAGACATTTGCGAGCGCCTTTATGGACTCTGGAGTTGAAGAGCCGTCTTCGTATGAATTTTCGAGCATCCACGAACGACACTGAAGGTACAAAAGACA
The DNA here is from genome assembly GCA_963170745.1 of Phymatocera aterrima. Taxonomy (NCBI): domain Eukaryota; kingdom Metazoa; phylum Arthropoda; class Insecta; order Hymenoptera; family Tenthredinidae; genus Phymatocera; species Phymatocera aterrima. The sequence goes on from OY720664.1 coordinate 16,049,707, forward strand.
TTTGCGAGCGCCTTTATCGACTCTGGAGTTGAAGAGCCGTCTCCGTATGAATTTTCGAACATCCACGAACGAAACTGAAGGTACAAAAGACATTTGCAAGCGCCTTTATGGACTCTGGAGTTGAAGATCCGTCGTCGTATGAATTTTCGAGCAACCACGAACGAAACTGAAGGTACAAGAGACATTTGCAAGAGCCTTTATGGACTCTGGAGTTGAAGATCCGTCGTCGTATGAATTTCCGACCATCCACGAACGAAACTGAAGGTACAAAAGACATTTGCAAGCGCCTTTATGGACTCTGGAGTTGAAGATCCGTCGTCGTATGAATTTTCGAGCATCCACGAACGAAACTGAAGGTACAAGAGACATTTGCAAGCGCCTCTATGGACTCTGGAGTTGAAGATCCGTCTCCGTATGAATTTTCGAGCATCCACGAACGACACTGAAGGTACAAAAGACATTCGCAAGCGCCTTCATGGTCTCTGGAGTTGAAGATCCATCTTCGTATGAATTTTCGAGCATCCACGTACGAAACTGAGGGTAACATAAACATTTGCAAGCGATTTTATGGACTCTGGAGTTGAAGATCCGTCGTCGTATGAATTTTCGAGCATCCACGAACGAAACTGAAGGTACAAGAGACATTTGCAAGCGCCTTTATGGACTCTGGAGTTGAAGATCCATCTTCGTATGAATTTTCGAGCATCTGCAAACGAAACTGAAGGTACAAGAGACATTTGCAAGTGCCTCTATGGACTCTGGAGTTGAAGATCCGTCTCCGTATGAATTTTCGAGCATCCACGAACGACACTGAAGGTACAAAAGACATTTGCAAGCGCCTTTATGGACTCTGGAGTTGAAGATCCGTCTTCGTATGAATTTTCGAGCATCCACGTACGAAACTGAGGGTAACATAAACATTTGCAAGCGATTTTATGGACTCTGGAGATGAAGATCCGTCTTCGTATGAATTTTCGAGCATCCACGAACGAAACTGAAGGTACAAGAGACATTTGCAAGCGCCTTTATGGACTCTGGAGTTGAAGATCCGTCGTCGTATGAATTTTCGAGCATCCACGAACGGAACTGAAGGTACAAGAGACATTTGCAAGCGCCTTTACGGACGCTGGAGTTGAAGATCCGTCTTCGTATGAATTTTCGAGCATCCACGAACGAAACTGAAGGTACAAAAGACATTTGCGAGCGCCTTCATGGACTCTGTAGTTGGAGAGCCGTCTTCGTATGAATTTTCGAGCATCCACGAACGAAACTGAGGGTAACATAAACATTTGCAAGCGATTTTATGGACTCTGGAGATGAAGATCCGTCTCTGTATGAATTTTCGAGCATCCACGAACGAAACTGAAGGTGCAAAAGACATTCGCAAGCGCCTTTATGGACTCTGGAGTTGAAGATCCGTCTTCGTATGAATTTTCGAGCATCTGCAAACGAAACTGAAGGTACAAGAGACATTTGCAAGCGCCTTTATGGACTCTGGAGTTGAAGATCCGTCTTCGTATGAATTTTCGAGCATCTGCAAACGAAACTGAAGGTACAAGAGACATTTGCAAGCGCCATTATGGACTCTGGAGTCGAAGATCCGTCTCCGTATGAATTTTCGAGCATCCACGAACGACACTGGAGGTACAAAAGACATTCGCGAGCGCCTTTATGGACTCTGGAGTTGAAGAGCCGTCTTCGTATGAACTTTCGAGCATCCACGAACGAAACTGAAGGTACAAGAGACATTTGCAAGCGCCTTTATGGACTCTGGAGTTGAAGATCCGTCTTCGTATGAATTTTCGAGCATCCACGAACGAAACTGAAGGTACAAAAGACATTTGCAAGCGCCTTTATGGACTCTGGAGTTGAAGATCCGTCGTCGTATGAATTTTCGAGCATCCACGAACGAAACTGAAGGTACAAGAGACATTTGCAAGCGCCTTTATGGACTCTGGAGTTGAAGATCCGTCTCCGTATGAATTTTCGATTATCCACGAACGGAACTGAAGGTACAAGAGACATTTGCAAGCGCCTTTATGGACGCTGGAGTTGAAGATCCTTCTTCGTATGAATTTTCGAGCACCCACGAACGAAACTGAAGGTACAAAAGACATTTGCGAGCGCCTTAATGGACTCTGTAGTTGGAGAGCCGTCTTCGTATGAATTTTCGAGCATCCACGAACGAAACTGAGGGTAACATAAACATTTGCAAGCGATTTTATGGACTCTGGAGATGAAGATCCGTCTTCGTATGAATTTTCGAGCATCTGCAAACGAAACTGAAGGTACAAGAGACATTTGCAAGCGCCTTTATGGACTCTGGAGTTGAAGATCCGTCTTCGTATGAATTTTCGAGCATCCACGTACGAAACTGAGGGTAACATAAACATTTGCAAGCGATTTTATGGACTCTGGAGATGAAGATCCGTCTTCGTATGAATTTTCGAGCATCCACGAACGGAACTGAAGGTACAAAAGACATTTGCAAGCGCCTTTATGGACTCTGGAGCTAAAGATCCGTCTTCGTATGAATTTTCGAGCATCCACGAACGAAACTGAAGGTACAAAAGACATTTGCAAGCGCCTTTATGGACTCTGGAGATGAAGATCCGTCTTCGTATGAATTTTCGAGCATCCACGAACGAAACTGAAGGTACAAGAGACATTTGCAAGCGCCTTTATGGACTCTGGAGTTGAAGATCCGTCGTCGTATGAATTTTCGAGCATCCACGAACGGAACTGAAGGTACAAGAGACGTTTGCAAGCGCCTTTACGGACGCTGGAGTTGAAGATCCGTCTTCGTATGAATTTTCGAGCATCCACGAACGAAACTGAAGGTACAAAAGACATTTGCGAGCGCCTTCATGGACTCTGTAGTTGGAGAGCCGTCTTCGTATGAATTTTCGAGCATCCACGAACGAAACTGAGGGTAACATAAACATTTGCAAGCGATTTTATGGACTCTGGAGATGAAGATCCGTCTCCGTATGAATTTTCGAGCATCCACGAACGACACTGGAGGTACAAAAGACATTCGCGAGCGCCTTTATGGACTCTGGAGTTGAAGAGCCGTCTTCGTATGAACTTTCGAGCATCCACGAACGAAACTGAAGGTACAAGAGACATTTGCAAGCGCCTTTATGGACTCTGGAGTTGAAGATCCGTCTTCGTATGAATTTTCGAGCATCCACGAACGAAACTGAACGTACAAAAGACATTTGCAAGCGCCTTTATGGACTCTGGAGTTGAAGATCCGTCGTCGTATGAATTTTCGAGCATCCACGAACGAAACTGAAGGTACAAGAGACATTTGCAAGCGCCTTTATGGACTCTGGAGTTGAAGATCCGTCTCCGTATGAATTTTCGATTATCCACGAACGGAACTGAAGGTACAAGAGACATTTGCAAGCGCCTTTATGGACGCTGGAGTTGGAGATCCTTCTTCGTATGAATTTTCGAGCACCCACGAACGAAACTGAAGGTACAAAAGACATTTGCGAGCGCCTTAATGGACTCTGTAGTTGGAGAGCCGTCTTCGTATGAATTTTCGAGCATCCACGAACGAAACTGAGGGTAACATAAACATTTGCAAGCGATTTTATGGACTCTGGAGATGAAGATCCGTCTTCGTATGAATTTTCGAGCATCTGCAAACGAAACTGAAGGTACAAGAGACATTTGCAAGCGCCTTTATGGACTCTGGAGTTGAAGATCCGTCTTCGTATGAATTTTCGAGCATCCACGTACGAAACTGAGGGTAACATAAACATTTGCAAGCGATTTTATGGACTCTGGAGATGAAGATCCGTCTTCGTATGAATTTTCGAGCATCCACGAACGGAACTGAAGGTACAAAAGACATTTGCAAGCGCCTTTATGGACTCTGGAGTTGAAGATCCGTCTCCGTATGAATTTTCGAGCATCTGCAAACGAAACTGAAGGTACAAGAGACATTTGCAAGCGCCATTATGGACTCTGGAGTTGAAGATCCGTCTCCGTATGAATTTTCGAGCATCCACGAACGACACTAAAGGTACAAAAGACATTTGCGAGCGCCTTTATGGACTCTGGAGTTGAAGAGCCGTCTTCGTATGAATTTTCGAACATCCACGAACGAAACTGAAGGTCCAAAAGACATTTGCAAGCGCCTTTATGGACTCTGGAGTTGAAGATCCGTCTTCGTATGAAATTTCGATCATCCACGACCGAAACTGAAGGTACACGAGACATTTGCAAGCGCTTTTATGGACTCTGGAGTTGAAGATCCGTCTCCGTATGAATTTTCGAGCATCCGCAAACGAAACTGGAGGTACAAGAGACATTTGCATGCGCCTTTATGGAGTCTGGAGTTGAAGATCCGTCTTTGTATGAATTTTCGAGCATCCACGAACGAAACTGAGGGTAACATAAGCATTTGCAAGCGATTTTATGGACTCTGGAGATGAAGATCCGTCTTCGTATGAATTTTCGAGCATCCACGAACGAAACTGGAGGTACAAAAGACATTTGCAAGCGCCTTTATGGACTCTGGAGTTGAAGATCCGTCTCCGTATGAATTTTCGAGCATCCACGAACGACACTGAAGGTACGAAAGACATTTGCGAGCGCCTTTATGGACTCTGGAGTTGAAGAGCCGTCTTCTTATGAATTTTCGAGCATCCATGAACGAAACTGAAGGTACAAAAGACATTTGCAAGCGCCATTATCTACTCTGGAGTTGAAGATCCGTCGTCGTATGAATTTTCGAGCATCCACGAACGAAACTGAAGGTACAAGTGACATTTGCAAGCGCCATTATGGACTCTGGAGTTGAAGATCCGTCTCCGTATGAATTTTCGAGCATCCACGAACGACACTGAAGGTACAAAAGACATTTGCGAGCGCCTTTATGGACTCTGGAGTTGAAGAGCCGTCTTCGTATGAATTTTCGAGCATCCACGTACGAAACTGAGCGTAACATAAGCATTTGCAAGCGATTTTATGGACTCTGGAGATGAAGATCCGTCTTCGTATGAATTTTCGAGCATCCACGAACGAAACTGAAGGTGCAAAAGACATTTGCAAGCGCCTTTATGGACTCTGGAGTTGAAGATCCGTCTTCGTATGAATTTTCGAGCATCTGCAAACGAAACTGAAGGTACAAGAGACATTTGCAAGCTCCTTTATGGACTCTGGAGTTGAAGATCCGTCTTCGTATGAATTTTCGAGCATCCACGTACGAAACTGAGGGTAACATAAATATTTGCAAGCGATTTTATGGACTCTGGAGATGAAGATCCGTCTTCGTATGAATTTTCGAGCATCCACGAACGAAACTGAAGGTACAAAAGACATTTGCAAGCGCCTTTATGGACTCTGGAGTTGAAGATCCGTCTCCGTATGAATTTTCGAGCATCTGCAAACGAAACTGAAGGTACAAGAGACATTTGCAAGCGCCATTATGGACTCTGGAGTTGAAGATCCGGCTCCGTATGAATTTTCGAGCATCCACGAACGACACTGAAGGTACAAAAGACATTTGCGAGCGCCTTCATGGACTCTGGAGTTAAAGAGCCGTCTTCGTATGAATTTTCGAACATCCACGAACGAAACTGAAGGTACAAAAGACATTTGCGAGCGCCTTTATGGACTCTGGAGTTGAAGATCCGTCGTCGTATGAATTTTCGAGCATCCACGAACGAAACTGAAGGTACAAGAGACATTTGCAAGCGCCTCTATGGACTCTGGAGTTGAAGATCCATCTTCGTATGAATTTTCGAGCATCTGCAAACGAAACTGAAGGTACAAGAGACATTTGCAAGCGCCTCTATGGACTCTGGAGTTGAAGATCCGTCTCCGTATGAATTTTCGAGCATCCACGAACGACACTGAAGGTACAAAAGACATTTGCGAGCGCCTTTATGGACTCTGGAGTTGAAGAGCCGTCTTCGTGTGAATATTCGAGCATCCACGAACGAAACTGAAGGTACAAAAGACATTTGCAAGCGCCTTTATGGACTCTGGAGTTGAAGATCCGTCGTCGTATGAATTTTCGAGCATCCACGAACGAAACTGAAGGTACAAGAGACATTTGCAAGCGCCATTATGGACTCTGGAGTTGAAGATCCGTCTCCGTATGAATTTTCGAGCATCCACGAACGACTCTGAAGGTACGAAAGACATTTGCGAGCGCCTTTATGGACTCTGGAGTTGAAGAGCCGTCTTCGTATGAATTTTCGAGCATCCACGAACGAAACTGAGGGTAACATAAACATTTGCAAGCGATTTTATGGACTCTGGAGATGAAGATCCGTCTTCGTATGAATTTTCGAGCATCCACGAACGAAACTGAAGGTGCAAAAGACATTTGCAAGCGCCTTTATGGACTCTGGAGTTGAAGATCCGTCTTCGTATGAATTTTCGAGCATCTGCAAACGAAACTGAAGGTACAAGAGACATTTGCAAGCTCCTTTATGGACTCTGGAGTTGAAGATCCGTCTTCGTATGAATTTTCGAGCATCCACGTACGAAACTGAGGGTAACATAAATATTTGCAAGCGATTTTATGGACTCTGGAGATGAAGATCCGTCTTCGTATGAATTTTCGAGCATCCACGAACGAAACTGAAGGTACAAAAGACATTTGCAAGCGCCTTTATGGACTCTGGAGTTGAAGATCCGTCTCCGTATGAATTTTCGAGCATCTGCAAACGAAACTGAAGGTACAAGAGACATTTGCAAGCGCCATTATGGACTCTGGAGTTGAAGATCCGGCTCCGTATGAATTTTCGAGCATCCACGAACGACACTGAAGGTACAAAAGACATTTGCGAGCGCCTTCATGGACTCTGGAGTTAAAGAGCCGTCTTCGTATGAATTTTCGAACATCCACGAACGAAACTGAAGGTACAAAAGACATTTGCGAGCGCCTTTATGGACTCTGGAGTTGAAGATCCGTCGTCGTATGAATTTTCGAGCATCCACGAACGAAACTGAAGGTACAAGAGACATTTGCAAGCGCCTCTATGGACTCTGGAGTTGAAGATCCATCTTCGTATGAATTTTCGAGCATCTGCAAACGAAACTGAAGGTACAAGAGACATTTGCAAGCGCCTCTATGGACTCTGGAGTTGAAGATCCGTCTCCGTATGAATTTTCGAGCATCCACGAACGACACTGAAGGTACAAAAGACATTTGCGAGCGCCTTTATGGACTCTGGAGTTGAAGAGCCGTCTTCGTGTGAATATTCGAGCATCCACGAACGAAACTGAAGGTACAAAAGACATTTGCAAGCGCCTTTATGGACTCCGGAGTTGAAGATCCGTCGTCGTATGAATTTTCGAGCATCCACGAACGAAACTGAAGGTACAAGAGACATTTGCAAGCGCCATTATGGACTCTGGAGTTGAAGATCCGTCTCCGTATGAATTTTCGAGCATCCACGAACGACTCTGAAGGTACGAAAGACATTTGCGAGCGCCTTTATGGACTCTGGAGTTGAAGAGCCGTCTTCGTATGAATTTTCGAGCATCCACGAACGAAACTGAGGGTAACATAAACATTTGCAAGCGATTTTATGGACTCTGGAGATGAAGATCCGTCTTCGTATGAATTTTCGAGCATCCACGAACGAAACTGAAGGTGCAAAAGACGTTTGCAAGCGCCTTTATGGACTCTGGAGTTGAAGATCCGTCTTCGTATGAATTTTCGAGCATCTGCAAACGGAACTGAAGGTACAAGAGACATTTGCAAGCGCCTTTATGGACTCTGGAGTTGAAGATCCGTCTTCGTATGAATTTCCGAGCATCCACGTACGGAACTGAGGGTAACATAAACATTTGCAAGCGATTTTATGGACTCTGGAGATGAAGATCCGTCTTCGTATGAATTTTCGAGCATCCACGAACGAAACTAAAGGTACAAAAGACATTTGCAAGCGCCTTCATGGACTCTGGAGTTGAAGATCCGTCTCCGTATGAATTTTCGAGCATCCACGAACGAAACTGAAGGTACAAAAGACATTTGCAAGCGCCTTTATGGACTCTGGAGTTGAAGATCCGTCGTCGTATGAATTTTCGAGCATCCACGAACGAAACTGAAGGTACAAGAGACATTTGCAAGCGCCTTCATGGACTCTGGAGTTGAAGATCCGTCGTCGTATGAATTTTCGAACATCCACGAACGAAACTGAAGGTACAAAAGACATTTGCAAGCGCCTTTATGGACTCTGGAGTTAAAGATCCGTCGTCGTATGAATTTTCGAGCATCCACGAACGAAACTGAAGGTACAAGAGACATTTGCAAGCGCCTCTATGGACTCTGGAGATGAAGATCCGTCTCCGTATGAATTTTCGAGCATCCACGAACGACACTGAAGGTACAAAAGACATTTGCAAGCGCCTTCATGGACTCTGGAGTTGAAGATCCATCTTCGTATGAATTTTCGAGCATCTGCAAACGAAACTGAAGGTACAAGAGACATTTGCAAGCGCCTCTATGGACTCTGGAGTTGAAGATCCGTCTCCGTATGAATTTTCGAGCATCCACGTACGAAACTGAGGGTAACATAAACATTTGCAAGCGATTTTATGGACTCTGGAGATGAAGATCCGTCTTCGTATGAATTTTCGAGCATCCACGAACGAAACTGAAGGTACAAAAGACATTTGCAAGCGCCTTTATGGACTCTGGAGTTGAAGATCCGTCTCCGTCTGAATTTTTGAGCATCTGCAAACGAAACTGAAGGTACAAGAGACATTTGCAAGCGCCATTATGGACTCTGGAGTCGAAGATCCGTCTCCGTATGAATTTTCGAGCATCCACGAACGACACTGGAGGTACAAATGACATTTGCGAGCGCCTTTGTGGACTCTGGAGTTGAAGAGCCGTCTTCGTATGAATTTTCGAACATCCACGAACGAAACTAAAGGTACAAAAGACATTTGCAAGCGCCTTTATGGACTCTGGAGTTGAAGATCCGTCGTCGTATGAATTTTCGAGCATCCACGAACGAAACTGAAGGTACAAGAGACATTTGCAAGCGCCTTTATGGACTCTGGAGTTGAAGATCCATTTTCGTATGAATTTTCGAGCATCTGCAAACGAAACTGACGGTACAAGAGACATGCAAGTGCCTCTATGGAATCTGGAGTTGAAGATCCGTCTCCGTATGAATTTTCGAGCATCCACGAACGACACTGAAGGTACATAAGACATTTGCAAGCGCCTTCATGGACTCTGGAGTTGAAGATCCATCTTCGTATGAATTTTCGAGCATCTGCAAACGAAACTGAAGGTACAAGAGACATTTGCAAGCGCCTCTATGGACTCTGGAGTTGAAGATCCGTCTCCGTATGAATTTTCGAGCATCCACGAACGAAACTGAAGGCACAAAAGACATTTGCAAGCGCCTTTATGGACTCGGGAGTTGAAGATCCGTCGTCGTATGATTTTTCGAGCATCCACGAACGAAACTGAAGGTACAAGAGACATTTGCAAGCGCCTTTATGGACTCTGGAGTTGAAGATCCGTCTTTGTATGAACTTTCGAGCATCCACGAACGAAACTGAAGGTACAAGAGACATTTGCAAGCGCCTTTATGGACTCTGGAGTTGAAGATCCATCTTCGTATGAATTTTCGAGCATCTGCAAACGAAACCGAAGGTACAAGAGACATTTGCAAGTGCCTTTATGGACTCTGGAGTTGGAGATCCGTCTCCGGATGAATTTTCGAGCATCCACGAACGACACTGAAGGTACAAGAGACATTTGCAAGCGCCTTTATGGACGCTGGAGTTGAAGATGCTTCTTCGTATGAATTTTCGAGCACCCACGAACGAAACTGAAGGTACAAAAGACATTTGCGAGCGCCCTAATGGACTCTGTAGTTGGAGAGCCGTCTTCGTATGAATTTTCTAGCATCCACGAACGAAACTGAGGGTAACATAAACATTTGCAAGCGATTTTATGGACTCTGGAGATGAAGATCCGTCTTCGTATGAATTTTCGAGCATCCACGAACGAAACTGAAGGTGCAAAAGACGTTTGCAAGCGCCTTTATGGACTCTGGAGTTGAAGATCCGTCTTCGTATGAATTTTCGAGCATCTGCAAACGGAACTGAAGGTACAAGAGACATTTGCAAGCGCCTTTATGGACTCTGGAGTTGAAGATCCGTCTTCGTATGAATTTTCGAGCATCCACGTACGAAACTGAGGGTAACATAAACATTTGCAAGCGATTTTATGGACTCTGGAGATGAAGATCCGTCTTCGTATGAATTTTCGAGCATCCACGAACGAAACTGAAGGTACAAAAGACATTTGCAAGCGCCTTTATGGACTCTGGAGTTGAAGATCCGTCTCCGTATGAATTTTCGAGCATCTGCAAACGAAACTGAAGGTACAAGAGACATTTGCAAGCGCCATTATGGACTCTGGAGTTGAAGATCCGGCTCCGTATGAATTTTCGAGCATCCACGAACGACACTGAAGGTACAAAAGACATTTGCGAGCGCCTTCATGGACTCTGGAGTTAAAGAGCCGTCTTCGTATGAATTTTCGAACATCCACGAACGAAACTGAAGGTACAAAAGACATTTGCGAGCGCCTTTATGGACTCTGGAGTTGAAGATCCGTCGTCGTATGAATTTTCGTGCATCCACGAACGAAACTGAAGGTACAAGAGACATTTGCAAGCGCCTTTCTGGACTCTGGAGTTGAAGATCCATCTTCGTATGAATTTTCGAGCATCTGCAAACGAAACTGAAGGTACAAGAGACATTTGCAAGCGCCTATATGGACTCTGGAGTTGAAGATCCGTCTCCGTATGAATTTTCGAGCATCCACGAACGACACTGAAGGTACAAAAGACATTTGCGAGCGCCTTTATGGACTCTGGAGTTGAAGAGCCGTCTTCGTGTGAATATTCGAGCATCCACGAACGAAACTGAAGGTACAGAAGACATTTGCAAGCGCCTTTATGGACTCTGGAGTTGAAGATCCGTCGTCGTATGAATTTTCGAGCATCCACGAACGAAACTGAAGGTACAAGAGACATTTGCACGCGCCATTATGGACTCTGGAGTTAAAGATCCGTCTCCGTATGAATTTTCGAGCATCCACGAACGACTCTGAAGGTACGAAAGACATTTGCGAGCGCCTTTATGGACTCTGGAGTTGAAGAGCCGTCTTCGTATGAATTTTCGAGCATCCACGAACGAAACTGAGGGTAACATAAACATTTGCAAGCGATTTTATGGACTCTGGAGATGAAGATCCGTCTTCGTATGAATTTTCGAGCATCCACGAACGAAACTGAAGGTGCAAAAGACGTTTGCAAGCGCCTTTATGGACTCTGGAGTTGAAGATCCGTCTTCGTATGAATTTTCGAGCATCTGCAAACGAAACTGAAGGTACAAGAGACATTTGCAAGCGCCTTTATGGACTCTGGAGTTGAAGATCCGTCTTCGTATGAATTTCCGAGCATCCACGTACGGAACTGAGGGTAACATAAACATTTGCAAGCGATTTTATGGACTCTGGAGATGAAGATCCGTCTTCGTATGAATTTTCGAGCATCCACGAACGAAACTAAAGGTACAAAAGACATTTGCAAGCGCCTTCATGGACTCTGGAGTTGAAGATCCGTCTCCGTATGAATTTTCGAGCATCCACGAACGAAACTGAAGGTACAAAAGACATTTGCAAGCGCCTTTATGGACTCTGGAGTTGAAGATCCGTCGTCGTATGAATTTTCGAGCATCCACGAACGAAACTGAAGGTACAAGAGACATTTGCACGCGCCTTTATGGACTCTGGAGTTGAAGATCCGTCGTCGTATGAATTTTCGAACATCCACGAACGAAACTGAAGGTACAAAAGACATTTGCAAGCGCCTTTATGGACTCTGGAGTTGAAGATCCGTCGTCGTATGAATTTTCGAGCATCCACGAACGAAACTGAAGGTACGAGAGACATTTGCAAGCGCCTCTATGGACTCTGGAGTTGAAGATCCGTCTCCGTATGAATTTTCGAGCATCCACGAACGACACTGAAGGTACAAAAGACATTTGCAAGCGCCTTCATGGACTCTGGAGTTGAAGATCCATCTTCGTATGAATTTTCGAGCATCTGCAAACGAAACTGAAGGTACAAGAGACATTTGCAAGCGCCTCTATGGACTCTGGAGTTGAAGATCCGTCTCCGTATGAATTTTCGAGCATCCACGTACGAAACTGAGGGTAACATAAACATTTGCAAGCGATTTTATGGACTCTGGAGATGAAGATCCGTCTTCGTATGAATTTTCGAGCATCCACGAACGAAACTGAAGGTACAAAAGACATTTGCAAGCGCCTTTATGGACTCTGGAGTTGAAGATCCGTCTCCGTATGAATTTTTGAGCATCTGCAAACGAAACTGAAGGTACAAGAGACATTTGCAAGCGCCATTATGGACTCTGGAGTTGAAGATCCGTCTCCGTATGAATTTTCGAGCATCCACGAACGACACTGAAGGTACAAATGACATTTGCGAGCGCCTTTGTGGACTCTGGAGTTGAAGAGCCGTCTTCGTATGAATTTTCGAACATCCACGAACGAAACTAAAGGTACAAAAGACATTTGCAAGCGCCTTTATGGACTCTGGAGTTGAAGATCCGTCGTCGTATGAATTTTCGAGCATCCACGAACGAAACTGAAGGTACAAGAGACATTTGCAAGCGCCTTTATGGACTCTGGAGTTGAAGATCCATTTTCGTATGAATTTTCGAGCATCTGCAAACGAAACTGAAGGTACAAGAGACATTTGCAAGTGCCTCTATGGACTCTGGATTCGAAGATCCGTCTCCGTATGAATTTTCGAGCATCCACGAACGACACTGAAGGTACATAAGACATTTGCAAGCGCCTTCATGGACTCTGGAGTTGAAGATCCATCTTCGTATGAATTTTCGAGCATCTGCAAACGAAACTGAAGGTACAAGAGACATTTGCAAGCGCCTCTATGGACTCTGGAGTTGAAGATCCGTCTCCGTATGAATTTTCGAGCATCCACGAACGAAACTGAAGGCACAAAAGACATTTGCAAGCGCCTTTATGGACTCTGGAGTTGAAGATCCGTCGTCGTATGAATTTTCGAGCATCCACGAACGAAACTGAAGGTACAAGAGACATTTGCAAGCGCCTTTATGGACTCTGGAGTTGAAGATCCGTCTTTGTATGAATTTTCGAGCATCCACGAACGAAACTGAAGGTACAAGAGACATTTGCAAGCGCCTTTATGGACTCTGGAGTTGAAGATCCATCTTCGTATGAATTTTCGAGCATCTGCAAACGAAACCGAAGGTACAAGAGACATTTGCAAGTGCCTTTATGGACTCTGGAGTTGGAGATCCGTCTCCGGATGAATTTTCGAGCATCCACGATCGACACTGAAGGTACAAAAGACATTTGCGAGCGCCTTTATGGACTCTGGAGTTGAAGAGCCGTCTTCGTATGAATTTTCGAACATTTACGAACGAAACTGAAGGTACAAACGACATTTGCAAGCGCCTTTATGGACTCTGGAGTTGAAGATCCGTCTTCGTATGAAATTTCGATCATCCACGACCGAAACTGAAGGTACACGAGACATTTGCAAGCGCTTTCATGGACTCTGGAGTTGAAGACCCGTCTCCGTATGAATTTTCGAGCATCCACGAACGAAACTGAAGGTACAAGAGACATTTGCAAGCACCTTTATGGACTCTGGAGTTGAAGATCCGTCTTCGTATGAATTTTCGAGCATCCACGAACGAAACTGAAGGTAACATAAACATTTGCAAGCGATTTTATGGACTCTGGAGTTGAAGATCCGTCTTCGTATGAATTTTCGAGCATCCACGAACGAAACTGAAGGTACTAAAGACATTTGCAAGCGCCTCTACGAACTCTGGAGTTGAAGATCCGTCTTCGTATGAAATTTCGAGCATCCACGACCGAAACTGAAGGTACACGAGACATTTGCAAGCGCTTTCATGGACTCTGGAGTTGAAGACCCGTCTCCGTATGAATTTTCGAGCATCCGCAAACAAAACTGAAGGTACAAGAGACATTTGCAAGCGCCTTTATGGACTCTGGAGTTGAAGATCCGTCTCCGTATGAATTTTCGAGCATCCGCAAACGAAACTGAAGGTACAAGAGACATTTGCAAGCGCCTTTATGGACTCTGGAGTTGAAGATCCGTCTCCGTATGAATTTTCGAGCATCCACGAACGAAACTGAAGGTACAAAAGACATTTGCAAGCGCCTTTATGGACTCTGGAGCTGAAGATTCGTCTTCGTATGAATTTTCGAGCATCCACGAACGAAACTGAAGGTACTAAAGACATTTGCAAGCGCCTCTATGGACTCCGGAGTTGAAGATCCGTCTTCGTATGAATTTTCGAGCATCCGCGAACGAAACTGAAGGTACAAGAGACATTTGCAAGCGCTCTTATGGACTCTGGAGTTGAAGATCCGTCTCCGTATGAATTTTCGAGCATCCGCAAACGAAACTGGAGGTACAAGAGGCATTTGCAAGCGCCTTTATGGACTCTGGAGTTGAAGATCCGTCTCCGTATGAATTTTCGAGCATCCACGAACGAAACTGAAGGTACAAAAGACATTTGCAAGCGCCTCTATGGACTCTGGAGTTGAAGATCCGTCTCCGTATGAATTTCCGAGCATCGCCGAACGAAACTGAAGGTACAAAAGACATTTGCAAGCGCCTTCATGGACTCTGGAGTTGAAGATCCGTCTTCGTAGAAATTTTCGAGCATCCACGAACGAAACTGAAGGTACACGAGACATGTGCAAGCGCCTTTATGGACTCTGGAGCTGAAGATTCGTCTTCGTATGAAATTTCGAGCATCTGCAAACGAAACTGAAGGTACGAGAGACATTTGCGAGCGCCTTTATGGACTCTGGAGTTGAAGATCCGTCTTCGTATGGATTTTCGAGCATCCACGAACGAAACTGAGGGTAACATACACATTTGCAAGCGATTTTATGGACTCTGGAGTTGGAGATCCGTCTTCGTATGAATTTTCGAGCATTCACGAACGAAACTGGAGGTACGAAAGACATTTGCAAGCGGCTTTATGGACTCTGGAGTTGAAAATCCGTCTTCGTATGAATTTTCGAGCATTCACGAACGAAACTGGAGGTACAAAAGACATTTGCAAGCGGCTTTATGGACTCTGGAGTTGAAAATCCGTCTTCGTATGAATTTTCGAGCATCTGCAAACGAAACTGAAGGTCACAAGAGACATTCGCAAGCGCCTTTATGGACTCTGGAGTTGAAGATTCGTCTCCGTATGAATTTTCGAGCATCCCCGAACGGAACTGAAGGTAACATAAACATTTGCAAGCGATTTAATGGACTCTGGAGTTGAAGATCCGTCTTCGTATGAATTTTCGAGCATCCACGAACGAAACTGAAGGTACAAAAGACATTTGCAAGCGCCTTTATGGACTCTGGAGTTGAAGATCCGTCTCCGTATGAATTTTCGAACATCCACGAACGGAACTGAAGGTACAAGAGACATTTGCAAGCGCATTTATGGACTGTGGAGTTGAAGATCCGTCTTCGTATGAATTTTCGAGCATCCACGAACGAAACTGAAGGTAACATAAACATTTGCAAGCGATTTTATGGACTCTGGAGTTGAAGATCCGTCTTCGTATGAATTGTCGAGCATCCACGAACGAAACTGAAGGTACTGAAGACATTTGCAAGCGCCTCTACGGACTCTGGAGTTGAAGATCCGTCTTCGTATGAAATTTCGAGCATCCACGACTGAAACTGAAGGTACACGAGACATTTGCAAGCGCTTTCATGGACTCTGGAGTTGAAGATTCGTCTCCGTATGAATTTTCGAGCATCCGCAAACGAAACTGAAGGTACAAGAGACATTTGCGAGCGCCTTTATGGACTCTGGAGTTGAAGATCCGTCTCCGTATGAATTTTCGAGCATCCGCAAACGAAACTGAAGGTACAAAAGACATTTGCAAGCGCCTTTATGGACTCTGGAGCTGAAGATTCGTCTTCGTATGAATTTTCGAGCATCCGCAAACGAAACTGAAGGTACAAGAGACATTTGCAAGCGCCTTTATGGACTCTGGAGTTGAAGATCCGTCTCCGTATGAATTTTCGAGCATCCACGAACGAAACTGAAGGTACAAAAGACATTTGCAAGCGCCTTTATGGACTCTGGAGCTGAAGATTCGTCTTCGTATGAATTTTCGAGCATCCACGAACGAAACTGAAGGTACTAAAGACATTTGCAAGCGCCTCTATGGACTCCGGAGTTGAAGATCCGTCTTCGTATGAATTTTCGAGCATCCGCGAACGAAACTGAAGGTACAAGAGACATTTGCAAGCGCTCTTATGGACTCTGGAGTTGAAGATCCGTCTCCGTATGAATTTTCGAGCATCCGCAAACGAAACTGGAGGTACAAGAGGCATTTGCAAGCGCCTTTATGGACTCTGGAGTTGAAGATCCGTCTCCGTATGAATTTTCGAGCATCCACGAACGAAACTGAAGGTACAAAAGACATTTGCAAGCGCCTCTATGGACTCTGGAGTTGAAGATCCGTCTCCGTATGAATTTCCGAGCATCGCCGAACGAAACTGAAGGTACAAAAGACATTTGCAAGCGCCTTCATGGACTCTGGAGTTGAAGATCCGTCTTCGTAGAAATTTTCGAGCATCCACGAACGAAACTGAAGGTACACGAGACATGTGCAAGCGCCTTTATGGACTCTGGAGCTGAAGATTCGTCTTCGTATGAAATTTCGAGCATCTGCAAACGAAACTGAAGGTACGAGAGACATTTGCGAGCGCCTTTATGGACTCTGGAGTTGAAGATCCGTCTTCGTATGGATTTTCGAGCATCCACGAACGAAACTGAGGGTAACATACACATTTGCAAGCGATTTTATGGACTCTGGAGTTGGAGATCCGTCTTCGTATGAATTTTCGAGCATTCACGAACGAAACTGGAGGTACGAAAGACATTTGCAAGCGGCTTTATGGACTCTGGAGTTGAAAATCCGTCTTCGTATGAATTTTCGAGCATTCACGAACGAAACTGGAGGTACAAAAGACATTTGCAAGCGGCTTTATGGACTCTGGAGTTGAAAATCCGTCTTCGTATGAATTTTCGAGCATCTGCAAACGAAACTGAAGGTCACAAGAGACATTCGCAAGCGCCTTTATGGACTCTGGAGTTGAAGATTCGTCTCCGTATGAATTTTCGAGCATCCCCGAACGGAACTGAAGGTAACATAAACATTTGCAAGCGATTTAATGGACTCTGGAGTTGAAGATCCGTCTTCGTATGAATTTTCGAGCATCCACGAACGAAACTGAAGGTACAAAAGACATTTGCAAGCGCCTTTATGGACTCTGGAGTTGAAGATCCGTCTCCGTATGAATTTTCGAACATCCACGAACGGAACTGAAGGTACAAGAGACATTTGCAAGCGCATTTATGGACTGTGGAGTTGAAGATCCGTCTTCGTATGAATTTTCGAGCATCCACGAACGAAACTGAAGGTAACATAAACATTTGCAAGCGATTTTATGGACTCTGGAGTTGAAGATCCGTCTTCGTATGAATTGTCGAGCATCCACGAACGAAACTGAAGGTACTGAAGACATTTGCAAGCGCCTCTACGGACTCTGGAGTTGAAGATCCGTCTTCGTATGAAATTTCGAGCATCCACGACTGAAACTGAAGGTACACGAGACATTTGCAAGCGCTTTCATGGACTCTGGAGTTGAAGATTCGTCTCCGTATGAATTTTCGAGCATCCGCAAACGAAACTGAAGGTACAAGAGACATTTGCGAGCGCCTTTATGGACTCTGGAGTTGAAGATCCGTCTCCGTATGAATTTTCGAGCATCCGCAAACGAAACTGAAGGTACAAAAGACATTTGCAAGCGCCTTTATGGACTCTGGAGCTGAAGATTCGTCTTCGTATGAATTTTCGAGCATCCACGAACGAAACTGAAGGTACTAAAGACATTTGCAAGCGCCTCTATGGACTCCGGAGTTGAAGATCCGTCTTCGTATGAATTTTCGAGCATCCGCGAACGAAACTGAAGGTACAAGAGACATTTGCAAGCGCTCTTATGGACTCTGGAGTTGAAGATCCGTCTCCGTATGAATTTTCGAGCATCCGCAAACGAAACTGGAGGTACAAGAGGCATTTGCAAGCGCCTTTATGGACTCTGGAGTTGAAGATCCGTCTCCGTATGAATTTTCGAGCATCCACGAACGAAACTGAAGGTACAAAAGACATTTGCAAGCGCCTCTATGGACTCTGGAGTTGAAGATCCGTCTCCGTATGAATTTCCGAGCATCGCCGAACGAAACTGAAGGTACAAAAGACATTTGCAAGCGCCTTCATGGACTCTGGAGTTGAAGATCCGTCTTCGTAGAAATTTTCGAGCATCCACGAACGAAACTGAAGGTACACGAGACATGTGCAAGCGCCTTTATGGACTCTGGAGCTGAAGATTCGTCTTCGTATGAAATTTCGAGCATCTGCAAACGAAACTGAAGGTACGAGAGACATTTGCGAGCGCCTTTATGGACTCTGGAGTTGAAGATCCGTCTTCGTATGGATTTTCGAGCATCCACGAACGAAACTGAGGGTAACATACACATTTGCAAGCGATTTTATGGACTCTGGAGTTGGAGATCCGTCTTCGTATGAATTTTCGAGCATTCACGAACGAAACTGGAGGTACGAAAGACATTTGCAAGCGGCTTTATGGACTCTGGAGTTGAAAATCCGTCTTCGTATGAATTTTCGAGCATTCACGAACGAAACTGGAGGTACAAAAGACATTTGCAAGCGGCTTTATGGACTCTGGAGTTGAAAATCCGTCTTCGTATGAATTTTCGAGCATCTGCAAACGAAACTGAAGGTCACAAGAGACATTCGCAAGCGCCTTTATGGACTCTGGAGTTGAAGATTCGTCTCCGTATGAATTTTCGAGCATCCCCGAACGGAACTGAAGGTAACATAAACATTTGCAAGCGATTTAATGGACTCTGGAGTTGAAGATCCGTCTTCGTATGAATTTTCGAGCATCCACGAACGAAACTGAAGGTACAAAAGACATTTGCAAGCGCCTTTATGGACTCTGGAGTTGAAGATCCGTCTCCGTATGAATTTTCGAACATCCACGAACGGAACTGAAGGTACAAGAGACATTTGCAAGCGCATTTATGGACTGTGGAGTTGAAGATCCGTCTTCGTATGAATTTTCGAGCATCCACGAACGAAACTGAAGGTAACATAAACATTTGCAAGCGATTTTATGGACTCTGGAGTTGAAGATCCGTCTTCGTATGAATTGTCGAGCATCCACGAACGAAACTGAAGGTACTGAAGACATTTGCAAGCGCCTCTACGGACTCTGGAGTTGAAGATCCGTCTTCGTATGAAATTTCGAGCATCCACGACTGAAACTGAAGGTACACGAGACATTTGCAAGCGCTTTCATGGACTCTGGAGTTGAAGATTCGTCTCCGTATGAATTTTCGAGCATCCGCAAACGAAACTGAAGGTACAAGAGACATTTGCGAGCGCCTTTATGGACTCTGGAGTTGAAGATCCGTCTCCGTATGAATTTTCGAGCATCCGCAAACGAAACTGAAGGTACAAAAGACATTTGCAAGCGCCTTTATGGACTCTGGAGCTGAAGATTCGTCTTCGTATGAATTTTCGAGCATCCACGAACGAAACTGAAGGTACTAAAGACATTTGCAAGCGCCTCTATGGACTCCGGAGTTGAAGATCCGTCTTCGTATGAATTTTCGAGCATCCACGAACGAAACTGAAGGTACAAGAGACATTTGCAAGCGCTTTCATGGACTCTGGAGTTGAAGATCCGTCTCCGTATGAATTTTCGAGCATCCGCAAACGAAACTGGAGGTACAAGAGACATTTGCAAGCGCCTTTATGGACTCTGGAGTTGAAGATCCGTCTCCGTATGAATTTCCGAGCATCCACGAACGGAACTGAAGGTACAAAAGACATTTGCAAGCGCCTTCATGGACTCTGGAGTTGAAGATCCGTCTCCGTATGAATTTCCGAGCATCCACGAACGAAACTGGAGGTACAAGAGACATGTGCAAGCGCCTTTATGGACTCTGGAGCTGAAGATTCGTCTTCGTATGAATTTTCGAGCATCTGCAAACGAAACTGAAGGTACGAGAGACATTTGCGAGCGCCTTTATGGACTCTGGAGTTGAAGATCCGTCTTCGTATGAATTTTCGAGCATCCACGAACGAAACTGAAGGTACTAAAGACATTTGCAAGCGCCTCTATGGACTCCGGAGTTAAAGATCCGTCTTCGTATGAATTTTCGAGCATTCACGAACGAAACTGGAGGTACAAAAGACAATTGCAAGCGGCTTTATGGACTCTGGAGTTGAAAATCCGTCTTCGTATGAATTTTCGAGCATCTGCAAACGAAACTGAAGGTCACAAGAGACATTCGCAAGCGCCTTTATGGACTCTGGAGTTGAAGATCCGTCTCCGTATGAATTTTCGAGCATCCCCGAACGAAACTGAAGGTAACATAAACATTTGCAAGCGATTCAATGGACTCTGGAGTTGAAGATCCGTCTTCGTATGAATTTTCGAGCATCCACGAACGAAACTGAAGGTACAAGAGACATTTGCAAGCACCTTTATGGACTCTGGAGATGAAGATCCGTCTTCGTATGAATTTTCGAGCATCCACGAACGAAACTGAAGGTAACATATTCATTTGCAAGCGATTTTATGGACTCTGGAGTTGAAGATCCGTCTTCGTATGAATTTTCGAGCATCCACGAACGAAACTGAAGGTACTAAAGACATTTGCAAGCGCCTCTATGGACTCCGGAGTTGAAGATCCGTCTTCGTATGAATTTTCGAGCATCCACGAACGAAACTGAAGGTACAAGAGACATTTGCAAGCACCTTTATGGACTCTGGACTTGAAGATCCGTCTTCGTATGAATTTTCGAGTATCCACGAACGAAACTGAAGGTACTAAAGACATTTGCAAGCGCCTCTATGGACTCCGGAATTGAAGATCCGTCTTCGTATGAATTTTCGAGCATCCACGAACGAAACTGAAGGTACAAGAGACATTTGCAAGCACCTTTATGGACTCTGGAGTTGAAGATCCGTCTTCGTATGAATTTTCGAGCATCCACGAACGAAACTGAAGGTACTAAAGACATTTGCAAGCGCCTCTATGGACTCCGGAGTTAAAGATCCGTCTTCGTATGAATTTTCGAGCATCCACGAACGAAACTGAAGGTACAAGAGACATTTGCAAGCGCCTTTATGGACTCTTGAGTTGAAGATCCGTCTTCGCATGAAATTTCGAGCATCCACGACCGAAACTGAAGGTACACGAGACATTTGCAAGCGCTTTTATGGACTCTGGAGTTGCAGATCCGTCTCCGTATGAATTTTCGAGCATCCGCAAACGAAACTGGAGGTACAAGAGACATTTGCAAGCGCCTTTATGGACTCTGGAGTTGAAGATCCGTCTCCGTATGAATTCTCGAGCATCCACGAACGAAACTGAAGGTACAAAAGACATTTGCAAGCGCCTTTATGGACTCTGGAGTTGAAGATCCGTCTCCGTATGGATTTTCGAGCATCCACGAACGAAACTGAAGGTACAAAAGACATTTGCAAGCGCCTTTATGGACTCTGGAGTTGAAGATCCGTCTTCGTGGAAATTTTCGAGCATCCACGAACGAAACTGAAGGTACGAGAGACATGTGCAAGCGCCTTTATGGACTCTGGAGCTGAAGATTCGTCTTCGTATGAATTTTCGAGCATCTGCAAACGAAACTGAAGGTACGAGAGACATTTGCGAGCGCCTTTATGGACTCTGGAGTTGAAGATCCGTCTTCGTATGAATTTTCGAGCATCCACAAACGGAACTGAGGGTAACATACACATTTGCAAGCGATTTTATGGACTCTGGAGTTGAAAATCCGTCTTCGTATGAATTTTCGAGCATCCACGAACGAAACTGGAGGTACAAAAGACAATTGCATTCGGCTTTATGGACTCTGGAGTTGAAGATCCGTCTCCGTATGAATTTTCGAGCATCCGCAAACGAAACTGAAGGTACAAGAGACATTTGCAAGCGCATTTGTGGACTCTGGAGTTGAAGATCCGTCTCCGCATGAATTTTCGAGCATCCACGAACGAAACTGAAGGTACAAAAGACATTTGCAAGCGCCTTTATGGACTCTGGAGCTGAAGATTCGTCTTCGTATGAATTTCCGAGCATCCACGAACGGAACTGAAGGTACTACAGACATTTGCAAGCGCCTCTATGGACTCCGGAGTTGAAAATCCGTCTTCGTATGAATTTTCGAGCATCCACGAACGAAACTGAAGGTACAAGAGACATTTGCAAGCGCATTTATGGACTCTGTAGTTGAAGATCCGTCTCCGTATGAATTTTCTAGCATCCGCAAACGAAACTGGAGGTACAAGAGACATTTGCAAGCGCCTTTATGGACTCTGGAGTTGAAGATCCGTCTCCGTATGAATTTTCGAGCATCCACGAACGAAACTGAAGGTACAAAAGACATTTGCAAGCGCCTTTATGGACTCTGGAGTTGAAGATCCGTCTCCGTATGAATTTCCGAGCATCCACGAACGGAACTGAAGGTACAAAAGACATTTGCAAGCGCCTTCATGGACTCTGGAGTTGAAGATCCGTCTTCGTAGAAATTTTCGAGCATCCACGAACGAAACTGAAGGTACAAGAGACATGTGCAAGCGCCTTTATGGACTCTGGAGCTGAAGATTCGTCTTCGTATGAATTTTCGAGCATCTGCAAACGAAACTGAAGGTACGAGAGACATTTGCGAGCGCCTTTATGGACTCTGGAGTTGAAGATCCGTCTTCGTATGAATTTTCGAGCATCCACGAACGAAACTGAGGGTAACATACACATTTTCAAGCGATTTTATGGACTCTGGAGTTGAAGATCCGTCTTCGTATGAATTTTCGAGCATCCACGAACGAAACTGAAGGTACAAGAGACATTTGCAAGCGCCTTTATGGACTCTGGAGTTGAAGATCCGTCTTCGCATGAAATTGCGAGCATCCACGACCGAAACCGAAGGTACACGAGACATTTGCAAGCGCTTTTATGGACTCTGGAGTTGCAGATCCGTCTCCGTATGAATTTTCGAGCATCCGCAAACGGAACTGGAGGTACAAGAGACATTTGCAAGCGCCTTTATGGACTCTGGAGTTGAAGATCCGTCTCCGTATGAATTTTCGAGCATCCACGAACGAAACTGAAGGTACAAAAGACATTTGCAAGCGCCTTTATGGACTCTGGAGTTAAAGATCCGTCTCCGTATGGATTTTCGAGCATCCACGAACGAAACTGAAGGTACAAAAGACATTTGCAAGCGCCTTTATGGACTCTGGAGTTGAAGATCCGTCTTCGTAGAAATTTTCGAGCATCCACGAACGAAACTGAAGGTACGAGAGACATGTGCAAGCGCCTTTATGGACTCTGGAGCTGAAGATTCGTCTTCGTATGAATTTTCGAGCATCTGCAAACGAAACTGAAGGTACGAGAGACATTTGCGAGCGCCTTTGTGGACTCTGGAGTTGAAGATCCGTCTTCGTATGAATTTTCCAGCATCTGCAAAAGGAACTGAAGGTCACAAGAGCCATTCGCAAGCGCCTTTATGGACTCTGGAGTTGAAGATCCGTCTCCGTATGAATTTTCGAGCATCCCCGAACGAAACTGAAGGTACAAGAGACATTTGCAAGCACCTTTATGGACTCTGGAGTTGAAGATCCGTCTTCGTATGAATTTTCGAGCATCCACGAACGAAACTAAAGGTAACATAAACATTTGCAAGCGATTTTATGGACTCTGGAGTTGAAGATCCGTCTTCGTATGAATTTTCGAGCATCTGCAAACGAAACCGAAGGTACAAGAGACATTTGCAAGCGCCTTTATGAACTCTGGAGTTGAGGATCCGTCTCCGTATGAATTTTCGAGCATCTGCAAACGAAACTGAAGGTACAAGAGACATTCGCAAGCGCCTTTATGGACTCTGGAGTTGAAGATCCGTCTTTGTATGAATTTTCGAGCATCTGCAAACGAAACTGATGGTACAAGAGACATTCGCAAGCGCCTTTATGGACTCTGGAGTTGAAGATCCGTCTCCGTATGAATTTTCGAGCATCCGCAAACGAAACTGAAGGTACAAGAGACATTTGCAAGCGCCTTCATGGACTCTGGAGTTGAAAATCCGTCTTCGTATGAATTTTCGAGCATCCACGAACGAAACTGAAGGTACAAGAGACATTTGCAAGCGCCTTTATGGACTCCGGAGTTGAAGATCCGTCTTCGTATGAAATTTTGAGCATCCACGACCGGAACTGAAGGTACACGAGACATTTGCAAGCGCTTTTATGGACTCTGGAGTTGAAGATCCGTCTCCGTATGAATTTTCGAGCATCCGCAAACGAAACTGGAGGTACAAGAGACATTTGCAAGCGCCTTTATGGACTCTGGAGTTGAAGATCCGTCTCCGTATGAATTTTCGAGCATCCACGCACGAAACTGAAGGTACGAAAGACATTTGCAAGCGCCTTTATGGACTCTGGAGTTAAAGATCCGTCTCCGTATGAATTTTCGAGCATCCACGAACGAAACTGAAGGTACAAAAGACATTTGCAAGCGCCGTTATGGACTCCGGAGTTAAAGATCCGTCTTCGTATGAATTTTCGAGCATCCACGAACGAAACTGAAGGTACTAAAGACATTTGCAAGCACCTTTATGGACTCTGGAGTTGAAGATCCGTCTTCGTATGAATTTTCGAGCATCCACGAACGAAACTGGAGGTAACATCAACATTTGCAAGCGATTTTATGGACTCTGGAGTTGAAGATCCGTCTCCGTATGAATTTTCGAGCATCCACGAACGAAACTGAAGGTACTAAAGACATTTGCAAGCGCCTCTATGGACTCTGGAGTTGAAGATCCGTCTTCGTATGAATTTTCGAGCATCCACGATCGAAACTGAAGGTACAAGAGACATTTGCTAGCGCCTTTATGGACTCTGGAGATGAAGATCCGTCTTCGTATGAATTTTCGAGCATCCACGAACGAAACTGAAGGTACTAAAGACATTTGCAAGCGCCTTTATGGACTCCGGAGTTGAAGATCCGTCTTTGTATGAATTTTCGAGCATCTGCAACCGTAACTGAAGGTACAAGAGACATTCGCAAGCGCCTTTATGGACTCTGGAGTTGAAGATCCGTCTCCGTATGAATTTTCGAGCATCCGCGAACGAAACTGAAGGTACAAGAGACATTTGCAAGCGCCTTTATGGACTCTGGAGATGAAAATCCGTCTTCGTATGAATTTTCGAGCATCCACGAATGAAACTGAAGGTACAAAAGACATTTGCAAGCGCTTTTATGGACTCTGGAGTTGAAGATCCGTCTCCGTATGAATTTTCGAGCATCCCCGAACGAAACTGAAGGTAACATAAACATTTGCAAGCGATTTCATGGACTCTGGAGTTGAAGATCCGTCTTCGTATGAATTTTCGAGCATCCACGAACGAAACTGAAGGTACAAGAGACATTTGCAAGCACCTCTATGGACTCTGGAGTTGAAGATCCGTCTTCGTATGAATTTTCGAGCATCCACGAACGAAACTGAAGGTACTAAAGACATTTGCAAGCGCCTTCATGGACTCTGGAATTGAAGATCCGTCTTCGTATGAATTTTCGAGCATCCACGAACGAAACGGAAGGTACAAAAGACATTTGCAAGCGGCTTTATGGACTCTGGAGTTAAAGATCCGTCTCCGTATGAATTTTCGAGCATCCGCAAACGAAACTGGAGGTACAAGAGACATTTGCAAGCGCCTTTATGGACTCTGGAGTTGAAGATCCGTCTTCGTATGAATTTTCCAGCATCTGCAAACGAAACTGAAGGTCACAAGAGACATTCGCAAGCGCCTTTATGGACTCTGGAGTTGAAGATCCGTCTCCGTATGAATTTTCGAGCATCCCCGAACGAAACTGAAGGTAACATAAACATTTGCAAGCGATTTAATGGACTCTGGAGTTGAAGATCCGTCTTCGTATGAATTTTCGAGCATCCACGAACGAAATTGCAGGTACAAGAGACATTTGCAAGCACCTTTATGGACTCTGGAGTTGAAGATCCGTCTTCGTATGAATTTTCGAGCATCCACGAACGAAACTGAAGGTAACATAAACATTTGCAAGCGATTTTATGGACTCTGGAGTTGAAGATCCGTCTTCGTATGAATTTTCGAGCATCCACGAATGAAACTGAAGGTACTGAAGACATTTGCAAGCGCCTCTATGGACTCTGGAGTTGAAGATCCGTCTTCGTATGAATTTTCGAGCATCCACGAACGAAACTGAAGGTACAAGAGACAGTTGCAAGCGCTTTTATGGACTCTGGAGTTAAAGATCCGTCTCCGTATGAATTTTCGAGCATCCGCAAACGAAACTGAAGGTACAAGAGACATTTGCAAGCGCCATTATGGACTTTGGAGTTGAAGATCCGTCTCCGTATGAATTTTCGAGCATCCACGAACAAAACTGAAGGTACAAGAGACATTTGCAAGCGCCTTTATGGACTCTGGAGTTGAAGATCCGTCTTCGCATGAAATTTCGAGCATCCA
Organism: Phymatocera aterrima; assembly: GCA_963170745.1. Lineage (NCBI taxonomy): Eukaryota > Metazoa > Arthropoda > Insecta > Hymenoptera > Tenthredinidae > Phymatocera > Phymatocera aterrima. Next base: position 16,076,456 of record OY720664.1, read on the forward strand.
CGACCGAAACTGAAGGTACACGAGACATTTGCAAGCGCTTTTATGGACTCTGGAGTTGCAGATCCGTCTCCGTATGAATTTTAGAGCATCCACGACCGAAACTGAAGGTACAAAAGACATCTGCAAGCGCCTTTATGGACTCTGGAGTTAAAGATCCGTCTCCGTATGGATTTTCGAGCATCCACGAACGAAACTGAAGGTACAAAAGACATTTGCAAGCGCCTTTATGGACTCTGGAGTTGAAGATCCGTCTTTGTAGAAATTTTCGAGCATCCACGAACGAAACTGAAGGTACGAGAGACATGTGCAAGCGCCTTTATGGACTCTGGAGCTGAAGATTAGTCTTCGTATGAATTTTCGAGCATCTGCAAACGAAACTGAAGGTACGAGAGAAATTTGCGAGCGCCTTTATGGACTCTGGAGTTGAAGATCCGTCTCCGTATGAATTTTCGAGCATCTGCAAACGGAACTGAAGGTACAAGAGACATTCGCAAGCGCCTTTGTGGACTCTGGAGTTGAAGATCCGTCTTCGTATGAATTTTCCAGCATCTGCAAACGAAACTGAAGGTCACAAGAGACATTCGCAAGCGCCTTTATGGACTCTGGAGTTGAAGATCCGTCTCCGTATGAATTTTCGAGCATCCCCGAACGAAACTGAAGGTAACATAAACATTTGCAAGCGATTTAATGGACTCTGGAGTTGAAGATCCGTCTTCGTATGAATTTTCGAGCATCCACGAACGAAACTGAAGGTACAAGAGACATTTGCAAGCACCTTTATGGACTCTGGAGTTGAAGATCCGTCTTCGTATGAATTTTCGAGCATCCACGAACGAAACCGAAGGTAACATAAACATTTGCAAGCGCCTTTATGGACTCTGGAGTTGAAGATCCGTCTTTGTATGAAACTTCGAGCATCCACGACCGAAACTGAAGGTACACGAGACATTTGCAAGCGCTTTTATGGACTCTGGAGTTGAAGATCCGTCTCCGTATGAATTTTCGAGCATCCGCAAACGAAACTGGAGGTACAAGAGACATTTGCAAGCGCCTTTATGGACTCTGGAGTTGAAGATCCGTCGCCGTATGAATTTTCGAGCATCCACGAACGAAACTGAAGGTACAAAAGACATTTGCAAGCGCCTTTATGGACTCTGGAGTTGAAGATCCGTCTCCGTATGAATTTTCGAGCATCCACGACCGAAACTGAAGGTACACGAGACATTTGCAAGCGCTTTTATGGACTCTGGAGTTGCAGATCCGTCTCCGTATGAATTTTCGAGCATCCACGACCGAAACTGAAGGTACAAAAGACATCTGCAAGCGCCTTTATGGACTCTGGAGTTAAAGATCCGTCTCCGTATGGATTTTCGAGCATCCACGAACGAAACTGAAGGTACAAAAGACATTTGCAAGCGCCTTTATGGACTCTGGAGTTGAAGATCCGTCTTTGTAGAAATTTTCGAGCATCCACGAACGAAACTGAAGGTACGAGAGACATGTGCAAGCGCCTTTATGGACTCTGGAGCTGAAGATTCGTCTTCGTATGAATTTTCGAGCATCTGCAAACGAAACTGAAGGTACGAGAGACATTTGCGAGCGCCTTTATGGACTCCGGAGTTGAAGATCCGTCTCCGTATGAATTTTCGAGCATCTGCAAACGGAACTGAAGGTACAAGAGACATTCGCAAGCGCCTTTGTGGACACTGGAGTTGAAGATCCGTCTTCGTATGAATTTTCCAGCATCTGCAAACGAAACTGAAGGTCACAAGAGACATTCGCAAGTGCCTTTATGGACTCTGGAGTTGAAGATCCGTCTCCGTATGAATTTTCGAGCATCCCCGAACGAAACTGAAGGTAACATAAACATTTGCAAGCGATTTAATGGACTCTGGAGTTGAAGATCCGTCTTCGTATGAATTTTCAAGCATCCACGAACGAAACTGAAGGTACAAGAGACATTTGCAAGCACCTTTATGGACTCTGGAGTTGAAGATCCGTCTTCGTATGAATTTTCGAGCATCCACGAACGAAACCGAAGGTAACATAAACATTTGCAAGCGCCTTTATGGACTCTGGAGTTGAAGATCCGTCTTCGTATGAAACTTCGAGCATCCACGACCGAAACTGAAGGTACACGAGACATTTGCAAGCGCTTTTATGGACTCTGGAGTTAAAGATCCGTCTCCGTATGAATTTTCGAGCATCCGCAAACGAAACTGGAGGTACAAGAGACATTTGCAAGCGCCTTTATGGACTCTGGAGTTGAAGATCCGTCGCCGTATGAATTTTCGAGCATCCACGAACGAAACTGAAGGTACAAAAGACATTTGCAAGCGCCTTTATGGACTCTGGAGTTGAAGATCCGTCTCCGTATGAATTTCCGAGCATCCACGAACGAAACTGAAGGTACAAAAGACATTTGCAAGCGGCATTATGGACTCTGGAGTTGAAAATCCGTCTTCGTATGAATTTTCGAGCATCTGCAAACGAAACTGAAGGTACAAGAGACATTTGCAAGCGCCTTTATGGACTCTGGAGCTGAAGATTCGTCTTCGTATGAATTTTTGAGCATCTGCAAACGAAACTGAAGGTACGAGAGACATTTGCGAGCGCCTTTATGGACTCTGGAGTTGAAGATCCGTCTTCGTATGAATTTTCGAGCATCCACGAACGAAACTGAGGGTAACATACACATTTGCAAGCGATTTTATGGACTCTGGAGTTGAAGATCCGTCTTCGTATGAATTTTCGAGCATCCGCAAACGAAACTGAAGGTACAAGAGACATTTGCAAGCGCCTTCATGGACTCTGGAGTTGAAAATCCGTCTTCGTATAAATTTTCGAGCATCCACGAACGAAACTGAAAGTACAAGAGACATTTGCAAGCGCCTTTATGGACTCCGGAGTTGAAGATCCGTCTTCGTATGAAATTTTGAGCATCCACGACCGGAACTGAAGGTACACGAGACATTTGCAAGCGCTTTTATGGACTCTGGAGTTGAAGATCCGTCTCCGTATGAATTTTCGAGCATCCGCAAACGAAACTGGAGGTACAAGAGACATTTGCAAGCGCCTTTATGGACTCTGGAGTTGAAGATCCGTCTCCGTATGAATTTTCGAGCATCCACGCACGAAACTGAAGGTACGAAAGACATTTGCAAGCGCCTTTATGGACTCCGGAGTTAAAGATCCGTCTCCGTATGAATTTTCGAGCATCCACGAACGAAACTGAAGGTACAAAAGACATTTGCAAGCGCCGTTATGGACTCCGGAGTTAAAGATCCGTCTTCGTATGAATTTTCGAGCATCCACGAACGAAACTGAAGGTACTAAAGACATTTGCAAGCACCTTTATGGACTCTGGAGTTGAAGATCCGTCTTCGTATGAATTTTCGAGCATCCACGAACGAAACTGGAGGTAACATCAACATTTGCAAGCGATTTTATGGACTCTGGAGTTGAAGATCCGTCTTCGTATGAATTTTCGAGCATCCACGAACGAAACTGAAGGTACTAAAGACATTTGCAAGCGCCTCTATGGACTCTGGAGTTGAAGATCCGTCTTCGTATGAATTTTCGAGCATCCACGAACGAAACTGAAGGTACAAGAGACATTTGCTAGCGCCTTTATGGACTCTGGAGATGAAGATCCGTCTTCGTATGAATTTTCGAGCATCCACGAACGAAACTGAAGGTACTAAAGACATTTGCAAGCGCCTTTATGGACTCCGGAGTTGAAGATCCGTCTTTGTATGAATTTTCGAGCATCTGCAACCGTAACTGAAGGTACAAGAGACATTCGCAAGCGCCTTTATGGACTCTGGAGTTGAAGATCCGTCTCCGTATGAATTTTCGAGCATCCGCGAACGAAACTGAAGGTACAAGAGACATTTGCAAGCGCCTTTATGGACTCTGGAGATGAAAATCCGTCTTCGTATGAATTTTCGAGCATCCACGAATGAAACTGAAGGTACAAAAGACATTTGCAAGCGCTTTTATGGACTCTGGAGTTGAAGATCCGTCTCCGTATGAATTTTCGAGCATCCCCGAACGAAACTGAAGGTAACATAAACATTTGCAAGCGATTTCATGGACTCTGGAGTTGAAGATCCGTCTTCGTATGAATTTTCGAGCATCCACGAACGAAACTGAAGGTACAAGAGACATTTGCAAGCACCTCTATGGACTCTGGAGTTGAAGATCCGTCTTCGTATGAATTTTCGAGCATCCACGAACGAAACTGAAGGTACTAAAGACATTTGCAAGCGCCTTCATGGACTCTGGAATTGAAGATCCGTCTTCGTATGAATTTTCGAGCATCCACGAACGAAACGGAAGGTACAAAAGACATTTGCAAGCGGCTTTATGGACTCTGGAGTTGAAGATCCGTCTTCGTATGAAACTTCGAGCATCCACGACCGAAACTGCAGGTACACGAGACATTTGCAAGCGCTTTTATGGACTCTGGAGTTAAAGATCCGTCTCCGTATGAATTTTCGAGCATCCGCAAACGAAACTGGAGGTACAAGAGACATTTGCAAGCGCCTTTATGGACTCTGGAGTTGAAGATCCGTCTTCGTATGAATTTTCCAGCATCTGCAAACGAAACTGAAGGTCACAAGAGACATTCGCAAGCGCCTTTATGGACTCTGGAGTTGAAGATCCGTCTCCGTATGAATTTTCGAGCATCTTCGAACGAAACTGAAGGTAACATAAACATTTGCAAGCGATTTAATGGACTCTGGAGTTGAAGATCCGTCTTCGTATGAATTTTCGAGCATCCACGAACGAAATTGCAGGTACAAGAGACATTTGCAAGCACCTTTATGGACTCTGGAGTTGAAGATCCGTCTTCGTATGAATTTTCGAGCATCCACGAACGAAACTGAAGGTAACATAAACATTTGCAAGCGATTTTATGGACTCTGGAGTTGAAGATCCGTCTTCGTATGAATTTTCGAGCATCCACGAATGAAACTGAAGGTACTGAAGACATTTGCAAGCGCCTCTATGGACTCTGGAGTTGAAGATCCGTCTTCGTATGAATTTTCGAGCATCCACGAACGAAACTGAAGGTACAAGAGACAGTTGCAAGCGCTTTTATGGACTCTGGAGTTAAAGATCCGTCTCCGTATGAATTTTCGAGCATCCGCAAACGAAACTGAAGGTACAAGAGACATTTGCAAGCGCCATTATGGACTCTGGAGTTGAAGATCCGTCTCCGTATGAATTTTCGAGCATCCACGAACAAACCTGAAGGTACAAGAGACATTTGCAAGCGCCTTTATGGACTCTGGAGTTGAAGATCCGTCTTCGCATGAAATTTCGAGCATCCACGACCGAAACTGAAGGTACACGAGACATTTGCAAGCGCTTTTATGGACTCTGGAGTTGCAGATCCGTCTCCGTATGAATTTTCGAGCATCCACGACCGAAACTGAAGGTACAAAAGACATCTGCAAGCGCCTTTATGGACTCTGGAGTTAAAGATCCGTCTCCGTATGGATTTTCGAGCATCCACGAACGAAACTGAAGGTACAAAAGACATTTGCAAGCGCCTTTATGGACTCTGGAGTTGAAGATCCGTCTTTGTAGAAATTTTCGAGCATCCACGAACGAAACTGAAGGTACGAGAGACATGTGCAAGCGCCTTTATGGACTCTGGAGCTGAAGATTCGTCTTCGTATGAATTTTCGAGCATCTGCAAACGAAACTGAAGGTACGAGAGAAATTTGCGAGCGCCTTTATGGACTCTGGAGTTGAAGATCCGTCTCCGTATGAATTTTCGAGCATCTGCAAACGGAACTGAAGGTACAAGAGACATTCGCAAGCGCCTTTGTGGACTCTGGAGTTGAAGATCCGTCTTCGTATGAATTTTCCAGCATCTGCAAACGAAACTGAAGGTCACAAGAGACATTCGCAAGCGCCTTTATGGACTCTGGAGTTGAAGATCCGTCTCCGTATGAATTTTCGAGCATCCCCGAACGAAACTGAAGGTAACATAAACATTTGCAAGCGATTTAATGGACTCTGGAGTTGAAGATCCGTCTTCGTATGAATTTTCGAGCATCCACGAACGAAACTGAAGGTACTAAAGACATTTGCAAGCGCCTTCATGGACTCTGGAATTGAAGATCCGTCTTCGTATGAATTTTCGAGCATCCACGAACGAAACGGAAGGTACAAAAGACATTTGCAAGCGGCTTTATGGACTCTGGAGTTGAAGATCCGTCTTCGTATGAAACTTCGAGCATCCACGACCGAAACTGAAGGTACACGAGACATTTGCAAGCGCTTTTATGGACTCTGGAGTTAAAGATCCGTCTCCGTATGAATTTTCGAGCATCCGCAAACGAAACTGGAGGTACAAGAGACATTTGCAAGCGCCTTTATGGACTCTGGAGTTGAAGATCCGTCTTCGTATGAATTTTCCAGCATCTGCAAACGAAACTGAAGGTCACAAGAGACATTCGCAAGCGCCTTTATGGACTCTGGAGTTGAAGATCCGTCTCCGTATGAATTTTCGAGCATCCCCGAACGAAACTGAAGGTAACATAAACATTTGCAAGCGATTTAATGGACTCTGGAGTTGAAGATCCGTCTTCGTATGAATTTTCGAGCATCCACGAACGAAATTGCAGGTACAAGAGACATTTGCAAGCACCTTTATGGACTCTGGAGTTGAAGATCCGTCTTCGTATGAATTTTCGAGCATCCACGAACGAAACTGAAGGTAACATAAACATTTGCAAGCGATTTTATGGACTCTGGAGTTGAAGATCCGTCTTCGTATGAATTTTCGAGCATCCACGAATGAAACTGAAGGTACTGATGACATTTGCAAGCGCCTCTATGGACTCTGGAGTTGAAGATCCGTCTTCGTATGAATTTTCGAGCATCCACGAACGAAACTGAAGGTACAAGAGACAGTTGCAAGCGCTTTTATGGACTCTGGAGTTAAAGATCCGTCTCCGTATGAATTTTCGAGCATCCGCAAACGAAACTGAAGGTACAAGAGACATTTGCAAGCGCCATTATGGACTCTGGAGTTGAAGATCCGTCTCCGTATGAATTTTCGAGCATCCACGAACAAAACTGAAGGTACAAGAGACATTTGCAAGCGCCTTTATGGACTCTGGAGTTGAAGATCCGTCTTCGCATGAAATTTCGAGCATCCACGACCGAAACTGAAGGTACACGAGACATTTGCAAGCGCTTTTATGGACTCTGGAGTTGCAGATCCGTCTCCGTATGAATTTTCGAGCATCCACGACCGAAACTGAAGGTACAAAAGACATCTGCAAGCGCCTTTATGGACTCTGGAGTTAAAGATCCGTCTCCGTATGGATTTTCGAGCATCCACGAACGAAACTGAAGGTACAAAAGACATTTGCAAGCGCCTTTATGGACTCTGGAGTTGAAGATCCGTCTTTGTAGAAATTTTCGAGCATCCACGAACGAAACTGAAGGTACGAGAGACATGTGCAAGCGCCTTTATGGACTCTGGAGCTGAAGATTCGTCTTCGTATGAATTTTCGAGCATCTGCAAACGAAACTGAAGGTACGAGAGAAATTTGCGAGCGCCTTTATGGACTCTGGAGTTGAAGATCCGTCTCCGTATGAATTTTCGAGCATCTGCAAACGGAACTGAAGGTACAAGAGACATTCGCAAGCGCCTTTGTGGACTCTGGAGTTGAAGATCCGTCTTCGTATGAATTTTCCAGCATCTGCAAACGAAACTGAAGGTCACAAGAGACATTCGCAAGCGCCTTTATGGACTCTGGAGTTGAAGATCCGTCTCCGTATGAATTTTCGAGCATCCCCGAACGAAACTGAAGGTAACATAAACATTTGCAAGCGATTTAATGGACTCTGGAGTTGAAGATCCGTCTTCGTATGAATTTTCGAGCATCCACGAACGAAACTGAAGGTACAAGAGACATTTGCAAGCACCTTTATGGACTCTGGAGTTGAAGATCCGTCTTCGTATGAATTTTCGAGCATCCACGAACGAAACCGAAGGTAACATAAACATTTGCAAGCGCCTTTATGGACTCTGGAGTTGAAGATCCGTCTTCGTATGAAACTTCGAGCATCCACGACCGAAACTGAAGGTACACGAGACATTTGCAAGCGCTTTTATGGACTCTGGAGTTGAAGATCCGTCTCCGTATGAATTTTCGAGCATCCGCAAACGAAACTGGAGGTACAAGAGACATTTGCAAGCGCCTTTATGGACTCTGGAGTTGAAGATCCGTCGCCGTATGAATTTTCGAGCATCCACGAACGAAACTGAAGGTACAAAAGACATTTGCAAGCGCCTTTATGGACTCTGGAGTTGAAGATCCGTCTCCGTATGAATTTTCGAGCATCCACGACCGAAACTGAAGGTACACGAGACATTTGCAAGCGCTTTTATGGACTCTGGAGTTGCAGATCCGTCTCCGTATGAATTTTCGAGCATCCACGACCGAAACTGAAGGTACAAAAGACATCTGCAAGCGCCTTTATGGACTCTGGAGTTAAAGATCCGTCTCCGTATGGATTTTCGAGCATCCACGAACGAAACTGAAGGTACAAAAGACATTTGCAAGCGCCTTTATGGACTCTGGAGTTGAAGATCCGTCTTTGTAGAAATTTTCGAGCATCCACGAACGAAACTGAAGGTACGAGAGACATGTGCAAGCGCCTTTATGGACTCTGGAGCTGAAGATTCGTCTTCGTATGAATTTTCGAGCATCTGCAAACGAAACTGAAGGTACGAGAGACATTTGCGAGCGCCTTTATGGACTCTGGAGTTGAAGATCCGTCTCCGTATGAATTTTCGAGCATCTGCAAACGGAACTGAAGGTACAAGAGACATTCGCAAGCGCCTTTGTGGACACTGGAGTTGAAGATCCGTCTTCGTATGAATTTTCCAGCATCTGCAAACGAAACTGAAGGTCACAAGAGACATTCGCAAGCGCCTTTATGGACTCTGGAGTTGAAGATCCGTCTCCGTATGAATTTTCGAGCATCCCCGAACGAAACTGAAGGTAACATAAACATTTGCAAGCGATTTAATGGACTCTGGAGTTGAAGATCCGTCTTCGTATGAATTTTCAAGCATCCACGAACGAAACTGAAGGTACAAGAGACATTTGCAAGCACCTTTATGGACTCTGGAGTTGAAGATCCGTCTTCGTATGAATTTTCGAGCATCCACGAACGAAACCGAAGGTAACATAAACATTTGCAAGCGCCTTTATGGACTCTGGAGTTGAAGATCCGTCTTCGTATGAAACTTCGAGCATCCACGACCGAAACTGAAGGTACACGAGACATTTGCAAGCGCTTTTATGGACTCTGGAGTTAAAGATCCGTCTCCGTATGAATTTTCGAGCATCCGCAAACGAAACTGGAGGTACAAGAGACATTTGCAAGCGCCTTTATGGACTCTGGAGTTGAAGATCCGTCGCCGTATGAATTTTCGAGCATCCACGAACGAAACTGAAGGTACAAAAGACATTTGCAAGCGCCTTTATGGACTCTGGAGTTGAAGATCCGTCTCCGTATGAATTTCCGAGCATCCACGAACGAAACTGAAGGTACAAAAGACATTTGCAAGCGGCATTCTGGACTCTGGAGTTGAAAATCCGTCTTCGTATGAATTTTCGAGCATCTGCAAACGAAGCTGAAGGTACAAGAGACATTTGCAAGCGCCTTTATGGACTCTGGAACTGAAGATTCGTCTTCGTATGAATTTTTGAGCATCTGCAAACGAAACTGAAGGTACGAGAGACATTTGCGAGCGCCTTTATGGACTCTGGAGTTGAAGATCCGTCTTCGTATGAATTTTCGAGCATCCACGAACGAAACTGAGGGTAACATACACATTTGCAAGCGATTTTATGGACTCTGGAGTTGAAGATCCGTCTTCGTATGAATTTTCGAGCATTCACGAACGAAACTGGAGGTACGATAGACATTTGCAAGCGGCTTTATGGACTCTGGAGTTGAAAATCCGTCTTCGTATGAATTTTCGAGCATCTGCAAACGAAACTGAAGGTACAAGAGACATTTGCAAGCGCCTTTATGGACTCTGGAGTTGAAGATCCGTCTCCGTATGAATTTTCGAGCATCTGCAAACGAAACTGAAGGTACAAGAGACATTCGCAAGCGCCTTTGTGGACTCTGGAGTTGAAGATCCGTCTTCGTATGAATTTTCCAGCATCTGCAAACGAAACTGAAGGTCACAAGAGACATTCGCAAGCGCCTTTATGGACTCTGGAGTTGAAGATCCGTCTCCGTATGAATTTTCGAGCATCCCCGAACGAAACTGAAGGTAACATAAACATTTGCAAGCGATTTAATGGACTCTGGAGTTGAAGATCCGTCTTCGTATGAATTTTCGAGCATCCACGAACGAAACTGAAGGTACAAGAGACATTTGCAAGCACCTTTATGGACTCTGGAGTTGAAGATCCGTCTTCGTATGAATTTTCGAGCATCCACGAACGAAACTGAAGGTAACATAAACATTTGCAAGCGATTTTATGGACTCTGGAGTTGAAGATCCGTCTTCGTATGAATTTTCGAGCATCCACGAACGAAACTGAAGGTACTGAAGACATTTGCAAGCGCCTCTATGGACTCTGGAGTTGAAGATCCGTCTTCGTATGAATTTTCGAGCATCCACGAACGAAACTGAAGGTACAAGAGACATTTGCAAGCGCTTTTATGGACTCTGGAGTTAAAGATCCGTCTCCGTATGAATTTTCGAGCATCCGCAAACGAAACTGAAGGTACAAGAGACATTTGCAAGCGCCATTATGGACTCTGGAGTCTAAGATTCGTCTCCGTATGAATTTTCGAGCATCCACGAACAAAACTGAAGGTACAAGAGACATTTGCAAGCGCCTTTATGGACTCTGGAGTTGAAGATCCGTCTTCGCATGAAATTTCGAGCATCCACGACCGAAACTGAAGGTACACGAGACATTTGCAAGCGCTTTTATGGACTCTGGAGTTGCAGATCCGTCTCCGTATGAATTTTCGAGCATCCACGACCGAAACTGAAGGTACAAAAGACATCTGCAAGCGCCTTTATGGACTCTGGAGTCAAAGATCCGTCTCCGTATGGATTTTCGAGCATCCACGAACGAAACTGAAGGTACAAAAGACATTTGCAAGCGCCTTTATGGACTCTGGAGTTGAAGATCCGTCTTTGTAGAAATTTTCGAGCATCCACGAACGGAACTGAAGGTACGAGAGACATGTGCAAGCGCCTTTATGGACTCTGGAGCTGAAGATTCGTCTTCGTATGAATGTTCGAGCATCTGCAAACGAAACTGAAGGTACGAGAGACATTTGCGAGCGCCTTTATGGACTCTGGAGTTGAAGATCCGTCTCCGTATGAATTTTCGAGCATCTGCAAACGGAACTGAAGGTACAAGAGACATTCGCAAGCGCCTTTGTGGACTCTGGAGTTGAAGATCCGTCTTCGTATGAATTTTCCAGCATCTGCAAACGAAACTGAAGGTCACAAGAGACATTCGCAAGCGCCTTTATGGACTCTGGAGTTGAAGATCCGTCTCCGTATGAATTTTCGAGCATCCACGAACAAAACTGAAGGTAACATCAACATTTGCAAGCGATTTTATGGACTCTGGAGTTGAAGATCCGTCTTCGTATGAATTTTCGAGCATCCACGAACGAAACTGAAGGTACTACAGACATTTGCAAGTGCCTCTATGGACTCTGGAGTTGAAGATCCGTCTTCGTATGAATTTTCGAGCATCCACGAACGAAACTGAAGGTACAAGAGACATTTGCAAGCGCCTTTATGGACTCTGGAGTTGAAGATCAGTCTCCGTATAGATTTTCGAGCATCCCCGAACGAAACTGAAGGTAACATAAACATTTGCAAGCGATTTCATGGACTCTGGAGTTGAAGATCCGTCTTCGTATGAATTTTCGAGCATCCACGAACGAAACTGAAGGTACAAGAGACATTTGCAAGCACCTCTATGGACTCTGGAGTTGAAGATCCGTCTTCGTATGAATTTTCGAGCATCCACGAACGAAACTGAAGGTACAAGAGACATTTGCAAGCGCTTTTATGGACTCTGGAGTTAAAGATCCGTCTCCGTATGAATTTTCGAGCATCCGCAAACGAAACTGAAGGTACAAGAGACATTTGCAAGCGCCATTATGGACTCTGGAGTCTAAGATTCGTCTCCGTATGAATTTTCGAGCATCCACGAACAAAACTGAAGGTACAAGAGACATTTGCAAGCGCCTTTATGGACTCTGGAGTTGAAGATCCGTCTTCGCATGAAATTTCGAGCATCCACGACCGAAACTGAAGGTACACGAGACATTTGCAAGCGCTTTTATGGACTCTGGAGTTGCAGATCCGTCTCCGTATGAATTTTCGAGCATCCACGACCGAAACTGAAGGTACAAAAGACATCTGCAAGCGCCTTTATGGACTCTGGAGTTAAAGATCCGTCTCCGTATGGATTTTCGAGCATCCACGAACGAAACTGAAGGTACAAAAGACATTTGCAAGCGCCTTTATGGACTCTGGAGTTGAAGATCCGTCTTTGTAGAAATTTTCGAGCATCCACGAACGGAACTGAAGGTACGAGAGACATGTGCAAGCGCCTTTATGGACTCTGGAGCTGAAGATTCGTCTTCGTATGAATTTTCGAGCATCTGCAAACGAAACTGAAGGTACGAGAGACATTTGCGAGCGCCTTTATGGACTCTGGAGTTGAAGATCCGTCTCCGTATGAATTTTCGAGCATCTGCAAACGGAACTGAAGGTACAAGAGACATTCGCAAGCGCCTTTGTGGACTCTGGAGTTGAAGATCCGTCTTCGTATGAATTTTCCAGCATCTGCAAACGAAACTGAAGGTCACAAGAGACATTCGCAAGCGCCTTTATGGACTCTGGAGTTGAAGATCCGTCTCCGTATGAATTTTCGAGCATCCACGAACGAAACTGAAGGTAACATCAACATTTGCAAGCGATTTTATGGACTCTGGAGTTGAAGATCCGTCTTCGTATGAATTTTCGAGCATCCACGAACGAAACTGAAGGTACTAAAGACATTTGCAAGCGCCTCTATGGACTCTGGAGTTGAAGATCCGTCTTCGTATGAATTTTCGAGCATCCACGAACGAAACTGAAGGTACAAGAGACATTTGCTAGCGCCTTTATGGACTCTGGAGTTGAAGATCCGTCTTCGTATGAATTTTCGAGCATCCACGAACGAAACTGAAGGTACTAAAGACATTTGCAAGCGCCTTTATGGACTCTGGAGTTGAAGATCCGTCTTTGTATGAATTTTCGAGCATCTGCAAACGTAACTGAAGGTACAAGAGACATTCGCAAGCGCCTTTATGGACTCTGGAGTTGAAGATCCGTCTCCGTATGAATTTTCGAGCATCCGCGAACGAAACTGAAGGTACAAGAGACATTTGCAAGCGCCTTTATGGACTCTGGAGATGAAAATCCGTCTTCGTATGAATTTTCGAGCATCCACGAACGAAACTGAAGGTACAAAAGACATTTGCAAGCGCCTTTATGGACTCTGGAGTTGAAGATCAGTCTCCGTATAGATTTTCGAGCATCCCCGAACGAAACTGGAGGTAACATAAACATTTGCAAGCGATTTCATGGACTCTGGAGTTGAAGATCCGTCTTCGTATGAATTTTCGAGCATCCACGAACGAAACTGAAGGTACAAGAGACATTTGCAAGCACCTCTATGGACTCTGGAGTTGAAGATCCGTCTTCGTATGAATTTTCGAGCATCCACGAACGAAACCGAAGGTACTAAAGACATTTGCAAGCGCCTTCATGGACTCTGGAGTTGAAGATCCGTCTTCGTATGAATTTTCGAGCATCCACGAACGAAACGGAAGGTACAAAAGACATTTGCAAGCGCCTTTATGGACTCTGGAGTTGAAAATCCGTCTTCGTATGAATTTTCGAGCATCTGCAAACGAAACTGAAGGTACAAGAGACATTTGCAAGCGCCTTTATGGACTCTGGAGTTGAAGATCCGTCTCCGTATGAATTTTCGAGCATCTGCAAACGAAACTGAAGGTACAAGAGACATTCGCAAGCGCCTTTGTGGACTCTGGAGTTGAAGATCCGTCTTCGTATGAATTTTCCAGCATCTGCAAACGAAACTGAAGGTCACAAGAGACATTCGCAAGCGCCTTTATGGACTCTGGAGTTGAAGATCCGTCTCCGTATGAATTTTCGAGCATCCCCGAACGAAACTGAAGGTAACATAAACATTTGCAAGCGATTTAATGGACTCTGGAGTTGAAGATCCGTCTTCGTATGAATTTTCGAGCATCCACGAACGAAACTGAAGGTACAAGAGACATTTGCAAGCACCTTTATGGACTCTGGAGTTGAAGATCCGTCTTCGTATGAATTTTCGAGCATCCAGGAACGAAACTGAAGGTAACATAAACATTTGCAAGCGATTTTATGGACTCTGGAGTTGAAGATCCGTCTTCGTATGAATTTTCGAGCATCCACGAACGAAACTGAAGGTACTGAAGACATTTGCAAGCGCCTCTATGGACTCTGGAGTTGAAGATCCGTCTTCGTATGAATTTTCGAGCATCCACGAACGAAACTGAAGGTACAAGAGACATTTGCAAGCGCTTTTATGGACTCTGGAGTTAAAGATCCGTCTCCGTATGAATTTTCGAGCATCCGCAAACGAAACTGTAGGTACAAGAGACATTTGCAAGCGCCATTATGGACTCTGGAGTCTAAGATTCGTCTCCGTATGAATTTTCGAGCATCCACGAACAAAACTGAAGGTACAAGAGACATTTGCAAGCGCTTTTATGGACTCTGGAGTTAAAGATCCGTCTCCGTATGAATTTTCGAGCATCCGCAAACGAAACTGGAGGTACAAGAGACATTTGCAAGCGCCTTTATGGACTCTGGAGTTGAAGATCCGTCTTCGTATGAATTTTCCAGCATCTGCAAACGAAACTGAAGGTCACAAGAGACATTCGCAAGCGCCTTTATGGACTCTGGAGTTGAAGATCCGTCTCCGTATGAATTTTCGAGCATCCCCGAACGAAACTGAAGGTAACATAAACATTTGCAAGCGATTTAATGGACTCTGGAGTTGAAGATCCGTCTTCGTATGAATTTTCGAGCATCCACGAACGAAACTGAAGGTACAAGAGACATTTGCAAGCACCTTTATGAACTCTGGAGTTGAAGATCCGTCTTCGTATGAATTTTCGAGCATCCACGAACGAAACTGAAGGTAACATAAACATTTGCAAGCGATTTTATGGACTCTGGAGTTGAAGATCCGTCTTCGTATGAATTTTCGAGCATCCACGATCGAAACTGAAGGTACTGAAGACATTTGCAAGCGCCTCTATGGACTCTGGAGTTGAAGATCCGTCTTCGTATGAATTTTCGAGCATCCACGAACGAAACTGAAGGTACAAGAGACATTTGCAAGCGCTTTTATGGACTCTGGAGTTAAAGATCCGTCTCCGTATGAATTTTCGAGCATCCGCAAACGAAACTGAAGGTACAAGAGACATTTGCAAGCGCCATTATGGACTCTGGAGTTGAAGATCCGTCTCCGTATGAATTTTCGAGCATCCACGAACAAAAATGAAGGTACAAGAGACATTTGCAAGCGCCTTTATGGACTCTGGAGTTGAAGATCCGTCTTCGCATGAAATTTCGAGCATCCACGACCGAAACTGAAGGTACACGAGACATTTGCAAGCGCTTTTATGGACTCTGGAGCTGCAGATCCGTCTCCGTATGAATTTTCGAGCATCCACGACCGAAACTGAAGGTACAAAAGACATCTGCAAGCGCCTTTATGGACTCTGAAGTTAAAGATCCGTCTCCGTATGGATTTTCGAGCATCCACGAACGAAACTGAAGGTACAAAAGACATTTGCAAGCGCCTTTATGGACTCTGGAGTTGAAGATCCGTCTTTGTAGAAATTTTCGAGCATCCACGAACGAAACTGAAGGTACGAGAGACATGTGCAAGCGCCTTTATGGACTCTGGAGCTGAAGATTCGTCTTCGTATGAATTTTCGAGCATCTGCAAACGAAACTGGAGGTACGAGAGACATTTGCGAGCGCCTTTATGGACTCTGGAGTTGAAGATCCGTCTCCGTATGAATTTTCGAGCATCTGCAAACGGAACTGAAAGTACAAGAGACATTCGCAAGCGCCTTTGTGGACTCTGGAGTTGAAAATCCGTCTTCGTATGAATTTTCCAGCATCTGCAAACGAAACTGAAGGTCACAAGAGACATTCGCAAGCGCCTTTATGGACTCTGGAGTTGAAGATCCGTCTCCGTATGAATTTTCGAGCATCCCGAACGAAACTGAAGGTAACATAAACATTTGCAAGCGATTTAATGGACTCTGGAGTTGAAGATCCGTCTTCGTATGAATTTTCGAGCATCCACGAACGAAACTGAAGGTACAAGAGACATTTGCAAGCACCTTTATGGACTCTGGAGTTGAAGATCCGTCTTCGTATAAATTTTCGAGCATCCACGAACGAAACCGAAGGTAACATAAACATTTGCAAGCGCCTTCATGGACTCTGGAGTTGAAGATCCGTCGCCGTATGAATTTTCGAGCATCCACGAACGAAACTGAAGGTACAAAAGACATTTGCAAGCGCCTTTATGGACTCTGGAGTTGAAGATCCGTCTCCGTATGAATTTCCGAGCATCCACGAACGAAACTGAAGGTACAAAAGACATTTGCAAGCGGCTTTATGGACTCTGGAGTTGAAAATCCGTCTCCGTATGAATTTTCGAGCATCTGCAAACGAAACTGAAGGTACAAGAGACATTTGCAAGCGCCTTTATGGACTCTGGAGCTGAAGATTCGTCTTCGTATGAATTTTTGAGCATCTGCAAACGAAACTAAAGGTACGAGAGACATTTGCGAGCGCCTTTATGGACTCTGGAGTTGAAGATCCGTCTTCGTATGAATTTTCGAGCATCCACGAACGAAACTGAGGGTAACATACACATTTGCAAGCGATTTTATGGACTCTGGAGTTGAAGATCCGTCTTCGTATGAATTTTCGAGCATTCACGAACGAAACTGGAGGTACAATAGACATTTGCAAGCGGCTTTATGGACTCTGGAGTTGAAAATCCGTCTTCGTATGAATTTTCGAGCATCTGCAAACGAAACTGAAGGTACAAGAGACATTTGCAAGCGCCTTTATGGACTCTGGAGTTGAAGATCCGTCTCCGTATGAATTTTCGAGCATCTGCAAACGAAACTGAAGGTACAAGAGACATTCGCAAGCGCCTTTGTGGACTCTGGAGTTGAAGATCCGTCTTCGTATGAATTTTCCAGCATCTGCAAACGAAACTGAAGGTCACATGAGACATTCGCAAGCGCCTTTATGGACTCTGGAGTTGGAGATCCGTCTCCGTATGAATTTTCGAGCATCCCCGAACGAAACTGAAGGTAACATAAACATTTGCAAGCGATTTAATGGACTCTGGAGTTGAAGATCCGTCTTCGTATGAATTTTCGAGCATCCACGAACGAAACTGAAGGTACAAGAGACATTTGCAAGCACCTTTATGGACTCTGGAGTTGAAGATCCGTCTTCGTATGAATTTTCGAGCATCCACGAACGAAACTGAAGGTAACATAAACATTTGCAAGCGATTTTATGGACTCTGGAGTTGAAGATCCGTCTTCGTATGAATTTTCGAGCATCCACGAACGAAACTGAAGGTACTGAAGACATTTGCAAGCGCCTCTATGGACTCTGGAGTTGAAGATCCGTCTTCGTATGAATTTTCGAGCATCCACGAACGAAACTGAAGGTACAAGAGACATTTGCAAGCGCTTTTATGGACTCTGGAGTTAAAGATCCGTCTCCGTATGAATTTTCGAGCATCCGGACACGAAACTGAAGGTACAAGAGACATTTGCAAGCGCTATTATGGACTCTGGAGTTGAAGATCCGTCTCCGTATGAATTTTCGAGCATCCACGAACAAAACTGAAGGTACAAGAGACATTTGCAAGCGCCTTTATGGACTCTGGAGTTGAAGATCCGTCTTCGCATGAAATTTCGAGCATCCACGACCGGAACTGAAGGTACACGAGACATTTGCAAGCGCTTTTATGGACTCTGGAGCTGCAGATCCGTCTCCGTATGAATTTTCGAGCATCCACGACCGAAACTGAAGGTACAAAAGACATCTGCAAGCGCCTTTATGGACTCTGAAGTTAAAGATCCGTCTCCGTATGGATTTTCGAGCATCCACGAACGAAACTGAAGGTACAAAAGACATTTGCAAGCGCCTTTATGGACTCTGGAGTTGAAGATCCGTCTTTGTAGAAATTTTCGAGCATCCACGAACGAAACTGAAGGTACGAGAGACATGTGCAAGCGCCTTTATGGACTCTGGAGCTGAAGATTCGTCTTCGTATGAATTTTCGAGCATCTGCAAACGAAACTGGAGGTACGAGAGACATTTGCGAGCGCCTTTATGGACTCTGGAGTTGAAGATCCGTCTCCGTATGAATTTTCGAGCATCTGCAAACGGAACTGAAGGTACAAGAGACATTCGCAAGCGCCTTTGTGGACTCTGGAGTTGAAAATCCGTCTTCGTATGAATTTTCCAGCATCTGCAAACGAAACTGAAGGTCACAAGAGACATTCGCAAGCGCCTTTATGGACTCTGGAGTTGAAGATCCGTCTCCGTATGAATTTTCGAGCATCCCGAACGAAACTGAAGGTAACATAAACATTTGCAAGCGATTTAATGGACTCTGGAGTTGAAGATCCGTCTTCGTATGAATTTTCGAGCATCCACGAACGAAACTGAAGGTACAAGAGACTTTTGCAAGCACCTTTATGGACTCTGGAGTTGAAGATCCGTCTTCGTATAAATTTTCGAGCATCCACGAACGAAACCGAAGGTAACATAAACATTTGCAAGCGCCTTTATGGACTCTGGAGTTGAAGATCCGTCTTCGTATGAAACTTCGAGCATCCACGACCGAAACTGAAGGTACACGAGACATTTGCAAGCGCTTTTATGGACTCTGGAGTTAAAGATCCGTCTCCGTATGAATTTTCGAGCATCCGCAAACGAAACTGGAGGTACAAGAGACATTTGCAAGCGCCTTTATGGACTCTGGAGTTGAAGATCCGTCGCCGTATGAATTTTCGAGCATCCACGAACGAAACTGAAGGTACAAAAGACATTTGCAAGCGCCTTTATGGACTCTGGAGTTGAAGATCCGTCTCCGTATGAATTTCCGAGCATCCACGAACGAAACTGAAGGTACAAAAGACATTTGCAAGCGGCTTTATGGACTCTGGAGTTGAAAATCCGTCTTCGTATGAATTTTCGAGCATCTGCAAACGAAACTGAAGGTACAAGAGACATTTGCAAGCGCCTTTATGGACTCTGGAGCTGAAGATTCGTCTTCGTATGAATTTTTGAGCATCTGCAAACGAAACTGAAGGTACGAGAGACATTTGCGAGCGCCTTTATGGACTCTGGAGTTGAAGATCCGTCTTCGTATGAATTTTCGAGCATCCACGAACGAAACTGAGGGTAACATACACATTTGCAAGCGATTTTATGGACTCTGGAGTTGAAGATCCGTCTTCGTATGAATTTTCGAGCATTCACGAACGAAACTGGAGGTACAATAGACATTTGCAAGCGGCTTTATGGACTCTGGAGTTGAAAATCCGTCTTCGTATGAATTTTCGAGCATCTGCAAACGAAACTGAAGGTACAAGAGACATTTGCAAGCGCCTTTATGGACTCTGGAGTTGAAGATCCGTCTCCGTATGAATTTTCGAGCATCTGCAAACGAAACTGAAGGTACAAGAGACATTCGCAAGCGCCTTTGTGGACTCTGGAGTTGAAGATCCGTCTTCGTATGAATTTTCCAGCATCTGCAAACGAAACTGAAGGTCACATGAGACATTCGCAAGCGCCTTTATGGACTCTGGAGTTGGAGATCCGTCTCCGTATGAATTTTCGAGCATCCCCGAACGAAACTGAAGGTAACATAAACATTTGCAAGCGATTTAATGGACTCTGGAGTTGAAGATCCGTCTTCGTATGAATTTTCGAGCATCCACGAACGAAACTGAAGGTACAAGAGACATTTGCAAGCACCTTTATGGACTCTGGAGTTGAAGATCCGTCTTCGTATGAATTTTCGAGCATCCACGAACGAAACTGAAGGTAACATAAACATTTGCAAGCGATTTTATGGACTCTGGAGTTGAAGATCCGTCTTCGTATGAATTTTCGAGCATCCACGAACGAAACTGAAGGTACTGAAGACATTTGCAAGCGCCTCTATGGACTCTGGAGTTGAAGATCCGTCTTCGTATGAATTTTCGAGCATCCACGAACGAAACTGAAGGTACAAGAGACATTTGCAAGCGCTTTTATGGACTCTGGAGTTAAAGATCCGTCTCCGTATGAATTTTCGAGCATCCGGACACGAAACTGAAGGTACAAGAGACATTTGCAAGCGCTATTATGGACTCTGGAGTTGAAGATCCGTCTCCGTATGAATTTTCGAGCATCCACGAACAAAACTGAAGGTACAAGAGACATTTGCAAGCGCCTTTATGGACTCTGGAGTTGAAGATCCGTCTTCGCATGAAATTTCGAGCATCCACGACCGAAACTGAAGGTACACGAGACATTTGCAAGCGCTTTTATGGACTCTGCAGTTGCAGATCCGTCTCCGTATGAATTTTCGAGCATCCACGACCGAAACTGAAGGTACAAAAGACATCTGCAAGCGCCTTTATGGACTCTGGAGTTAAAGATCCGTCTCCGTATGGATTTTCGAGCATCCACGAACGAAACTGAAGGTACAAAAGACATTTGCAAGCGCCTTTATGGACTCTGGAGTTGAAGATCCGTCTTTGTAGAAATTTTCGAGCATCCACGAACGAAACTGAAGGTACGAGAGACATGTGCAAGCGCCTTTATGGACTCTGGAGCTGAAGATTCGTCTTCGTATGAATTTTCGAGCATCTGCAAACGAAACTGAAGGTACGAGAGACATTTGCGAGCGCCTTTATGGACTCTGGAGTTGAAGATCCGTCTCCGTATGAATTTTCGAGCATCTGCAAACGGAACTGAAGGTACAAGAGACATTCGCAAGCGCCTTTGTGGACTCTGGAGTTGAAGATCCGTCTTCGTATGAATTTTCCAGCATCTGCAAACGAAACTGAAGGTCACAAGAGACATTCGCAAGCGCCTTTATGGACTCTGGAGTTGAAGATCCGTCTCCGTATGAATTTTCGAGCATCCACGAACGAAACTGAAGGTAACATCAACATTTGCAAGCGATTTTATGGACTCTGGAGTTGAAGATCCGTCTTCGTATGAATTTTCGAGCATCCACGAACGAAACTGAAGGTCCTAAAGACATTTGCAAGCGCCTCTATGGACTCTGGAGTTGAAGATCCGTCTTCGTATGAATTTTCGAGCATCCACGAACGAAACTGAAGGTACAAGAGACATTTGCTAGCGCCTTTATGGACTCTGGAGTTGAAGATCCGTCTTCGTATGAATTTTCGAGCATCCACGAACGAAACTGAAGGTACTAAAGACATTTGCAAGCGCCTTTATGGACTCTGGAGTTGAAGATCCGTCTTAGTATGAATTTTCGAGCATCTGCAAACGTAACTGAAGGTACAAGAGACATTCGCAAGCGCCTTTATGGACTCTGGAGTTGAAGATCCGTCTCCGTATGAATTTTCGAGCATCCGCGAACGAAACTGAAGGTACAAGAGACATTTGCAAGCGCCTTTATGGACTCTGGAGATGAAAATCCGTCTTCGTATGAATTTTCGAGCATCCACGAACGAAACTGAAGGACCAAAAGACATTTGCAAGCGCCTTTATGGACTCTGGAGTTGAAGATCCGTCTCCGTATGAATTTTCGAGCATCCCCGAACGAAACTGAAGGTAACATAAACATTTGCAAGCGATTTCATGGACTCTGGAGTTGAAGATCCGTCTTCGTATGAATTTTCGAGCATCCACGAACGAAACTGAAGGTACAAGAGACATTTGCAAGCACCTCTATGGACTCTGGAGTTGAAGATCCGTCTTCGTATGAATTTTCGAGCATCCACGAACGAAACTGAAGGTACTAAAGACATTTGCAAGCGCCTTCATGGACTCTGGAGTTGAAGATCCGTCTTCGTATGAATTTTCGAGCATCCACGAACGAAACGGAAGGTACAAAAGACATTTGCAAGCGCCTTTATGGACTCTGGAGTTGAAGATCCGTCTTCGTATGAAACTTCAAGCATCCACGACCGAAACCGAAGGTACACGAGACATTTGCAAGCGCTTTTATGGACTCTGGAGTTAAAGATCCGTCTCCGTATGAATTTTCGAGCATCCGCAAACGAAACTGGAGGTACAAGAGACATTTGCAAGCGCCTTTATGGACTCTGGAGTTGAAGATCCGTCTTCGTATGAATTTTCCAGCATCTGCAAACGAAACTGAAGGTCACAAGAGACATTCGCAAGCGCCTTTATGGACTCTGGAGTTGAAGATCCGTCTCCGTATGAATTTTCGAGCATCCCCGAACGAAACTGAAGGTAACATAAACATTTGCAAGCGATTTAATGGACTCTGGAGTTGAAGATCCGTCTTCGTATGAATTTTCGAGCATCCACGAACGAAACTGAAGGTACAAGAGACATTTGCAAGCACCTTTATGGACTCTGGAGTTGAAGATCCGTCTTCGTATGAATTTTCGAGCATCCACGAACGAAACTGAAGGTAACATAAACATTTGCAAGCGATTTTATGGACTCTGGAGTTGAAGATCCGTCTTCGTATGAATTTTCGAGCATCCACGAACGAAACTGAAGGTACTGAAGACATTTGCGAACGCCTCTATGGACTCTGGAGTTGAAGATCCGTCTTCGTATGAATTTTCGAGCATCCACGAACGAAACTGAAGGTACAAGAGACATTTGCAAGCGCTTTTATGGACTCTGGAGTTAAAGATCCGTCTCCGTATGAATTTTCGAGCATCCGCAAACGAAACTGAAGGTACAAGAGACATTTGCAAGCGCCATTATGGACTCTGGAGTTGAAGATCCGTCTCCGTATGAATTTTCGAGCATCCACGAACAAAACTGAAGGTACAAGAGACATTTGCAATCGCCTTTATGGACTCTGGAGTTGAAGATCCGTCTTCGCATGAAATTTCGAGCATCCACGACCGAAACTGAAGGTACACGAGACATTTGCAAGCGTTTTTATGGACTCTGGAGTTGCAGATCCGTCTCCGTATGAATTTTCGAGCATCCACGACCGAAACTGAAGGTACAAAAGACATCTGCAAGCGCCTTTATGGACTCTGGAGTTAAAGATCCGTCTCCGTATGGATTTTCGAGCATCCACGAACGAAACTGAAGGTACAAAAGACATTTGCAAGCGCCTTTATGGACTCTGGAGTTGAAGATCCGTCTTTGTAGAAATTTTCGAGCATCCACGAACGAAACTGAAGGTACGAGAGACATGTGCAAGCGCCTTTATGGACTCTGGAGCTGAAGATTCGTCTTCGTATGAATTTTCGAGCATCTGCAAACGAAACTGGAGGTACGAGAGACATTTGCGAGCGCCTTTATGGACTCTGGAGTTGAAGATCCGTCTCCGTATGAATTTTCGAGCATCTGCAAACGGAACTGAAGGTACAAGAGACATTCGCAAGCGCCTTTGTGGACTCTGGAGTTGAAGATCCGTCTTCGTATGAATTTTCCAGCATCTGCAAACGAAACTGAAGGTCACAAGAGACATTCGCAAGCGCCTTTATGGACTCTGGAGTTGAAGATCCGTCTCCGTATGAATTTTCGAGCATCCCGAACGAAACTGAAGGTAACATAAACATTTGCAAGCGATTTAATGGACTCTGGAGTTGAAGATCCGTCTTCGTATGAATTTTCGAGCATCCACGAACGAAACTGAAGGTACAAGAGACATTTGCAAGCACCTTTATGGACTCTGGAGTTGAAGATCCGTCTTCGTATAAATTTTCGAGCATCCACGAACGAAACCGAAGGTAACATAAACATTTGCAAGCGCCTTTATGGACTCTGGAGTTGAAGATCCGTCTTCGTATGAAACTTCGAGCATCCACGACCGAAACTGAAGGTACACGAGACATTTGCAAGCGCTTTTATGGACTCTGGAGTTAAAGATCCGTCTCCGTATGAATTTTCGAGCATCCGCAAACGAAACTGGAGGTACAAGAGACATTTGCAAGCGCCTTTATGGACTCTGGAGTTGAAGATCCGTCGCCGTATGAATTTTCGAGCATCCACGAACGAAACTGAAGGTACAAAAGACATTTGCAAGCGCCTTTATGGACTCTGGAGTTGAAGATCCGTCTCCGTATGAATTTCCGAGCATCCACGAACGAAACTGAAGGTACAAAAGACATTTGCAAGCGGCTTTATGGACTCTGGAGTTGAAAATCCGTCTTCGTATGAATTTTCGAGCATCTGCAAACGAAACTGAAGGTACAAGAGACATTTGCAAGCGCCTTTATGGACTCTGGAGCTGAAGATTCGTCTTCGTATGAATTTTTGAGCATCTGCAAACGAAACTGAAGGTACGAGAGACATTTGCGAGCGCCTTTATGGACTCTGGAGTTGAAGATCCGTTTTCGTATGAATTTTCGAGCATCCACGAACGAAACTGAGGGTAACATACACATTTGCAAGCGATTTTATGGACTCTGGAGTTGAAGATCCGTCTTCGTATGAATTTTCGAGCATTCACGAACGAAACTGGAGGTACAATAGACATTTGCAAGCGGCTTTATGGACTCTGGAGTTGAAAATCCGTCTTCGTATGAATTTTCGAGCATCTGCAAACGAAACTGAAGGTACAAGAGACATTTGCAAGCGCCTCTATGGACTCTGGAGTTGAAGATCCGTCTCCGTATGAATTTTCGAGCATCTGCAAACGAAACTGAAGGTACAAGAGACATTCGCAAGCGCCTTTGTGGACTCTGGAGTTGAAGATCCGTCTTCGTATGAATTTTCCAGCATCTGCAAACGGAACTGAAGGTCACAATAGACATTCGCAAGCGCCTTTATGGACTCTGGAGTTGAAGATCCGTCTCCGTATGAATTTTCGAGCATCCCCGAACGAAACTGAAGGTAACATAAACATTTGCAAGCGATTTAATGGACTCTGGAGTTGAAGATCCGTCTTCGTATGAATTTTCGAGCATTCACGAACGAAACTGAAGGTACAAGAGACATTTGCAAGCACCTTTATGGACTCTGGAGTTGAAGATCCGTCTTCGTATGAATTTTCGAGCATCCACGAACGAAACTGAAGGTAACATAAACATTTGCAAGCGATTTTATGGACTCTGGAGTTGAAGATCCGTCTTTGTATGAATTTTCGAGCATCCACGAACGAAACTGAAGGTACTGAAGACATTTGCAAGCGCCTATATGGACTCTGGAGTTGAAGATCCGTCTTCGTATGAATTTTCGAGCATCCACGAACGAAACTGAAGGTACAAGAGACTTTTATGGACTCTGGAGTTAAAGATCCGTCTCCGTATGAATTTTCGAGCATCCGGACACGAAACTGAAGGTACAAGAGACATTTGCAAGCGCCATTATGGACTCTGGAGTTGAAGATCCGTCTCCGTATGAATTTTCGAGCATCCACGAACAAAACTGAAGGTACAAGAGACATTTGCAAGCGCCTTTATGGACTCTGGAGTTGAAGATCCGTCTTCGCATGAAATTTCGAGCATCCACGACCGAAACTGAAGGTACACGAGACATTTGCAAGCGCTTTTATGGACTCTGGAGTTGCAGATCCGTCTCCGTATGAATTTTCGAGCATCCACGACCGAAACTGAAGGTACAAAAGACATCTGCAAGCGCCTTTATGGACTCTGGAGTTAAAGATCCGTCTCCGTATGGATTTTCGAGCATCCACGAACGAAACTGAAGGTACAAAAGACATTTGCAAGCGCCTTTATGGACTCTGGAGTTGAAGATCCGTCTTTGTAGAAATTTTCGAGCATCCACGAACGAAACTGAAGGTACGAGAGACATGTGCAAGCGCCTTTATGGACTCTGGAGCTGAAGATTCGTCTTCGTATGAATTTTCGAGCATCTGCAAACGAAACTGAAGGTACGAGAGACATTTGCGAGCGCCTTTATGGACTCTGGAGTTGAAGATCCGTCTCCGTATGAATTTTCGAGCATCTGCAAACGGAACTGAAGGTACAAGAGACATTCGCAAGCGCCTTTGTGGACTCTGGAGTTGAAGATCCGTCTTCGTATGAATTTTCCAGCATCTGCAAACGAAACTGAAGGTCACAAGAGACATTCGCAAGCGCCTTTATGGACTCTGGAGTTGAAGATCCGTCTCCGTATGAATTTTCGAGCATCCCCGAACGAAACTGAAGGTAACATAAACATTTGCAAGCGATTTAATGGACTCTGGAGTTGAAGATCCGTCTTCGTATGAATTTTCGAGCATCAACGAACGAAACTGAAGGTACAAGAGACATTTGCAAGCACTTTTATGGACTCTGGAGTTGAAGATCCGTCTTCGTATGAATTTTCGAGCATCCACGAACGAAACTGAAGGTAACATAAACATTTGCAAGCGATTTTATGGACTCTGGAGTTGAAGATCCGTCTTCGTATGAATTTTCGAGCATCTGCAAACGAAACCGAAGGTACAAGAGACATTTGCAAGCGCCTTTATGAACTCTGGAGTTGAAGATCCGTCTCCGTATGAATTTCCGAGCATCTGCAAACGAAACTGAAGGTACAAGAGACATTCGCAAGCGCCTTTATGGACTCTGGAGTTGAAGATCCGTCTTTGTATGAATTTTCGAGCATCTGCAAACGAAACTGGAGGTACAAGAGACATTCGCAAGCGCCTTTATGGACTCTGGAGTTGAAGATCCGTCTCCGTATGAATTTTCGAGCATCCACGAACAAAACTGAAGGTACAAGAGACATTTGCAAGCGCCTTTATGGACTCTGGAGTTGAAGATCCGTCTTCGCATGAAATTTCGAGCATCCACGACCGAAACTGAAGGTACACGAGACATTTGCAAGCGCTTTTATGGACTCTGGAGTTGCAGATCCGTCTCCGTATGAATTTTCGAGCATCCACGACCGAAACTGAAGGTACAAAAGACATCTGCAAGCGCCTTTATGGACTCTGGAGTTAAAGATCCGTCTCCGTATGGATTTTCGAGCATCCACGAACGAAACTGAAGGTACAAAAGACATTTGCAAGCGCCTTTATGGACTCTGGAGTTGAAGATCCGTCTTTGTAGAAATTTTCGAGCATCCACGAACGAAACTGAAGGTACGAGAGACATGTGCAAGCGCCTTTATGGACTCTGGAGCTGAAGATTCGTCTTCGTATGAATTTTCGAGCATCTGCAAACGAAACTGAAGGTACGAGAGACATTTGCGAGCGCCTTTATGGACTCTGGAGTTGAAGATCCGTCTCCGTATGAATTTTCGAGCATCTGCAAACGGAACTGAAGGTACAAGAGACATTCGCAAGCGCCTTTGTGGACTCTGGAGTTGAAGATCCGTCTTCGTATGAATTTTCCAGCATCTGCAAACGAAACTGAAGGTCACAAGAGACATTCGCAAGCGCCTTTATGGACTCTGGAGTTGAAGATCCGTCTCCGTATGAATTTTCGAGCATCCCCGAACGAAACTGAAGGTAACATAAACATTTGCAAGCGATTTAATGGACTCTGGAGTTGAAGATCCGTCTTCGTATGAATTTTCGAGCATCAACGAACGAAACTGAAGGTACAAGAGACATTTGCAAGCACTTTTATGGACTCTGGAGTTGAAGATCCGTCTTCGTATGAATTTTCGAGCATCCACGAACGAAACTGAAGGTAACATAAACATTTGCAAGCGATTTTATGGACTCTGGAGTTGAAGATCCGTCTTCGTATGAATTTTCGAGCATCTGCAAACGAAACCGAAGGTACAAGAGACATTTGCAAGCGCCTTTATGAACTCTGGAGTTGAAGATCCGTCTCCGTATGAATTTCCGAGCATCTGCAAACGAAACTGAAGGTACAAGAGACATTCGCAAGCGCCTTTATGGACTCTGGAGTTGAAGATCCGTCTTTGTATGAATTTTCGAGCATCTGCAAACGAAACTGGAGGTACAAGAGACATTCGCAAGCGCCTTTATGGACTCTGGAGTTGAAGATCCGTCTCCGTATGAATTTTCGAGCATCCGCAAATGAAACTGAAGGTACAAGAGACATTTGCAAGCGCCTTTATGGACTCTGGAGTTGAAAATCCGTCTTCGTATGAATTTTCGAGCATCCACGAACGAAACTGAAGGTACAAGAGACATTTGCAAGCGCCTTTATGGACTCCGGAGTTGAAGATCCGTCTTCGTATGAAATTTCGAGCATCCACGACCGAAACTGAAGGTACACGAGACATTTGCAAGCGCTTTTATGGACTCTGGAGTTGAAGATCCGTCTTCGTATGAATTTTCGAGCATCCGCAAACGAAACTGGAGGTACAAGAGACATTTGCAAGCGCCTTTATGGACTCTGGAGTTGAAGATCCGTCTCCGTATGAATTTTCGAGCATCCACGAACGAAACTGAAGGTACAAAAGACATTTGCAAGCGCCTTTATGGACTCTGGAGTTAAAGATCCGTCTCCGTATGAATTTTCGAGCATCCACGAACGAATCTGAAGGTACAAAAGACATTTGCAAGCGCCGTTATGGACTCCGGAGTTGAAGATCCGTCTTCGTATGAATTTTCGAGCATCCACGAACGAAACTGGAGGTACTAAAGACATTTGCAAGCGCCTCTATGGACTCTGGAGTTGAAAATCCGTCTTCGTATGAATTTTCGAGCATCCACGAACGAAACTGAAGGCACACGAGACATTTGCAAGCGCTTTTATGGACTCTGGAGTTGAAGATTCGTCATCGTATGAATTTTCGAGCATCCACGAACGAAACTGAAGGTACTAAAGACATTTGCAAGCGCCTTCATGGACTCTGGAGTTGAAGATCCGTCTTCGTATGAATTTTCGAGCATCCACGATCGAAACTGAAGGTACAAGAGACATTTGCAAGCGCCTTTATGGACTCTGGAGTTGAAGATCCGTCTTCGTATGAAATTGCGAGCATCCACGACCGAAACTGAAGGTAACATCAACATTTGCAAGCGATTTTATGGACTCTGGAGTTGAAGATCCGTCTTCGTATAAATTTTCGAGCATCCACGAACGAAACGAAAGGTACAAAAGACATTTGCAAGCGCCTTTATGGACTCTGGAGTTGAAGATCCGTCTTCGTACGAAACTTCGAGCATCCACGACCGAAACTGAAGGTACACGAGACATTTGCAAGCGCTTTTATGGACTCTGGAGTTGAAGATCCGTCTCCGTATGAATTTTCGAGCATCCGCAAACGAAACTGGAGGTACAAGAGACATTTGCGAGCGCCTTTATGGACTCTGGAGTTGAAGATCCGTCTCCGTATGAATTTTCGAGCATCCACGAACGAAACTGAAGGTACAAAAGACATTTGCAAGCGCCTTTATGGACTCTGGAGTTGAAGATCCGTCTCCGTATGAATTTCCGAGCATCCACGAACGAAACTGAAGGTACAAAAGACATTTGCAAGCGGCTTTCTGGACTCTGGAGTTGAAAATCCGTCTTCGTATGAATTTTCGAGCATCTGCAAACGAAACTGAAGGTACAAGAGACATTTGCAAGCGCCTTTATGGACTCTGGAGCTGAAGATTCGTCTTCGTATGAATTTTCGAGCATCTGCAAACGAAACTGAAGGTACAAGAGACATTTGCAAGCGCCTTTATGGACTCTGGAGTTGAAGATCCGTCTCCGTATGAATTTTCGAGCATCTGCAAACGAAACTGAAGGTACAAGAGACATTCGCAAGCGCCTTTGTGGACTCTGGAGTTGAAGATCCGTCTTCGTATGAATTTTCCAGCATCTGCAAACGAAACTGAGGGTAACATACACATTTGCAAGCGATTTTATGGACTCTGGAGTTGAAGATCCGTCTTCGTATGAATTTTCGAGCATTCACGAACGAAACTGGAGGTACAATAGACATTTGCAAGCGGCTTTATGGACTCTGGAGTTGAAAATCCGTCTTCGTATGAATTTTCGAGCATCTGCAAACGAAACTGAAGGTACAAGAGACATTTGCAAGCGCCTTTATGGACTCTGGAGTTGAAGATCCGTCTCCGTATGAATTTTCGAGCATCTGCAAACGAAACTGAAGGTACAAGAGACATTCGCAAGCGCCTTTGTGGACTCTGGAGTTGAAGATCCGTCTTCGTATGAATTTTCCAGCATCTGCAAACGAAACTGAAGGTCACAAGAGACATTCGCAAGCGCCTTTATGGACTCTGGAGTTGAAGATCCGTCTCCGTATGAATTTTTGAGCATCCCCGAACGAAACTGAAGGTAACATAAACATTTGCAAGCGATTTAATGGACTCTGGAGTTGAAGATCCGTCTTCGTATGAATTTTCGAGCATCCACGAACGAAACTGAAGGTACAAGAGACATTTGCAAGCACCTTTATGGACTCTGGAGTTGAAGATCCGTCTTCGTATGAATTTTCGAGCATCCACGAACGAAACTGAAGGTAACATAAACATTTGCAAGCGATTTTATGGACTCTGGAGTTGAAGATCCGTCTTCGTATGAATTTTCGAGCATCCACGAACGAAACTGAAGGTACTGAAGACATTTGCAAGCGCCTCTATGGACTCTGGAGTTGAAGATCCGTCTTCGTATGAATTTTCGAGCATCCACGAACGAAACTGAAGGTACAAGAGACATTTGCAAGCGCTTTTATGGACTCTGGAGTTAAAGATCCGTCTCCGTATGAATTTTCGAGCATCCGGACACGAAACTGAAGGTACAAGAGACATTTGCAAGCGCCATTATGGACTCTGGAGTTGAAGATCCGTCTCCGTATGAATTTTCGAGCATCCACGAACAAAACTGAAGGTACAAGAGACATTTGCAAGCGCCTTTATGGACTCTGGAGTTGAAGATCCGTCTTCGCATGAAATTTCGAGCATCCACGACCGAAACTGAAGGTACACGAGACATTTGCAAGCGCTTTTATGGACTCTGGAGTTGCAGATCCGTCTCCGTATGAATTTTCGAGCATCCACGACCGAAACTGAAGGTACAAAAGACATCTGCAAGCGCCTTTATGGACTCTGGAGTTGAAGATCCGTCTCCGTATGGATTTTCGAGCATCCACGAACGAAACTGAAGGTACAAAAGACATTTGCAAGCGCCTTTATGGACTCTGGAGTTGAAGATCCGTCTTTGTAGAAATTTTCGAGCATCCACGAACGAAACTGAAGGTACGAGAGACATGTGCAAGCGCCTTTATGGACTCTGGAGCTGAAGATTCGTCTTCGTATGAATTTTCGAGCATCTGCAAACGAAACTGAAGGTACGAGAGACATTTGCGAGCGCCTTTATGGACTCTGGAGTTGAAGATCCGTCTCCGTATGAATTTTCGAGCATCTGCAAACGGAACTGAAGGTACAAGAGACATTCGCAAGCGCCTTTGTGGACTCTGGAGTTGAAGATCCGTCTTCGTATGAATTTTCCAGCATCTGCAAACGAAACTGAAGGTCACAAGAGACATTCGCAAGCGCCTTTATGGACTCTGGAGTTGAAGATCCGTCTCCGTATGAATTTTCGAGCATCCCCGAACGAAACTGAAGGTAACATAAACATTTGCAAGCGATTTAATGGACTCTGGAGTTGAAGATCCGTCTTCGTATGAATTTTCGAGCATCCACGAACGAAACTGAAGGTACAAGAGACATTTGCAAGCACTTTTATGGACTCTGGAGTTGAAGATCCGTCTTCGTATGAATTTTCGAGCATCCACGAACGAAACTGAAGGTAACATAAACATTTGCAAGCGATTTTATGGACTCTGGAGTTGAAGATCCGTCTTCGTATGAATTTTCGAGCATCTGCAAACGAAACCGAAGGTACAAGAGACATTTGCAAGCGCCTTTATGAACTCTGGAGTTGAAGATCCGTCTCCGTATGAATTTCCGAGCATCTGCAAACGAAACTGAAGGTACAAGAGACATTCGCAAGCGCCTTTATGGACTCTGGAGTTGAAGATCCGTCTTTGTATGAATTTTCGAGCATCTGCAAACGAAACTGGAGGTACAAGAGACATTCGCAAGCGCCTTTATGGACTCTGGAGTTGAAGATCCGTCTCCGTATGAATTTTCGAGCATCCGCAAACGAAACTGAAGGTACAAGAGACATTTGCAAGCGCCTTTATGGACTACGGAGTTGAAAATCCGTCTTCGTATGAATTTTCGAGCATCCACGAACGAAACTGAAGGTACAAGAGACATTTGCAAGCGCCTTTATGGACTCCGGAGTTGAAGATCCGTCTTCGTATGAAATTTCGAGCATCCACGACCGAAACTGAAGGTACACGAGACATTTGCAAGCGCTTTTATGGACTCTGGAGTTGAAGATCCGTCTTCGTATGAATTTTCGAGCATCCGCAAACGAAACTGGAGGTACAAGAGACATTTGCAAGCGCCTTTATGGACTCTGGAGTTGAAGATCCGTCTCCGTATGAATTTTCGAGCATCCACGAACGAAACTGAAGGTACAAAAGACATTTGCAAGCGCCGTTATGGACTCCGGAGTTGAAGATCCGTCTTCGTATGAATTTTCGAGCATCCACGAACGAAACTGGCGGCACACGAGACATTTGCAAGCGCTTTTATGGACTCTGGAGTTGAAGATTCGTCATCGTATGAATTTTCGAGCATCCACGAACGAAACTGAAGGTACTAAAGACATTTGCAAGCGCCTTCATGGACTCTGGAGTTGATGATCCGTCTTCGTATGAATTTTCGAGCATCCACGATCGAAACTGAAGGTACAAGAGACATTTGCAAGCGCCTTTATGGACTCTGGAGTTAAAGATCCGTCTTCGTATGAAATTTCGAGCATCCACGACCGAAACTGAAGGTAACATCAACATTTGCAAGCGATTTTATGGACTCTGGAGTTGAAGATCCGTCTTCGTAGAAATTTTCGAGCATCCACGAACGAAACTGAAGGTACAAGAGACATGTGCAAGCGCCTTTATGGACTCTGGAGTTGAAAATCCGTCTTCGTATGAATTTTCGAGCATCCACGAACGAAACTGACGGTACAAAAGACATTTGCAAGCGCCTTTATGGACTCTGGAGTTGAAGATCCGTCTCCGTATGAATTTTCGAGCATCCCCGAACGAAACTGAAGGTAACATAAACATTTGCAAGCGATTTCATGGACTCTGGAGTTGAAGATCCGTCTTCGTATGAATTTTCGAGCATCCACGAACGAAACTGAAGGTACAAGAGACATTTGCAAGCACCTTTATGGACTCTGGAGTTGAAGATCCGTCTTCGTATGAATTTTCGAGCATCCACGAACGAAACGAAAGGTACAAAAGACATTTGCAAGCGCCTTTATGGACTCTGGAGTTGAAGATCCGTCTTCGTATAAATTTTCGAGCATCCACGAACGAAACGAAAGGTACAAAAGACATTTGCAAGCGCCTTTATGGACTCTGGAGTTGAAGATCCGTCTTCGTACGAAACTTCGAGCATCCACGACCGAAACTGAAGGTACACGAGACATTTGCAAGCGCTTTTATGGACTCTGGAGTTGAAGATCCGTCTCCGTATGAATTTTCGAGCATCCGCAAACGAAACTGGAGGTACAAGAGACATTTGCAAGCGCCTTTATGGACTCTGGAGTTGAAGATCCGTCTCCGTATGAATTTTCGAGCATCCACGAACGAAACTGAAGGTACAAGAGACATTTGCAAGCGCTTTTATGGACTCTGGAGTTAAAGATCCGTCTCCGTATGAATTTTCGAGCATCCGGACACGAAACTGAAGGTACAAGAGACATTTGCAAGCGCCATTATGGACTCTGGAGTTGAAGATCCGTCTCCGTATGAATTTTCGAGCATCCACGAACAAAACTGAAGGTACAAGAGACATTTGCAAGCGCCTTTATGGACTCTGGAGTTGAAGATCCGTCTTCGCATGAAATTTCGAGCATCCACGACCGAAACTGAAGGTACACGAGACATTTGCAAGCGCTTTTATGGACTCTGGAGTTGCAGATCCGTCTCCGTATGAATTTTCGAGCATCCACGACCGAAACTGAAGGTACAAAAGACATCTGCAAGCGCCTTTATGGACTCTGGAGTTAAAGATCCGTCTCCGTATGGATTTTCGAGCATCCACGAACGAAACTGAAGGTACAAAAGACATTTGCAAGCGCCTTTATGGACTCTGGAGTTGAAGATCCGTCTTTGTAGAAATTTTCGAGCATCCACGAACGAAACTGAAGGTACGAGAGACATGTGCAAGCGCCTTTATGGACTCTGGAGCTGAAGATTCGTCTTCGTATGAATTTTCGAGCATCTGCAAACGAAACTGAAGGTACGAGAGACATTTGCGAGCGCCTTTATGGACTCTGGAGTTGAAGATCCGTCTCCGTATGAATTTTCGAGCATCTGCAAACGGAACTGAAGGTACAAGAGACATTCGCAAGCGCCTTTGTAGACTCTGGAGTTGAAGATCCGTCTTCGTATGAATTTTCCAGCATCTGCAAACGAAACTGAAGGTCACAAGAGACATTCGCAAGCGCCTTTATGGACTCTGGATTTGAAGATCCGTCTCCGTATGAATTTTCGAGCATCCCCGAACGAAACTGAAGGTAACATAAACATTTGCAAGCGATTTAATGGACTCTGGAGTTGAAGATCCGTCTTCGTATGAATTTTCGAGCATCCACGAACGAAACTGAAGGTACAAGAGACATTTGCAAACGCCTTTATGGACTCTGGAGTTGAAGATCCGTCTTCGTATGAATTTTCGAGCATCCACGAACGAAACTGAAGGTAACATAAACATTTGCAAGCGATTTTATGGACTCTGGAGTTAAAGATCCGTCTCCGTATGAATTTTCGAGCATCCGGACACGAAACTGAAGGTACAAGAGACATTTGCAAGCGCCAATATGGACTCTGGAGTTGAAGATCCGTCTCCGTATGAATTTTCGAGCATCCACGAACAAAACTGAAGGTACAAGAGACATTTGCAAGCGCCTTTATGGACTCTGGAGTTGAAGATCCGTCTTCGCATGAAATTTCGAGCATCCACGACCGAAACTGAAGGTACACGAGACATTTGCAAGCGCTTTTATGGACTCTGGAGTTGCAGATCCGTCTCCGTATGAATTTTCGAGCATCCACGACCGAAACTGAAGGTACAAAAGACATCTGCAAGCGCCTTTATGGACTCTGGAGTTAAAGATCCGTCTCCGTATGGATTTTCGAGCATCCACGAACGAAACTGAAGGTACAAAAGACATTTGCAAGCGCCTTTATGGACTCTGGAGTTGAAGATCCGTCTTTGTAGAAATTTTCGAGCATCCACGAACGAAACTGAAGGTACGAGAGACATGTGCAAGCGCCTTTATGGACTCTGGAGCTGAAGATTCGTCTTCGTATGAATTTTCGAGCATCTGCAAACGAAACTGAAGGTACGAGAGACATTTGCGAGCGCCTTTATGGACTCTGGAGTTGAAGATCCGTCTCCGTATGAATTTTCGAGCATCTGCAAACGGAACTGAAGGTACAAGAGACATTCGCAAGCGCCTTTGTAGACTCTGGAGTTGAAGATCCGTCTTCGTATGAATTTTCCAGCATCTGCAAACGAAACTGAAGGTCACAAGAGACATTCGCAAGCGCCTTTATGGACTCTGGATTTGAAGATCCGTCTCCGTATGAATTTTCGAGCATCCCCGAACGAAACTGAAGGTAACATAAACATTTGCAAGCGATTTAATGGACTCTGGAGTTGAAGATCCGTCTTCGTATGAATTTTCGAGCATCCACGAACGAAACTGAAGGTACAAGAGACATTTGCAAACGCCTTTATGGACTCTGGAGTTGAAGATCCGTCTTCGTATGAATTTTCGAGCATCCACGAACGAAACTGAAGGTAACATAAACATTTGCAAGCGATTTTATGGACTCTGGAGTTGAAGATCCGTCTTCGTATGAATTTTCGAGCATCTGCAAACGAAACCGAAGGTACAAGAGACATTTGCAAGCGCCTTTATGAACTCTGGAGTTGAAGATCCGTCTCCGTATGAATTTCCAAGCATCTGCAAACGAAACTGAAGGTACAAGCGACATTCGCAAGCGCCTTTATGGACTCTGGAGTTGAAGATCCGTCTTTGTATGAATTTTCGAGCATCTGCAAACGAAACTGAAGGTACAAGAGACATTCGCAAGCGCCTTTATGGACTCTGGAGTTGAAGATCCGTCTCCGTATGAATTTTCGAGCATCCGCAAACGAAACTGAAGGTACAAGAGACATTTGCAAGCGCCTTTATGGACTCTGGAGTTGAAAATCCGTCTTCGTATGAATTTTCGAGCATCCACGAACGAAACTGAAAGTACAAGAGACATTTGCAAGCGCCTTTATGGACTCCGGAGTTGAAGATCCGTCTTCGTATGAAATTTCGAGCATCCACGACCGAAACTGAAGGTACACGAGACATTTGCAAGCGCTTTTATGGACTCTGGAGTTGAAGATCCGTCTTCGTATGAATTATCGAGCATCCGCAAACGAAACTGGAGGTACAAGAGACATTTGCAAGCGCCTTTATGGACTCTGGAGTTGAAGATTCGTCTCCGTATGAATTTTCGAGCATCCACGAACGAAACTGAAGGTACAAAAGACATTTGCAAGCGCCTTCATGGACTCTGGAGTTAAAGATCCGTCTCCGTATGAATTTTCGAGCATCCACGAACGAAACTGAAGGTACAAAAGACATTTGCAAGCGCCGTTATGGACTCCGGAGTTGAAGATCCGTCTTCGTATGAATTTTCGAGCATCCACGAACGAAACTGAAGGTACTAAAGACATTTGCAAGCGCCTCTATGGACTCTGGAGTTGAAAATCCGTCTTCGTATGAATTTTCGAGCATCCACGAACGAAACTGAAGGCACACGAGACATTTGCAAGCGCTTTTATGGACTCTGGAGTTGAAGATTCGTCATCGTATGAATTTTCGAGCATCCACGAACGAAACTGAAGGTACTAAAGACATTTGCAAGCGCCTTCATGGACTCTGGAGTTGAAGATCCGTCTTCGTATGAATTTTCGAGCATCCACGATCGAAACTGAAGGTACAAGAGACATTTGCAAGCGCCTTTATGGACTCTGGAGTTGAAGATCCGTCTTCGTATGAAATTTCGAGCATCCACGACCGAAACTGAAGGTAACATCAACATTTGCAAGCGATTTTATGGACTCTGGAGTTGAAGATCCGTCTTCGTAGAAATTTTCGAGCATCCACGAACGAAACTGAAGGTACAAGAGACATGTGCAAGCGCCTTTATGGACTCTGGAGTTGAAAATCCGTCTTCGTATGAATTTTCGAGCATCCACGAACGAAACTGAAGGTACAAAAGACATTTGCAAGCGCCTTTATGGACTCTGGAGTTGAAGATCCGTCTCCGTATGAATTTTCGAGCATCCCCGAACGAAACTGAAGGTAACATAAACATTTGCAAGCGATTTCATGGACTCTGGAGTTGAAGATCCGTCTTCGTATGAATTTTCGAGCATCCACGAACGAAACTGAAGGTACAAGAGACATTTGCAAGCACCTTTATGGACTCTGGAGTTGAAGATCCGTCTTCGTATGAATTTTCGAGCATCCACGAACGAAACTGAAGGTACTAAAGACATTTGCAAGCGCCTTCATGGACTCTGGAGTTGAAGATCCGTCTTCGTATAAATTTTCGAGCATCCACGAACGAAACGAAAGGTACAAAAGACATTTGCAAGCGCCTTTATGGACTCTGGAGTTGAAGATCCGTCTTCGTACGAAACTTCGAGCATCCACGACCGAAACTGAAGGTACACGAGACATTTGCAAGCGCTTTTATGGACTCTGGAGTTGAAGATCCGTCTCCGTATGAATTTTCGAGCATCCGCAAACGAAACTGGAGGTACGAGAGACATTTGCAAGCGCCTTTATGGACTCTGGAGTTGAAGATCCGTCTCCGTATGAATTTTCGAGCATCCACGAACGAAACTGAAGGTACAAAAGACATTTGCAAGCGCCTTTATGGACTCTGGAGTTGAAGATCCGTCTCCGTATGAATTTCCGAGCATCCACGAACGAAACTGAAGGTACAAAAGACATTTGCAAGCGGCTTTATGGACTCTGGAGTTGAAAATCCGTCTTCGTATGAATTTTCGAGCATCTGCAAACGAAACTGAAGGTACAAGAGACATTTGCAAGCGCCTTTATGGACTCTGGAGCTGAAGATTCGTCTTCGTATGAATTTTCGAGCATCTGCAAACGAAACTGAAGGTACGAGAGACATTTGCGAGCGCCTTTATGGACTCTGGAGTTGAAGATCCGTCTTCGTATGAATTTTCGAGCATCCACGAACGAAACTGAGGGTAACATACACATTTGCAAGCGATTTTATGGACTCTGGAGTTGAAGATCCGTCTTCGTATGAATTTTCGAGCATTCACGAACGAAACTGGAGGTACAATAGACATTTGCAAGCGGCTTTATGGAATCTGGAGTTAAAAATCCGTCTTCGTATGAATTTTCGAGCATCTGCAAACGAAACTGAAGGTACAAGAGACATTTGCAAGCGCCTTTATGGAATCTGGAGTTGAAGATCCGTCTCCGTATGAATTTTCGAGCATCTGCAAACGAAACTGAAGGTACAAGAGACATTCGCAAGCGCCTTTGTGGACTCTGGAGTTGAAGATCCGTCTTCGTATGAATTTTCCAGCATCTGCAAACGAAACTGAAGGTCACAAGAGACATTCGCAAGCGCCTTTATGGACTCTGGAGTTGAAGATCCGTCTCCGTATGAATTTTCGAGCATCCCCGAACGAAACTGAAGGTAACATAAACATTTGCAAGCGATTTAATGGACTCTGGAGTTGAAGATCCGTCTTCGTATGAATTTTCGAGCATCCACGAACGAAACTGAAGGTAACATAAACATTTGCAAGCGATTTTATGGACTCTGGAGTTGAAGATCCGTCTTCGTATGAATTTTCGAGCATCCACGAACGAAACTGAAGGTACAAGAGACATTTGCAAGCACCCTTATGGACTCTGGAGTTGAAGATCCGTCTTCGTATGAATTTTCGAGCATCCACGAACGAAACTGAAGGTAACATAAACATTTGCAAGCGATTTTATGGACTCTGGAGTTGAAGATCCGTCTTCGTATGAATTTTCGAGCATCCACGAACGAAACTGAAGGTACTGAAGACATTCGCAAGCGCCTCTATGGACTCTGGAGTTGAAGATCCGTCTTCGTATGAATTTTCGAGCATCCACGAACGAAACTGAAGGTACAAGAGACATTTGCAAGCGCTTTTATGGACTCTGGAGTTAAAGATCCGTCTCCGTATGAATTTTCGAGCATCCGCAAACGAAACTGAAGGTACAAGAGACATTTGCAAGCGCCATTATGGACTCTGGAGTTGAAGATCCGTCTCCGTATGAATTTTCGAGCATCCACGAACAAAACTGAAGGTACAAGAGACATTTGCAAGCGTCTTTATGGACTCTGGAGTTTAAGATCCGTCTTCGCATGAAATTTCGAGCATCCACGACCGAAACTGAAGGTACACGAGACATTTGCAAGCGCTTGTATGGACTCTGGAGTTGCAGATCCGTCTCCGTATGAATTTTCGAGCATCCACGACCGAAACTGAAGGTACAAAAGACATCTGCAAGCGCCTTTATGGACTCTGGAGTTAAAGATCCGTCTCCGTATGGATTTTCGAGCATCTGCAAACGAAACCGAAGGTACAAGAGACATTTGCAAGCGCCTTTATGAACTCTGGAGTTGAAGATCCGTCTCCGTATGAATTTCCGAGCATCTGCAAACGAAACTGAAGGTACAAGAGACATTCGCAAGCGCCTTTATGGACTCTGGACTTGAAGATCCGTCTTTGTATGAATTTTCGAGCATCTGCAAACGAAACTGGAGGTACAAGAGACATTCGCAAGCGCCTTTATGGACTCTGGAGTTGAAGATCCGTCTCCGTATGAATTTTCGAGCATCCGCAAACGAAACTGAAGGTACAAGAGACATTTGCAAGCGCCTTTATGGACTCTGGAGTTGAAAATCCGTCTTCGTATGAATTTTCGAGCATCCACGAACGAAACTGAAGGTACAAGAGACATTTGCAAGCGCCTTTATGGACTCCGGAGTTGAAGATCCGTCTTCGTATGAAATTCCGAGCATCCACGACCGAAACTGAAGGTACACGAGACATTTGCAAGCGCTTTTATGGACTCTGGAGTTGAAGATCCGTCTTCGTATGAATTTTCGAGCATCCGCAAACGAAACTGGAGGTACAAGAGACATTTGCAAGCGCCTTTATGGACTCTGGAGTTGAAGATCCGTCTCCGTATGAATTTTCGAGCATCCACGAACGAAACTGAAGGTACAAAAGA
Source organism: Phymatocera aterrima (assembly GCA_963170745.1). Lineage (NCBI taxonomy): Eukaryota > Metazoa > Arthropoda > Insecta > Hymenoptera > Tenthredinidae > Phymatocera > Phymatocera aterrima. The sequence goes on from OY720664.1 coordinate 16,117,157, forward strand.
CATTTGCAAGCGCCGTTATGGACTCCGGAGTTGAAGATCCGTCTTCGTATGAATTTTCGAGCATCCACGAACGAAACTGAAGGTAACATAAACATTTGCAAGCGATTTTATGGACTCTGGAGTTGAAGATCCGTCTTCGTATGAATTTTCGAGCATCCACGAACGAAACTGAAGGTACTGAAGACATTCGCAAGCGCCTCTATGGACTCTGGAGTTGAAGATCCGTCTTCGTATGAATTTTCGAGCATCCACGAACGAAACTGAAGGTACAAGAGACATTTGCAAGCGCTTTTATGGACTCTGGAGTTAAAGATCCGTCTCCGTATGAATTTTCGAGCATCCGCAAACGAAACTGAAGGTACAAGAGACATTTGCAAGCGCCATTATGGACTCTGGAGTTGAAGATCCGTCTCCGTATGAATTTTCGAGCATCCACGAACAAAACTGAAGGTACAAGAGACATTTGCAAGCGTCTTTATGGACTCTGGAGTTTAAGATCCGTCTTCGCATGAAATTTCGAGCATCCACGACCGAAACTGAAGGTACACGAGACATTTGCAAGCGCTTTTATGGACTCTGGAGTTGCAGATCCGTCTCCGTATGAATTTTCGAGCATCCACGACCGAAACTGAAGGTACAAAAGACATCTGCAAGCGCCTTTATGGACTCTGGAGTTAAAGATCCGTCTCCGTATGGATTTTCGAGCATCTGCAAACGAAACCGAAGGTACAAGAGACATTTGCAAGCGCCTTTATGAACTCTGGAGTTGAAGATCCGTCTCCGTATGAATTTCCGAGCATCTGCAAACGAAACTGAAGGTACAAGAGACATTCGCAAGCGCCTTTATGGACTCTGGAGTTGAAGATCCGTCTTTGTATGAATTTTCGAGCATCTGCAAACGAAACTGGAGGTACAAGAGACATTCGCAAGCGCCTTTATGGACTCTGGAGTTGAAGATCCGTCTCCGTATGAATTTTCGAGCATCCGCAAACGAAACTGAAGGTACAAGAGACATTTGCAAGCGCCTTTATGGACTCTGGAGTTGAAAATCCGTCTTCGTATGAATTTTCGAGCATCCACGAACGAAACTGAAGGTACAAGAGACATTTGCAAGCGCCTTTATGGACTCCGGAGTTGAAGATCCGTCTTCGTATGAAATTCCGAGCATCCACGACCGAAACTGAAGGTACACGAGACATTTGCAAGCGCTTTTATGGACTCTGGAGTTGAAGATCCGTCTTCGTATGAATTTTCGAGCATCCGCAAACGAAACTGGAGGTACAAGAGACATTTGCAAGCGCCTTTATGGACTCTGGAGTTGAAGATCCGTCTCCGTATGAATTTTCGAGCATCCACGAACGAAACTGAAGGTACAAAAGACATTTGCAAGCGCCGTTATGGACTCCGGAGTTGAAGATCCGTCTTCGTATGAATTTTCGAGCATCCACGAACGAAACTGGAGGCACACGAGACATTTGCAAGCGCTTTTATGGACTCTGGAGTTGAAGATTCGTCATCGTATGAATTTTCGAGCATCCACGAACGAAACTGAAGGTACTCAAGACATTTGCAAGCGCCTTCATGGACTCTGGAGTTGAAGATCCGTCTTCGTATGAATTTTCGAGCATCCACGATCGAAACTGAAGGTACAAGAGACATTTGCAAGCGCCTTTATGGACTCTGGAGTTAAAGATCCGTCTTCGTATGAAATTTCGAGCATCCACGACCGAAACTGAAGGTAACATCAACATTTGCAAGCGATTTTATGGACTCTGGAGTTGAAGATCCGTCTTCGTAGAAATTTGCGAGCATCCACGAACGAAACTGAAGGTACAAGAGACATGTGCAAGCGCCTTTATGGACTCTGGAGTTGAAAATCCGTCTTCGTATGAATTTTCGAGCATCCACGAACGAAACTGAAGGTACAAAAGACATTTGCAAGCGCCTTTATGGACTCTGGAGTTGAAGATCCGTCTCCGTATGAATTTTCGAGCATCCCCGAACGAAACTGAAGGTAACATAAACATTTGCAAGCGATTTCATGGACTCTGGAGTTGAAGATCCGTCTTCGTATGAATTTTCGAGCATCCACGAACGAAACTGAAGGTACAAGAGACATTTGCAAGCACCTTTATGGACTCTGGAGTTGAAGATCCGTCTTCGTATGAATTTTCGAGCATCCACGAACGAAACTGAAGGTACTAAAGACATTTGCAAGCGCCTTCATGGACTCTGGAGTTGAAGATCCGTCTTCGTATAAATTTTCGAGCATCCACGAACGAAACGAAAGGTACAAAAGACATTTGCAAGCGCCTTTATGGACTCTGGAGTTGAAGATCCGTCTTCGTACGAAACTTCGAGCATCCACGACCGAAACTGAAGGTACACGAGACATTTGCAAGCGCTTTTATGGACTCTGGAGTTGAAGATCCGTCTCCGTATGAATTTTCGAGCATCCGCAAACGAAACTGGAGGTACAAGAGACATTTGCAAGCGCCTTTATGGACTCTGGAGTTGAAGATCCGTCTCCGTATGAATTTTCGAGCATCCACGAACGAAACTGAAGGTACAAAAGACATTTGCAAGCGCCTTTATGGACTCTGGAGATGAAGATCCGTCTCCGTATGAATTTCCGAGCATCCACGAACGAAACTGAAGGTACAAAAGACATTTGGAAGCGGCTTTATGGACTCTGGAGTTGAAAATCCGTCTTCGTATGAATTTTCGAGCATCTGCAAACGAAACTGAAGGTACAAGAGACATTTGCAAGCGCCTTTATGGACTCTGGAGCTGAAGATTCGTCCTCGTATGAATTTTCGAGCATCTGCAAACGAAACTGAAGGTACGAGAGACATTTGCGAGCGCCTTTGTGGACTCTGGAGTTGAAGATTCGTCTTCGTATGAATTTTCGAGCATCCACGAACGAAACTGAGGGTAACATACACATTTGCAAGCGATTTTATGGACTCTGGAGTTGAAGATCCGTCTTCGTATGAATTTTCGAGCATTCACGAACGAAACTGGAGGTACAATAGACATTTGCAAGCGGCTTTATGGACTCTGGAGTTAAAAATCCGTCTTCGTATGAATTTTCGAGCATCTGCAAACGAAACTGAAGGTACAAGAGACATTTGCAAGCGCCTTTATGGACTCTGGAGTTGAAGATCCGTCTCCGTATGAATTTTCGAGCATCTGCAAACGAAACTGAAGGTACAAGAGACATTCGCAAGCGCCTTTGTGGACTCTGGAGTTTAAGATCCGTCTTCGTATGAATTTTCCAGCATCTGCAAACGAAACTAAGGGTAACATACACATTTGCACGCGATTTTATGGACTCTGGAGTTGAAGATCCGTCTTCGTATGAATTTTCGAGCATTCACGAACGAAACTGGAGGTACAATAGACATTTGCAAGCGGCTTTATGGACTCTGGAGTTGAAAATCCGTCTTCGTATGAATTTTCGAGCATCTGCAAACGAAACTGAAAGTACAAGAGACATTTGCAAGCGCCTTTATGAACTCTGGAGTTGAAGATCCGTCTCCGTATGAATTTTCGAGCATCTGCAAACGAAACTGAAGGTACAAGAGACATTCGCAAGCGCCTTTGTGGACTCTGGAGTTGAAGATCCGTCTTCGTATGAATTTTCCAGCATCTGCAAACGAAACTGAAGGTCACAAAAGACATTCACAAGCGCCTTTATGGACTCTGGAGTTGAAGATCCGTCTCCGTATGAATTTTCGAGCATCCCCGAACGAAACTGAAGGTAACATAAACATTTGCAAGCGATTTAATGGACTCTGGAGTTGAAGATCCGTCTTCGTATGAATTTTCGAGCATCCACGAACGAAACTGAAGGTACAAGAGACATTTGCAAGCACCTTTATGGACTCTGGAGTTGAAGATCCGTCTTCGTATGAATTTTCGAGCATCCACGAACGAAACTGAAGGTAACATAATCATTTGCAAGCGATTTTATGGACTCTGGAGTTGAAGATCCGTCTTCGTATGAGTTTTCGAGCATCCACGAACGAAACTGAAGGTACTGAAGACATTTGCAAGCGCCTCTATGGACTCTGGAGTTGAAGATCCGTCTTCGTATGAATTTTCGAGCATCCACGAACGAAACTGAAGGTACAAGAGACATTTGCAAGCGCTTTTATGGACTCTGGAGTTAAAGATCCGTCTCCGTATGAATTTTCGAGCATCCGGACACGAAACTGAAGGTACAAGAGACATTTGCAAGCGCCATTATGGACTCTGGAGTTGAAGATCCGTCTCCGTATGAATTTTCGAGCATCCACGAACAAAACTGAAGGTACAAGAGACATTTGCAAGCGCCTTTATGGACTCTGGAGTTGAAGATCCGTCTTCGCATGAAATTTCGAGCATCCACGACCGAAACTGAAGGTACACGAGACATTTGCAAGCGCTTTTATGGACTCTGGAGTTGCAGATCCGTCTCCGTATGAATTTTCGAGCATCCACGACCGAAACTGAAGGTACAAAAGACATCTGCAAGCGCCTTTATGGACTCTGGAGTTAAAGATCCGTCTCCGTATGGATTTCCGAGCATCCACGAACGAAACTGAAGGTACAAAAGACATTTGCAAGCGCCTTTATGGACTCTGGAGTTGAAGATCCGTCTTTGTAGAAATTTTCGAGCATCCACGAACGAAACTGAAGGTACGAGAGACATGTGCAAGCGCCTTTATGGACTCTGGAGCTGAAGATTCGTCTTCGTATGAATTTTCGAGCATCTGCAAACGAAACTGAAGGTACGAGAGACATTTGCGAGCGCCTTTATGGACTCTGGAGTTGAAGATCCGTCTCCGTATGAATTTTCGAGCATCTGCAAACGGAACTGAAGGTACAAGAGACATTCGCAAGCGCCTTTGTAGACTCTGGAGTTGAAGATCCGTCTTCGTATGAATTTTCCAGCATCTGCAAACGAAACTGAAGGTCACAAGAGACATTCGCAAGCGCCTTTATGGACTCTGGAGTTGAAGATCCGTCTCCGTATGAATTTTCGAGCATCCCCGAATGAAACTGAAGGTAACATAAACATTTGCAAGCGATTTAATGGACTCTGGAGTTGAAGATCCGTCTTCGTATGAATTTTCGAGCATCCACGAACGAAACTGAAGGTACAAGAGACATTTGCAAACGCCTTTATGGACTCTGGAGTTGAAGATCCGTCTTCGTATGAATTTTCGAGCATCCACGAACGAAACTGAAGGTAACATAAACATTTGCAAGCGATTTTATGGACTCTGGAGTTGAAGATCCGTCTTCGTATGAATTTTCGAGCATCTGCAAACGAAACCGAAGGTACAAGAGACATTTGCAAGCGCCTTTATGAACTCTGGAGTTGAAGATCCGTCTCCGTATGAATTTCCGAGCATCTGCAAACGAACCTGAAGGTACAAGAGACATTCGCAAGCGCCTTTATGGACTCTGGAGTTGAAGATCCCTCTTTGTATGAATTTTCGAGCATCTGCAAACGAAACTGAAGGTACAAGAGACATTCGCAAGCGCCTTTATGGACTCTGGAGTTGAAGATCCGTCTCCGTATGAATTTTCGAGCATCCGCAAACGAAACTGAAGGTACAAGAGACATTTGCAAGCGCCTTTATGGACTCTGGAGTTGAAAATCCGTCTTCGTATGAATTTTCGAGCATCCACGAACGAAACTGAAGGTACAAGAGACATTTGCAAGCGCCTTTATGGACTCCGGAGTTGAAGATCCGTCTTCGAATGAAATTTCGAGCATCCACGACCGAAACTGAAGGTACACGAGACATTTGCAAGCGCTTTTATGGACTCTGGAGTTGAAGATCCGTCTTCGTATGAATTATCGAGCATCCGCAAACGAAACTGGAGGTACAAGAGACATTTGCAAGCGCCTTTATGGACTCTGGAGTTGAAGATTCGTCTCCGTATGAATTTTCAAACATCCACGAACGAAACTGAAGGTACAAAAGACATTTGCAAGCGCCTTTATGGACTCTGGAGTTAAAGATCCGTCTCCGTATGAATTTTCGAGCATCCACGAACGAAACTGAAGGTACAAAAGACATTTGCAAGCGCCGTTATGGACTCCGGAGTTGAAGATCCGTCTTCGTATGAATTTTCGAGCATCCACGAACGAAACTGAAGGTACTAAAGACATTTGCAAGCGCCTCTATGGACTCTGGAGTTGAAAATCCGTCTTCGTATGAATTTTCGAGCATCCACGAACGAAACTGAAGGCACACGAGACATTTGCAAGCGCTTTTATGGACTCTGGAGTTGAAGATTCGTCATCGTATGAATTTTCGAGCATCCACGAACGAAACTGAAGGTACTAAAGACATTTGCAAGCGCCTTCATGGACTCTGGAGTTGAAGATCCGTCTTCGTATGAATTTTCGAGCATCCACGATCGAAACTGAAGGTACAAGAGACATTTGCAAGCGCCTTTATGGACTCTGGAGTTGAAGATCCGTCTTCGTATGAAATTTCGAGCATCCACGACCGAAACTGAAGGTAACATCAACATTTGCAAGCGATTTTATGGACTCTGGAGTTGAAGATCCGTCTTCGTAGAAATTTTCGAGCATCCACGAACGAAACTGAAGGTACAAGAGACATGTGCAAGCGCCTTTATGGACTCTGGAGTTGAAAATCCGTCTTCGTATGAATTTTCGAGCATCCACGAACGAAACTGAAGGTACAAAAGACATTTGCGAGCGCCTTTATGGACTCTGGAGTTGGAGATCCGTCTCCGTATGAATTTTCGAGCATCCCCGAACGAAACTGAAGGTAACATAAACATTTGCAAGCGATTTCATGGACTCTGGAGTTGAAGATCCGTCTTCGTATGAATTTTCGAGCATCCACGAACGAAACTGAAGGTACAAGAGACATTTGCAAGCACCTTTATGGACTCTGGAGTTGAAGATCCGTCTTCGTATGAATTTTCGAGCATCCACGAACGAAACTGAAGGTACTAAAGACATTTGCAAGCGCCTTCATGGACTCTGGAGTTGAAGATCCGTCTTCGTATAAATTTTCGAGCATCCACGAACGAAACGAAAGGTACAAAAGACATTTGCAAGCGCCTTTATGGACTCTGGAGTTGAAGATCCGTCTTCGTACGAAACTTCGAGCATCCACGACCGAAACTGAAGGTACACGAGACATTTGCAAGCGCTTTTATGGACTCTGGAGTTGAAGATCCGTCTCCGTATGAATTTTCGAGCATCCGCAAACGAAACTGGAGGTACAAGAGACATTTGCAAGCGCCTTTATGGACTCTGGAGTTGAAGATCCGTCTCCGTATGAATTTTCGAGCATCCACGAACGAAACTGAAGGTACAAAAGACATTTGCAAGCGCCTTTATGGACTCTGGAGTTGAAGATCCGTCTCCGTATGAATTTCCGAGCATCCACGAACGAAACTGAAGGTACAAAAGACATTTGCAAGCGGCTTTATGGACTCTGGAGTTGAAAATCCGTCTTCGTATGAATTTTCGAGCATCTGCAAACGAAACTGAAGGTACAAGAGACATTTGCAAGCGCCTTTATGGACTCTGGAGCTGAAGATTCGTCTTCGTATGAATTTTCGAGCATCTGCAAACGAAACTGAAGGTACGAGAGACATTTGCGAGCGCCTTTATGGACTCTGGAGTTGAAGATCAGTCTTCGTATGAATTTTCGAGCATCCACGAACGAAACTGAGGGTAACATACACATTTGCAAGCGATTTTATGGACTCTGGAGTTGAAGATCCGTCTTCGTATGAATTTTCGAGCATTCACGATCGAAACTGGAGGTACAATAGACATTTGCAAGCGGCTTTATGGACTCTGGAGTTAAAAATCCGTCTTCGTATGAATTTTCGAGCATCTGCAAACGAAACTGAAGGTACAAGAGACATTTGCAAGCGCCTTTATGAACTCTGGAGTTGAAGATCCGTCTCCGTATGAATTTCCGAGCATCTGCAAACGAACCTGAAGGTACAAGAGACATTCGCAAGCGCCTTTATGGACTCTGGAGTTGAAGATCCGTCTTTGTATGAATTTTCGAGCATCTGCAAACGAAACTGAAGGTACAAGAGACATTCGCAAGCGCCTTTATGGACTCTGGAGTTGAAGATCCGTCTCCGTATGAATTTTCGAGCATCCGCAAACGAAACTGAAGGTACAAGAGACATTTGCAAGCGCCTTTATGGACTCTGGAGTTGAAAATCCGTCTTCGTATGAATTTTCGAGCATCCACGAACGAAACTGAAGGTACAAGAGACATTTGCAAGCGCCTTTATGGACTCCGGAGTTGAAGATCCGTCTTCGTATGAAATTTCGAGCATCCACGACCGAAACTGAAGGTACACGAGACATTTGCAAGCGCTTTTATGGACTCTGGAGTTGAAGATCCGTCTTCGTATGAATTATCGAGCATCCGCAAACGAAACTGGAGGTACAAGAGACATTTGCAAGCGCCTTTATGGACTCCGGAGTTGAAGATTCGTCTCCGTATGAATTTTCAAACATCCACGAACGAAACTGAAGGTACAAAAGACATTTGCAAGCGCCTTTATGGACTCTGGAGTTAAAGATCCGTCTCCGTATGAATTTTCGAGCATCCACGAACGAAACTGAAGGTACAAAAGACATTTGCAAGCGCCGTTATGGACTCCGGAGTTGAAGATCCGTCTTCGTATGAATTTTCGAGCATCCACGAACGAAACTGAAGGTACTAAAGACATTTGCAAGCGCCTCTATGGACTCTGGAGTTGAAAATCCGTCATCGTATGAATTTTCGAGCATCCACGAACGAAACTGAAGGTACAAAAGACATTTGCAAGCGCCTTCATGGACTCTGGAGTTGAAGATCCGTCTTCGTATGAATTTTCGAGCATCCACGATCGAAACTGAAGGTACAAGAGACATTTGCAAGCGCCTTTATGGACTCTGGAGTTGAAGATCCGTCTTCGTATGAAATTTCGAGCATCCACGACCGAAACTGAAGGTAACATCAACATTTGCAAGCGATTTTATGGACTCTGGAGTTGAAGATCCGTCTTCGTAGAAATTTTCGAGCATCCACGAACGAAACTGAAGGTACAAGAGACATGTGCAAGCGCCTTTATGGACTCTGGAGTTGAAAATCCGTCTTCGTATGAATTTTCGAGCATCCACGAACGAAACTGAAGGTACAAAAGACATTTGCGAGCGCCTTTATGGACTCTGGAGTTGAAGATCCGTCTCCGTATGAATTTTCGAGCATCCCCGAACGAAACTGAAGGTAACATAAACATTTGCAAGCGATTTCATGGACTCTGGAGTTGAAGATCCGTCTTCGTATGAATTTTCGAGCATCCACGAACGAAACTGAAGGTACAAGAGACATTTGCAAGCACCTTTATGGACTCTGGAGTTGAAGATCCGTCTTCGTATGAATTTTCGAGCATCCACGAACGAAACGAAAGGTACAAAAGACATTTGCAAGCGCCTTTATGGACTCTGGAGTTGAAGATCCGTCTTCGTACGAAACTTCGAGCATCCACGACCGAAACTGAAGGTACACGAGACATTTGCAAGCGCTTTTATGGACTCTGGAGTTGAAGATCCGTCTCCGTATGAATTTTCGAGCATCCGCAAACGAAACTGGAGGTACAAGAGACATTTGCAAGCGCCTTTATGGACTCTGGAGTTGAAGATCCGTCTCCGTATGAATTTTCGAGCATCCACGAACGAAACTGAAGGTACAAAAGACATTTGCAAGCGCCTTTATGGACTCTGGAGTTGAAGATCCGTCTCCGTATGAATTTCCGAGCATCCACGAACTAAACTGAAGGTACAAAAGACATTTGCAAGCGGCTTTATGGACTCTGGAGTTGAAAATCCGTCTTCGTATGAATTTTCGAGCATCTGCAAACGAAACTGAAGGTACAAGAGACATTTGCAAGCGCCTTTATGGACTCTGGAGCTGAAGATTCGTCTTCGTATGAATTTTCGAGCATCTGCAAACGAAACTGAAGGTACGAGAGACATTTGCGAGCGCCTTTATGGACTCTGGAGTTGAAGATCCGTCTCCGTATGAATTTTCGAGCATCTGCAAACGGAACTGAAGGTACAAGAGACATTCGCAAGCGCCTTTGTGGACTCTGGAGTTGAAGATCCGTCTTCGTATGAATTTTCCAGCATCTGCAAACGAAACTGAAGGTCACAAGAGACATTCACAAGCGCCTTTATGGACTCTGGAGTTGAAGATCCGTCTCCGTATGAATTTTCGAGCATCCCCGAACGAAACTGAAGGTAACATAAACATTTGCAAGCGATTTAATGGACTCTGGAGTTGAAGATCCGTCTTCGTATGAATTTTCGAGCATCCACGAACGAAACTGAAGGTACAAGAGACATTTGCAAGCACCTTTATGGACTCTGGAGTTGAAGATCCGTCTTCGTATGAATTTTCGAGCATCCACGAACGAAACTGAAGGTAACATAAACATTTGCAAGCGATTTTATGGACTCTGGAGTTGAAGATCCGTCTTCGTATGAATTTTCGAGCATCTGCAAACGAAACCGAAGGTACAAGAGACATTTGCAAGCGCAATTATGAACTCTGGAGTTGAAGATCCGTCTCCGTATGAATTTTCGAGCATCTGCAAACGAAACTGGAGGTACAAGAGACATTCGCAAGCGCTTTTATGGACTCTGGAGTTGAAGATCCGTCTTTGTATGAATTTTCGAGCATCTGCAAACGAAACTGAAGGTACAAGAGACATTCGCAAGCGCCTTTATGGACTCTGGAGTTGAAGATCCGTCTCCGTATGAATTTTCGAGCATCCGCAAACGAAACTGAAGGTACAAGAAACATTTGCAAGCGCCTTTATGGACTCCGGAGTTGAAGATCCGTCTTCGTATGAAATTTCGAGCATCCACGACCGAAACTAAAGGTACACGAGACATTTGCAAGCGCTTTTATGGACTCTGGAGTTGAAGATCCGTCTTCGTATGAATTTTCGAGCATCCGCAAACGAAACTGGAGGTACAAGAGACATTTGCAAGCGGCTTTATGGACTCTGGAGTTGAAGATCCGTCTCCGTATGAATTTTCGAGCATCCACGAACGAAACTGAAGGTACAAAAGACATTTGCAAGCGCCTTTATGGACTCTGGAGTTAAAGATCCGTCTCCGTATGATTTTTCGAGCATCCACGAACGAAACTGAAGGTACAAAAGACATTTGCAAGCGCCGTTATGGACTCCGGAGTTGAAGATCCGTCTTCGTATGAATTTTCGAGCATCCACGAACGAAACTGAAGGTACTAAAGACATTTGCAAGCGCCTCTATGGACTCTGGAGTTGAAAATCCGTCTTCGTATGAATTTTCGAGCATCCACGAACGAAACTGAAGGCACACGAGACATTTGCAAGCGCCTTTATGGACTCTGGAGTTGAAGATTCGTCTTCGTATGAAACTTCGAGCATCCACGACCGAAACTGAAGGTACACGAGACATTTGCAAGCGCTTTTATGGACTCTGGAGTTGAAGATCCGTCTCCGTATGAATTTTCGAGCATCCGCGAACGAAACTGGAGGTACAAGAGACACTTGCAAGCGCCTTTATGGACTCTGGAGTTGAAGATCCGTCTCCGTATGAATTTTCGAGCATCCACGAACGAAACTGAAGGTACAAAAGACATTTGCAAGCGCCTTTATGGACTCTGGAGTTGAAGATCCGTCTCCGTATGAATTTCCGAGCATCCACGAACGAAACTGAAGGTACAAAAGACATTTGCAAGCGGCTTTATGGACTCTGGAGTTGAAAATCCGTCTTCGTATGAATTTTCGAGCATCTGCAAACGAAACTGAAGGTACAAAAGACATTTGCAAGCGCCTTTATGGACTCTGGAGCTGAAGATTCGTCTTCGTATGAATTTTCGAGCATCTGCAAACGAAACTGGAGGTACGAGAGACATTTGCGAGCGCCTTTATGGACTCTGGAGTTGAAGATCCGTCTTCGTATGAATTTTCGAGCATCCACGAACGAAACTGAGGGTAACATACACATTTGCAAGCGATTCTATGGACTCTGGAGTTGAAGATCCGTCTTCGTATGAATTTTCGAGCATTCACGAACGAAACTGGAGGTACAATAGACATTTGCAAGCGGCTTTATGGACTCTGGAGTTGAAAATCCGTCTCCGTATGGATTTTCGAGCATCCACGAACGAAACTGAAGGTACAAAAGACATTTGCAAGCGCCTTTATGGACTCTGGAGTTGAAGATCCGTCTTTGTAGAAATTTTCGAGCATCCACGAACGAAACTGAAGGTACGAGAGACATTTGCGAGCGCCTTTATGGACTCTGGAGTTGAAGATCCGTCTCCGTATGAATTTTCGAGCATCTGCAAACGGAACTGAAGGTACAAGAGACATTCGCAAGCGCCTTTGTGGACTCTGGAGTTGAAGATCCGTCTTCGTATGAATTTTCCAGCATCTGCAAACGAAACTGAAGGTCACAAGAGACATTCACAAGCGCCTTTATGGACTCTGGAGTTGAAGATCCGTCTCCGTATGAATTTTCGAGCATCCCCGAACGAAACTGAAGGTAACATAAACATTTGCAAGCGATTTAATGGACTCTGGAGTTGAAGATCCGTCTTCGTATGAATTTTCGAGCATCCACGAACGAAACTGAAGGTACAAGAGACATTTGCAAGCACCTTTATGGACTCTGGAGTTGAAGATCCGTCTTCGTATGAATTTTCGAGCATCCACGAACGAAACTGAAGGTAACATAAACATTTGCAAGCGATTTTATGGACTCTGGAGTTGAAGATCCGTCTTCGTATGAATTTTCGAGCATCTGCAAACGAAACCGAAGGTACAAGAGACATTTGCAAGCGCAATTATGAACTCTGGAGTTGAAGATCCGTCTCCGTATGAATTTTCGAGCATCTGCAAACGAAACTGGAGGTACAAGAGACATTCGCAAGCGCTTTTATGGACTCTGGAGTTGAAGATCCGTCTTTGTATGAATTTTCGAGCATCTGCAAACGAAACTGAAGGTACAAGAGACATTCGCAAGCGCCTTTATGGACTCTGGAGTTGAAGATCCGTCTCCGTATGAATTTTCGAGCATCCGCAAACGAAACTGAAGGTACAAGAGACATTTGCAAGCGCCTTTATGGACTCCGGAGTTGAAGATCCGTCTTCGTATGAAATTTCGAGCATCCACGACCGAAACTAAAGGTACACGAGACATTTGCAAGCGCTTTTATGGACTCTGGAGTTGAAGATCCGTCTTCGTATGAATTTTCGAGCATCCGCAAACGAAACTGGAGGTACAAGAGACATTTGCAAGCGGCTTTATGGACTCTGGAGTTGAAGATCCGTCTCCGTATGAATTTTCGAGCATCCACGAACGAAACTGAAGGTACAAAAGACATTTGCAAGCGCCTTTATGGACTCTGGAGTTAAAGATCCGTCTCCGTATGATTTTTCGAGCATCCACGAACGAAACTGAAGGTACAAAAGACATTTGCAAGCGCCGTTATGGACTCCGGAGTTGAAGATCCGTCTTCGTATGAATTTTCGAGCATCCACGAACGAAACTGAAGGTACTAAAGACATTTGCAAGCGCCTCTATGGACTCAGGAGTTGAAAATCCGTCTTCGTATGAATTTTCGAGCATCCACGAACGAAACTGAAGGCACACGAGACATTTGCAAGCGCCTTTATGGACTCTGGAGTTGAAGATCCGTCTTCGTATGAAACTTCGAGCATCCACGACCGAAACTGAAGGTACACGAGACATTTGCAAGCGCTTTTATGGACTCTGGAGTTGAAGATCCGTCTCCGTATGAATTTTCGAGCATCCGCGAACGAAACTGGAGGTACAAGAGACACTTGCAAGCGCCTTTATGGACTCTGGAGTTGAAGATCCGTCTCCGTATGAATTTTCGAGCATCCACGAACGAAACTGAAGGTACAAAAGACATTTGCAAGCGCCTTTATGGACTCTGGAGTTGAAGATCCGTCTCCGTATGAATTTCCGAGCATCCACGAACGAAACTGAAGGTACAAAAGACATTTGCAAGCGGCTTTATGGACTCTGGAGTTGAAAATCCGTCTTCGTATGAATTTTCGAGCGTCTGCAAACGAAACTGAAGGTACAAAAGACATTTGCAAGCGCCTTTATGGACTCTGGAGCTGAAGATTCGTCTTCGTATGAATTTTCGAGCATCTGCAAACGAAACTGGAGGTACGAGAGACATTTGCGAGCGCCTTTATGGACTCTGGAGTTGAAGATCCGTCTTCGTATGAATTTTCGAGCATCCACGAACGAAACTGAGGGTAACATACACATTTGCAAGCGATTTTATGGACTCTGGAGTTGAAGATCCGTCTTCGTATGAATTTTCGAGCATTCACGAACGAAACTGGAGGTACAATAGACATTTGCAAGCGGCTTTATGGACTCTGGAGTTGAAAATCCGTCTTCGTATGAATTTTCGAGCATCTGCAAACGAAACTGAAGGTACAAGAGACATTTGCAAGCGCCTTTATGGACTCTGGAGTTGAAGATCCGTCTCCGTATGAATTTTCGAGCATCTGCAAACGAAACTGAAGGTACAAGAGACATTCGCAAGCGCCTTTGTGGACTCTGGAGTTGAAGATCCGTCTTCGTATGAATTTTCCAGCATCTGCAAACGAAACTGAAGGTCACAAGAGACATTCGCAAGCGCCTTTATGGACTCTGGAGTTGAAGATCCGTCTCCGTATGAATTGTCGAGCATCCCCGAACGAAACTGAAGGTAACATAAACATTTGCAAGCGATTTGATGGACTCTGGAGTTGAAGATCCGTCTTCGTATGAATTTTCGAGCATCCACGAACGAAACTGAAGGTACAAGAGACATTTGCAAGCGCCATTATGGACTCTGGAGTTGAAGATCCGTCTCCGTATGAATTTTCGAGCATCCACGAACAAAACTGAAGGTACAAGAGACATTTGCAAGCGCCTTTATGAAATCTGGAGTTGAAGATCCGTCTTCGCATGAAATTTCGAGCATCCACGACCGAAACTGAAGGTACACGAGACATTTGCAAGCGCTTTTATGGACTCTGGAGTTGCAGATCCGTCTCCGTATGAATTTTCGAGCATCCACGACCGAAACTGAAGGTACAAAAGACATCTGCAAGCGCCTTTATGGACTCTGGAGTTAAAGATCCGTCTCCGTATGGATTTTCGAGCATCCACGAACGAAACTGAAGGTACAAAAGACATTTGCAAGCGCCTTTATGGACTCTGGAGTTGAAGATCCGTCTTTGTAGAAATTTTCGAGCATCCACGAACGAAACTGAAGGTACGACAGACATGTGCAAGCGCCTTTATGGACTCTGGAGCTGAAGATTCGTCTTCGTATGAATTTTCGAGCATCTGCAAACGAAACTGAAGGTACGAGAGACATTTGCGAGCGCCTTTATGGACTCTGGAGTTGAAGATCCGTCTCCGTATGAATTTCCGAGCATCTGCAAACGGAACTGAAGGTACAAGAGACATTCGCAAGCGCCTTTGTGGACTCTGGAGTTGAAGATCCGTCTTCGTATGAATTTTCCAGCATCTGCAAACGAAACTGAAGGTCACAAGAGACATTCGCAAGCGCCTTTATGGACTCTGGAGTTGAAGATCCGTCTCCGTATGAATTTTCGAGCATCCCCGAACGAAACTGAAGGTAACATAAACATTTGCAAGCGATTTAATGGACTCTGGAGTTGAAGATCCGTCTTCGTATGAATTTTCGAGCATCCACGAACGAAACTGAAGGTACAAGAGACATTTGCAAGCACCTTTATGGACTCTGGAGTTGAAGATCCGTCTTCGTATGAATTTTCGAGCATCCACGAACGAAACCGAAGGTAACATAAACATTTGCAAGCGATTTTATGGACTCTGGAGTTGAAGATCCGTCTTCGTATGAATTTTCGAGCATCTGCAAACGAAACCGAAGGTACAAGAGACATTTGCAAGCGCAATTATGAACTCTGGAGTTGAAGATCCGTCTCCGTATGAATTTTCGAGCATCTGCAAACGGAACTGGAGGTACAAGAGACATTCGCAAGCGCTTTTATGGACTCTGGAGTTGAAGATCCGTCTCTGTATGAATTTTCGAGCATCTGCAAACGAAACTGAAGGTACAAGAGACATTCGCAAGCGCCTTTATGGACTCTGGAGTTGAAGATCCGTCTCCGTATGAATTTTCGAGCATCCGCAAACGAAACTGAAGGTACAAGAGACATTTGCAAGCGCCTTTATGGACTCCGGAGTTGAAAATCCGTCTTCGTATGAATTTTCGAGCATTCACGAACGAAACTGAAGGTACAAGAGACATTTGCAAGCGCCTTTATGGACTCCGGAGTTGAAGATCCGTCTTCGTATGAAATTTCGAGCATCCACGACCGAAACTGAAGGTACACGAGACATTTGCAAGCGCTTTTATGGACTCTGGAGTTGAAGATCCGTCTTCGTATGAATTTTCGAGCATCCGCAAACGAAACTGGAGGTACAAGAGACATTTGCAAGCGCCTTTATGGACTCTGGAGTTGAAGATCCGTCTCCGTATGAATTTTCGAGCATCCACGAACGAAACTGAGGGTACAAAAGACATTTGCAAGCGCCTTTATGGACTCTGGAGTTAAAGATCCGTCTCCGTATGAATTTTCGAGCATCCACGAACGAAACTGAAGGTACAAAAGACATTTGCAAGCGCCGTTATGGACTCCGGAGTTGAAGATCCGTCTTCGTATGAATTTTCGAGCATCCACGAACGAAACTGAAGGTACTAAAGACATTTGCAAGCGCCTCTATGGACTCTGGAGTTGAAAATCCGTCTTCGTACGAATTTTCGAGCATCCACGAATGAAACTGAAGGCACACGAGACATTTGCAAGCGCCTTTATGGACTCTGGAGTTGAAGATCCGTCTTCGTATGAAACTTCGAGCATCCACGACCGAAACTGAAGGTACACGAGACATTTGCAAGCGCTTTTATGGACTCTGGAGTTAAAGATCCGTCTCCGTATGAATTTTCGAGCATCCGCAAACGAAACTGGAGGTACAAGAGACATTTGCAAGCGCCTTTATGGACTCTGGAGTTGAAGATCCGTCTCCGTATGAATGTTCGAGCATCCACGAACGAAACTGGAGGTACAAAAGACATTTGCAAGCGCCTTTATGGACTCTGGAGTTGAAGATCCGTCTCCGTATAAATTTCCGAGCATCCACGAACGAAACTGAAGGTACAAAAGACATTTGCAAGCGGCTTTATGGACTCTGGAGTTGAAAATCCGTCTTTGTATGAATTTTCGAGCATCTGCAAACGAAACTGAAGGTACAAGAGACATTTGCAAGCGCCTTTATGGACTCTGGAGCTGAAGATTCGTCTTCGTATGGATTTTCGAGCATCTGCAAACGAAACTGAAGGTACGAGAGACATTTGCGAGCGCCTTTATGGACTCTGGAGTTGAAGATCCGTCTTCGTATGAATTTTCGAGCATCCACGAACGAAACTGAGGGTAACATACACATTTGCAAGCGATTTTATGGACTCTGGAGTTGAAGATCCGTCTTCGTATGAATTTTCGAGCATTCACGAACGAAACTGGAGGTACATTAGACATTTGCAAGCGGCTTTATGGACTCTGGAGTTGAAAATCCGTCTTCGTATGAATTTTCGAGCATCTGCAAACGAAACTGAAGGTACAAGAGACATTTGCAAGCGCCTTTATGGACTCTGGAGTTGAAGATCCGTCTCCGTATGAATTTTCGAGCAT
The DNA here is from genome assembly GCA_963170745.1 of Phymatocera aterrima. Classification (NCBI taxonomy): domain Eukaryota; kingdom Metazoa; phylum Arthropoda; class Insecta; order Hymenoptera; family Tenthredinidae; genus Phymatocera; species Phymatocera aterrima. Next base: position 16,134,983 of record OY720664.1, read on the forward strand.
CTGCAAACGAAACTGAAGGTACAAGAGACATTCGCAAGCGCCTTTGTGGACTCTGGAGTTGAAGATCCGTCTTCGTATGAATTTTCCAGCATCTGCAAACGAAACTGAAGGTCACAAGAGACATTCGCAAGCGCCTTCATGGACTCTGGAGTTGAAGATCCGTCTCCGTATGAATTTTCGAGCATCCCCGAACGAAACTGAAGGTAACATAAACATTTGCAAGCGATTTAATGGACTCTGGAGTTGAAGATCCGTCTTCGTATGAATTTTCGAGCATCCACGAACGAAACTGAAGGTACAAGAGACATTTGCAAGCACCTTTATGGACTCTGGAGTTGAAGATCCATCTTCGTATGAATTTTCGAGCATCCACGAACGAAACTGAAGGTAACATAAACATTTGCAAGCGATTTTATGGACTCTGGAGTCGAAGATCCGTCTTCGTATGAATTTTCGAGCATCCACGAACGAAACTGAAGGTACTGAAGACATTTGCAAGCGCCTCTATGGACTCTGGAGTTGAAGATCCGTCTTCGTATGAATTTTCGAGCATCCACGAACGAAACTGAAGGTACAAGAGACATTTGCAAGCGCTTTTATGAACTCTGGAGTTGAAGATCCGTCTCCGTATGAATTTTCGAGCATCCGCAAACGAAACTGAAGGTACAAGAGACATTTGCAGGCGCCATTATGGACTCTGGAGTTGAAGATCCGTCTCCGTATGAATTTTCGAGCATCCACGAACAAAACTGAAGGTACAAGAGACATTTGCAAGCGCCTTTATGGACTCTGGAGTTGAAGATCCGTCTTCGCATGAAATTTCGAGCATCCACGACCGAAACTGAAGGTACACGAGACATTTGCAAGCGCTTTTATGGACTCTGGAGTTGCAGATCCGTCTCCGTATGAATTTCCGTGCATCCACGACCGAAACTGAAGGTACAAAAGACATTTGCAAGCGCCTTTATGGACTCTGGAGTTGAAGATCCGTCTTTGTAGAAATTTTCGAGCATCCACGAACGAAACTGAAGGTACGACAGACATGTGCAAGCGCCTTTATGGACTCTGGAGCTGAAGATTCGTCTTCGTATGAATTTTCGAGCATCTGCAAACGAAACTGAAGGTACGAGAGACATTTGCGAGCGCCTTTATGGACTCTGGAGTTGAAGATCCGTCTCCGTATGAATTTCCGAGCATCTGCAAACGGAACTGAAGGTACAAGAGACATTCGCAAGCGCCTTTGTGGACTCTGGAGTTGAAGATCCGTCTTCGTATGAATTTTCCAGCATCTGCAAACGAAACTGAAGGTCACAAGAGACATTCGCAAGCGCCTTTATGGACTCTGGAGTTGAAGATCCGTCTCCGTATGAATTTTCGAGCATCCCCGAACGAAACTGAAGGTAACATAAACATTTGCAAGCGATTTAATGGACTCTGGAGTTGAAGATCCGTCTTCGTATGAATTTTCGAGCATCCACGAACGAAACTGAAGGTACAAGAGACATTTGCAAGCACCTTTATGGACTCTGGAGTTGAAGATCCGTCTTCGTATGAATTTTCGAGCATCCACGAACGAAACCGAAGGTAACATAAACATTTGCAAGCGATTTTATGGACTCTGGAGTTGAAGATCCGTCTTCGTATGAATTTTCGAGCATCTGCAAACGAAACCGAAGGTACAAGAGACATTTGCAAGCGCAATTATGAACTCTGGAGTTGAAGATCCGTCTCCGTATGAATTTTCGAGCATCTGCAAACGGAACTGGAGGTACAAGAGACATTCGCAAGCGCTTTTATGGACTCTGGAGTTGAAGATCCGTCTTTGTATGAATTTTCGAGCATCTGCAAACGAAACTGAAGGTACAAGAGACATTCGCAAGCGCCTTTATGGACTCTGGAGTTGAAGATCCGTCTCCGTATGAATTTTCGAGCATCCGCAAACGAAACTGAAGGTACAAGAGACATTTGCAAGCGCCTTTATGGACTCCGGAGTTGAAAATCCGTCTTCGTATGAATTTTCGAGCATTCACGAACGAAACTGAAGGTACAAGAGACATTTGCAAGCGCCTTTATGGACTCCGGAGTTGAAGATCCGTCTTCGTATGAAATTTCGAGCATCCACGACCGAAACTGAAGGTACACGAGACATTTGCAAGCGCTTTTATGGACTCTGGAGTTGAAGATCCGTCTTCGTATGAATTTTCGAGCATCCGCAAACGAAACTGGAGGTACAAGAGACATTTGCAAGCGCCTTTATGGACTCTGGAGTTGAAGATCCGTCTCCGTATGAATTTTCGAGCATCCACGAACGAAACTGAGGGTACAAAAGACATTTGCAAGCGCCTTTATGGACTCTGGAGTTAAAGATCCGTCTCCGTATGAATTTTCGAGCATCCACGAACGAAACTGAAGGTACAAAAGACATTTGCAAGCGCCGTTATGGACTCCGGAGTTGAAGATCCGTCTTCGTATGAATTTTCGAGCATCCACGAACGAAACTGAAGGTACTAAAGACATTTGCAAGCGCCTGTATGGACTCTGGAGTTGAAAATCCGTCTTCGTACGAATTTTCGAGCATCCACGAACGAAACTGAAGGCACACGAGACATTTGCAAGCGCCTTTATGGACTCTGGAGTTGAAGATCCGTCTTCGTATGAAACTTCGAGCATCCACGACCGAAACTGAAGGTACACGAGACATTTGCAAGCGCTTTTATGGACTCTGGAGTTAAAGATCCGTCTCCGTATGAATTTTCGAGCATCCGCAAACGAAACTGGAGGTACAAGTGACATTTGCAAGCGCCTTTATGGACTCTGGAGTTGAAGATCCGTCTCCGTATGAATGTTCGAGCATCCACGAACGAAGCTGAAGGTACAAAAGACATTTGCAAGCGCCTTTATGGACTCTGGAGTTGAAGATCCGTCTCCGTATAAATTTCCGAGCATCCACGAACGAAACTGAAGGTACAAAAGACATTTGCAAGCGGCTTTATGGACTCTGGAGTTGAAAATCCGTCTTTGTATGAATTTTCGAGCATCTGCAAACGAAACTGAAGGTACAAGAGACATTTGCAAGCGCCTTTATGGACTCTGGAGCTGAAGATTCCTCTTCGTATGGATTTTCGAGCATCTGCAAACGAAACTGAAGGTACGAGAGACATTTGCGAGCGCCTTTATGGACTCTGGAGTTGAAGATCCGTCTTCGTATGAATTTTCGAGCATCCACGAACGAAACTGAGGGTAACATACACATTTGCAAGCGATTTTATGGACTCTGGAGTTGAAGATCCGTCTTCGTATGAATTTTCGAGCATTCACGAACGAAACTGGAGGTACAATAGACATTTGCAAGCGGCTTTATGGACTCTGGAGTTGAAAATCCGTCTTCGCATGAATTTTCGAGCATCTGCAAACGAAACTGAAGGTACAAGAGACATTTGCAAGCGCCTTTATGGACTCTGGAGTTGAAGATCCGTCTCCGTATGAATTTTCGAGCATCTGCAAACGAAACTGAAGGTACAAGAGACATTCGCAAGCGCCTTTGTGGACTCTGGAGTTGAAGATCCGTCTTCGTATGAATTTTCCAGCATCTGCAAACGAAACTGAAGGTCACAAGAGACATTCGCAAGCGCCTTCATGGACTCTGGAGTTGAAGATCCGTCTCCGTATGAATTTTCGAGCATCCCCGAACGAAACTGAAGGTACACTGTTAAAAATTTCGATTGCAAATTTACTAAAAAGTGTAGGAAGTTTTTTACATACACGGTATAGTAAAATTTACTATACATCGATTCCGTAATTTTGAAAACTGATTTTGCAAATTCAATGTACTTTCATACTAATTTCAATGTACAATGACGCACTAATTTCAATAAACTTGACTTCTGTTATCAAATCAGGGTTAGCAAATTGAATATACATAAGTACTTGAATTTTCATAAATATGTGCATTTCATGTCATGTACCCGTGGAGTGATTTTAATAAACATGCGTATATTGAATTTAGTACACATCAGTAGTTAAATTGAAAACCATATCTGAAAATGTAGCATACCGGTATAGTATTTTTATTAAACATTCGTGTATTAAATTTACCATACGTGAGTTGTTAAATTAAAAACCATTTTTGAAAATCTGAGGCACTGGTATGGTATTTTTACTTAACATTCGTGTATTGAATTCAATACAATTGAGTAGTTCCATTACAAACCATCTCTGAAATCTAATACAACGGTATAGTATTTTTACTGACCATTAGTGTATTGAATTTAATGCAATTGAGTAGTTTTATCGAGAAACATCTCTGTATATTTGATACACTAGTATACGCTGGTACCTTTCATGGAAGGGTATTAAATCTAAAATACTGGTATAATGGTTAATACCAAAATTTATTATCGTTCATTACACGTATACATTAAAACTATAGTAGCCTACATTGTTTACATTGCAGAACTTATTTTTCTTAATGAATTATTAAAGCTTATTCGTTTTAATTATTAGAGCTTCTTTTTCTTAATGGATTATCATATTATGTTGTACTTGAGTCGAATTAAATCGATCCAAATTTGAACAGAGTCGAACTTTCATTTATCGAATAATAGGTACGTGCGTAGTTTCTATTCGAATTTTTTTTTTCTTTGATGATAGATTACTTATTATATGTATACATTAAAACGAGTAGCCTACATTATTTTCATTGCATAGCTTATTTTTCTCAATGAATGATTATATTACGTTATATATATATGAGTCGAATTAAATCGATCCGAATGTGAGATCCAAACGTGATCGATGAGATACAAAAATAGTTTTATCACAGTAGGTATCGACTATATTTTTTTGTTCGGATATCCAAATATCACAACATGAAAATGAAGTAGTTTCAGCATTCATTTATCGAATATTAGGTATCTACGTAGACTTCTTTTTTTCATACTTTTGGGCATATGAATGTCAAAGATATTTTTTTTTCTTTGTATTTAGGTACTTTCAAACGATTTGAATAAAAATGAACTCACATTATGAGTTATAAATGACTGTTCTTACAGAGTAAAGAGAAATATTAATATAGTGGAGGGAAACATGGAAGACATTGAAATAAGTGTCCTACGTTGATAGCATGGGGCCTTCTAAAATTGATTTGTGAAGTCATTCAGTTCCTTAGTCAATTTGAAAACCTTTGGGTCATACGATCGTGCTCTACGCTTTTTACTGTCTCTCTTGTCTCCTTTCACCGGGTTAACACCAAGGATTACTCTGGAACCAAAGTTATAATTAATACAGAAATACTTTCCATATATGTCCGAAGAGTTTTGAGATTAATTATTGACACACCAAAAAACATGTTAGAATGCTCATGTTAAAGTGCATTGAGATAAACGAAGTTAGGCGTTAAATTTGAATCTGAAACTTTCTTACTTCAAAATATAGCGGGGTCATTCCATGTCAAATCGACCAATGGTTGGAATCGACCCCTTTCGATTTGGATGAATTTTTGTCAGAAGTTTTCTTTTGTCATAAAACGAAGTCCTGCCAAAGGGAAAAATTTTTAAATTTTTTTTACGAAATTGAAAATTTCACCATTTTTCGCATTTTTCAAGTTTAATTTTTCAATATCTCGAAAACTATTATAGTTACAAAAATGGGCTTGAGTTTATTTTGAAGAGGATATTTGGGGCTATGTAAAAAAAATATTTTGAAAAAAAAAATTCGAAAAATGATGAATTCGTAGAATTTTGAAAGTTGAAAAATCGTAAAAATCGAAGTGCGAAATTAAATTTTCGGCTCAATTTTTTTTATATTATGCTTTAGATTGATCTCGAAATATCCTCAAATTTTGAAGAGGGTATTTTTTTTTTTTTTAAAGATATGAATTTTTTCATTTTTTTATATATATTTTTTTTTTTAAATTAAAATTAAAAAATTCATATCTTTAAAAAAAAAAAAAACACCCTCTTCAAAATTTGAGGATATTTCGAGATCAATCTAAAGCATAATATAAAAAAAATTGAGCCAAAAATTTAATTTCGCACTTCGATTTTTACGATTTTCCAACTTTCAAAATTCTACGAATTCATCATTTTTCGAATTTTTGTTTTCAAAATATTTTTTTTACATAGCCCCAAATATCCTCTTCAAAACAAACTCAAGGCCATTTTTGTAACTATAATAGTTTTCGAGATATTGAAAAATTAAACTTGAAAAATGCGAAAAATGGGGAAATTTTCAATTTCGTAAAAAAAATTTAAAAATTTTTTCCTTTGGCAGGACTTCGTTTTGTGACAAAAGAAAACTTCTGACAAAAATTCATCCAAATCGAAAGGGGTCGATTCCAACCATTGGTCGATTTGACATGGAATGACCCAGCGGCATCAATTATTTCACCGAGTTTTTTTTTCCAATATATCAGGGATCTCCGATATCAATCTACTTATTTGATATCAATCTAGATTATAATTACGATGATAGTTACCTTTGTATGAACTCAAGAGTACTGCTCAGTTTTTCCGGGTAAGCATATCCAAATATGTAGTACGACAAGAATGTTATTAATAAACCTTGCAATAGATTTACAGTTGTGATTGTAAGTTTTTGTTCCAGCACAACAACATATCGAGCATTTTCGTCAAAAAATGACTTTCCTATAGAACCAAAAATTTATAATTAATAAATCAGATTTTAAATAGCTGCAATAACATCAAGTTTATTCTAATGAACTCAAATATATGAAAAAAAAAAAACGTTTTTCGTTCAATGAAGTATGAAACGGGGTACGGGGCCAAATTTATCGAAAACAAGATATTAATATTGTAGTTATACCTCTGATCATTAGAACTGGAGTCATGCCTGTGGCTTTTAGTTGGATTACTTCAGTTGTCAAGGTATCCTGAAAATGATGAAAGGGTAAATGAGGACAATAGAAATGTGAAATGAATGGACATAATGTCATTATGAACCCCGTAAGGTATCATCGTTGGGTGAATTTCTGTGAAACTGTGACAATTGCCCTTAACTAAAAGTGTTAATAAAATAAAACAATATCTCACATCAACGACCATAAAGAGAAGATCTGGTTCCTCTCTCATATAGTGAATAATCAAGGGAAAAAGGACTTCATAATAGGGAGCTTCAGATCGTGTTGTGAGGCAAGCATGATCTTTTGCAAGGCGCAGCATGTCCAGAATATAGTTCTCTTGTACCTCAGTTGAGGTTGGTTTTAGCTTTCTGTTCTTGTGCTGTTTTACAACCTCCATAGATTTAAAATATTTCAAAATAGGTTTTGTCTTTTGTTCTAAAGACTTGTTCCACGTATCCAACACAGGTTTTCCGAGCAGCCGGGAGGCATGTGTAATCAGAGTCTTCACCTCCTTAAAAAAGGGCCACTCAATGAAGAATTTTACCAAATCACGAGATTTTTTGTTAATTTCTGCTCTCTGAGTGGCGTAGGTATCGTCCAATAATGTTTCGATTTCTTCAGTATTTGAGTCAGGTGAGGTGTAATACTGGATTAGAATCAAGCGCTTTTCTTCTTGAGAAGCTTTAGTCTCATCTGAAGGTAGAAGAGGCTGATAGTCAACGCATCCGTACTCATCCTGTTTCCGAGAAACGGATGATGCGACGGATGTACTTTCACTGTCACTGTCGTCTGAGCCAGTTTCAGCAGGTCTCTTACTAGATGTACGATTTTCTTTTCGGTAGTGTACTGCAGTATAAATCTGCGAGCGTAGAGACTCCATTCCACACCCTATGAGTTCACCACCAATCATATCGCTGAAACTTGTAGGATACTTCTCGAATATTCCTCGGGCTATCCTTTCAGCAGTTCTCCTCGACGAATCTTTCAAATCTTGTAACATGTAATCAGCAATAACGGCTACCATGGCCCGTCGGTCATCATCTCTAACACGCTGTTGGTTCTCGCAACTTTGGACGAGACGTTGTGGAAATCGATACCACAAATTTGCTCCAGAAGCCATATTAGGTTCACTTACAGATAGCCGACTGGTCACTGGGACACTAGTTGCGGGTTGAGTTAAAGTTGATTCTGCTTGTGCAGCTGAAATATATCAAGCAACAAAAAATATACAAGTATCTTGAAACGAGATGTAAGCCCAAAGAGATCAGTACACAATCAAATTTACTAATTAAGGTCGATGATTGCAGTTCAGCCTTTTTTCCAGCTAATGCATCTTGCCAATGTCTCCCCTGTGGTATCAACATTAACGTTAAAGTCGAAGTGGCAGTTTTTGCCATATCCAAAAGAACATCATCTTCGTCCACTTCTGTACCGTCTTCTTCTAAAGCCACCTGTGTTCGAAATACCATGCTGAGACCATGACTGACAACTAATCTTGTAACAAGTATGTACGAAAATTATGAGAATATTAGTAGAGATGTATTAGTTGGGAAAACAATATTTGTGAACTGCTGGGAAATTGAAAGGGTGAACAGAAAATTTGAGGAAAATGTTAATGACCTGATAGATTCCTTCGGCAAGGCCTAATTTAACAATTGCCTTGTCCGTTAGCTCTTGAACTGTCGAGGCTTTAATGGCTACTTTTTTAGCTCGGTCATGCGGGACTACCTTGAACACCGACATCGTGCAAACAGTTCTGGCCACAAACACACAAAACAAAACACAACAAAAATTGGACATACTCAGGTGTGTTGATCTTAATTTTGAAGGTTACGTATCCTCTAAAGTGCATTATGAGTTTTGAGATCCATGTCCCGTATTCATAAAGTCGTAACTCAGGGAACGGTTCACGAAGTCATAACTCACTCGGAGAATCTGATTAAAACATCGTACAACCAGTGTACACAATATAAGAACTTGGGACCTTTGGAACCGATGTTTTGTGTTATGACTTTATTATGAGATCGTGAATCCACTCCTTGAGCTACAAATTTGTAAAAAGATTACCTAAGTAAAGACTTTCTGCATTGCCTCGCCAAAATTTGTGATAAAAAGTAACTAGTTACGACTTTTCGAATCGCCTGTCTGAGTTTGTAAACTGATTCTATGCATTGAAATTTTCTGAAATGATTTTCTGAATTATGACTTCGTGAATAGGGGACGTGGAGATAATAATTTAGTTTGATAAATAATTGATTTATACAGTTGATCATGATTGAATTCAGAAATAAGCAATTTATAATGGTTTGCGAACCAATCCGTAGTTGGGTTTGACACATAATTGATTGCCTATGTTATAAATATGAAGTTTCTCTGTGCTAGGCAATGAATCAAGCTGTACACATTCATATCTCAAGAATTTTCCTAATTCATAGACACGCAAGTGGGGTCGAAACACTGTTTCTAGTACTTCAAGAATGATGAATATATTGTCTTCGTCACACAATAATATTAGAACTCTACCAATTTCAACTTTATACTGATAGCCCTCTTGACTTACAAATAGACCATCACCCTTTTTATAGCAGACTCCTTTCACAATTATTTTCGTGCATTCTTGCATATTGTCAGGCAAATGCACAGTTCGTAATGCTTCCTGGATTTGCTCATTATAGAGTTGCACTACAAACGTGGTGTTTCCTATCATTTCAATGTCACATCTTATATCTCCACCAGACCGAATAAAACTTTGATAAAGTTCGTGCTTAATGCTCAACGATTTTGTTACATTGATAAAGTTTTTAATGAACCTAATCACTCTTTTAAAGAAAGTGTGTTTACTTTCAAATCGGAGGGTCCAGACTTTCATTAAAGGTCCAAATTGGAGAATTAATTCTGGATAATGCAAGAGAAAATGATGTTTCGGACGGAGTGGTTTGTCAAATTTTTGTCTTAATTCAATGTACTCACTTATCACTAGCCGAAAGTATGGAATACAAGATTTATGTATTTCCGGTGCACAAATTATTTCTATTATTTCTGTAAGTAAAATGACACACTTCCAAACGTCATCATCAGCATTTGCAATTTTATCTTCTATCAATAAGGGGAATAATCTGAGGAACGTCCAAAGCTGCCAAGCTCCGCCTGTAATTTTTTTTGCTGCTTGTGATACTGTGCACGGTTTATCTCTACGGTCAACTTCTGAATATTTAAATGAATTGATTCGATTGTTGATAAATTCATATGAAAACCACTTCATTTTAACAAAATAGCCGATAAATAATTTCATATCGTATGCAATGATGCCTTCTAGCACATCATGCCCAAGGCAGGGGGGCAGCCCAGGAGCAGCCACGTGATAAAATTGTAACTTATTAAATTCAGAGTTAAATTTTATTCCTTGATTATCGAAGGCTGGGGTCACTCTCTCGGTTTCAATGGCGTTAATAGTTCGATTATAAGAGTCAACACTTCGATTTTCATACGTTTTGAACACGCCATCTTTGCTATAGAATTCACTTCTCTTCATTAAACAATATCTACAAAAGTAAGCCGATGTACTAAAATTTTCCACAAATCCACCGAGTGAGTGACTACCCAGATTATCCCCAGCAATAAATACAAGGGTGCCAACTATGACTTTTCCGGAAGCTAATTCAACACCTTCTGTTTCAATTTTTTTCAAATCGTTAACAATTCTTCCATACACTTTTTTGTGGTCAAATAATTTTTCTCTGCACAAAGCGACAAGTTGCATCGAATTAGTATGTGAACGGACGTGATCTGGGAGATTTCCAATATTCAAATATACAGCCAGTATTTTATATTTGGTTTTAGCGGAACCTATAGGGTTCACAACTTCGAAACTGTCCTGATATAAAATCAGTTTCAGCCCATTTGGATTTTTTTGAAAAAAAGGATTTTGTTTGTAAACTGATCCGTCAACAAAGTCTCTGAGGGTGTTATTTTCGCTTTGCGTAGAACCACCACGCTGCAGCTCATCCTCTAAGGATTTATTATTGAACAGCTGCTTTATCGTTTTTTCTATAGGTACATAGTGAAAAAAATTGTTCCCATCATTTTTATCCCCAAGCCAAACTTTGATTGGTTTCACGTATGGAAAATGTTTCTTGTAAAAGTCCCTACGTTTATATGGTGTGCCGAATGCATTTTCAATCTTCTGGAAGGGATTGTTATCGAAAACCTCATGCAATATGACACTAGCCTGATTAGGGGGTATATTTTCCTGACTAAAACGCGATAGAAGATTGTTTTTTACAATTTCTTGGCCATGCTCATGTAAACTACATATCTGCGATACAATATATTGGATCGTCGACACAGGAATCATAAACTGTCCTTCTAATTTGAGAAAAAACTGTCCCAAATGTAAAAGAAAGGGATCGACTGACGAATCATGTCTGCGATCATCAGTGGAAATGTTTAAAGTTTCCTCTACTAGATCATCACTTTGTTGTCCGCTACAACATGGCTCGACTTCTATATTGTCATCTACAAGTGAAATTTGATCGCTCGATGAACCTGCAGTTATTTCCACACTTGAATCAATTATCGGTAGGTTTTTGTGACTTTTAGATAAATGTGATGTAAAAGAATTTAATTTATGATACAATTTTGTACAGTTCTGGTATGGGCATTCAACATTTGCGCCATCTCTAATATGATATTTTAAATGCTTCAGGAAAGTATGTTGCGTATCAAGGACCTTCTTGCACAATTTTACATTACATATATAATTGGCATTTCTGTTTTCAAGTCTACTGACTGGTGGTGCCCGTGAAGTTGATTCTGCATGCTTAATCCAAAAACCGTGTGACCGAATCAAATGGATTCTTAGATGCCCCTCTGATTTGAATAGTTTTCTGCATTGACCAAATCCGCAAAATATATTTGAGCTCAAATTAGAATGAAGTTTGCGATGATTTAAGTGCTGTTGCAGATTTTTTGTGGTAAACGTACAAAACCGGCAATAAAACATTTTTTTCACAAATATTAATCATAAGAGAAATAAATTATAACAATGAACAGACTACAAAAATTAATGACTTACAGATATTTTTGTTACGCTACTCAAAATTATATTCATAAGTTATTGCAATAATAATGGCCTGAAAATTGAGCCCGATATCTACTCGCAGCTTTTGAAAAACTATTTCATAACTAATACTGAAGTTACTTTGGAAAAACTTATAACTTTCCCATGTGTTGGGATAATAATTTGTAACTTCTTCCGCGTGAAACCTTGTTCTAGAAGATTAACTTGAAACAACTTACTGTTTCTGCTGTACATTACTGACCTTCGTAGTATATGAAAATAGCAGGGGCTGGATGGATGAAATTCAGACTGTCACATTTTATGATGGCAGAGAACTATGCAGGGTGCTGGAAAGCATAATATTCTTTAAAATATGTACAATTACAGTACATTTTTTATTTTCACCAGTAACAAATCGATTGAGGGATAATTGTGGTTAATCAGAATCAAAATTAATATATTTATTGTCACATATAACGCGAGACAAAAGAATATTTAACTTATTGCTGTTATTTAGCAGCAATAACGGAAGCAAAAACCAAGAATCGCGTTTTTATGTGACCGACCCCCCCCCCCCCCCCCCCCCCCCCCCCACATATAAATATACCTATATAGATATGAAGCCTATGCCTAATTCCATATTCGTGCATAATTATTGAAGTACTAATCATTTTTGCTTATGTGAGTGAATGATCAACTCGTGGTGTCATAATTGGCGAGTTTTGTAGTGGGTTTTAATCGACTCAGCTCATCATACAATATCAACCTACATAAATTCGACTTCAACAAAATTTGGCGTGGCTTACAAGCTTTTTTGTTCGGGACAAACCGTCAAAATAGGATAATGAAGTAAAAATTATTATTCAATACCTCAGTGTTTCTTGAATATATACAAATAAATTCAGATCACAGCGATATCAAATATCTCGCTAGCGTAACTGTTACTATAGGTATGTGGTGGGTGTATAAGAGACGCGTTAGTAGCTATATAGAACGAATCATACAGTCATGCGAATATGTGTGAGGGAATGCCTGCGTTACTGAAAGCTTAGAGCTATCGGTGAAATTGAACAAGCGGAATGGTGAAAAAATGAGGCTGGATAGCGTGGCTAACGTCACGAAATTGAGGTTAAATGGAACTCATTGTTTTGATACTGTAATGTAGGTGGAGGTTGTATTTTTTCGTGGGAATCTATCGAAAATATCACAACGTAGAAATTAAATATATCTATTAAACGTAGCCTTACTTACCGTTAAAATTCGTTTCTGCGTGTGAATGCCGATGAACCGCAACAGAATCTTCACTGCTGCTAACGAATGCACGCTTGCTGCACGTGGTTGACAAGTATGGCGGAAGATGCGAGGGAAAATGGAATGATGCGCGAAAACGGCGGAAGTTGCGCATTCGGAACAACTACGGAAACTGCGCACGCGTAGAAATATTACTCAGCTGTTACGCAAACCATAGCAAAAAAACTTTCATTTCTTTATGAATAATTTAACATTTTTTTCGAGGTGGTAATTTTGAATACGCAATGCAAATGAATAATATTATGTTTCTCGTATATACGTGAAACCAAAAATGAAACGGAACAGGAAGTCGAAATGTCAAAACATATACGTCGATCCCTCGCTACGCTGCGCGTGGGTACAGAGGGAAATTGACTATGGCTTCTTGGTATATTCCTAGGCTATATTCATATTCAATTCTTAAGTTAATTAACTGCTGATACCGCCCTCAGAAATCTCTTCAAATTTGCATCTTTAGAGATTTTATTGATTCATAGCATTTCTACGGATCGGTAGGATTCGTATCGAGTGGTGGTTCATGATTTTTGTACACTGAAGTAAGCCTTCCGAGTAGCTCAACCGCTAGTCTGACTTTTTGCATGGATTTTCAATAATAATTAGTAATATAGTATATAGTAAATATATATATAGTAAATATGCTATAAAAATTTCAGAGTGCCTAAAGTATTTTTTTTTTCTATATTAATAATACAAATTTAGGGCAGTCGGGTCATACTATAAAAAACCGTTCAAAAAGTCTGGGATCTTCATTTTCGGATTCTATAAATGCTAAAATAAGAGATAAAACAAGTTCCAAAGTGCCTAGAGGATATTTTTGGCGATTAATTTTTTGCAACAAAATAACTGCAAACGCCAATCCCGACTTTCGATTCCATATTCAACTAACATTCATACATTACTATTTTGATATTTCATAGTGCCTAAAATACTTTCTCCAAATTCGTTACCAGCTTTCCGACTAACAGAGATCCTCTCATTCTGAAAACAATTACATCGGCTCGCAGTTTGTGTAAGTCGTCGCTCCATTCATCTATACTTGTAAAAATGAGGTCTATCAAATTATAGGTTATGGTGCTGACGATGAGAGTTACGGATGCCGCGCGAGGTAAATGCTATAGTGCAGAGTGCAGAGTTGGAGACGTCATGCGACATTTGTATGTAGATACCATAGAACTTGTGTCGTTGAGTGTAGAAACACTCAACGCTTGTGTATATAAGTTCTATGGTATAGATACCAAACATGAAGATATGAAACTAATCCGATCGCGTTAGGTTAGGTTAGGTTAGTTTGATATTGCGCATTATGCTTTATAATACACGTTTATTATTGCGCTTATTAGTTAAATCCGGAGAGATGTTTAGAAAAATTCACGTATTCTGTGGCAAATTTACATGAAAATTCTAAATGTGCGTCTCGTTTGCATCGTAATTGAGTGAGAAATTCACAAACATTTTCAATAGTTCACAGTAAATTTACGAATCCGAGACATTTACTAAGCAGGTGTTGCTCATTTAATAAACGGTTCACTTATTTTGCTATCAAATATAGTGAAATAAGAAGTTGGTTTGCAAATTGCACGGAAATGTACATTAATTCGCATTCGCGCAATAAATTTGTAATTTAACAACATATTTATTAAATTCACAATCGTATGTGATTGGTAAATTTACTGAATTTCTCAGCAAATTTCAAGCAATCTATCGTGAATTTATGATTACAATACATTTACCACACAGGTATTGCGAATTTGATAAACAGTTGACTTATTTTACTATCAGATGTAGTAAAATCAGAAAATGGTATGCAAATTGCATGGAAATGTTTAGTAATTAACTTTGCTGCAACAAATTTGTAATTTTACAAATTATTTTTGAAATTTACAACCACATATGTTTGGTAAATTCACCGAATATTCCAGTAAATTTCAAGCAATGTATAGCAAATTTAGAATCACAATATATTTGCCTCACAAGTTTAGCAAACTTCGGATACGGTCACGTATTATTCTGTTAAAGTAGAGTGAAATCATATATTTTTTCGCAAATTTATGAAATAAGTATAGTATATATTTATTACTGCACTGAATTTGTAATTTTACGAGTATTTTGTGCAGGGAATGTGTAGTAAATTCACAAACATTTTTAACAGTGTAACATAAACATTTGCAAGCGATTTAATGGACTCTGGAGTTGAAGATCCGTCTTCGTATGAATTTTCGAGCATCCACGAACGAAACTGAAGGTACAAGAGACATTTGCAAGCACCTTTATGGACTCTGGAGTTGAAGATCCGTCTTCGTATGAATTTTCGAGCATCCACGAACGAAACTGAAGGTAACATAAACATTTGCAAGCGATTTTATGGACTCTGGAGTCGAAGATCCGTCTTCGTATGAATTTTCGAGCATCCACGAACGAAACTGAAGGTACTGAAGACATTTGCAAGCGCCTCTATGGACTCTGGAGTTGAAGATCCGTCTTCGTATGAATTTTCGAGCATCCACGAACGAAACTGAAGGTACAAGAGACATTTGCAAGCGCTTTTATGAACTCTGGAGTTAAAGATCCGTCTCCGTATGAATTTTCGAGCATCCGCAAACGAAACTGAAGGTACAAGAGACATTTGCAAGCGCCATTATGGACTCTGGAGTTGAAGATCCGTCTCCGTATGAATTTTCGAGCATCCACGAACAAAACTGAAGGTACAAGAGACATTTGCAAGCGCCTTTATGGACTCTGGAGTTGAAGATCCGTCTTCGCATGAAATTTCGAGCATCCACGACCGAAACTGAAGGTACACGAGACATTTGCAAGCGCTTTTATGGACTCTGGAGTTGCAGATCCGTCTCCGTATGAATTTCCGTGCATCCACGACCGAAACTGAAGGTACAAAAGACATCTGCAAGCGCCTTTATGGACTCTGGAGTTGAAGATCCGTCTCCGTATGGATTTTCGAGCATCCACGAACGAAACTGAAGGTACAGAAGACATTTGCAAGCGCCTTTATGGACTCTGGAGTTGAAGATCCGTCTTTGTCGAAATTTTCGAGCATCCACGAACGAAACTGAAGGTACAAGAGACATTTGCAAGCGCCTTTATGGACTCTGGAGTTGAAGATCCGTCTCCGTATAAATTTTCGAGCATCTGCAAACGAAACTAAAGGTACACGAGACATTCGCAAGCGCCTTTATGGACTCTGGAGTTGAAGATCCGTCTCCGTATGAATTTTCGAGCATCCGCAAACGAAACTGAAGGTACAATAGACATTTGCAAGCGCCTTTATGGACTCTGGAGTTGAAAATCCGTCTTCGTATGAATTTTCGAGCATCTGCAAACGAAACTGAAGGTACAAGAGACATTTGCAAGCGCCTTCATGGACTCTGGAGCTGAAGATTCGTCTTCGTATGAATTTTCGAGCATCTGCAAACGAAACTGAAGGTACGAGAGACATTTGCGAGCGCCTTTATGGACTCTGGAGTTGAAGATCCGTCTTCGTATGAATTTTCGAGCATCCACGAACGAAACTGAGGGTAACATACACATTTGCAAGCGATTTTATGGACTCTGGAGTTGAAGATCCGTCTTCGTATGAATTTTCGAGCATTCACGAACGAAACTGGAGGTACAATAGACATTTGCAAGCGGCTTTATGGACTCTGGAGTTGAAAATCCGTCTCCGTATGAATTTTCGAGCATCTGCAAACGAAACTGAAGGTACAAGAGACATTTGCAAGCGCCTTTATGGACTCTGGAGTTGAAGATCCGTCTCCGTATGAGATTTCGAGCATCTGCAAACGAAACTGAAGGTACAAGAGACATTCGCAAGCGCCTTTGTGGACTCTGGAGTTGAAGATCCGTCTTCGTATGAATTTTCCAGCATCTGCAAACGAAACTGAAGGTCACAAGAGACATTCGCAAGCGCCTTTATGGACTCTGGAGTTGAAGATCCGTCTCCGTATGAATTTTCGAGCATCCCCGAACGAAACTGAAGGTAACATAAACATTTGCAAGCGATTTAATGGACTCTGGAGTTGAAGATCCGTCTTCGTATGAATTTTCGAGCATCCACGAACGAAACTGAAGGTACAAGAGACATTTGCAAGCACCTTTATGGACTCTGGAGTTGAAGATCCGTCTTCGTATGAATTTTCGAGCATCCACGAACGAAACTGAAGGTAACATAAACATTTGCAAGCGATTTTATGGACTCTGGAGTTGAAGATCCGTCTTCGTATGAATTTTCGAGCATCCACGAACGAAACTGAAGGTACTGAAGACATTTGCAAGCGCCTCTATGGACTCTGGAGTTGAAGATCCGTCTTCGTATGAATTTTCGAGCATCCACGAACGAAACTGAAGGTACGAGAGACATCTGCAAGCGCCTTTATGGACTCTGGAGTTGAAGATCCGTCTCCGTATGGATTTTCGAGCATCCACGAACGAAACTGAAGGTACAAAAGACATTTGCAAGCGCCTTTATGGACTCTGGAGTTGAAGATCCGTCTTTGTAGAAATTTTCGAGCATCCACGAACGAAACTGAAGGTACGAGAGACATGTGCAAGCGCCTTTATGGACTCTGGAGCTGAAGATTCGTCTTCGTATGAATTTTCGAGCATCTGCAAACGAAACTGAAGGTACGAGAGACATTTGCGAGCGCCTTTATGGACTCTGGAGTTGAAGATCCGTCTCCGTATGAATTTTCGAGCATCTGCAAACGGAACTGAAGGTACAAGAGACATTCGCAAGCGCCTTTGTGGACTCTGGAGTTGAAGATCCGTCTTCGTATGAATTTTCCAGCATCTGCAAACGAAACTGAAGGTCACAAGAGACATTCGCAAGCGCCTTTATGGACTCTGGAGTTGAAGATCCGTCTCCGTATGAATTTTCGAGCATCCCCGAACGAAACTGAAGGTAACATAAACATTTGCAAGCGCCTTTATGAACTCTGGAGTTGAAGATCCATCTCCGTATGAATTTTCGAGCATCTGCAAACGAAACTGAATGTACAAGAGACATTCGCAAGCGCCTTGATGGACTCTGGAGTTGAAGATCCGTCTTTGTATGAATTTTCGAGCATCTGCAAACGAAACTGAAGGTACAAGAGACATTCGCAAGCGCCTTTATGGACTCTGGGGTTGAAGATCCGTCTCCGTATGAATTTTCGAGCATCCGCAAACGAAACTGAAGGCACAAGAGACATTTGCAAGCGCCTTCATGGACTCTGGAGTTGAAAATCCGTCTTCGTATGAATTTTCGAGCATCCACGAACGAAACTGAAGGTACAAGAGACATTTGCAAGCGCCTTTATGGACTCCGGAGTTGAAGATCCGTCTTCGTATGAAATTTCGAGCATCCACGACCGAAACTGAAGGTACACGAGACATTTGCAAGCGCTTTTATGGACTCTGGAGTTGAAGATCCGTCTCCGTATGAATTTTCGAGCATCCGCAAACGAAACTGGAGGTACAAGAGACATTTGCAAGCGCCTTTATGGACTCTGGAGTTGAAGATCCGTCTCCGTATAAATTTTCGAGCATCCACGAACGAAACTGAAGGTACAAAAGACATTTGCAAGCGCCTTTATGAACTCTGGAGTTAAAGATCCGTCTCCGTATGAATTTTCGAGCATCCACGAACGAAACTGAAGGTACAACAGACATTCGCAAGCGCCTTTATGGACTCTGGAGTTGAAGATCCGTCTTCGTATGAATGTTCGAGCATCCACCAACGAAACTGAAGGTACAAGAGACATGTGCAAGCGCCTTTATGGACTCTGGAGCTGAAGATTCGTCTTCGTATGAATTTTCAAGCATCTGCAAACGAAACTGAAGGTACGAGAGACATTTGCGAGCGCCTTTATGGACTCTGGAGTTGAAGATCCGTCCTCGTATGAATTTTCGAGCATCCACGAACGAAACTGAGGGTAACATACACATTTGCAAGCGATTTTATGGGCTCTGGAGTTGACGATCCGTCTTCGTATGAATTTTCGAGCATCCACGAACGAAACTGGAGGTACAAAAGACATTTGCAAGCGGCTTTATGGACTCTGGAGTTGAAAATCCGTCTTCGTATGAATTTTCGAGCATCTGCAAACGAAACTGAAGGTACAAGAGACATTTGCAAGCGCCTTTATGGACTCTGGAGTTGAAGATCCGTCTCCGTATGAATTTTCGAGCATCTGCAAACGAAACTGAAGGTACAAGAGACATTTGCAAGCGCTTTTATGGACTCTGGAGTTGAAGATCCGTCTCCGTATGAATTTTCGAGCATCCGCGAACGAGACTGAAGGTACATTAGACATTTGCAAGCGCCTTTATGGACTCTGGAGTTGAAGATCCGTCTCCGTATGAATTTTCGAGCATCCACGAACGAAACTGAAGGTACAAAAGACATTTGCAAGCGGCTTTATGGACTCTGGAGTTGAAAATCCGTCTTCGTATGAATTTTCGAGCATCTGCAAACGAAACTGAAGGTACAAGAGACATTTGCAAGCGCCTTTATGGACTCTGGAGCTGGAGATTCGTCTTCGTATGAATTTTCGAGCATCTGCAAACGAAACTGAAGGTACGAGAGACATTTGCGAGCGCCTTTATGGACTCTGGAGTTGAAGATCCGTCTTTGTATGAATTTTCGAGCATCCACGAACGAAACTGAGGGTAACATACACATTTGCAAGCGATTTTATGGACTCTGGAGTTGAAGATCCGTCTTCGTATGAATTTTCGAGCATTCACGAACGAAACTGGAGGTACAGTAGACATTTGCAAGCGGCTTTATGGACTCTGGAGTTGAAAATCCGTCTTCGTATGAATTTTCGAGCATCTGCAAACGAAACTGAAGGTACAAGAGACATTTGCAAGCGCCTTTATGGACTCTGGAGTTGAAGATCCGTCTCCGTATGAATTTACGAGCATCTGCAAACGAAACTGAAGGTACAAGAGACATTCGCAAGCGCCTTTGTGGACTCTGGAGTTGAAGATCCGTCTTCGTATGAATTTTCCAGCATCTGCAAACGAAACTGAAGGTCACAAGAGACATTCGCAAGCGCCTTTATGGACTCTGGAGTTGAGGATCCGTCTCCGTATGAATTTTCGAGCATCCCCGAACGAAACTGAAGGTAACATAAACATTTGCAAGCGATTTAATGGACTCTGGAGTTGTAGATCCGTCTTCGTATGAATTTTCGAGCATCCACGAACGAAACTGAAGGTACAAGAGACATTTGCGAGCACCTTTATGGACTCTGGAGTTGAAGATCCGTCTTCGTATGAATTTTCGAGCATCCACGAACGAAACTGAAGGTAACATAAACATTTGCAAGCGATTTTATGGACTCTGGAGTTGAAGATCCGTCTTCGTATGAATTTTCGAGCATCCACGAACGAAACTGAAGGTACTGAAGACATTTGCAAGCGCCTCTATGGACTCTGGAGTTGAAGATCCGTCTTCGTATGAATTTTCGAGCATCCACGAACGAAACTGAAGGTACAAGAGACATTTGCAAGCACCTTTATGGACTCTGGAGTTGAAGATCCGTCTCCGTATGAATTTTCGAGCATCCACGAACGAAACTGAAGGTAACATAAACATTTGCAAGCGATTTAATGGACTCTGGAGTTGAAGATCCGTCTTCGTATGAATTCTCGAGCATCCACGAACGAAACTGAAGGTACAAGAGACATTTGCAAGCACCTTTACGGACTCTGGAGATGAAGATCCGTCTTCGTATGAATTTTCGAGCATCCACGAACGAAACTGAAGGTACAAGAGACATTTGCAAGCACCTTTATGGACTCTGGAGTTGAAGATCCGTCTTCGTATGAATTTTCGAGCATTCACGAACGAAACTGGAGGTACAATAGACATTTGCAAGCGGCTTTATGGACTCTGGAGTTGAAAATCCGTCTCCGTATGAATTTTCGAGCATCTGCAAACGAAACTGAAGGTACAAGAGACATTTGCAAGCGCCTTTATGGACTCTGGAGTTGAAGATCCGTCTCCGTATGAGATTTCGAGCATCTGCAAACGAAACTGAAGGTACAAGAGACATTCGCAAGCGCCTTTGTGGACTCTGGAGTTGAAGATCCGTCTTCGTATGAATTTTCCAGCATCTGCAAACGAAACTGAAGGTCACAAGAGACATTCGCAAGCGCCTTTATGGACTCTGGAGTTGAAGATCCGTCTCCGTATGAATTTTCGAGCATCCCCGAACGAAACTGAAGGTAACATAAACATTTGCAAGCGATTTAATGGACTCTGGAGTTGAAGATCCGTCTTCGTATGAATTTTCGAGCATCCACGAACGAAACTGAAGGTAACATAAACATTTGCAAGCGATTTTATGGACTCTGGAGTTGAAGATCCGTCTTCGTATGAATTTTCGAGCATCCACGAACGAAACTGAAGGTACTGAAGACATTTGCAAGCGCCTCTATGGACTCTGGAGTTGAAGATCCGTCTTCGTATGAATTTTCGAGCATCCACGAACGAAACTGAAGGTACAAGAGACACTTGCAAGCGCTTTTATGGACTCTGGAGTTGAAGATCCGTCTCCGTATGAATTTTCGAGCATCCGCAAACGAAACTGAAGGTACAAGAGACATTTGCAAGCGCCATTATGGACTCTGGAGTTGAAGATCCGTCTCCGTATGAATTTTCGAGCATCCACGAACAAAACTGAAGGTACAAGAGACATTTGCAAGCGCCTTTATGGACTCTGGAGTTGAAGATCCGTCTTCGCATGAAATTTCGAGCATCCACGACCGAAACTGAAGGTACACGAGACATTTGCAAGCGCTCTTATGGACTCTGGAGTTGCAGATCCGTCTCCGTATGAATTTTCGAGCATCCACGACCGAAACTGAAGGTACAAAAGACATCTGCAAGCGCCTTTATGGACTCTGGAGTTGAAGATCCGTCTCCGTATGGATTTTCGAGCATCCACGAACGAAACTGAAGGTACAAAAGACATTTGCAAGCGCCTTTATGGACTCTGGAGTTGAAGATCCGTCTTTGTAGAAATTTTCGAGCATCCACGAACGAAACTGAAGGTACGAGAGACATGTGCAAGCGCCTTTATGGACTCTGGAGCTGAAGATTCGTCTTCGTATGAATTTTCGAGCATCTGCAAACGAAACTGAAGGTACGAGAGACATTTGCGAGCGCCTTTATGGACTCTGGAGTTGAAGATCCGTCTCCGTATGAATTTTCGAGCATCTGCAAACGGAACTGAAGGTACAAGAGACATTCGAGAGCGCCTTTGTGGACTCTGGAGTTGAAGATCCGTCTTCGTATGAATTTTCGAGCATCCACGAACGAAACTGAAGGTACAAGAGACATTTGCAAGCGCCTTTATGGACTCCGGAGTTGAAGATCCGTCTTCGTATGAAATTTCGAGCATCCACGACCGAAACTGAAGGTACACGAGACATTTGCAAGCGCTTTTATGGACTCTGGAGTTGAAGATCCGTCTCCGTATGAATTTTCGAGCATCCGCAAACGAAACTGGAGGTACAAGAGACATTTGCAAGCGCCTTTATGGACTCTGGAGTTGAAGATCCGTCTCCGTATTAATTTTCGAGCATCCACGAACGAAACTGAAGGTACAAAAGACATTTGCAAGCGCCTTTATGAACTCTGGAGTTAAAGATCCGTCTCCGTATGAATTTTCGAGCATCCACGAACGAAACTGAAGGTACAACAGACATTTGCAAGCGCCTTTATGGACTCTGGAGTTGAAGATCCGTCTTCGTATGAATTTTCGAGCATCCACCAACGAAACTGAAGGTACAAGAGACATGTGCAAGCGCCTTTATGGACTCTGGAGCTGAAGATTCGTCTTCGTATGAATTTTCGAGCATCTGCAAACGAAACTGAAGGTACGAGAGACATTTGCGAGCGCCTTTATGGACTCTGGAGTTGAAGATCCGTCTTCGTATGAATTTTCGAGCATCCACGAACGAAACTGAGGGTAACATACACATTTGCAAGCGATTTTATGGACTCTGGAGTTGACGATCCGTCTTCGTATGAATTTTCGAGCATCCACGAACGAAACTGGAGGTACAAAAGACATTTGCAAGCGGCTTTATGGACTCTGGAGTTGAAAATCCGTCTTCGTATGAATTTTCGAGCATCTGCAAACGAAACTGAAGGTACAAGAGACATTTGCAAGCGCCTTTATGGACTCTGGAGTTGAAGATCCGTCTCCGTATGAATTTTCGAGCATCTGCAAACGAAACTGAAGGTACAAGAGACATTTGCAAGCGCTTTTATGGACTCTGGAGTTGAAGATCCGTCTCCGTATGAATTTTCGAGCATCCGCGAACGAAACTGAAGGTACATTAGACATTTGCAAGCGCCTTTATGGACTCTGGAGTTGAAGATCCGTCTCCGTATGAATTTTCGAGCATCCACGAACGAAACTGAAGGTACAAAAGACATTTGCAAGCGGCTTTATGGACTCTGGAGTTGAAAATCCGTCTTCGTATGAATTTTCGAGCATCTGCAAACGAAACTGAAGGTACAAGAGACATTTGCAAGCGCCTTTATGGACTCTGGAGCTGAAGATTCGTCTTCGTATGAATTTTCGAGCATCTGCAAACGAAACTGAAGGTACGAGAGACATTTGCGAGCGCCTTTATGGACTCTGGAGTTGAAGATCCGTCTTTGTATGAATTTTCGAGCATCCACGAACGAAACTGAGGGTAACATACACATTTGCAAGCGATTTTATGGACTCTGGAGTTGAAGATCCGTCTTCGTATGAATTTTCGAGCATTCACGAACGAAACTGGAGGTACAATAGACATTTGCAAGCGGCTTTATGGACTCTGGAGTTGAAAATCCGTCTTCGTATGAATTTTCGAGCATCTGCAAACGAAACTGAAGGTACAAGAGACATTTGCAAGCGCCTTTATGGACTCTGGAGTTGAAGATCCGTCTCCGTATGAATTTACGAGCATCTGCAAACGAAACTGAAGGTACAAGAGACATTCGCAAGCGCCTTTGTGGACTCTGGAGTTGAAGATCCGTCTTCGTATGAATTTTCCAGCATCTGCAAACGAAACTGAAGGTCACAAGAGACATTCGCAAGCGCCTTTATGGACTCTGGAGTTGAAGATCCGTCTCCGTATGAATTTTCGAGCATCCCCGAACGAAACTGAAGGTAACATAAACATTTGCAAGCGATTTAATGGACTCTGGAGTTGTAGATCCGTCTTCGTATGAATTTTCGAGCATCCACGAACGAAACTGAAGGTACAAGAGACATTTGCAAGCACCTTTATGGACTCTGGAGTTGAAGATCCGTCTTCGTATGAATTTTCGAGCATCCACGAACGAAACTGAAGGTAACATAAACATTTGCAAGCGATTTTATGGACTCTGGAGTTGAAGATCCGTCTTCGTATGAATTTTCGAGCATCCACGAACGAAACTGAAGGTACTGAAGACATTTGCAAGCGCCTCTATGGACTCTGGAGTTGAAGATCCGTCTTCGTATGAATTTTCGAGCATCCACGAACGAAACTGAAGGTACAAGAGACATTTGCAAGCACCTTTATGGACTCTGGAGTTGAAGATCCGTCTCCGTATGAATTTTCGAGCATCCACGAACGAAACTGAAGGTAACATAAACATTTGCAAGCGATTTAATGGACTCTGGAGTCGAAGATCCGTCTTCGTATGAATTCTCGAGCATCCACGAACGAAACTGAAGGTACAAGAGACATTTGCAAGCACCTTTATGGACTCTGGAGATGAAGATCCGTCTTCGTATGAATTTTCGAGCATCCACGAACGAAACTGAAGGTACAAGAGACATTTGCAAGCACCTTTATGGACTCTGGAGTTGAAGATCCGTCTTCGTATGAATTTTCGAGCATCTGCAAACGAAACTGAAGGTACAAGAGACATTTGCAAGCGCTTTTATGGACTCTGGAGTTGAAGATTCGTCTCCGTATGAATTTTCGAGCATCCGCGAACGAAACTGAAGGTACATTAGACATTTGCAAGCGCCTTTATGGACTCTGGAGTTGAAGATCCGTCTCCGTATGAATTTTCGAGCATCCACGAATAAAACTGAAGGTACAAAAGACATTTGCAAGCGGCTTTATGGACTCTGGAGTTGAAAATCCGTCTTCGTATGAATTTTCGAGCATCTGCAAACAAAACTGAAGGTACAAGAGACATTTGCAAGCGCCTTTATGGACTCTGGAGCTGAAGATTCGTCTTCGTATGAATTTTCGAGCATCTGCAAACGAAACTGAAGGTACGAGAGACATTTGCGAGCGCCTTTATGGACTCTGGAGTTGAAGATCCGTCTTTGTATGAATTTTCGAGCATCCACGAACGAAACTGAGGGTAACATACACATTTGCGAGCGATTTTATGGACTCTGGAGTTGAAGATCCGTCTTCGTATGAATTTTCGAGCATTCACGAACGAAACTGGAGGTACAATAGACATTTGCAAGCGGCTTTATGGACTCTGGAGTTGAAAATCCGTCGTCGTATGAATTTTCGAGCATCTGCAAACGAAACTGAAGGTACAAGAGACATTTGCAAGCGCCTTCATGGACTCTGGAGTTGAAGATCCGTCTCCGTATGAATTTACGAGCATCTGCAAACGAAACTGAAGGTACAAGAGACATTCGCACGCGCCTTTGTGGACTCTGGAGTTGAAGATCCGTCTTCGTATGAATTTTCCAGCATCTGCAAACGAAACTGAAGGTCACAAGAGACATTCGTAAGCGCCTTTATGGACTCTGGAGTTGAAGATCCGTCTCCGTATGAATTTTCGAGCATCCCCGAACGAAACTGAAGGTAACATAAACATTTGCAAGCGATTTAATGGACTCTGGAGTTGAAGATCCGTCTTCGTATGAATTTTCGAGCATCCACGAACGAAACTGAAGGTACAAGAGACATTTGCAAGCACCTTTATGGACTCTGGAGCTGAAGATCCGTCTTCGTATGAATTTTCGAGCATCCACGAACGAAACTGAAGGTAACATAAACATTTGCAAGCGATTTTATGGACTCTGGAGTTGAAGATCCGTCTTCGTATGAATTTTCGAGCATCCACGAACGAAACTGAAGGTACTGAAGACATTGGCAAGCGCCGCTATGGACTCTGGAGTTGAAGATCCGTCTTAGTATGAATTTTCAAGCATCCACGAACGAAACTGAAGGTACTAAAGACATTTGCAAGCGCCTCTATGGACTCCGGAGTTGAAGATCCGTCTTCGTATGAATTTTCGAGCATCCACGAACGAAACTGAAGGTACAAGAGACATTTGCAAGCACCTTTATGGAATCTGGAGTTGAAGATCCGTCTTCGTATGAATTTTCGAGCATCCACGAACGAAACTGAAGGTAACATAAACATTTGTAAGCGATTTTATGGACTCTGAAGTTGAAGATCCGTCTTCGTATGAATTTTCAAGCATCTGCAAACGAAACCGAAGGTACAAGAGACATTTGCAAGCGCCTTTATGAACTCTGGAGTTGAAGATCCATCTCCGTATGAATTTTCGAGCATCTGCAAACGAAA
Source organism: Phymatocera aterrima (assembly GCA_963170745.1). Classification (NCBI taxonomy): domain Eukaryota; kingdom Metazoa; phylum Arthropoda; class Insecta; order Hymenoptera; family Tenthredinidae; genus Phymatocera; species Phymatocera aterrima. The sequence continues at coordinate 16,161,770 of OY720664.1, forward strand.
CTGAAGGTACAAGAGACATTCGCAAGCGCCTTTATGGACTCTGGAGTTGAAGATCCGTCTCCGTATGAATTTTCGAGCATCCGCAAACGAAACTGAAGGTACAAGAGACATTCGCAAGCGCCTTCATGGACTCTGGAGTTGAAAATCCGTCTTCGTATGAATTTTCGAGCATCCACGAACGAAACTGAAGGTACAAGAGACATTTGCAAGCGCCTTTATGGACTCCGGAGTTGAAGATCCGTCTTCGTATGAAATTTCGAGCATCCACGACCGAAACTGAAGGTACACGAGACATTTACAAGCGCTTTTATGGACTCTGGAGTTGAAGATCCGTCTCCGTATGAATTTTCGAGCATCCGCAAACGAAACTGGAGGTACAAGAGACATTTGCAAGCGCCTTTATGGACTCTGGAGTTGAAGATCCGTCTCCGTATAAATTTTCGAGCATCCACGAACGAAACTGAAGGTACAAAAGACATTTGCAAGCGCCTTTATGGACTCTGGAGTTGAAGATCCGTCTCCGTATGAATTTTCGAGCATCCACGACCGAAACTGAAGGTACAAAAGACATTTGCAAGCGCCTTTATGGACTCTGGAGTTGAAGATCCGTCTTCGTATGAATTTTCGAGAATCCACGAACGAAACTGAAGGTACAAGAGACATGTGCAAGCGCCTTTATGGACTCTGGAGCAGAAGATTCGTCTTTGTATGAATTTTCGAGCATCTGCAAACGAAACTGAAGGTACGAGAGACATTTGCGAGCGCCTTTATGGACTCTGGAGTTGAAGATCCGTCTTCGTATGAATTTTCGAACATCCACGAACGAAGCTGAGGGTAACATACACATTTGCAAACGATTTTATGGACTCTGGAGTTGACGATCCGTCTTCGTATGAATTTTCGAGCATCCACGAACGAAACTGGAGGTACAAAAGACATTTGCAAGCGCCATTATGGACTCTGGAGTTGAAGATCCGTCTTCGTATGAATTTTCGAGCATCCACGAACGGAACTGAAGGTACAAGAGACATGTGCAAGCGCCTTTATGGACTCTGGAGCTGAAGATTCGTCTTCATATGAATTTTCGAGCATCTGCAAACGAAACTGAAGGTACGAGAGACATTTGCGAGCGCCTTTATGGACTCTGGAGTTGAAGATCCGTCTTCGTATGAATTTTCGAGCATCCACGAACGAAACTGAGGGTAACATACACATTTGCAAGCGATTTTATGGACTCTGGAGTTGACGATCCGTCTTCGTATGAAATTTCGAGCATCCACGAACGAAACTGGAGGTACAAAAGACATTTGCAAGCGGCTTTATGGACTCTGGAGTTGAAAATCCGTCTTCGTATGAATTTTCGAGCATCTGCAAACGAAACTGAAGGTACAAGAGACATTTGCAAGCGCCTTTATGGACTCTGGAGTTGAAGATCCGTCTCCGTATGAATTTTCGAGCATCTGCAAACGAAACTGAAGGTACAAGAGACATTTGCAAGCGCTTTTATGGACTCTGGAGTTGAAGATCCGTCTCCGTATGAATTTTCGAGCATCCGCGAACGAAACTGAAGGTACATTAGACATTTGCAAGCGCCTTTATGGACTCTGGAGTTGAAGATCCGTCTCCGTATGAATTTTCGAGCATCCACGAACGAAACTGAAGGTACAAAAGACATTTGCAAGCGCCTTTATGGACTCTGGAGTTGAAGATCCGTCTCCGTATGAATTTCCGAGCATCCACGAACGAAACTGAAGGTACAAAAGACATTTGCAAGCGGCTTTATGGACTCTGGAGTTGAAAATCCGTCTTCGTATGAATTTTCGAGCATCTGCAAACGAAACTGAAGGTACAAGAGACATTTGCAAGCGCCTTTATGGACTCTGGAGCTGAAGATTCGTCTTCGTATGAATTTCCGAGCATCTGCAAACGAAACTGAAGGTACGAGAGACATTTGCGAGCGCCTTTATGGACTCTGGAGTTGAAGATCCGTCTTCGTATGAATTTTCGAGCATCTGCAAACGAAACTGAAGGTACGAGAGACATTTGCGAGCGCCTTTATGGACTCTGGAGTTGAAGATCCGTCTTCGTATGAATTTTCGAGCATCCACGAACGAAACTGAGGGTAACATACACATTTGCAAGCGATTTTATGGACTCTGGAGTTGACGATCCGTCTTCGTATGAATTGCCGAGCATCCACGAACGAAACTGGAGGTACAAAAGACATTTGCAAGCGGCTTTATGGACTCTGGAGTTGAAAATCCGTCTTCGTATGAATTTTCGAGCATCCGCAAACGAAACTGAATTTACAAGAGACATTTGCAAGCGCCTTTATGGACTCTGGAGTTGAAGATCCGTCTCCGTATGAATTTTCGAGCATCTGCAAACGAAACTGAAGGTACAAGAGACATTTGCAAGCGCTATTATGGACTCTGGAGTTGAAGATCCGTCTCCGTATGAATTTTTGAGCATCCGCGAACGAAACTGAAGGTACATTAGACATTTGCAAGCGCCTTTATGGACTCTGGAGTTGAAGATCCGTCTCCGTATGAATTCTCGAGCATCCTTGAACGAAACTGAAGGTACAAAAGACATTTGCAAGCGGCTTTATGGACTCTGGAGTTGAAAATCCGTCTTCGTATGAATTTTCGAGCATCTGCAAACGAAACTGAAGGTACAAGAGACATTTGCAAGCGCCTTTATGGACTCTGGAGCTGAAGATTCGTCTTCGTATGCATTTTCGAGCATCTGCAAACGAAACTGAAGGTACGAGAGACATTTGCGAGCGCCTTTATGGACTCTGGAGTTGAAGATCCGTCTTCGTATGAATTTTCGAGCATCTGCATACGAAACTGAAGGTACAAGAGACATTTGCAAGCGCCTTTATGGACTCTGGAGTTGAAGATCCGTCTCCGTATGAATTTACGAGCATCTGCATACGAAACTGAAGGTACAAGAGACATTTGCAAGCGCCTTTATGGACTCTGGAGTTGAAGATCCGTCTCCGTATGAATTTACGAGCATCTGCAAACGAAACTGAAGGTACAAGAGACATTCGCAAGCGCCTTTGTGGACTCTGGAGTTGAAGATCCGTCTTCGTATGAATTTTCCAGCATCTGCAAACGAAACTGATGGTCACAAGAGACATTCGCAAGCGCCTTTATGGACTCTGGAGTTGAAGATCCGTCTCCGTATGAATTTTCGAGCATCCCCGAACGAAACTGAAGGTAACATAAACATTTGCAAGCGATTTAATGGACTCTGGAGTTGAAGATCCGTCTTCGTATGAATTTTCGAGCATCCACGAACGAAACTGAAGGTACAAGAGACATTTGCAAGCACCTTTATGGACTCTGGAGTTGAAGATCCGTCTTCGTATGAATTTTCGAGCATCCACGAACGAAACTGAAGGTAACATAAACATTTGCAAGCGATTTTATGGACTCTGGAGTTGAAGATCCGTCTTCGTATGAATTTTCGAGCATCCACGAACGAAACTGAAGGTACTGAAGACATTTGCAAGCGCCTCTATGGACTCTGGAGTTGAAGATCCGTCTTCGTATGAATTTTCGAGCATCCACGAACGAAACTGAAGGTACAAGAGACATTTGCAAGCGCTTTTATGGACTCTGGAGTTAAAGATCCGTCTCCGTATGAATTTTCGAGCATCCGCAAACGAAACTGAAGGTACAAGAGACATTTGCAAGCGCCATTATGGACTCTGGAGTTGAAGATCCGTCTCCGTATGAATTTTCGAGCATCCACGAACGAAACTGAAGGTAACATAAACATTTGCAAGTGATTTAATGGACTCTGGAGTTGAAGATCCGTCTTCGTATGAATTCTCGAGCATCCACGAACGAAACTGAAGGTACAAGAGACATTTGCAAGCACCTTTATGGACTCTGGAGATGAAGATCCGTCTTCGTATGAATTTTCGAGCATCCACGAACGAAACTGAAGGTAACATAAACATTTGCAAGCGATTTTATGGACTCTGGAGTTGAAGATCCGTCTTCGTATGAATTTTCGAGCATCCACGATCGAAACTGAAGGTACTAAAGACATTTGCAAGCGCCTCTATGGACTACGGAGTTGAAGATCCGTCTTCGTATGAATTTTCGAGCATCCACGAACGAAACTGAAGGTACAAGAGACATTTGCAAGCGCCTTTATGAACTCTGGAGTTGAAGATCCATCTCCGTATGAATTTTCGAGCATCTGCAAACGAAACTGAAGGTACAAGAGACATTCGCAAGCGCCTTTATGGACTCTGGAGTTGAAGATCCGTCTTTGTATGAATTTTCGAGCATCTGCAAACGAAACTGAAGGTACAAGAGACATTCGCAAGCGCCTTTATCGACTCTGGAGTTGAAGATCCGTCTTTGTATGAATTTTCGAGCATCTGCAAACGAAACTGAAGGTACAAGAGACATTTGCAAGCACCTTTATGGACTCTGGAGTTGAAGATCCTTCTTCGTATGAATTTTCGAGCATCTGCAAACGAAACCGAAGGTACAAGAGACATTTGCAAGCGCCTTTATGAACTCAGGAGTTGGAGATCCATCTCCGTATGAATTTTCGAGCATCTGCAAACGAAACTGAAGGTACAAGAGACATTTGCAAGCACCTTTATGGACTCTGGAGTTGAAGATCCGTCTTCGTATGAATTTTCGAGCATCTGCAAACGAAACCGAAGGTACAAGAGACATTTGCAAGCGCCTTTATGAACTCTGGAGTTGAAGATCCATCTCCGTATGAATTTTCGAGCATCTGCAAACGAAACGGAAGGTACAAGAGACATTCGCAAGCGCCTTTATGGACTCTGGAGTTGAAGATCCGTCTTTGTATGAATTTTCGAGCATCTGCAAACGAAACTGAAGGTACAAGAGACATTCGCGAGCGCCTTTATGGACTCTGGAGTTGAAGATTCGTCTCCGTATGAATTTTCGAGCATCCGCAAACGAAACTAAAGGTACAAGAGACATTTGCAAGCGCCTTCATGGACTCTGGAGTTGAAAATCCGTCTGCGTATGAATTTTCGAGCATCCACGAACGAAACTGAAGGTACAAGAGACATTTGCAAGCGCCTTTATGGACTCCGGAGTTGAAGATCCGTCTTCGTATGAAATTTCGAGCATCCACGACCGAAACTGAAGGTACACGAGACATTTGCAAGCGCTTTTATGGACTCTGGAGTTGAAGATCCGTCTCCGTATGAATTTTCGAGCATCCGCAAACGATACTGGAGGTACAAGAGACATTTGCAAGCGCCTTTATGGACTCTGGAGTTGAAGATCCGTCTCCGTATAAATTTTCGAGCATCCACGAACGAAACTGAAGGTACAAAAGACATTTGCAAGCGCCTTTATGGACTCTGGAGTTAAAGATCCGTCTCCGTATGAATTTTCGAGCATCCACGAACGAAACTGAAGGTACAAAAGACATTTGCAAGCGCCTTTATGGACTCTGGAGTTGAAGATCCGTCTTCGTATGAATTTTCGAGCATCCACGAACGAAACTGAAGGTACAAGAGACATGTGCAAGCGCCTTTATGGACTCTGGAGCTGAAGATTCGTCTTCGTATGAATTTTCGAGCATCTGCAAACGAAACCGAAGGTACGAGAGACATTTGCGAGCGCCTTTATGGACTCTGGAGTTGACGATCCGTCTTTGTATGAATTTTCGAGCATCCACGAACGAAACTGAGGGTAACATACACATTTGCAAGCGATTTTATGGACTCTGGAGTTGACGATCCGTCTTCGTATGAATTTTCGAGCATCCACGAACGAAACTGGAGGTACAAAAGACATTTGCAAGCGGCTTTATGGACTCTGGAGTTGAAAATCCGTCTTCGTATGAATTTTCGAGCATCTGCAAACGAAACTGAAGGTACAAGAGACATTTGGGGGCGCCTTTATGGACTCTGGAGTTGAAGATCCGTCTCCGTATGAATTTTCGAGCATCTGCAAACGAAACTGAAGGTACAAGAGACATTTGCAAGCACCTTTATGGACTCTGGAGTTGAAGATCCGTCTCCGTATGAATTTTCGAGCATCCGCAAACGAAACTGAAGGTACAAGAGACATTTGCAAGCGCCTTCATGGACTCTGGAGTTGAAAATCCGTCTTCGTATGAATTTTCGAGCATCCACGAACGAAACTGAAGGTACAAGAGACATTTGCAAGCGCCTTTATGGACTCCGGAGTTGAAGATCCGTCTTCGTATGAAATTTCGAGCATCCACGACCGAAACTGAAGGTACACGAGACATTTGCAAGCGCTTTTATGGACTCTGGAGTTGAAGATCCGTCTCCGTATGAATTTTCGAGCATCCGCAAACGAAACTGGAGGTACAAGAGACATTTGCAAGCGCCTTTATGGACTCTGGAGTTGAAGATCCGTCTCCGTATGAATTTTCGAGCATCCACGAACGAAACTGAAGGTACAAAAGACATTTGCAAGCGCCTTTATGGACTCTGGAGTTAAAGATCCGTCTCCGTATGAATTTTCGAGCATCCACGAACGAAACTGAAGGTACAAAAGACATTTGCAAGCGCCTTCATGGACTCTGGAGTTGAAGATCCGTCTTCGTATGAATTTTCGAGCATCCACGAACGAAACTGAAGGTACAAGAGACATGTGCAAGCGCCTTTATGGACTCTGGAGCTGAAGAATCGTCTTCGTATGAATTTTCGAGCATCTGCAAACGAAACCGAAGGTACGAGAGACATTTGCGAGCGCCTTTATGGACTCTGGAGTTGAAGATCCGTCTTCGTATGAATTTTCGAGCATCCACGAACGAAACTGAGGGTAACATACACATTTGCAAGCGATTTTATGGACTCTGGAGTTGACGATCCGTCTTCGTATGAATTTTCGAGCATCCACGAACGAAACTGGAGGTACAAAAGACATTTGCAAGCGGCTTTATGGACTCTGGAGTTGAAAATCCGTCTTCGTATGAATTTTCGAGCATCTGCAAACGGAACTGAAGGTACAAGAGACATTTGCAAGCGCCTTTATGGACTCTGGAGTTGAAGATCCGTCTCCGTATGAATTTTCAAGCATCTGCAAACGAAACTGAAGGTACAAGAGACATTTGCAAGCGCTTTTATGGACTCTGGAGTTGAAGATCCGTCTCCGTATGAATTTTCGAGCATCCGCGAACGAAACTGAAGGTACATTAGACATTTGCAAGCGCCTTTATGGACTCTGGAGTTGAAGATCCGTCTCCGTATGAATTTTCGAGCATCCACGAACGAAACTGAAGGTACGAGAGACATTTGCGAGCGCCTTTATGGACTCTGGAGTTGAAGATCCGTCTTCGTATGAATTGTCGAGCATCTGCAAACGAAACTGAAGGTACGAGAGACATTTGCGAGCGCCTTTATGGACTCTGGAGTTGAAGATCCGTCTTCGTATGAATTTTCGAGCATCCACGAACGAAACTGAGGGTAACATACACATTTGCAAGCGATTTTATGGACTCTGGAGTTGAAGATCCGTCTTCGTATGAATTTTCGAGCATCCACGAACGAAACTGAAGGTAACATAAACATTTGCAAGCGATTTTATGGACTCTGGAGTTGAAGATCCGTCTTCGTATGAATTTTCGAGCATCCACGAACGAAACTGAAGGTACTGAAGACATTTGCAAGCGCCTCTATGGACTCTGGAGTTGGAGATCCGTCTTCGTATGAATTTTCGAGCATCCACGAACGAACCTGAAGGTACAAGAGACATTTGCAAGCGCTTTTATGGACTCTGGAGTTAAAGATCCGTCTCCGTATGAATTTTCGAGCATCCGCAAACGAAACTGAAGGTACAAGAGACATTTGCAAGCGCCATTATGGACTCTGGAGTTGAAGATCCGTCTCCGTATGAATTTTCGAGCATCCACGAACGAAACTGAAGGTAACATAAACATTTGCAAGCGATTTAATGGACTCTGGAGTTGAAGATCCGTCTTCGTATGAATTCTCGAGCATCCACGAACGAAACTGAAGGTACAAGAGACATTTGCAAGCACCTTTATGGACTCTGGAGATGAAGATCCGTCTTCGTATGAATTTTCGAGCATGCACGAACGAAACTGAAGGTAACATAAACATTTGCAAGCGATTTTATGGACTCTGGACTTGAAGATCCGTCTTCGTATTAATTTTCGAGCATCCACGAACGAAACTGAAGGTACTAAAGACATTTGCAAGCGCCTCTATGGACTCCGGAGTTGAAGATCCGTCTTCGTATGAATTTTCGAGCATCCACGAACGAAACTGAAGGTACGAGAGACGTTTGCAAGCACCTTTATGGACTCTGGAGTTGAAGATCCGTCTTCGCATGAAATTTCGAGCATCCACGACCGAAACTGAAGGTACAAAAGACATTTGCAAGCGCTTTTATGGACTCTGGAGTTGAAGATCCGTCTCCGTATGAATTTTCGAGCATCCGCAAACGAAACTGGAGGTACAAGAGACATTTGCAAGCGCCTTTATGGACTCTGGAGTTGAAGATCTTTCTCCGTATGAATTTTCGAGCATCCACGAACGAAACTGAAGGTACAAAAGACATTTGCAAGCGCCTTTATGGACTCTGGAGTTGAAGATCCGTCTCCGTATGAATTTTCGAGCATCCACGAACGAAACTGAAGGTACAAAAGACATTTGCAAGCGCCTTCATGGACTCTGGAGTTGAAGATCCGTCTTCGTATGAATTTTCGAGCATCCACGAACGAAACTGAAGGTACAAGAGACATGTGCAAGCGCCTTTATGGACTCTGGAGCTGAAGAATCGTCTTCGTATGAATTTTCGAGCATCTGCAAACGAAACCGAAGGTACGAGAGACATTTGCGAGCGCCTTTATGGACTCTGGAGTTGAAGATCCGTCTTCGTATGAATTTTCGAGCATCCACGAACGAAACTGAGGGTAACATACACATTTGCAAGCGATTTTATGGACTCTGGAGTTGTCGATCCGTCTTCGTATGAATTTTCGAGCATCCACGAACGAAACTGGAGGTACAAAAGACATTTGCAAGCGGCTTTATGGACTCTGGAGTTGAAAATCCGTCTTCGTATGAATTTTCGAGCATCTGCAAACGGAACTGAAGGTACAAGAGACATTTGCAAGCGCCTTTATGGACTCTGGAGTTGAAGATCCGTCTCCGTATGAATTTTCAAGCATCTGCAAACGAAACTGAAGGTACAAGAGACATTTGCAAGCGCTTTTATGGACTCTGGAGTTGAAGATCCGTCTCCGTATGAATTTTCGAGCATCCGCGAACGAAACTGAAGGTACATTAGACATTTGCAAGCGCCTTTATGGACTCTGGAGTTGAAGATCCGTCTCCGTATGAATTTTCGAGCATCCACGAACGAAACTGAAGGTACGAGAGACATTTGCGAGCGCCTTTATGGACTCTGGAGTTGAAGATCCGTCTTCGTATGAATTGTCGAGCATCTGCAAACGAAACTGAAGGTACGAGAGACATTTGCGAGCGCCTTTATGGACTCTGGAGTTGAAGATCCGTCTTCGTATGAATTTTCGAGCATCCACGAACGAAACTGAGGGTAACATACACATTTGCAAGCGATTTTATGGACTCTGGAGTTGAAGATCCGTCTTCGTATGAATTTTCGAGCATCCACGAACGAAACTGAAGGTAACATAAACATTTGCAAGCGATTTTATGGACTCTGGAGTTGAAGATCCGTCTCCGTATGAATTTTCGAGCATCCACGAACGAAACTGAAGGTACTGAAGACATTTGCAAGCGCCTCTATGGACTCTGGAGTTGGAGATCCGTCTTCGTATGAATTTTCGAGCATCCACGAACGAACCTGAAGGTACAAGAGACATTTGCAAGCGCTTTTATGGACTCTGGAGTTAAAGATCCGTCTCCGTATGAATTTTCGAGCATCCGCAAACGAAACTGAAGGTACAAGAGACATTTGCAAGCGCCATTATGGACTCTGGAGTTGAAGATCCGTCTCCGTATGAATTTTCGAGCATCCACGAACGAAACTGAAGGTAACATAAACATTTGCAAGCGATTTAATGGACTCTGGAGTTGAAGATCCGTCTTCGTATGAATTCTCGAGCATCCACGAACGAAACTGAAGGTACAAGAGACATTTGCAAGCACCTTTATGGACTCTGGAGATGAAGATCCGTCTTCGTATGAATTTTCGAGCATCCACGAACGAAACTGAAGGTAACATAAACATTTGCAAGCGATTTTATGGACTCTGGACTTGAAGATCCGTCTTCGTATGAATTTTCGAGCATCCACGAACGAAACTGAAGGTACTAAAGACATTTGCAAGCGCCTCTATGGACTCCGGAGTTGAAGATCCGTCTTCGTATGAATTTTCGAGCATCCACGAACGAAACTGATGGTACGAGAGACGTTTGCAAGCACCTTTATGGACTCTGGAGTTGAAGATCCGTCTTCGCATGAAATTTCGAGCATCCACGACCGAAACTGAAGGTACACGAGACATTTGCAAGCGCCTTTATGGACTCTGGAGTTGAAGATCCGTCTCCGTATGAATTTTCGAGCATCCACGAACGAAACTGAAGGTACAAAAGACATTTGCAAGCGCCTTTATGGACTCTAGAGTTAAAGATCCGTCTCCGTATGAATTTTCGAGCATCCACGGACGAAACTGAAGGTACAAAAGACATTCGCAAGCGCCTTAATGGACTCTGGAGTTGAAGATCCGTCTTCGTAGAAATTTTCGAGCATCCACGAACGAAACTGAAGGTACAAGAGACATGTGCAAGCGCCTTTATGGACTCTGGAGCTGAAGATTCGTCTTCGTATGAATTTTCGAGCATCTGCAAACGAAACTGAAGGTACGAGGGACATTTGCGAGCGCCTTTATGGACTCTGGAGTTGAAGATCCGTCTTCGTATGAATTTTTGAGCATCCACGAACGAAACTGAGGGTAACATACACATTTGCAAGCGATTTTATGGACTCTGCAGTTGAAGATCCGTCTTCGTATGAATTTTCGAGCATCCACGAACGCAACTGGAGGTACAAAAGACATTTGCAAGCGGCTTCATGGACTCTGGAGTTGAAAATCCGTCTTCGTATGAATTTTCGAGCATCTGCAAACGGAACTGAAGGTACAAGAGACATTTGCAAGCGCCTTTATGGACTCTGGAGTTGAAGATCCGTCTCCGTATGAATTTTCGAGCATCTGCAAACGGAACTGAAGGTACAAGAGACATTCGCAAGCGCCTTTGTGGACTCTGGAGTTGAAGATCCGTCTTCGTATGAATTTTCCAGCATCTGCAAACGAAACTAAAGGTCACAAGAGACATTCGCAAGCGCCTTTATGGACTCTGGAGTTGAAGATCCGTCTCCGTATGAATTTTCGAGCATCCCCGAACGAAACTGAAGGTAACATTAACATTTGCAAGCGATTTAATGGACTCTGGAGTTGAAGATCCGTCTTCGTATGAATTTTCGAGCATCCACGAACGAAACTGAAGGTACAAGAGACATTTGCAAGCACCTTTATGGACTCTGGAGTTGAAGATCCGTCTTCGTATGAATTTTCGAGCATCCACGAACGAAACTGAAGGTAACATAAACATTTGTAAGCGATTTTATGGACTCTGGAGTTGAAGATCCGTCTTCGTATGAATTTTCGAGCATCTGCAAACGAAACCGAAGGTACAAGAGACATTTGCTAGCGCCTTTATGAACTCTGGAGTTGAAGATCCATCTCCGTATGAATTTTCGAGCATCTGCAAACGAAACTGAAGGTACAAGAGACATTCGCAAGCGCCTTTATGGACTCTGGAGTTGAAGATCCGTCTTTGTATGAATTTTCGAGCATCTGCAAACGAAACTGAAGGTACAAGAGACATTCGCAAGCGCCTTTATGGACTCTGGAGTTGAAGATCCGTCTCCGTATGAATTTTCGAGCATCCGCAAACGAAACTGAAGGTACAAGAGACATTTGCAAGCGCCTTTGTGGACTCTGGAGTTGAAGATCCGTCTTCGTATGAAATTTCCAGCATCTGCAAACGAAACTGAAGGTCACAAGAGACATTCGCAAGCGCCTTTATGGACTCTGGAGTTGAACATCCGTCTCCGTATGAATTTTCGAGCATCCCCGAACAAAACTGAAGGTAACATAAACATTTGCATGCGATTTATTGGACTCTGGAGTTGAAGATCCGTCTTCGTATGAATTTTCGAGCATCCACGAACGAAACTGAAGGTACAAGAGACATTTGCAAGCACCTTTATGGACTCTGGAGTTGAAGATCCGTCTTCGTATGAATTTTCGAGCATCCACGAACGAAACTGAAGGTAACATAAACATTTGCAAGCGATTTTATGGACTCTGGAGTTGAAGATCCGTCTCCGTATGAATTTTCGAGCATCCACGAACGAAACTGAAAGTACAAAAGACATTTGCAAGCGCCTTTATGGACTCTGGAGTTGAAGATCCGTCTTCGTAGAAATTTTCGAGCATCCACGAACGAAACTGAAGGTACAAGAGACATGTGCAAGCGCCTTTATGGACTCTGGAGCTGAAGATTCGTCTTCGTATGAATTTTCGAGCATCTGCAAACGAAACTGAAGGTACAAGAGACATTTGCAAGCGCTTTTATGGACTCTGGAGTTGAAGATCCGTCTCCGTATGAATTTTCGAGCATCCGCGAACGAAACTGAAGGTACATTAGACATTTGCAAGCGCCTTTATGGACTCTGGAGTTGAAGATCCGTCTCCGTATGAATTTTCGAGCATCCACGGACGAAGCTGAAGGTACAAAAGACATTTGCAAGCGCCTTTATGGACTCTCGAGTTGAAAATCCGTCTTCGTATGAATTTTCGAGCATTCACGAACGAAACTGAAGGTACAAGAGACATTTGCAAGCGCCTTTATGGACTCCGGAGTTGAAGATCCGTCTTCGTATGAAATTTCGAGCATCCACGACCGAAACTGAAGGTACACGAGACATTTGCAAGCGCTTTTATGGACTCTGGAGTTGAAGATCCGTCTCCGTATGAATTTTCGAGCATCCGCAAACGAAACTGGAGGTACAAGAGACATTTGCAAGCGCCTTTATGGACTCTGGAGTTGAAGATCCGTCTCCGTATGAATTTTCGAGCATCTGCAAACGAAACCGAAGGTACGAGAGACATTTGCGAGCGCCTTTATGGACTCTGGAGTTGAAGATCCGTCTTCGTATGAATTTTCGAGCATCCACGAACGAAACTGAGGGTAACATACACATTTGCAAGCGATTTTATGGACTCTGGAGTTGACGATCCGTCTTCGTATGAATTTTCGAGCATCCACGAACGAAACTGGAGGTACAAAAGACATTTGCAAGCGGCTTTATGGACTCTGGAGTTGAAAATCCGTCTTCGTATGAATTTTCGAGCATCTGCAAACGGAACTGAAGGTACAAGAGACATTTGCAAGCGCCTTTATGGACTCTGGAGTTGAAGATCCGTCTCCGTATGAATTTTCAAGCATCTGCAAACGAAACTGAAGGTACAAGAGACATTTGCAAGCGCTTTTATGGACTCTGGAGTTGAAGATCCGTCTCCGTATGAATTTTCGAGCATCCGCGAACGAAACTGAAGGTACATTAGACATTTGCAAGCGCCTTTATGGACTCTGGAGTTGAAGATCCGTCTCCGTATGAATTTTCGAGCATCCACGAACGAAACTGAAGGTACGAGAGACATTTGCGAGCGCCTTTATGGACTCTGGAGTTGAAGATCCGTCTTCGTATGAATTGTCGAGCATCTGCAAACGAAACTGAAGGTACGAGAGACATTTGCGAGCGCCTTTATGGACTCTGGAGTTGAAGATCCGTCTTCGTATGAATTTTCGAGCATCCACGAACGAAACTGAGGGTAACATACACATTTGCAAGCGATTTTATGGAATCTGGAGTTGAAGATCCGTCTTCGTATGAATTTTCGAGCATCCACGAACGAAACTGAAGGTAACATAAACATTTGCAAGCGATTTTATGGACTCTGGAGTTGAAGATCCGTCTTCGTATGAATTTTCGAGCATCCACGAACGAAACTGAAGGTACTGAAGACATTTGCAAGCGCCTCTATGGACTCTGGAGTTGGAGATCCGTCTTCGTATGAATTTTCGAGCATCCACGAACGAACCTGAAGGTACAAGAGACATTTGCAAGCGCTTTTATGGACTCTGGAGTTAAAGATCCGTCTCCGTATGAATTTTCGAGCATCCGCAAACGAAACTGAAGGTACAAGAGACATTTGCAAGCGCCATTATGGACTCTGGAGTTGAAGATCCGTCTCCGTATGAATTTTCGAGCATCCACGAACGAAACTGAAGGTAACATAAACATTTGCAAGCGATTTAATGGACTCTGGAGTTGAAGATCCGTCTTCGTATGAATTCTCGAGCATCCACGAACGAAACTGAAGGTACAAGAGACATTTGCAAGCACCTTTATGGACTCTGGAGATGAAGATCCGTCTTCGTATGAATTTTCGAGCATCCACGAACGAAACTGAAGGTAACATAAACATTTGCAAGCGATTTTATGGACTCTGGACTTGAAGATCCGTCTTCGTATGAATTTTCGAGCATCCACGAACGAAACTGAAGGTACTAAAGACATTTGCAAGCGCCTCTATGGACTCCGGAGTTGAAGATCCGTCTTCGTATGAATTTTCGAGCATACACGAACGAAACTGAAGGTACGAGAGACGTTTGCAAGCACCTTTATGGACTCTGGAGTTGAAGATCCGTCTTCGCATGAAATTTCGAGCATCCACGACCGAAACTGAAGGTACACGAGACATTTGCAAGCGCCTTTATGGACTCTGGAGTTGAAGATCCGTCTCCGTATGAATTTTCGAGCATCCACGAACGAAACTGAAGGTACAAAAGACATTTGCAAGCGCCTTTATGGACTCTAGAGTTAAAGATCCGTCTCCGTATGAATTTTCGAGCATCCACGGACGAAACTGAAGGTACAAAAGACATTCGCAAGCGCCTTAATGGACTCTGGAGTTGAAGATCCGTCTTCGTAGAAATTTTCGAGCATCCACGAACGAAACTGAAGGTACAAGAGACATGTGCAAGCGCCTTTATGGACTCTGGAGCTGAAGATTCGTCTTCGTATGAATTTTCGAGCATCTGCAAACGAAACTGAAGGTACGAGGGACATTTGCGAGCGCCTTTATGGACTCTGGAGTTGAAGATCCGTCTTCGTATGAATTTTTGAGCATCCACGAACGAAACTGAGGGTAACATACACATTTGCAAGCGATTTTATGGACTCTGGAGTTGAAGATCCGTCTTCGTATGAATTTTCGAGCATCCACGAACGCAACTGGAGGTACAAAAGACATTTGCAAGCGGCTTTATGGACTCTGGAGTTGAAAATCCGTCTTCGTATGAATTTTCGAGCATCTGCAAACGGAACTGAAGGTACAAGAGACATTTGCAAGCGCCTTTATGGACTCTGGAGTTGAAGATCCGTCTCCGTATGAATTTTCGAGCATCTGCAAACGGAACTGAAGGTACAAGAGACATTCGCAAGCGCCTTTGTGGACTCTGGAGTTGAAGATCCGTCTTCGTATGAATTTTCCAGCATCTGCAACCGAAACTAAAGGTCACAAGAGACATTCGCAAGCGCCTTTATGGACTCTGGAGTTGAAGATCCGTCTCCGTATGAATTTTCGAGCATCCCCGAACGAAACTGAAGGTAACATAAACATTTGCAAGCGATTTAATGGACTCTGGAGTTGAAGATCCGTCTTCGTATGAATTTTCGAGCATCCACGAACGAAACTGAAGGTACAAGAGACATTTGCAAGCACCTTTATGGACTCTGGAGTTGAAGATCCGTCTTCGTATGAATTTTCGAGCATCCACGAACGAAACTGAAGGTAACATAAACATTTGTAAGCGATTTTATGGACTCTGGAGTTGAAGATCCGTCTTCGTATGAATTTTCGAGCATCTGCAAACGAAACCGAAGGTACAAGAGACATTTGCTAGCGCCTTTATGAACTCTGGAGTTGAAGATCCATCTCCGTATGAATTTTCGAGCATCTGCAAACGAAACTGAAGGTACAAGAGACATTCGCAAGCGCCTTTATGGACTCTGGAGTTGAAGATCCGTCTTTGTATGAATTTTCGAGCATCTGCAAACGAAACTGAAGGTACAAGAGACATTCGCAAGCGCCTTTATGGACTCTGGAGTTGAAGATCCGTCTCCGTATGAATTTTCGAGCATCCGCAAACGAAACTGAAGGTACAAGAGACATTTGCAAGCGCCTTTGTGGACTCTGGAGTTGAAGATCCGTCTTCGTATGAAATTTCCAGCATCTGCAAACGAAACTGAAGGTCACAAGAGACATTCGCAAGCGCCTTTATGGACTCTGGAGTTGAACATCCGTCTCCGTATGAATTTTCGAGCATCCCCGAACGAAACTGAAGGTAACATAAACATTTGCAAGCGATTTATTGGACTCTGGAGTTGAAGATCCGTCTTCGTATGAATTTTCGAGCATCCACGAACGAAACTGAAGGTACAAGAGACATTTGCAAGCACCTTTATGGACTCTGGAGTTGAAGATCCGTCTTCGTATGAATTTTCGAGCATCCACGAACGAAACTGAAGGTAACATAAACATTTGCAAGCGATTTTATGGACTCTGGAGTTGAAGATCCGTCTCCGTATGAATTTTCGAGCATCCACGAACGAAACTGAAAGTACAAAAGACATTTGCAAGCGCCTTTATGGACTCTGGAGTTGAAGATCCGTCTTCGTAGAAATTTTCGAGCATCCACGAACGAAACTGAAGGTACAAGAGACATGTGCAAGCGCCTTTATGGACTCTGGAGCTGAAGATTCGTCTTCGTATGAATTTTCGAGCATCTGCAAACGAAACTGAAGGTACAAGAGACATTTGCAAGCGCTTTTATGGACTCTGGAGTTGAAGATCCGTCTCCGTATGAATTTTCGAGCATCCGCGAACGAAACTGAAGGTACATTAGACATTTGCAAGCGCCTTTATGGACTCTGGAGTTGAAGATCCGTCTCCGTATGAATTTTCGAGCATCCACGGACGAAACTGAAGGTACAAAAGACATTTGCAAGCGCCTTTATGGACTCTCGAGTTGAAAATCCGTCTTCGTATGAATTTTCGAGCATTCACGAACGAAACTGAAGGTACAAGAGACATTTGCAAGCGCCTTTATGGACTCCGGAGTTGAAGATCCGTCTTCGTATGAAATTTCGAGCATCCACGACCGAAACTGAAGGTACACGAGACATTTGCAAGCGCTTTTATGGACTCTGGAGTTGAAGATCCGTCTCCGTATGAATTTTCGAGCATCCGCAAACGAAACTGGAGGTACAAGAGACATTTGCAAGCGCCTTTATGGACTCTGGAGTTGAAGATCCGTCTCCGTATAAATTTTCGAGCATCCACGAACGAAACTGAAGGTACAAAAGACATTTGCAAGCGCCTTCATGGACTCTGGAGTTAAAGATCCGTCTCCGTATGAATTTTCGAGCATCCACGAACGAAACTGAAGGTACAATAGACATTTGCAAGCGCCTTTATGGACTCTGGAGTCGAAGATCCGTCTTCGTATGAATTTTCGAGCATCCACGAACGAAACTGAAGGTACAAGAGACATGTGCAAGCGCCTTTATGGACTCTGGAGCTGAAGATTCGTCTTTGTATGAATTTTCGAGCATCTGCAAACGAAACTGAAGGTACGAGAGACATTTGCGAGCGCCTTTATGGACTCTGGAGTTGAAGATCCGTCTACGTATGAATTTTCGAGCATCCACGAACGAAACTGAGGGTAACATACACATTTGCAACCGATTTTATGGACTCTGGAGTTGACGATCCGTCTTCGTATGAATTTTCGAGCATCCACGAACGAAACTGGAGGTACAAAAGACATTTGCAAGCGGCTTTATGGACTCTGGAGTTGAGAATCCGTCTTCGTATGAATTTTCGAGCATCTGCAAACGAAACTGAAGGTACAAGAGACATTTGCAAGCGCCTTTATGGACTCTGGAGTTGAAGATCCGTCTCCGTATGAATTTTCGAGCATCCGCGAACGAAACTGAAGGTACATTAGACATTTGCAAGCGCCTTTATGGACTCTGGAGTTGAAGATCCGTCTCCGTATGAATTTTCGAGCATCCACGGACGAAACTGAAGGTACAAAAGACATTTGCAAGCGCCTTTATGGACTCTGGAGTTGAAGATCCGTCTTCGTATGAATTTTCGAACATCCACGAACAAAACTAAAGGTACTAAAGACATTTGCAAGCGCCTCTATGGACTCTGGAGTTGAAGATCCGTCTTCGTATGAATTTTCGAGCATCCACGAACGAAACTGAAGGTACAAGAGACATTTGCAAGCGCTTTTATGGACTCTGGAGTTGAAGATCCGTCTCCGTATGAATTTTCGAGCATCCGCAAACGAAACTGAAGGTACAAGAGACATTTGCAAGCGCCTTTATGGACTCTGGAGTTGAAGATCCGTCTCCGTATGAATTTTCGAGCATCCACGAACGAAACTGAAGGTACAAAAGACATTTGCAAGCGCCTTTATGGACTCTGGAGTTGAAGATCCGTCTCCGTATGAATTTTCGAGCATCCACGAACGAAACTGAAGGTACAAAAGACATTTGCAAGCGCCTTTATGGACTCTGGAGTTGAAGATCCGTCTTCGTAGAAATTTTCGAGCATCCACGAACGAAACTGAAGGTACAAGAGACATGTGCAAGCGCCTTTATGGACTCTGGAGCTGAAGATTCGTCTTCGTATGAATTTTCGAGCATCTGCAAACGAAACTGAAGGTACAAGAGACATTTGCAAGCGCTTTTATGGACTCTGGAGTTGAAGATCCGTCTCCGTATGAATTTTCGAGCATCCGCGAACGAAACTGAAGGTACATTAGACATTTGCAAGCGCCTTTATGGACTCTGGAGTTGAAGATCCGTCTCCGTATGAATTTTCGAGCATCCACGGACGAAACTGAAGGTACAAAAGACATTTGCAAGCGCCTTTATGGACTCTGGAGTTGAAGATCCGTCTTCGTATGAATTTTCGAGCATCTGCAAACGAAACCGAAGGTACAAGAGACAATTGCAAGCGCCTTTATGAACTCTGGAGTTGAAGATCCGTCTCCGTATGAATTTTCGAGCATCTGCAAACGAAACTGAAGGTACAAGAGACATTCGCAAGCGCCTTTATGGACTCTGGAGTTAAAGATCCGTCTTTGTATGAATTTTCGAGCATCTGCAAACGAAACTGAAGGTACAAGAGACATTCGCAAGCGCCTTTATGGACTCTGGAGTTGAAGATCCGTCTCCGTATGAATTTTCGAGCATCCGCAAACGAAACTGAAGGTACAAGAGACATTTGCAAGCGCCTTTATGGACTCTGGAGTTGAAAATCCGTCTTCGTATGAATTTTCGAGCATCCACGAACGAAACTGAAGGTACAAAAGACATTTGCAAGCGCCTTTATGGACTCTGGAGTTGAAGATCCGTCTCCGTATGAATTTTCGAGCATCCCCGAACGAAACTGAAGGTAACATAAACATTTGCAAGCGATTTAATGGACTCTGGAGTTGAAGATCCGTCTTCGTATGAATTTTCGAGCATCCACGAACGAAACTGAAGGTACAAGAGACATTTGCAAGCACCTTTATGGACTCTGGAGTTGAACATCCGTCTCCGTATGAATTTTCGAGCATCCCCGAACGAAACTGAAGGTAACATAAACATTTGCAAGCGATTTAATGGACTCTGGAGTTGAAGATCCGTCTTCGTATGAATTTTCGAGCATCCACGAACGAAACTGAAGGTACAAGAGACATTTGCAAGCACCTTTATGGACTCTGGAGTTGAAGATCCGTCTTCGTATGAATTTTCGAGCATCCACGAACGAAACTGAAGGTAACATAAACATTTGCAAGCGATTTTATGGACTCTGGAGTTGAAGATCCGTCTTCGTATGAATTTTCGAACATCCACGAACAAAACTAAAGGTACTAAAGACATTTGCAAGCGCCTCTATGGACTCTGGAGTTGAAGATCCGTCTTCGTATGAATTTTCGAGCATCCACGAACGAAACTGAAGGTACAAGAGACATTTGCAAGCGCTTTTATGGACTCTGGAGTTGAAGATCCGTCTCCGTATGAATTTTCGAGCATCCGCAAACGAAACTGAAGGTACAAGAGACATTTGCAAGCGCCTTTATGGACTCTGGAGTTGAAGATCCGTCTCCGTATGAATTTTCGAGCATCCACGAACGAAACTGAAGGTACAAAAGACATTTGCAAGCGCCTTTATGGACTCTGGAGTTGAAGATCCGTCTCCGTATGAATTTTCGAGCATCCACGAACGAAACTGAAGGTACAAAAGACATTTGCAAGCGCCTTTATGGACTCTGGAGTTGAAGATCCGTCTTCGTAGAAATTTTCGAGCATCCACGAACGAAACTGAAGGTACAAGAGACATGTGCAAGCGCCTTTATGGACTCTGGAGCTGAAGATTCGTCTTCGTATGAATTTTCGAGCATCTGCAAACGAAACTGAAGGTACAAGAGACATTTGCAAGCGCTTTTATGGACTCTGGAGTTGAAGATCCGTCTCCGTATGAATTTTCGAGCATCCGCGAACGAAACTGAAGGTACATTAGACATTTGCAAGCGCCTTTATGGACTCTGGAGTTGAAGATCCGTCTCCGTATGAATTTTCGAGCATCCACGGACGAAACTGAAGGTACAAAAGACATTTGCAAGCGCCTTTATGGACTCTGGAGTTGAAGATCCGTCTTCGTATGAATTTTCGAGCATCTGCAAACGAAACCGAAGGTACAAGAGACAATTGCAAGCGCCTTTATGAACTCTGGAGTTGAAGATCCGTCTCCGTATGAATTTTCGAGCATCTGCAAACGAAACTGAAGGTACAAGAGACATTCGCAAGCGCCTTTATGGACTCTGGAGTTAAAGATCCGTCTTTGTATGAATTTTCGAGCATCTGCAAACGAAACTGAAGGTACAAGAGACATTCGCAAGCGCCTTTATGGACTCTGGAGTTGAAGATCCGTCTCCGTATGAATTTTCGAGCATCCGCAAACGAAACTGAAGGTACAAGAGACATTTGCAAGCGCCTTTATGGACTCTGGAGTTGAAAATCCGTCTTCGTATGAATTTTCGAGCATCCACGAACGAAACTGAAGGTACAAAAGACATTTGCAAGCGCCTTTATGGACTCTGGAGTTGAAGATCCGTCTCCGTATGAATTTTCGAGCATCCCCGAACGAAACTGAAGGTAACATAAACATTTGCAAGCGATTTAATGGACTCTGGAGTTGAAGATCCGTCTTCGTATGAATTTTCGAGCATCCACGAACGAAACTGGAGGTACAAAAGACATTTGCAAGCGGCTTTATGGACTCTGGAGTTGAAAATCCGTCTTCGTATGAATTTTCGAGCATCTGCAAACGGAACTGAAAGTACAAGAGACATTTGCGAGCGCCTTTATGGACTCTGGAGTTGAAGATCCGTCTCCGTATGAATTTTCGAGCATCTGCAAACGAAACTGAAGGTACAAGAGACATTTGCAAGCGCTTTTATGGACTCTGGAGTTGAAGATCCGTCTCCGTATGAATTTTCGAGCATCCGCGAACGAAGCTGAAGGTACATTAGACATTTGCAAGCGCCTTTATGGACTCTGGAGTTGAAGATCCGTCTCCGTATGAATTTTCGAGCATCCACGAACGAAACTGAAGGTACAAAAGACATTTGAAAGCGCCTTTATGGACTCTGGAGTTGAAGATCCGTCTCCGTATGAATTTCCGAGCATCCACGAACGAAACTGAAGGTACAAAAGACATTTGCAAGCGGCTTTATGGACTCTGGAGTTGAAAATCCGTCTTCGTATGAATTTCCGAGCATCTGCAAACGAAACTGAAGGTACAAGAGACATTTGCAAGCGCCTTTATGGACTCTGGAGCTGAAGATTCGTCTTCGTATGAATTTTCGAGCATCTGCAAACGAAACTAAAGGTACGAGAGACATTTGCGAGCGCCTTTATGGACTCTGGAGTTGAAGATCCGTCTTCGTATGAATTTTCGAGCATCTGCAAACGAAACTGAAGGTACAAGAGACATTCGCAAGCGCCTTTGCGGACTCTGGAGTTGAAGATCCGTTTTCGTATGAATTTTCCAGCATCTGCAAACGAAACTGAAGGTCACAAGAGACATTCGCAAGCGCCTTTATGGACTCTGGAGTTGAAGATCCGTCTCCGTATGAATTTTCGAGCATCCCCGAACAAAACTGAAGGTAACATAAACATTTGCAAGCGATTTAATGGACTCTGGAGTTGAAGATCCGTCTTCGTATGAATTTTCGAGCATCCACGAACGAAACTGAAGGTACAAGAGACATTTGCAAGCACCTTTATGGACTCTGGAGTTGAAGATCCGTCTTCGTATGAATTTTCGAGCATCCACGAACGAAACTGAAGGTAACATAAACATTTGCAAGCGATTTTATGGACTCTGGAGTTGAAGATCCGTCTTCGTATGAATTTTCGAGCATCCACGAACGAAACTGAAGGTACTGAAGACATTTGCAAGCGCCTCTATGGACTCTGGAGTTGGAGATCCGTCTTCGTATGAATTTTCGAGCATCCACGAACGAACCTGAAGGTACAAGAGACATTTGCAAGCGCTTTTATGGACTCTGGAGTTAAAGATCCGTCTCCGTATGAATTTTCGAGCATCCGCAAACGAAACTGAAGGTACAAGAGACATTTGCAAGCGCCTTTATGGACTCTGGAGTTGAAGATCCGTCTCCGTATGAATTTTCGAGCATCCACGAACGAAACTGAAGGTACAAAAGACATTTGCAAGCGCCTTTATGGACTCTGGAGTTGAAGATCCGTCTCCGTATGAATTTTCGAGCATCCACGAACGAAACTGAAGGTACAAAAGACATTTGCAAGCGCCTTTATGGACTCTGGAGTTGAAGATCCGTCTTCGTAGAAATTTTCGAGCATCCACGAACGAAACTGAAGGTACAAGAGACATGTGCAAGCGCCTTTATGGACTCTGGAGCTGAAGATTCGTCTTCGTATGAATTTTCGAGCATCTGCAAACGAAACTGAAGGTACAAGAGACATTTGCAAGCGCTTTTATGGACTCTGGAGTTGAAGATCCGTCTCCGTATGAATTTTCGAGCATCCGCGAACGAAACTGAAGGTACATTAGACATTTGCAAGCGCCTTTATGGACTCTGGAGTTGAAGATCCGTCTGCGTATGAATTTTCGAGCATCCACGGACGAAACTGAAGGTACAAAAGACATTTGCAAGCGCCTTTATGGACTCTGGAGTTGAAGATCCGTCTTCGTATGAATTTTCGAGCATCTGCAAACGAAACCGAAGGTACAAGAGACAATTGCAAGCGCCTTTATGAACTCTGGAGTTGAAGATCCGTCTCCGTATGAATTTTCGAGCATCTGCAAACGAAACTGAAGGTACAAGAGACATTCGCAAGCGCCTTTATGGACTCTGGAGTTAAAGATCCGTCTTTGTATGAATTTTCGAGCATCTGCAAACGAAACTGAAGGTACAAGAGACATTCGCAAGCGCCTTTATGGACTCTGGAGTTGAAGATCCGTCTCCGTATGAATTTTCGAGCATCCGCAAACGAAACTGAAGGTACAAGAGACATTTGCAAGCGCCTTTATGGACTCTGGAGTTGAAAATCCGTCTTCGTATGAATTTTCGAGCATCCACGAACGAAACTGAAGGTACAAAAGACATTTGCAAGCGCCTTTATGGACTCTGGAGTTGAAGATCCGTCTCCGTATGAATTTTCGAGCATCCCCGAACGAAACTGAAGGTAACATAAACATTTGCAAGCGATTTAATGGACTCTGGAGTTGAAGATCCGTCTTCGTATGAATTTTCGAGCATCCACGAACGAAACTGGAGGTACAAAAGACATTTGCATGCGGCTTTATGGACTCTGGAGTTGAAAATCCGTCTTCGTATGAATTTTCGAGCATCTGCAAACGGAACTGAAAGTACAAGAGACATTTGCGAGCGCCTTTATGGACTCTGGAGTTGAAGATCCGTCTCCGTATGAATTTTCGAGCATCTGCAAACGAAACTGAAGGTACAAGAGACATTTGCAAGCGCTTTTATGGACTCTGGAGTTGAAGATCCGTCTCCGTATGAATTTTCGAGCATCCGCGAACGAAGCTGAAGGTACATTAGACATTTGCAAGCGCCTTTATGGACTCTGGAGTTGAAGATCCGTCTCCGTATGAATTTTCGAGCATCCACGAACGAAACTGAAGGTACAAAAGACATTTGAAAGCGCCTTTATGGACTCTGGAGTTGAAGATCCGTCTCCGTATGAATTTCCGAGCATCCACGAACGAAACTGAAGGTACAAAAGACATTTGCAAGCGGCTTTATGGACTCTGGAGTTGAAAATCCGTCTTCGTATGAATTTTCGAGCATCTGCAAACGAAACTGAAGGTACAAGAGACATTTGCAAGCGCCTTTATGGACTCTGGAGCTGAAGATTCGTCTTCGTATGAATTTTCGAGCATCTGCAAACGAAACTAAAGGTACGAGAGACATTTGCGAGCGCCTTTATGGACTCTGGAGTTGAAGATCCGTCTTCGTATGAATTTTCGAGCATCTGCAAACGAAACTGAAGGTACAAGAGACATTCGCAAGCGCCTTTGCGGACTCTGGAGTTGAAGATCCGTTTTCGTATGAATTTTCCAGCATCTGCAAACGAAACTGAAGGTCACAAGAGACATTCGCAAGCGCCTTTATGGACTCTGGAGTTGAAGATCCGTCTCCGTATGAATTTTCGAGCATCCCCGAACAAAACTGAAGGTAACATAAACATTTGCAAGCGATTTAATGGACTCTGGAGTTGAAGATCCGTCTTCGTATGAATTTTCGAGCATCTGCAAACGGAACTGAAAGTACAAGAGACATTTGCGAGCGCCTTTATGGACTCTGGAGTTGAAGATCCGTCTCCGTATGAATTTTCGAGCATCTGCAAACGAAACTGAAGGTACAAGAGACATTTGCAAGCGCTTTTATGGACTCTGGAGTTGAAGATCCGTCTCCGTATGAATTTTCGAGCATCCGCGAACGAAGCTGAAGGTACATTAGACATTTGCAAGCGCCTTTATGGACTCTGGAGTTGAAGATCCGTCTCCGTATGAATTTTCGAGCATCCACGAACGAAACTGAAGGTACAAAAGACATTTGAAAGCGCCTTTATGGACTCTGGAGTTGAAGATCCGTCTCCGTATGAATTTCCGAGCATCCACGAACGAAACTGAAGGTACAAAAGACATTTGCAAGCGGCTTTATGGACTCTGGAGTTGAAAATCCGTCTTCGTATGAATTTCCGAGCATCTGCAAACGAAACTGAAGGTACAAGAGACATTTGCAAGCGCCTTTATGGACTCTGGAGCTGAAGATTCGTCTTCGTATGAATTTTCGAGCATCTGCAAACGAAACTAAAGGTACGAGAGACATTTGCGAGCGCCTTTATGGACTCTGGAGTTGAAGATCCGTCTTCGTATGAATTTTCGAGCATCTGCAAACGAAACTGAAGGTACAAGAGACATTCGCAAGCGCCTTTGCGGACTCTGGAGTTGAAGATCCGTTTTCGTATGAATTTTCCAGCATCTGCAAACGAAACTGAAGGTCACAAGAGACATTCGCAAGCGCCTTTATGGACTCTGGAGTTGAAGATCCGTCTCCGTATGAATTTTCGAGCATCCCCGAACAAAACTGAAGGTAACATAAACATTTGCAAGCGATTTAATGGACTCTGGAGTTGAAGATCCGTCTTCGTATGAATTTTCGAGCATCCACGAACGAAACTGAAGGTACAAGAGACATTTGCAAGCACCTTTATGGACTCTGGAGTTGAAGATCCGTCTTCGTATGAATTTTCGAGCATCCACGAACGAAACTGAAGGTAACATAAACATTTGCAAGCGATTTTATGGACTCTGGAGTTGAAGATCCGTCTTCGTATGAATTTTCGAGCATCCACGAACGAAACTGAAGGTACTGAAGACATTTGCAAGCGCCTCTATGGACTCTGGAGTTGGAGATCCGTCTTCGTATGAATTTTCGAGCATCCACGAACGAACCTGAAGGTACAAGAGACATTTGCAAGCGCTTTTATGGACTCTGGAGTTAAAGATCCGTCTCCGTATGAATTTTCGAGCATCCGCAAACGAAACTGAAGGTACAAGAGACATTTGCAAGCGCCTTTATGGACTCTGGAGTTGAAGATCCGTCTCCGTATGAATTTTCGAGCATCCACGAACGAAACTGAAGGTACAAAAGACATTTGCAAGCGCCTTTATGGACTCTGGAGTTGAAGATCCGTCTCCGTATGAATTTTCGAGCATCCACGAACGAAACTGAAGGTACAAAAGACATTTGCAAGCGCCTTTATGGACTCTGGAGTTGAAGATCCGTCTTCGTAGAAATTTTCGAGCATCCACGAACGAAACTGAAGGTACAAGAGACATGTGCAAGCGCCTTTATGGACTCTGGAGCTGAAGATTCGTCTTCGTATGAATTTTCGAGCATCTGCAAACGAAACTGAAGGTACAAGAGACATTTGCAAGCGCTTTTATGGACTCTGGAGTTGAAGATCCGTCTCCGTATGAATTTTCGAGCATCCGCGAACGAAACTGAAGGTACATTAGACATTTGCAAGCGCCTTTATGGACTCTGGAGTTGAAGATCCGTCTGCGTATGAATTTTCGAGCATCCACGGACGAAACTGAAGGTACAAAAGACATTTGCAAGCGCCTTTATGGACTCTGGAGTTGAAGATCCGTCTTCGTATGAATTTTCGAGCATCTGCAAACGAAACCGAAGGTACAAGAGACAATTGCAAGCGCCTTTATGAACTCTGGAGTTGAAGATCCGTCTCCGTATGAATTTTCGAGCATCTGCAAACGAAACTGAAGGTACAAGAGACATTCGCAAGCGCCTTTATGGACTCTGGAGTTAAAGATCCGTCTTTGTATGAATTTTCGAGCATCTGCAAACGAAACTGAAGGTACAAGAGACATTCGCAAGCGCCTTTATGGACTCTGGAGTTGAAGATCCGTCTCCGTATGAATTTTCGAGCATCCGCAAACGAAACTGAAGGTACAAGAGACATTTGCAAGCGCCTTTATGGACTCTGGAGTTGAAAATCCGTCTTCGTATGAATTTTCGAGCATCCACGAACGAAACTGAAGGTACAAAAGACATTTGCAAGCGCCTTTATGGACTCTGGAGTTGAAGATCCGTCTCCGTATGAATTTTCGAGCATCCCCGAACGAAACTGAAGGTAACATAAACATTTGCAAGCGATTTAATGGACTCTGGAGTTGAAGATCCGTCTTCGTATGAATTTTCGAGCATCCACGAACGAAACTGGAGGTACAAAAGACATTTGCATGCGGCTTTATGGACTCTGGAGTTGAAAATCCGTCTTCGTATGAATTTTCGAGCATCTGCAAACGGAACTGAAAGTACAAGAGACATTTGCGAGCGCCTTTATGGACTCTGGAGTTGAAGATCCGTCTCCGTATGAATTTTCGAGCATCTGCAAACGAAACTGAAGGTACAAGAGACATTTGCAAGCGCTTTTATGGACTCTGGAGTTGAAGATCCGTCTCCGTATGAATTTTCGAGCATCCGCGAACGAAGCTGAAGGTACATTAGACATTTGCAAGCGCCTTTATGGACTCTGGAGTTGAAGATCCGTCTCCGTATGAATTTTCGAGCATCCACGAACGAAACTGAAGGTACAAAAGACATTTGAAAGCGCCTTTATGGACTCTGGAGTTGAAGATCCGTCTCCGTATGAATTTCCGAGCATCCACGAACGAAACTGAAGGTACAAAAGACATTTGCAAGCGGCTTTATGGACTCTGGAGTTGAAAATCCGTCTTCGTATGAATTTTCGAGCATCTGCAAACGAAACTGAAGGTACAAGAGACATTTGCAAGCGCCTTTATGGACTCTGGAGCTGAAGATTCGTCTTCGTATGAATTTTCGAGCATCTGCAAACGAAACTAAAGGTACGAGAGACATTTGCGAGCGCCTTTATGGACTCTGGAGTTGAAGATCCGTCTTCGTATGAATTTTCGAGCATCTGCAAACGAAACTGAAGGTACAAGAGACATTCGCAAGCGCCTTTGCGGACTCTGGAGTTGAAGATCCGTTTTCGTATGAATTTTCCAGCATCTGCAAACGAAACTGAAGGTCACAAGAGACATTCGCAAGCGCCTTTATGGACTCTGGAGTTGAAGATCCGTCTCCGTATGAATTTTCGAGCATCCCCGAACAAAACTGAAGGTAACATAAACATTTGCAAGCGATTTAATGGACTCTGGAGTTGAAGATCCGTCTTCGTATGAATTTTCGAGCATCCACGAACGAAACTGAAGGTACAAGAGACATTTGCAAGCACCTTTATGGACTCTGGAGTTGAAGATCCGTCTTCGTATGAATTTTCGAGCATCCACGAACGAAACTGAAGGTAACATAAACATTTGCAAGCGATTTTATGGACTCTGGAGTTGAAGATCCGTCTTCGTATGAATTTTCGAGCATCCACGAACGAAACTGAAGGTACTGAAGACATTTGCAAGCGCCTCTATGGACTCTGGAGTTGGAGATCCGTCTTCGTATGAATTTTCGAGCATCCACGAACGAACCTGAAGGTACAAGAGACATTTGCAAGCGCTTTTATGGACTCTGGAGTTAAAGATCCGTCTCCGTATGAATTTTCGAGCATCCGCAAACGAAACTGAAGGTACAAGAGACATTTGCAAGCGCCTTTATGGACTCTGGAGTTGAAGATCCGTCTCCGTATGAATTTTCGAGCATCCACGAACGAAACTGAAGGTACAAAAGACATTTGCAAGCGCCTTTATGGACTCTGGAGTTGAAGATCCGTCTCCGTATGAATTTTCGAGCATCCACGAACGAAACTGAAGGTACAAAAGACATTTGCAAGCGCCTTTATGGACTCTGGAGTTGAAGATCCGTCTTCGTAGAAATTTTCGAGCATCCACGAACGAAACTGAAGGTACAAGAGACATGTGCAAGCGCCTTTATGGACTCTGGAGCTGAAGATTCGTCTTTGTATGAATTTTCGAGCATCTGCAAACGAAACTGAAGGTACAAGAGACATTTGCAAGCGCTTTTATGGACTCTGGAGTTGAAGATCCGTCTCCGTATGAATTTTCGAGCATCCGCGAACGAAACTGAAGGTACATTAGACATTTGCAAGCGCCTTTATGGACTCTGGAGTTGAAGATCCGTCTGCGTATGAATTTTCGAGCATCCACGGACGAAACTGAAGGTACAAAAGACATTTGCAAGCGCCTTTATGGACTCTGGAGTTGAAGATCCGTCTTCGTATGAATTTTCGAGCATCTGCAAACGAAACCGAAGGTACAAGAGACAATTGCAAGCGCCTTTATGAACTCTGGAGTTGAAGATCCGTCTCCGTATGAATTTTCGAGCATCTGCAAACGAAACTGAAGGTACAAGAGACATTCGCAAGCGCCTTTATGGACTCTGGAGTTAAAGATCCGTCTTTGTATGAATTTTCGAGCATCTGCAAACGAAACTGAAGGTACAAGAGACATTCGCAAGCGCCTTTATGGACTCTGGAGTTGAAGATCCGTCTCCGTATGAATTTTCGAGCATCCGCAAACGAAACTGAAGGTACAAGAGACATTTGCAAGCGCCTTTATGGACTCTGGAGTTGAAAATCCGTCTTCGTATGAATTTTCGAGCATCCACGAACGAAACTGAAGGTACAAAAGACATTTGCAAGCGCCTTTATGGACTCTGGAGTTGAAGATCCGTCTCCGTATGAATTTTCGAGCATCCCCGAACGAAACTGAAGGTAACATAAACATTTGCAAGCGATTTAATGGACTCTGGAGTTGAAGATCCGTCTTCGTATGAATTTTCGAGCATCCACGAACGAAACTGGAGGTACAAAAGACATTTGCAAGCGGCTTTATGGACTCTGGAGTTGAAAATCCGTCTTCGTATGAATTTTCGAGCATCTGCAAACGGAACTGAAAGTACAAGAGACATTTGCGAGCGCCTTTATGGACTCTGGAGTTGAAGATCCGTCTCCGTATGAATTTTCGAGCATCTGCAAACGAAACTGAAGGTACAAGAGACATTTGCAAGCGCTTTTATGGACTCTGGAGTTGAAGATCCGTCTCCGTATGAATTTTCGAGCATCCGCGAACGAAGCTGAAGGTACATTAGACATTTGCAAGCGCCTTTATGGACTCTGGAGTTGAAGATCCGTCTCCGTATGAATTTTCGAGCATCCACGAACGAAACTGAAGGTACAAAAGACATTTGAAAGCGCCTTTATGGACTCTGGAGTTGAAGATCCGTCTCCGTATGAATTTCCGAGCATCCACGAACGAAACTGAAGGTACAAAAGACATTTGCAAGCGGCTTTATGGACTCTGGAGTTGAAAATCCGTCTTCGTATGAATTTTCGAGCATCTGCAAACGAAACTGAAGGTACAAGAGACATTTGCAAGCGCCTTTATGGACTCTGGAGCTGAAGATTCGTCTTCGTATGAATTTTCGAGCATCTGCAAACGAAACTAAAGGTACGAGAGACATTTGCGAGCGCCTTTATGGACTCTGGAGTTGAAGATCCGTCTTCGTATGAATTTTCGAGCATCTGCAAACGAAACTGAAGGTACAAGAGACATTCGCAAGCGCCTTTGCGGACTCTGGAGTTGAAGATCCGTTTTCGTATGAATTTTCCAGCATCTGCAAACGAAACTGAAGGTCACAAGAGACATTCGCAAGCGCCTTTATGGACTCTGGAGTTGAAGATCCGTCTCCGTATGAATTTTCGAGCATCCCCGAACAAAACTGAAGGTAACATAAACATTTGCAAGCGATTTAATGGACTCTGGAGTTGAAGATCCGTCTTCGTATGAATTTTCGAGCATCCACGAACGAAACTGAAGGTACAAGAGACATTTGCAAGCACCTTTATGGACTCTGGAGTTGAAGATCCGTCTTCGTATGAATTTTCGAGCATCCACGAACGAAACTGAAGGTAACATAAACATTTGCAAGCGATTTTATGGACTCTGGAGTTGAAGATCCGTCTTCGTATGAATTTTCGAGCATCCACGAACGAAACTGAAGGTACTGAAGACATTTGCAAGCGCCTCTATGGACTCTGGAGTTGGAGATCCGTCTTCGTATGAATTTTCGAGCATCCACGAACGAACCTGAAGGTACAAGAGACATTTGCAAGCGCTTTTATGGACTCTGGAGTTAAAGATCCGTCTCCGTATGAATTTTCGAGCATCCGCAAACGAAACTGAAGGTACAAGAGACATTTGCAAGCGCCATTATGGACTCTGGAGTTGAAGATCCGTCTCCGTATGAATTTTCGAGCATCCACGAACGAAACTGAAGGTAACATAAACATTTGCAAGCGATTTAATGGACTCTGGAGTTGAAGATCCGTCTTCGTATGAATTCTCGAGCATCCACGAACGAAACTGAAGGTACAAGAGACATTTGCAAGCACCTTTATGGACTCTGGAGATGAAGATCCGTCTTCGTATGAATTTTCGAGCATCCACGAACGAAACTGAAGGTAACATAAACATTTGCAAGCGATTTTATGGACTCTGGACTTGAAGATCCGTCTTCGTATGAATTTTCGAGCATCCACGAACGAAACTGAAGGTACTAAAGACATTTGCAAGCGTCTCTATGGACTCCGGAGTTGAAGATCCGTCTTCGTATGAATTTTCGAGCATCCACGAACGAAACTGAAGGTACGAGAGACGTTTGCAAGCACCTTTATGGACTCTGGAGTTGTAGATCCGTCTTCGCATGAAATTTCGAGCAACCACGACCGAAACTGAAGGTACACGAGACATTTGCAAGCGCCTTTATGGACTCTGGAGTTGATGATCCGTCTCCGTATGAATTTTCAAGCATCCACGAACGAAACTGAAGGTACAAAAGACATTTGCAAGCGCCTTTATGGACTCTAGAGTTAAAGATCCGTCTCCGTATGAATTTTCGAGCATCCACGGACGAAACTGAAGGTACACAAGACATTCGCAAGCGCCTTAATGGACTCTGGAGTTGAAGATCCGTCTTCGTAGAAATTTTCGAGCATCCACGAACGAAACTGAAGGTACAAGAGACATGTGCAAGCGCCTTTATGGACTCTGGAGCTGAAGATTCGTCTTCGTATGAATTTTCGAGCATCTGCAAACGAAACTGAAGGTACGAGAGACATTTGCGAGCGCCTTTATGGACTCTGGAGTTGAAGATCCGTCTTCGTATGAATTTTTGAGCATCCACGAACGAAACTGAGGGTAACATACACATTTGCAAGCGATTTTATGGACTCTGGAGTTGAAGATCCGTCTTCGTATGAATTTTCGAGCATCCACGAACGAAACTGGAGGTACAAAAGACATTTGCAAGCGGCTTTATGGACTCTGGAGTTGAAAATCCGTCTTCGTATGAATTTTCGAGCATCTGCAAACGGAACTGAAGGTACAAGAGACATTTGCAAGCGCCTTTATGGACTCTGGAGTTGAAGATCCGTCTCCGTATGAATTTTCGAGCATCTGCAAACGGAACTGAAGGTACAAGAGACATTCGCAAGCGCCTTTGTGGACTCTGGAGTTGAAGATCCGTCTTCGTATGAATTTTCCAGCATCTGCAAACGAAACTAAAGGTCACAAGAGACATTCGCAAGCGCCTTTATGGACTCTGGAGTTGAAGATCCGTCTCCGTATGAATTTTCGAGCATCCCCGAACGAAACTGAAGGTAACATAAACATTTGCAAGCGATTTAATGGACTCTGGAGTTGAAGATCCGTCTTCGTATGAATTTTCGAGCATCCACGAACGAAACTGAAGGTACAAGAGACATTTGCAAGCACCTTTATGGACTCTGGAGTTGAAGATCCGTCTTCGTATGAATTTTCGAGCATCCACGAACGAAACTGAAGGTAACATAAACATTTGTAAGCGATTTTATGGACTCTGGAGTTGAAGATCCGTCTTCGTATGAATTTTCGAGCATCTGCAAACGAAACCGAAGGTACAAGAGACATTTGCTAGCGCCTTTATGAACTCTGGAGTTGAAGATCCATCTCCGTATGAATTTTCGAGCATCTGCAAACGAAACTGAAGGTACAAGAGACATTCGCAAGCGCCTTTATGGACTCTGGAGTTGAAGATCCGTCTCCGTATGAATTTTCGAGCATCCACGAACGAAACTGAAGGTACAAAAGACATTTGCAAGCGCCTTTATGGACTCTGGAGTTGAAGATCCGTCTCCGTATGAATTTTCGAGCATCCACGAACGAAACTAAAGGTACAAAAGACATTTGCAAGCGCCTTTATGGACTCTGGAGTTGAAGATCCGTCTTCGTAGAAATTTTCGAGCATCCACGAACGAAACTGAAGGTACAAGAGACATGTGCAAGCGCCTTTATGGACTCTGGAGCTGAAGATTCGTCTTCGTATGAATTTTCGAGCATCTGCAAACGAAACTGAAGGTACAAGAGACATTTGCAAGCGCTTATATGGACTCTGGAGTTGAAGATCCGTCTCCGTATGAATTTTCGAGCATCCGCGAACGAAACTGAAGGTACATTAGACATTTGCAAGCGCCTTTATGGACTCTGGAGTTGAAGATCCGTCTCCGTATGAATTTTCGAGCATCCACGGACGAAACTGAAGGTACAAAAGACATTTGCAAGCGCCTTTATGGACTCTGGAGTTGAAGATCCGTCTTCGTATGAATTTTCGAGCATCTGCAAACGAAACCGAAGGTACAAGAGACAATTGCAAGCGCCTTTATGGACTCTGGAGTTGAAGATCCGTCTCCGTATGAATTTTCGAGCATCCGCGAACGAAACTGAAGGTACATTAGACATTTGCAAGCGCCTTTATGGACTCTGGAGTTGAAGATCCGTCTCCGTATGAATTTTCGAGCATCCACGGACGAAACAGAAGGTACAAAAGACATTTGCAAGCGCCTTTATGGACTCTGGAGTTGAAGATCCGTCTTCGTATGAATTTTCGAGCATCTGCAAACGAAACCGAAGGTACAAGAGACAATTGCAAGCGCCTTTATGAACTCTGGAGTTGAAGATCCGTCTCCGTATGAATTTTCAAGCATCTGCAAACGAAACTGAAGGTACAAGAGACATTCGCAAGCGCCTTTATGGACTCTGGAGTTGAAGATCCGTCTTTGTATGAATTTTCGAGCATCTGCAAACGAAACTGAAGGTACAAGAGACATTCGAAAGCGCCTTTATGGACTCTGGAGTTGAAGATCCGTCTCCGTATGAATTTGCGAGCATCCACGAACGAAACTGAAGGTACAAAAGACATTTGCAAGCGCCTTTATGGACTCTGGAGTTGAAGATCCGTCTCCGTATGAATTTTCGAGCATCCCCGAACGAAACTGAAGGTAACATAAACATTTGCAAGCGATTTAATGGACTCTGGAGTTGAAGATCCGTCTTCGTATGAATTTTCGAGCATCCACGAACGAAACTGGAGGTACAAGAGACATTTACGAGCACCTTTATGGACTCTGGAGTTGAAGATCCGTCTTCGTATGAATTTTCGAGCATCCACGAACGAAACTGAAGGTACTACAGACATTTGCAAGCGCCTCTATGGACTCTGGAGTTGAAGATCCGTCTTCGTATGAATTTTCGAGCATCCACGAACGAAACTGAAGGTACAAGAGACATTTGCAAGCGCCTTTATGGACTCTGGAGTTGAAGGTCCGTCTTCGTATGAAATTTCGAGCATCCACGACCGAAACTGAAGGTACACGAGACATTTGCAAGCGCTTTCATGGACTCTGGAGTTGAAGATCCGTCTCCGTATGAATTTTCGAGCATCCGCAAACGAAACTGGAGGTACAAGAGACATTTGCAGGCGCCTTTATGGACTCTGGAGTTGAAGATCCGTCTCCGTATGAATTTTCGAGCATCCACGAACGAAACTGAAGGTACAAAAGACATTTGCAAGCGCCTTTATGGACTCTGGAGTTAAAGATCCGTCTCCGTATGAATTTTCGAGCATCCACGAACGAAACTGAAGGTACAAAAGACATTTGCAAGCGCCTTTATGGACTCTGGAGTTGAAGATCCGTCTTCGTAGAAATTTTCGAGCATCCACGAACGAAACTGAAGGTACAAGAGACATGTGCAAGCGCCTTTATGGACTCTGGAGCTGAAGATTCGTCTTCGTATGCATTTTCGAGCATCTGCAAACGAAACTGAAGGTACGAGAGACATTTGCGAGCGCCTTTATGGACTCTGGAGTTGAAGATCCGTCTTTGTATGAATTTTCGAGCATCCACGAACGAAGCTGAGGGTAACATACACATTTGCAAGCGATTTTATGGACTCTGGAGTTGAAGATCCGTCTTCGTATGAATTTTCGAGCATCCACGAACGAAACTGGAGGTACAAAAGACATTTGCAAGCGGCTTTATGGACTCTGGAGTTGAAAATCCGTCTTCGTATGAATTTTCGAGCATCTGCAAACGAAACTGAAGGTACAAGAGACATTTGCAAGCGCCTTTATGGACTCTGGAGTTGAAGATCCGTCTCCGTATGGATTTTCGAGCATCTGCAAACGAAACTGAAGGTACAAGAGACATTCGCAAGCGCCTTTGTGGACTCTGGAGTTGAAGATCCGTCTTCGTATGAAATTTCCAGCATCTGCAAACGAAACTGAAGGTCACAAGAGACATTCGCAAGCGCCTTTATGGACTCTGGAGTTGAACATCCGTCTCCGTATGAATTTTCGAGCATCCCCGAACGAAACTGAAGGTAACATAAACATTTGCAAGCGATTTAATGGACTCTGGAGTTGAAGATCCGTCTTCGTATGAATTTTCGAGCATCCACGAACGAAACTGAAGGTACAAGAGACATTTGCAAGCACCTTTATGGACTCTGGAGTTGAAGATCCGTCTTCGTATGAATTTTCGAGCATCCACGAACGAAACTGAAGGTAACATAAACATTTGCAAGCGATTTTATGGACTCTGGAGTTGAAGATCCGTCTTCGTATGAATTTTCGAACATCCACGAACAAAACTAAAGGTACTAAAGACATTTGCAAGCGCCTCTATGGACTCTGGAGTTGAAGATCCGTCTTCGTATGAATTTTCGAGCATCCACGAACGAAACTGAAGGTACAAGAGACATTTGCAAGCGCTTTTATGGACTCTGGAGTTGAAGATCCGTCTCCGTATGAATTTTCGAGCATCCGCAAACGAAACTGAAGGTACAAGAGACATTTGCAAGCGCCTTTATGGACTCTGGAGTTGAAGATCCGTCTCCGTATGAATTTTCGAGCATCCACGAACGAAACTGAAGGTACAAAAGACATTTGCAAGCGCCTTTATGGACTCTGGAGTTGAAGATCCGTCTCCGTATGAATTTTCGAGCATCCACGAACGAAACTAAAGGTACAAAAGACATTTGCAAGCGCCTTTATGGACTCTGGAGTTGAAGATCCGTCTTCGTAGAAATTTTCGAGCATCCACGAACGAAACTGAAGGTACAAGAGACATGTGCAAGCGCCTTTATGGACTCTGGAGCTGAAGATTCGTCTTCGTATGAATTTTCGAGCATCTGCAAACGAAACTGAAGGTACAAGAGACATTTGCAAGCGCTTTTATGGACTCTGGAGTTGAAGATCCGTCTCCGTATGAATTTTCGAGCATCCGCGAACGAAACTGAAGGTACATTAGACATTTGCAAGCGCCTTTATGGACTCTGGAGTTGAAGATCCGTCTCCGTATGAATTTTCGAGCATCCACGGACGAAACTGAAGGTACAAAAGACATTTGCAAGCGCCTTTATGGACTCTGGAGTTGAAGATCCGTCTTCGTATGAATTTTCGAGCATCTGCAAACGAAACCGAAGGTACAAGAGACAATTGCAAGCGCCTTTATGAACTCTGGAGTTGAAGATCCGTCTCCGTATGAATTTTCGAGCATCTGCAAACGAAACTGAAGGTACAAGAGACATTCGCAAGCGCCTTTATGGACTCTGGAGTTAAAGATCCGTCTTTGTATGAATTTTCGAGCATCTGCAAACGAAACTGAAGGTACAAGAGACATTCGCAAGCGCCTTTATGGACTCTGGAGTTGAAGATCCGTCTCCGTATGAATTTTCGAGCATCCGCAAACGAAACTGAAGGTACAAGAGACATTTGCAAGCGCCTTTATGGACTCTGGAGTTGAAAATCCGTCTTCGTATGAATTTTCGAGCATCCACGAACGAAACTGAAGGTACAAAAGACATTTGCAAGCGCCTTTATGGACTCTGGAGTTGAAGATCCGTCTCCGTATGAATTTTCGAGCATCCCCGAACGAAACTGAAGGTAACATAAACATTTGCAAGCGATTTAATGGACTCTGGAGTTGAAGATCCGTCTTCGTATGAATTTTCGAGCATCCACGAACGAAACTGAAGGTACAAGAGACATTTGCAAGCACCTTTATGGACTCTGGAGTTGAAGATCCGTCTTCGTATGAATTTTCGAGCATCCACGAACGAAACTGAAGGTACTACAGACATTTGCAAGCGCCTCTATGGACTCTGGAGTTGAAGATCCGTCTTCGTATGAATTTTCGAGCATCCACGAACGAAACTGAAGGTACAAGAGACATTTGCAAGCGCCTTTATGGACTCTGGAGTTAAAGATCCGTCTCCGTATGAATTTTCGAGCATCCACGAACGAAACTGAAGGTACAAAAGACATTTGCAAGCGCCTTTATGGACTCTGGAGTTGAAGATCCGTCTTCGTAGAAATTTTCGAGCATCCACGAACGAAACTGAAGGTACAAGAGACATGTGCAAGCGCCTTTATGGACTCTGGAGCTGAAGATTCGTCTTCGTATGCATTTTCGAGCATCTGCAAACGAAACTGAAGGTACGAGAGACATTTGCGAGCGCCTTTATGGACTCTGGAGTTGAAGATCCGTCTTTGTATGAATTTTCGAGCATCCACGAACGAAGCTGAGGGTAACATACACATTTGCAAGCGATTTTATGGACTCTGGAGTTGAAGATCCGTCTTCGTATGAATTTTCGAGCATCCACGAACGAAACTGGAGGTACAAAAGACATTTGCAAGCGGCTTTATGGACTCTGGAGTTGAAAATCCGTCTTCGTATGAATTTTCGAGCATCTGCAAACGAAACTGAAGGTACAAGAGACATTTGCAAGCGCCTTTATGGACTCTGGAGTTGAAGATCCGTCTCCGTATGGATTTTCGAGCATCTGCAAACGAAACTGAAGGTACAAGAGACATTCGCAAGCGCCTTTGTGGACTCTGGAGTTGAAGATCCGTCTTCGTATGAAATTTCCAGCATCTGCAAACGAAACTGAAGGTCACAAGAGACATTCGCAAGCGCCTTTATGGACTCTGGAGTTGAACATCCGTCTCCGTATGAATTTTCGAGCATCCCCGAACGAAACTGAAGGTAACATAAACATTTGCAAGCGATTTAATGGACTCTGGAGTTGAAGATCCGTCTTCGTATGAATTTTCGAGCATCCACGAACGAAACTGAAGGTACAAGAGACATTTGCAAGCACCTTTATGGACTCTGGAGTTGAAGATCCGTCTTCGTATGAATTTTCGAGCATCCACGAACGAAACTGAAGGTAACATAAACATTTGCAAGCGATTTTATGGACTCTGGAGTTGAAGATCCGTCTTCGTATGAATTTTCGAACATCCACGAACAAAACTAAAGGTACTAAAGACATTTGCAAGCGCCTCTATGGACTCTGGAGTTGAAGATCCGTCTTCGTATGAATTTTCGAGCATCCACGAACGAAACTGAAGGTACAAGAGACATTTGCAAGCGCTTTTATGGACTCTGGAGTTGAAGATCCGTCTCCGTATGAATTTTCGAGCATCCGCAAACGAAACTGAAGGTACAAGAGACATTTGCAAGCGCCTTTATGGACTCTGGAGTTGAAGATCCGTCTCCGTATGAATTTTCGAGCATCCACGAACGAAACTGAAGGTACAAAAGACATTTGCAAGCGCCTTTATGGACTCTGGAGTTGAAGATCCGTCTCCGTATGAATTTTCGAGCATCCACGAACGAAACTAAAGGTACAAAAGACATTTGCAAGCGCCTTTATGGACTCTGGAGTTGAAGATCCGTCTTCGTAGAAATTTTCGAGCATCCACGAACGAAACTGAAGGTACAAGAGACATGTGCAAGCGCCTTTATGGACTCTGGAGCTGAAGATTCGTCTTCGTATGAATTTTCGAGCATCTGCAAACGAAACTGAAGGTACAAGAGACATTTGCAAGCGCTTTTATGGACTCTGGAGTTGAAGATCCGTCTCCGTATGAATTTTCGAGCATCCGCGAACGAAACTGAAGGTACATTAGACATTTGCAAGCGCCTTTATGGACTCTGGAGTTGAAGATCCGTCTCCGTATGAATTTTCGAGCATCCACGGACGAAACTGAAGGTACAAAAGACATTTGCAAGCGCCTTTATGGACTCTGGAGTTGAAGATCCGTCTTCGTATGAATTTTCGAGCATCTGCAAACGAAACCGAAGGTACAAGAGACAATTGCAAGCGCCTTTATGAACTCTGGAGTTGAAGATCCGTCTCCGTATGAATTTTCGAGCATCTGCAAACGAAACTGAAGGTACAAGAGACATTCGCAAGCGCCTTTATGGACTCTGGAGTTAAAGATCCGTCTTTGTATGAATTTTCGAGCATCTGCAAACGAAACTGAAGGTACAAGAGACATTCGCAAGCGCCTTTATGGACTCTGGAGTTGAAGATCCGTCTCCGTATGAATTTTCGAGCATCCGCAAACGAAACTGAAGGTACAAGAGACATTTGCAAGCGCCTTTATGGACTCTGGAGTTGAAAATCCGTCTTCGTATGAATTTTCGAGCATCCACGAACGAAACTGAACGTACAAAAGACATTTGCAAGCGCCTTTATGGACTCTGGAGTTGAAGATCCGTCTCCGTATGAATTTTCGAGCATCCCCGAACGAAACTGAAGGTAACATAAACATTTGCAAGCGATTTAATGGACTCTGGAGTTGAAGATCCGTCTTCGTATGAATTTTCGAGCATCCACGAACGAAACTGAAGGTACAAGAGACATTTGCAAGCACCTTTATGGACTCTGGAGTTGAAGATCCGTCTTCGTATGAATTTTCGAGCATCCACGAACGAAACTGAAGGTACTACAGACATTTGCAAGCGCCTCTATGGACTCTGGAGTTGAAGATCCGTCTTCGTATGAATTTTCGAGCATCCACGAACGAAACTGAAGGTACAAGAGACATTTGCAAGCGCCTTTATGGACTCTGGAGTTGAAGGTCCGTCTTCGTATGAAATTTCGAGCATCCACGACCGAAACTGAAGGTACACGAGACATTTGCAAGCGCTTTTATGGACTCTGGAGTTGAAGATCCGTCTCCGTATGAATTTTCGAGCATCCGCAAACGAAACTGGAGGTACAAGAGACGTTTGCAGGCGCCTTTATGGACTCTGGAGTTGAAGATCCGTCTCCGTATGAATTTTCGAGCATCCACGAACGAAACTGAAGGTACAAAAGACATTTGCAAGCGCCTTTATGGACACTGGAGTTAAAGATCCGTCTCCGTATGAATTTTCGAGCATCCACGAACGAAACTGAAGGTACAAAAGACATTTGCAAGCGCCTTTATGGACTCTGGAGTTGAAGATCCGTCTTCGTAGAAATTTTCGAGCATCCACGAACGAAACTGAAGGTACAAGAGACATGTGCAAGCGCTTTTATGGACTCTGGAGTTGAAGATCCGTCTCCGTATGAATTTTCGAGCATCCGCAAACGAAACTGAAGGTACAAGAGACATTTGCAAGCGCCTTCATGGACTCTGGAGTTGAAGATCCGTCTCCGTATGAATTTTCGAGCATCCACGAACGAAACTGAAGGTACAAAAGACATTTGCAAGCGCCTTTATGGACTCTGGAGTTGAAGATCCGTCTCCGTATGAATTTTCGAGCATCCACGAACGAAACTAAAGGTACAAAAGACATTTGCAAGCGCCTTTATGGACTCTGGAGTTGAAGATCCGTCTTCGTAGAAATTTTCGAGCATCCACGAACGAAACTGAAGGTACAAGAGACATGTGCAAGCGCCTTTATGGACTCTGGAGCTGAAGATTCGTCTTCGTATGAATTTTCGAGCATCTGCAAACGAAACTGAAGGTACAAGAGACATTTGCAAGCGCTTTTATGGACTCTGGAGTTGAAGATCCGTCTCCGTATGAATTTTCGAGCATCCGCGAACGAAACTGAAGGTACATTAGACATTTGCAAGCGCCTTTATGGACTCTGGAGTTGAAGATCCGTCTCCGTATGAATTTTCGAGCATCCACGGACGAAACTGAAGGTACAAAAGACATTTGCAAGCGCCTTTATGGACTCTGGAGTTGAAGATCCGTCTTCGTATGAATTT
This sequence comes from Phymatocera aterrima, assembly GCA_963170745.1. Lineage (NCBI taxonomy): Eukaryota > Metazoa > Arthropoda > Insecta > Hymenoptera > Tenthredinidae > Phymatocera > Phymatocera aterrima. The sequence continues at coordinate 16,203,439 of OY720664.1, forward strand.
TCGAGCATCTGCAAACGAAACCGAAGGTACAAGAGACAATTGCAAGCGCCTTTATGAACTCTGGAGTTGAAGATCCGTCTCCGTATGAATTTTCGAGCATCTGCAAACGAAACTGAAGGTACAAGAGACATTCGCAAGCGCCTTTATGGACTCTGGAGTTAAAGATCCGTCTTTGTATGAATTTTCGAGCATCTGCAAACGAAACTGAAGGTACAAGAGACATTCGCAAGCGCCTTTATGGACTCTGGAGTTGAAGATCCGTCTCCGTATGAATTTTCGAGCATCCGCAAACGAAACTGAAGGTACAAGAGACATTTGCAAGCGCCTTTATGGACTCTGGAGTTGAAAATCCGTCTTCGTATGAATTTTCGAGCATCCACGAACGAAACTGAAGGTACAAAAGACATTTGCAAGCGCCTTTATGGACTCTGGAGTTGAAGATCCGTCTCCGTATGAATTTTCGAGCATCCCCGAACGAAACTGAAGGTAACATAAACATTTGCAAGCGATTTAATGGACTCTGGAGTTGAAGATCCGTCTTCGTATGAATTTTCGAGCATCCACGAACGAAACTGAAGGTACAAGAGACATTTGCAAGCACCTTTATGGACTCTGGAGTTGAAGATCCGTCTTCGTATGAATTTTCGAGCATCCACGAACGAAACTGAAGGTACTACAGACATTTGCAAGCGCCTCTATGGACTCTGGAGTTGAAGATCCGTCTTCGTATGAATTTTCGAGCATCCACGAACGAAACTGAAGGTACAAGAGACATTTGCAAGCGCCTTTATGGACTCTGGAGTTGAAGGTCCGTCTTCGTATGAAATTTCGAGCATCCACGACCGAAACTGAAGGTACACGAGACATTTGCAAGCGCTTTTATGGACTCTGGAGTTGAAGATCCGTCTCCGTATGAATTTTCGAGCATCCGCAAACGAAACTGGAGGTACAAGAGACGTTTGCAGGCGCCTTTATGGACTCTGGAGTTGAAGATCCGTCTCCGTATGAATTTTCGAGCATCCACGAACGAAACTGAAGGTACAAAAGACATTTGCAAGCGCCTTTATGGACACTGGAGTTAAAGATCCGTCTCCGTATGAATTTTCGAGCATCCACGAACGAAACTGAAGGTACAAAAGACATTTGCAAGCGCCTTTATGGACTCTGGAGTTGAAGATCCGTCTTCGTAGAAATTTTCGAGCATCCACGAACGAAACTGAAGGTACAAGAGACATGTGCAAGCGCTTTTATGGACTCTGGAGTTGAAGATCCGTCTCCGTATGAATTTTCGAGCATCCGCAAACGAAACTGAAGGTACAAGAGACATTTGCAAGCGCCTTCATGGACTCTGGAGTTGAAGATCCGTCTCCGTATGAATTTTCGAGCATCCACGAACGAAACTGAAGGTACAAAAGACATTTGCAAGCGCCTTTATGGACTCTGGAGTTGAAGATCCGTCTCCGTATGAATTTTCGAGCATCCACGAACGAAACTGAAGGTACAAAAGACATTTGTAAGCGCCTTTATGGACTCTGGAGTTGAAGATCCGTCTTCGTAGAAATTTTCGAGCATCCACGAACGAAACTGAAGGTACAAGAGACATGTGCAAGCGCCTTTATGGACTCTGGAGCTGAAGATTCGTCTTCGTATGAATTTTCGAGTATCTGCAAACGAAACTGAAGGTACAAGAGACATTTGCAAGCGCTTTTATGGACTCTGGAGTTAGAGATCCGTCTCCGTATGAATTTTCGAGCATCCGCGAACGAAACTGAAGGTACATTAGACATTTGCAAGCGCCTTTATGGACTCTGGAGTTGAAGATCCGTCTCCGTATGAATTTTCGAGCATCCACGGACGAAACTGAAGGTACAAAAGACATTTGCAAGCGCCTTTATGGACTCTGGAGTTGAAGATCCGTCTTCGTATGAATTTTCAAGCATCTGCAAACGAAACCGAAGGTACAAGAGACAATTGCAAGCGCCTTTATGAACTCTGGAGTTGAAGATCCGTCTCCGTATGAATTTTCGAGCATCTGCAAACGAAACTGAAGGTACAAGAGACATTCGCAAGCGCCTTTATGGACTCTGGAGTTGAAGATCCGTCTTTGTATGAATTTTCGAGCATCTGCAAACGAAACTGAAGGTACAAGAGACATTCGCAAGCGCCTTTATGGACTCTGGAGTTGAAGATCCGTCTCCGTATGAATTTTCGAGCATCCGCAAACGAAACTGAAGGTACAAGAGACATTTGCAAGCGCCTTTATGGACTCTGGAGTTGAAAATCCGCCTTCATATGAATTTTCGAGCATCCACGAACGAAACTGAAGGTACAAAAGACATTTGCAAGCGCCTTTATGGACTCTGGAGTTGAAGATCCGTCTCCGTATGAATTTTCGAGCATCCCCGAACGAAACTGAAGGTAACATAAACATTTGCAAGCGATTTAATGGACTCTGGAGTTGAAGATCCGTCTTCGTATGAATTTTCGAGCATCCCCGAACGAAACTGAAGGTAACATAAACATTTGCAAGCGATTTATTGGACTCTGGAGTTGAAGATCCGTCTTCGTATGAATTTTCGAGTATCCACGACCGAAACTGAAGGTACACGAGACATTTGCAAGCGCTTTTATGGACTCTGGAGTTAAAGATCCGTCTCCGTATGAATTTTCGAGCATCCGCAAACGAAACTGGAGGTACAAGAGACATTTGCAAGCGCCTTTATGGACTCTGGAGTTGAAGATCCGTCTTCGTATGAATTTTCGAGCATCCACGAACGAAACTGAAGGTACACGAGACATTTGCAAGCGCTTTTATGGACTCTGGAGTTAAAGATCCGTCTTCGTATTAATTTTCGAGCATCCACGAACGAAACTAAAGGTACAAGAGACATTTGCAAGCGCCTTTATGGACTCTGGAGTTGAAGATCCGTCTTCGTATGAATTTTCGAGCATCCACGAACGAAACTGAAGGTAACATAAACATTTGCAAGCGATTTTATGGACTCTGGAGTTGAAGATCCGTCTCCGTATGAATTTTCGAGCATCCACGAACGAAACTGAAGGTACAATAGCCATTTGCAAGCGCCTTTATGGACTCTGGAGTTGAAAATCCGTCTTCGTATGAATTTTCGAGCATCTGCAAACGAAACCGAAGGTACAAGAGACATTTGCCAGCGCCTTCATGAATTCTGGAGTTGAAGATCCGTCTCCGTATGAATTTTCGAGCATCTGCAAACGAAACTGAAGGTACAAGAGACATTCGCAAGCGCCTTTATGGACTCCGGAGTTGAAGATCCGTCTTTGTATGAATTTTCGAGCATCTGCAAACGAAACTGAAGGTACAAGAGACATTTGCAAGCGCCTTTATGGACTCTGGAGTTGAAAATCCGTCTTCGTATGAATTTTCGAGCATCCACGAACGAAACTGAAGGTACAAAAGACATTTGCAAGCGCCTTCATGGACTCTGGAGTTGAAGATCCGTCTCCGTATGAATTTTCGAGCATCCCCGAACGAAACTGAAGGTAACATAAACATTTGCAAGCGATTTAATGGACTCTGGAGTTGAAGATCCGTCTTCGTATGGATTTTCGAGCATCCACGAACGAAACTGAAGGTACAAGAGACATTTGCAAGCACCTTTATGGACTCTGGAGTTGAAGATCCGTCTTCGTATGAATTTTCGAGCATCCACGACCGAAACTGAAGGTACTAAAGACATTTGCAAGCGCCTCTATGGACTCTGGAGTTGAAGATCCGTCTTCGTATGAATTTTCGAGCATCTGCAAACGAAACTGAAGGTACAAGAGACATTCGCAAGCGCCTTTATGGACTCTGGAGTTGAAGATCCGTCTTCGTATGGATTTTCGAGCATCCACGAACGAAACTGAAGGTACAAGAGACATTTGCAAGCACCTTTATGGACTCTGGAGTTGAAGATCCGTCTTCGTATGAATTTTCAAGCATCTGCAAACGAAACCGAAGGTACAAGAGACAATTGCAAGCGCCTTTATGAACTCTGGAGTTGAAGATCCGTCTCCGTATGAATTTTCGAGCATCTGCAAACGAAACTGAAGGTACAAGAGACATTCGCAAGCGCCTTTATGGACTCTGGAGTTGAAGATCCGTCTTTGTATGAATTTTCGAGCATCTGCAAACGAAACTGAAGGTACAAGAGACATTCGCAAGCGCCTTTATGGACTCTGGAGTTGAAGATCCGTCTCCGTATGAATTTTCGAGCATCCGCAAACGAAACTGAAGGTACAAGAGACATTTGCAAGCGCCTTTATGGACTCTGGAGTTGAAAATCCGCCTTCATATGAATTTTCGAGCATCCACGAACGAAACTGAAGGTACAAAAGACATTTGCAAGCGCCTTTATGGACTCTGGAGTTGAAGATCCGTCTCCGTATGAATTTTCGAGCATCCCCGAACGAAACTGAAGGTAACATAAACATTTGCAAGCGATTTAATGGACTCTGGAGTTGAAGATCCGTCTTCGTATGAATTTTCGAGCATCCCCGAACGAAACTGAAGGTAACATAAACATTTGCAAGCGATTTATTGGACTCTGGAGTTGAAGATCCGTCTTCGTATGAATTTTCGAGTATCCACGACCGAAACTGAAGGTACACGAGACATTTGCAAGCGCTTTTATGGACTCTGGAGTTAAAGATCCGTCTCCGTATGAATTTTCGAGCATCCGCAAACGAAACTGGAGGTACAAGAGACATTTGCAAGCGCCTTTATGGACTCTGGAGTTGAAGATCCGTCTTCGTATGAATTTTCGAGCATCCACGAACGAAACTGAAGGTACACGAGACATTTGCAAGCGCTTTTATGGACTCTGGAGTTAAAGATCCGTCTTCGTATTAATTTTCGAGCATCCACGAACGAAACTAAAGGTACAAGAGACATTTGCAAGCGCCTTTATGGACTCTGGAGTTGAAGATCCGTCTTCGTATGAATTTTCGAGCATCCACGAACGAAACTGAAGGTAACATAAACATTTGCAAGCGATTTTATGGACTCTGGAGTTGAAGATCCGTCTCCGTATGAATTTTCGAGCATCCACGAACGAAACTGAAGGTACAATAGACATTTGCAAGCGCCTTTATGGACTCTGGAGTTGAAAATCCGTCTTCGTATGAATTTTCGAGCATCTGCAAACGAAACCGAAGGTACAAGAGACATTTGCCAGCGCCTTTATGAATTCTGGAGTTGAAGATCCGTCTCCGTATGAATTTTCGAGCATCTGCAAACGAAACTGAAGGTACAAGAGACATTCGCAAGCGCCTTTATGGACTCCGGAGTTGAAGATCCGTCTTTGTATGAATTTTCGAGCATCTGCAAACGAAACTGAAGGTACAAGAGACATTTGCAAGCGCCTTTATGGACTCTGGAGTTGAAAATCCGTCTTCGTATGAATTTTCGAGCATCCACGAACGAAACTGAAGGTACAAAAGACATTTGCAAGCGCCTTCATGGACTCTGGAGTTGAAGATCCGTCTCCGTATGAATTTTCGAGCATCCCCGAACGAAACTGAAGGTAACATAAACATTTGCAAGCGATTTAATGGACTCTGGAGTTGAAGATCCGTCTTCGTATGGATTTTCGAGCATCCACGAACGAAACTGAAGGTACAAGAGACATTTGCAAGCACCTTTATGGACTCTGGAGTTGAAGATCCGTCTTCGTATGAATTTTCGAGCATCCACGACCGAAACTGAAGGTACTAAAGACATTTGCAAGCGCCTCTATGGACTCTGGAGTTGAAGATCCGTCTTCGTATGAATTTTCGAGCATCCACGAACGAAACTGAAGGTACAAGAGACATTTGCAAGCGCTTTTATGGACTCTGGAGTTGAACATCCGTCTCCGTATGAATTTTCGAGCATCCGCAAACGAAACTGAAGGTACAAGACACATTTGCAAGCGCCTTTATGGACTCTGGAGTTGAAGATCCGTCTCCGTATGAATTTTCGAGCATCCACGAACGAGACTGAAGGTACAAAAGACATTTGCAAGCGCCTTTATGGACTCTGGAGTTAAAGATCCGTCTCCGTATGAATTTTCGTGCATCCACGAACGAAACTGAAGGTACAAAAGACATCTGCAAGCGCCTTCATGGACTCTGGAGTTGAAGATCCGTCTTCGTAGAAATTTTCGAGCATCCACGAACGAAACTGAAGGTACAAGAGACATGTGCAAGCGCCTTTATGGATTCTGGAGCTGAAGATTCGTCTTCGTATGAATTTTCGAGCATCTGCAAACGAAACTGAAGGTACGAGAGACATTTGCGAGCGCCTTTATGGACTCTGGAGTTGAGGATCCGTCTTCGTATGAATTTTCGAGCATCCACGAACGAAACTGAGGGTAACATACACATTTGCAAGCGATTTTATGGACTCTGGAGTTGAAGATCCGTCTTCGTATGAATTTTCGAGCTTTCACGAACGAAACTGGAGGTACAAAAGACATTTGCAAGCGGCTTTATGGACTCTTGAGTTGAAAATCCGTCTTCGTATGAATTTTCGAGCATCTGCAATCGGAACTGAAGGTACAAGAGACATTTGCAAGCGCCTTCATGAACTCTGGAGTTGAAGATCCGTCTCCGTATGAATTTTCGAGCATCTGCAAACGAAACTGAAGGTACAAGAGACATTCGCAAGCGCCTTTGTGGACTCTGGAGTTTAAGATCCGTCTTCGTATGAATTTTCCAGCATCTGCAAACGAAACTGAAGGTCACAAGAGACATTCGCAAGCGCCTCTATGGACTCTGGAGTTGAAGATCCGTCTTCGTATGAATTTTCGAGCATCTGCAAACGAAACTGAAGGTACAAGAGACATTTGCAAGCGCCTTCATGGACTCTGGAGTTGAAGATCCGTTTCCGTATGAATTTTCGAGCATCCACGAACGAAACTGGAGGTACAAAAGACATTTGCAAGCGCCTTTATGGACTCTGGAGTTGAAGATCCTCCTCCGTATGAATTTCCGAGCATCCACGAACAAAACTGAAGGCAACATAAGCATTTGCAAGCGATTTAATGGACTCTGGAGTTGAAGATCCGTCTTCGTATGAATTTTCGAGCATCCACGAACGAAACTGAAGGTACAAGAGACATTTGCAAGCGCCTTTATGGACTCTGGAGTTGAAGATCCGTCTTCGTATGAATTTTCGAGCATCCACGAACGGAACTGAAGGTACTAAAGACATTTGCAAGCGCCTCTATGGACTCTGGAGTTGAAGATCCGTCTTCGTATGAATTTTCGAGCATCCACTAACGAAACTGAAGGTACAAGAGACATTTGCAAGCGCTTTTATGGACTCTGGAGTTGAAGATCCGTCTCCGTATGAATTTTCGAGCATCCGCAAACGAAACTGGAGGTACAAGAGACATTTGCAAGCGCCTTTATGGACTCTGGAGTTGAAGATCCGTCTCCGTATGAATTTTCGAGCATCCACGAACGAAACTGAAGGTACAAAAGACATTTGCAAGCGCCTTTATGGACTCTGGAGTTAAAGATCCGTCACCGTATGAATTTTCAAGCATCCACGAACGAAACTGAAGGTACAAAAAACATTTGCAAGCGCCTTTATGGACTCTGGAGTTGAAGATCCGTCTTCGTATGAATTTTCGAGCATCCACGAACGAAACTGAAGGTAACATAAACATTTGCAAGCGATTTTATGGACTCTGGAGCTGAAGATTCGTCTTCGTATGAATTTTCGAGCATCTGCAAACGAAACTGAAGGTACGAGAGACATTTGCGAGCGCCTTTATGGACTCTGGAGTTGAAGATCCGTCTTCGTATGAATTTTCGAGCATCCACGAACGAAACTGAGGGTAACATACACATTTGCAAGCGATTTTATGGACTCTGGAGTTGAAGATCCGTCTTCGTATGAATTTTCGAGCATCCACGAACGAAACTGGAGGTACAAAAGACATTTGCAAGCGGCTTTATGGACTCTGGAGTTGAAAATCCGTCATCGTATGGATTTTCGAGCATCTGCAAACGAAACTGAAGGTACAAGAGACATTTGCAAGCGCCTTTATGGACTCTGGAGTTGAAGATCCGTCTCCGTATGAATTTTCGAGCATCTGCAAACGAAACTGAAGGTACAAGAGACATTCGCAAGCGCCTTTGTGGACTCTGGAGCTTAAGATCCGTCTTCGTATGAATTTTCCAGCATCTGCAAACGAAACTGAAGGTCACAAGAGACATTCGTAAGCGCCTTTATGGACTCTGGAGTTGAAGATCCGTCTTCGTATGAATTTTCGAGCATCCACGAACGAAACTGAAGGTACAGAAGACATTTGCAAGCGCCTCTATGGACTCTGGAGTTGAAGATCCGTCTTCGTATGAATTTTCGAGCATCCACGAACGAAACTGAAGGTACTAAAGACATTTGCAAGCGATTTTATGGACTCTGGAGTTGAAGATCCGTCTTCGTATGAATTTTCGAGCATCCACGAACGAAACTGGAGGTACAAAAGACATTTGCAAGCGGCTTTATGGACTCTTGAGTTGAAAATCCGTCTTCGTATGAATTTTCGAGCATCTGCAATCGAAACTGAAGGTACAAGAGACATTTGCAAGCGCCTTTATGGACTCTGGAGTTGAAGATCCGTCTCCGTATGAATTTTCGAGCATCTGCAAACGAAACTGAAGGTACAAGAGACATTCGCAAGCGCCTTTGTGGACTCTGGAGTTTAGGATCCGTCTTCGTATGAATTTTCCAGCATCTGCAAACGAAACTGAAGGTCACAAGAGACATTCGCAAGCGCCTTTATGGACTCTGGAGTTGAAGATCCGTCTTCGTATGAATTTTCGAGCATCTGCAAACGAAACTGAAGGTACAAGAGACATTTGCAAGCGCCTTCATGGACTCTGGAGTTGAAGATCCGTTTCCGTATGAATTTTCGAGCATCCACGAACGAAACTGGAGGTACAAAAGACATTTGCAAGCGCCTTCATGGACTCTGGAGTTGGAGATCCGTCTTCGTATGAATTTTCGAGCATCCACGAACGAAACTGAAGGTAACATAAACATTTGCAAGCGATTTTATGGACTCCGGAGTTGAAGATCCGTCTTCGTATGAATTTTCGAGCATCCACGAACGAAACTGAAGGTACTAAAGACATTTGCAAGCGCCTCTATGAACTCTGGAGTTGAAAATCCGTCTTCGTATGAATTTTCGAGCATCTGCAAACGAAACTGAAGGTACAAGAGACATTTGCAAGCGCCTTTATGGACTCTGGAGCTGAAGATCCGTCTCCGTATGAATTTTCGAGCATCTGCAAACGAAACTGAAGGTACAAGAGACATTCGCAAGCGCCTTTGTGGACTCTGGAGTTTGAGATCCGTCTTCGGATGAATTTTCCAGCATCTGCAAACGAAACTGAAGGTCACAAGAGACATTCGCAAGCGCCTTCATGGACTCTGGAGTTGAAGATCCATCTTCGTATGAATTTTCGAGCATCTGCAACCGAAACTGAAGGTACAAGAGACATTTGCAAGCGCCTTCATGGACTCTGGAGTTGAAGATCCGTCTCCGTATGAATTTTCGAGCATCCACGAACGAAACTGAAGGTACAAACGACATTTGCAAGCGCCTTTATGGACTCTGGAGTTGAAGATCCGTCTTCGTATGAATTTTCGAGCATCCACGAACGAAACTGAAGGTACAAGAGACATTTGCAAGCACCTTTATGGACTCTGGAGTTGAAGATCCGTCTTCGTATGAATTTTCGAGCATCCACGAACGAAACTGAAGGTAACATAAACATTTGCAAGCGATTTTATGGACTCCGAAGTTGAAGATCCGTCTTTGTATGAATTTTCGAGCATCCACGAAGGAAACTGAAGGTACTAAAGACATTTGCAAGCGCCTCTATGGACTCTGGAGTTGAAGATCCGTCTCCGTATGAATTTTCGAGCATCTGCAAACGAAACTGAACGCACAAGAGACATTCGCAAGCGCCTTTGTGGACTCTGGAGTTGAAGATCCGTCTTCGTATGAATTTTCCAGCATCTGCAAACGAAACTGAAGGTCACAAGAGACATTCGCAAGCGCCTTTATGGACTCTGGAGTTGAAGATCCGTCTCCGTATGAACTTTCGAGCATCTGCAACCGAAACTGAAGGTACAAGAGACCTTTTCAAGCGCCTTTATGGACTCTGGAGTTGAAGATCCGTCTTCGTAGAAATTTTCGAGCATCCACGAACGAAACTGAAGGTACAAGAGACATGTGCAAGCGCCTTTATGGACTCTGGAGTTAAAGATCCGTCACCGTATGAATTTTCGAGCATCCACGAACGAAACTGAAGGTACAAAAAACATTTGCAAGCGCCTTTATGGACTCTGGAGTTGAAGATCCGTCTTCGTAGAAATTTTCGAGCATCTGCAAACGAAACTGAAGGTACGAGAGACATTTGCGAGCGCCTTTATGGACTCTGGAGCTGAAGATTCGTCTTCGTATGAATTTTCGAGCATCTGCAAACGAAACTGAAGGTACGAGAGACATTTGCGAGCGCCTTTATGGACTCTGGAGTTGGAGATCCGTCTTCGTATGAATTTTCGAGCATCCACGAACGAAACTGAGAGTAACATACACATTTGCAAGCGATTTTATGGACTCTGGAGTTGAAGATCCGTCTTCGTATGAATTTTCGAGCATCCACGAACGAAACTGGAGGTACAAAAGACATTTGCAAGCGGCTTTATGGACTCTGGAGTTGAAAATCCGTCATCGTATGGATTTTCGAGCATCTGCAAACGAAACTGAAGGTACAAGAGACATTTGCAAGCGCCTTTATGGACTCTGGAGTTGAAGATCCGTCTCCGTATGAATTTTCGAGCATCTGCAAACGAAACTGAAGGTACAAGAGACATTCGCAAGCGCCTTTGTGGACTCTGGAGTTTAAGATCCGTCTTCGTATGAATTTTCCAGCATCTGCAAACGAAACTGAAGGTCACAAGAGACATTCGTAAGCGCCTTTATGGACTCTGGAGTTGAAGATCCGTCTTCGTATGAATTTTCGAGCATCCACGAACGAAACTGAAGGTACAGAAGACATTTGCAAGCGCCTCTATGGACTCTGGAGTTGAAGATCCGTCTTCGTATGAATTTTCGAGCATCCACGAACGAAACTGAAGGTACTAAAGACATTTGCAAGCGATTTTATGGACTCTGGAGTTGAAGATCCGTCTTCGTATGAATTTTCGAGCATCCACGAACGAAACTGGAGGTACAAAAGACATTTGCAAGCGGCTTTATGGACTCTTGAGTTGAAAATCCGTCTTCGTATGAATTTTCGAGCATCTGCAATCGAAACTGAAGGTACAAGAGACATTTGCAAGCGCCTTTATGGACTCTGGAGTTGAAGATCCGTCTCCGTATGAATTTTCGAGCATCTGCAAACAAAACTGAAGGTACAAGAGACATTCGCAAGCGCCTTTGTGGACTCTGGAGTTTAGGATCCGTCTTCGTATGAATTTTCCAGCATCTGCAAACGAAACTGAAGGTCACAAGAGACATTCGCAAGCGCCCTTATGGACTCTGGAGTTGAAGATCCGTCTTCGTATGAATTTTCGAGCATCTGCAAACGAAACTGAAGGTACAAGAGACATTTGCAAGCGCCTTCATGGACTCTGGAGTTGAAGATCCGTTTCCGTATGAATTTTCGAGCATCCACGAACGAAACTGGAGGTACAAAAGACATTTGCAAGCGCCTTTATGGACTCTGGAGTTGGAGATCCGTCTTCGTATGGATTTTCGAGCATCCACGAACGAAACTGAAGGTAACATAAACATTTGCAAGCGATTTTATGGACTCCGGAGTTGAAGATCCGTCTTCGTATGAATTTTCGAGCATCCACGAACGAAACTGAAGGTACTAAAGACATTTGCAAGCGCCTCTATGAACTCTGGAGTTGAAAATCCGTCTTCGTATGAATTTTCGAGCATCTGCAAACGAAACTGAAGGTACAAGAGACATTTGCAAGCGCCTTTATGGACTCTGGAGCTGAAGATCCGTCTCCGTATGAATTTTCGAGCATCTGCAAACGAAACTGAAGGTACAAGAGACATTCGCAAGCGCCTTTGTGGACTCTGGAGTTTGAGATCCGTCTTCGGATGAATTTTCCAGCATCTGCAAACGAAACTGAAGGTCACAAGAGACATTCGCAAGCGCCTTCATGGACTCTGGAGTTGAAGATCCATCTTCGTATGAATTTTCGAGCATCTGCAACCGAAACTGAAGGTACAAGAGACATTTGCAAGCGCCTTCATGGACTCTGGAGTTGAAGATCCGTCTCCGTATGAATTTTCGAGCATCCACGAACGAAACTGAAGGTACAAACGACATTTGCAAGCGCCTTTATGGACTCTGGAGTTGAAGATCCGTCTTCGTATGAATTTTCGAGCATCCACGAACGAAACTGAAGGTACAAGATACATTTGCAAGCACCTTTATGGACTCTGGAGTTGAAGATCCGTCTTCGTATGAATTTTCGAGCATCCACGAACGAAACTGAAGGTAACATAAACATTTGCAAGCGATTTTATGGACTCCGAAGTTGAAGATCCGTCTTCGTATTAATTTTCGAGCATCCACGAACGAAACTAAAGGTACAAGAGACATTTGCAAGCGCCTTTATGGACTCTGGAGTTGAAGATCCGTCTTCGTATGAATTTTCGAGCATCCACGAACGAAACTGAAGGTAACATAAACATTTGCAAGCGCCTTTATGGACTCTGGAGTTGAAGATCCTCCTCCGTATGAATTTCCGAGCATCCACGAACAAAACTGAAGGCAACATAAGCATTTGCAAGCGATTTAATGGACTCTGGAGTTGAAGATCCGTCTTCGTATGAATTTTCGAGCATCCACGAACGAAACTGAAGGTACAAGAGACATTTGCAAGCGCCTTTATGGACTCTGGAGTTGAAGATCCGTCTTCGTATGAATTTTCGAGCATCCACGAACGGAACTGAAGGTACTAAAGACATTTGCAAGCGCCTCTATGGACTCTGGAGTTGAAGATCCGTCTTCGTATGAATTTTCGAGCATCCACGAACGAAACTGAAGGTACAAGAGACATTTGCAAGCGCCTTTATGGACTCTGGAGTTGAAGATCCGTCTTCGTATGAATTTTCGAGCATCCACGAACGGAACTGAAGGTACTAAAGACATTTGCAAGCGCCTCTATGGACTCTGGAGTTGAAGATCCGTCTTCGTATGAATTTTCGAGCATCCACTAACGAAACTGAAGGTACAAGAGACATTTGCAAGCGCTTTTATGGACTCTGGAGTTGAAGATCCGTCTCCGTATGAATTTTCGAGCATCCGCAAACGAAACTGGAGGTACAAGAGACATTTGCAAGCGCCTTTATGGACTCTGGAGTTGAAGATCCGTCTCCGTATGAATTTTCGAGCATCCACGAACGAAACTGAAGGTACAAAAGACATTTGCAAGCGCCTTTATGGACTCTGGAGTTAAAGATCCGTCACCGTATGAATTTTCAAGCATCCACGAACGAAACTGAAGGTACAAAAAACATTTGCAAGCGCCTTTATGGACTCTGGAGTTGAAGATCCGTCTTCGTAGAAATTTTCGAGCATCCACGAACGAAACTGAAGGTACAAGAGACATGTGCAAGCGCCTTTATGGACTCTGGAGCTGAAGATTCGTCTTCGTATGAATTTTCGAGCATCTGCAAACGAAACTGAAGGTACGAGAGACATTTGCGAGCGCCTTTATGGACTCTGGAGTTGAAGATCCGTCTTCGTATGAATTTTCGAGCATCCACGAACGAAACTGAGGGTAACATACACATTTGCAAGCGATTTTATGGACTCTGGAGTTGAAGATCCGTCTTCGTATGAATTTTCGAGCATCCACGAACGAAACTGGAGGTACAAAAGACATTTGCAAGCGGCTTTATGGACTCTGGAGTTGAAAATCCGTGATCGTATGGATTTTCGAGCATCTGCAAACGAAACTGAAGGTACAAGAGACATTTGCAAGCGCCTTTATGGACTCTGGAGTTGAAGATCCGTCTCCGTATGAATTTTCGAGCATCTGCAAACGAAACTGAAGGTACAAGAGACATTCGCAAGCGCCTTTGTGGACTCTGGAGCTTAAGATCCGTCTTCGTATGAATTTTCCAGCATCTGCAAACGAAACTGAAGGTCACAAGAGACATTCGTAAGCGCCTTTATGGACTCTGGAGTTGAAGATCCGTCTTCGTATGAATTTTCGAGCATCCACGAACGAAACTGAAGGTACAGAAGACATTTGCAAGCGCCTCTATGGACTCTGGAGTTGAAGATCCGTCTTCGTATGAATTTTCGAGCATCCACGAACGAAACTGAAGGTACTAAAGACATTTGCAAGCGATTTTATGGACTCTGGAGTTGAAGATCCGTCTTCGTATGAATTTTCGAGCATCCACGAACGAAACTGGAGGTACAAAAGACATTTGCAAGCGGCTTTATGGACTCTTGAGTTGAAAATCCGTCTTCGTATGAATTTTCGAGCATCTGCAATCGAAACTGAAGGTGCAAGAGACATTTGCAAGCGCCTTTATGGACTCTGGAGTTGAAGATCCGTCTCCGTATGAATTTTTGAGCATCTGCAAACGAAACTGAAGGTACAAGAGACATTCGCAAGCGCCTTTGTGGACTCTGGAGTTTAGGATCCGTCTTCGTATGAATTTTCCAGCATCTGCAAACGAAACTGAAGGTCACAAGAGACATTCGCAAGCGCCTTTATGGACTCTGGAGTTGAAGATCCGTCTTCGTATGAATTTTCGAGCATCTGCAAACGAAACTGAAGGTACAAGAGACATTTGCAAGCGCCTTCATGGACTCTGGAGTTGAAGATCCGTTTCCGTATGAATTTTCGAGCATCCACGAACGAAACTGGAGGTACAAAAGACATTTGCAAGCGCCTTTATGGACTCTGGAGTTGGAGATCCGTCTTCGTATGAATTTTCGAGCATCCACGAACGAAACTGAAGGTAACATAAACATTTGCAAGCGATTTTATGGACTCCGGAGTTGAAGATCCGTCTTCGTATGAATTTTCGAGCATCCACGAACGAAACTGAAGGTACTAAAGACATTTGCAAGCGCCTCTATGAACTCTGGAGTTGAAAATCCGTCTTCGTATGAATTTTCGAGCATCTGCAAACGAAACTGAAGGTACAAGAGACATTTGCAAGCGCCTTTATGGACTCTGGAGCTGAAGATCCGTCTCCGTATGAATTTTCGAGCATCTGCAAACAAAACTGAAGGTACAAGAGACATTCGCAAGCGCCTTTGTGGACTCTGGAGTTTAGGATCCGTCTTCGTATGAATTTTCCAGCATCTGCAAACGAAACTGAAGGTCACAAGAGACATTCGCAAGCGCCCTTATGGACTCTGGAGTTGAAGATCCGTCTTCGTATGAATTTTCGAGCATCTGCAAACGAAACTGAAGGTACAAGAGACATTTGCAAGCGCCTTCATGGACTCTGGAGTTGAAGATCCGTTTCCGTATGAATTTTCGAGCACCCACGAACGAAACTGGAGGTACAAAAGACATTTGCAAGCGCCTTTATGGACTCTGGAGTTGGAGATCCGTCTTCGTATGGATTTTCGAGCATCCACGAACGAAACTGAAGGTAACATAAACATTTGCAAGCGATTTTATGGACTCCGGAGTTGAAGATCCGTCTTCGTATGAATTTTCGAGCATCCACGAACGAAACTGAAGGTAACATAAACATTTGCAAGCGATTTTATGGACTCCGGAGTTGAAGATCCGTCTTCGTATGAATTTTCGAGCATCCACGAACGAAACTGAAGGTACTAAAGACATTTGCAAGCGCCTCTATGAACTCTGGAGTTGAAAATCCGTCTTCGTATGAATTTTCGAGCATCTGCAAACGAAACTGAAGGTACAAGAGACATTTGCAAGCGCCTTTATGGACTCTGGAGCTGAAGATCCGTCTCCGTATGAATTTTCGAGCATCTGCAAACGAAACTGAAGGTACAAGAGACATTCGCAAGCGCCTTTATGGACTCTGGAGTTGAAGATCCGTCTCCGTATGAACTTTCGAGCATCTGCAACCGAAACTGAAGGTACAAGAGACCTTTTCAAGCGCCTTTATGGACTCTGGAGTTGAAGATCCGTCTTCGTAGAAATTTTCGAGCATCCACGAACGAAACTGAAGGTACAAGAGACATGTGCAAGCGCCTTTATGGACTCTGGAGTTAAAGATCCGTCACCGTATGAATTTTCGAGCATCCACGAACGAAACTGAAGGTACAAAAAACATTTGCAAGCGCCTTTATGGACTCTGGAGTTGAAGATCCGTCTTCGTAGAAATTTTCGAGCATCCACGAACGAAACTGAAGGTACAAGAGACATGTGCAAGCGCCTTTATGGACTCTGGAGCTGAAGATTCGTCTTCGTATGAATTTTCGAGCATCTGCAAACGAAACTGAAGGTACGAGAGACATTTGCGAGCGCCTTTATGGACTCTGGAGTTGGAGATCCGTCTTCGTATGAATTTTCGAGCATCCACGAACGAAACTGAGAGTAACATACACATTTGCAAGCGATTTTATGGACTCTGGAGTTGAAGATCCGTCTTCGTATGAATTTTCGAGCATCCACGAACGAAACTGGAGGTACAAAAGACATTTGCAAGCGGCTTTATGGACTCTGGAGTTGAAAATCCGTCATCGTATGGATTTTCGAGCATCTGCAAACGAAACTGAAGGTACAAGAGACATTTGCAAGCGCCTTTATGGACTCTGGAGTTGAAGATCCGTCTCCGTATGAATTTTCGAGCATCTGCAAACGAAACTGAAGGTACAAGAGACATTCGCAAGCGCCTTTGTGGACTCTGGAGTTTAAGATCCGTCTTCGTATGAATTTTCCAGCATCTGCAAACGAAACTGAAGGTCACAAGAGGCATTCGTAAGCGCCTTTATGGACTCTGGAGTTGAAGATCCGTCTTCGTATGAATTTTCGAGCATCCACGAACGAAACTGAAGGTACAGAAGACATTTGCAAGCGCCTCTATGGACTCTGGAGTTGAAGATCCGTCTTCGTATGAATTTTCGAGCATCCACGAACGAAACTGAAGGTACTAAAGACATTTGCAAGCGATTTTATGGACTCTGGAGTTGAAGATCCGTCTTCGTATGAATTTTCGAGCATCCACGAACGAAACTGGAGGTACAAAAGACATTTGCAAGCGGCTTTATGGACTCTTGAGTTGAAAATCCGTCTTCGTATGAATTTTCGAGCATCTGCAATCGAAACTGAAGGTACAAGAGACATTTGCAAGCGCCTTTATGGACTCTGGAGTTGAAGATCCGTCTCCGTATGAATTTTCGAGCATCTGCAAACAAAACTGAAGGTACAAGAGACATTCGCAAGCGCCTTTGTGGACTCTGGAGTTTAGGATCCGTCTTCGTATGAATTTTCCAGCATCTGCAAACGAAACTGAAGGTCACAAGAGACATTCGCAAGCGCCCTTATGGACTCTGGAGTTGAAGATCCGTCTTCGTATGAATTTTCGAGCATCTGCAAACGAAACTGAAGGTACAAGAGACATTTGCAAGCGCCTTCATGGACTCTGGAGTTGAAGATCCGTTTCCGTATGAATTTTCGAGCATCCACGAACGAAACTGGAGGTACAAAAGACATTTGCAAGCGCCTTTATGGACTCTGGAGTTGGAGATCCGTCTTCGTATGGATTTTCGAGCATCCACGAACGAA
Organism: Phymatocera aterrima; assembly: GCA_963170745.1. Classification (NCBI taxonomy): domain Eukaryota; kingdom Metazoa; phylum Arthropoda; class Insecta; order Hymenoptera; family Tenthredinidae; genus Phymatocera; species Phymatocera aterrima. The sequence goes on from OY720664.1 coordinate 16,221,227, forward strand.
ACTGAAGGTAACATAAACATTTGCAAGCGATTTTATGGACTCCGGAGTTGAAGATCCGTCTTCGTATGAATTTTCGAGCATCCACGAACGAAACTGAAGGTACTAAAGACATTTGCAAGCGCCTCTATGAACTCTGGAGTTGAAAATCCGTCTTCGTATGAATTTTCGAGCATCTGCAAACGAAACTGAAGGTACAAGAGACATTTGCAAGCGCCTTTATGGACTCTGGAGCTGAAGATCCGTCTCCGTATGAATTTTCGAGCATCTGCAAACGAAACTGAAGGTACAAGAGACATTCGCAAGCGCCTTTGTGGACTCTGGAGTTTGAGATCCGTCTTCGGATGAATTTTCCAGCATCTGCAAACGAAACTGAAGGTCACAAGAGACATTCGCAAGCGCCTTCATGGACTCTGGAGTTGAAGATCCATCTTCGTATGAATTTTCGAGCATCTGCAACCGAAACTGAAGGTACAAGAGACATTTGCAAGCGCCTTCATGGACTCTGGAGTTGAAGATCCGTCTCCGTATGAATTTTCGAGCATCCACGAACGAAACTGAAGGTACAAACGACATTTGCAAGCGCCTTTATGGACTCTGGAGTTGAAGATCCGTCTTCGTATGAATTTTCGAGCATCCACGAACGAAACTGAAGGTACAAGATACATTTGCAAGCACCTTTATGGACTCTGGAGTTGAAGATCCGTCTTCGTATGAATTTTCGAGCATCCACGAACGAAACTGAAGGTAACATAAACATTTGCAAGCGATTTTATGGACTCCGAAGTTGAAGATCCGTCTTCGTATGAATTTTCGAGCATCCACGAACGAAACTGAAGGTACTAAAGACATTTGCAAGCGCCTCTATGGACTCTGGAGTTGAAGATCCGTCTCCGTATGAATTTTCGAGCATCTGCAAACGAAACTGAACGCACAAGAAACATTCGCAAGCGCCTTTGTGGACTCTGGAGTTGAAGATCCGTCTTCGTATGAATTTTCCAGCATCTGCAAACGAAACTGAAGGTCACAAGAGACATTCGCAAGCGCCTTTATGGACTCTGGAGTTGAAGATCCGTCTCCGTATGAACTTTCGAGCATCTGCAAACGAAACTGAAGGTACAAGAGACCTTTTCAAGCGCCTTTGTGGACTCTGGAGTTTAAGATCCGTCTTCGTATGAATTTTCCAGCATCTGCAAACGAAACTGAAGGTCACAAGAGACATTCGCAAGCGCCTCTATGGACTCTGGAAATAAAGATCCGTCTTCGTATGAATTTTCGAGCATCTGCAAACGAAACTGAAGGTACAAGAGACATTTGCAAGCGCCTTCATGGACTCTGGAGTTGAAGATCCGTTTCCGTATGAATTTTCGAGCATCCACGAACGAAACTGGAGGTACGAAAGACATTTGCAAGCGCCTTTATGGACTCTGGAGTTGAAGATCCTCCTCCGTATGAATTTCCGAGCATCCACGAACAAAACTGAAGGCAACATAAGCATTTGCAAGCGATTTAATGGACTCTGGAGTTGAAGATCCGTCTTCGTATGAATTTTCGAGCATCCACGAACGAAACTGAAGGTACAAGAGACATTTGCAAGCGCCTTTATGGACTCTGGAGTTGAAGATCCGTCTTCGTATGAATTTTCGAGCATCCACGAACGGAACTGAAGGTACTAAAGACATTTGCAAGCGCCTCTATGGACTCTGGAGTTGAAGATCCGTCTTCGTATGAATTTTCGAGCATCCACTAACAAAACTGAAGGTACAAGAGACATTTGCAAGCGCTTTTATGGACTCTGGAGTTGAAGATCCGTCTCCGTATGAATTTTCGAGCATCCGCAAACGAAACTGGAGGTACAAGAGACATTTGCAAGCGCCTTTATGGACTCTGGAGTTGAAGATCCGTCTCCGTATGAATTTTCGAGCATCCACGAGCGAAACTGAAGGTACAAAAGGCATTTGCAAGCGCCTTTATGGACTCTGGAGTTAAAGATCCGTCACCGTATGAATTTTCGAGCATTCACGAACGAAACTGAAGGTACAAAAAACATTTGCAAGCGCCTTTATGGACTCTGGAGTTGAAGATCCGTCTTCGTAGAAATTTTCGAGCATCCACGAACGAAACTGAAGGTACAAGAGACATGTGCAAGCGCCTTTATGGACTCTGGAGCTGAAGATTCGTCTTCGTATGAATTTTCGAGCATCTGCAAACGAAACTGAAGGTACGAGAGACATTTGCGAGCGCCTTTATGGACTCTGGAGTTGAAGATCCGTCTTCGTATGAATTTTCGAGCATCCACGAACGAAACTGGAGGTACAAAAGACATTTGCAAGCGGCTTTATGGACTCTGGAGTTGAAAATCCGTCTTCGTATGGATTTTCGAGCATCTGCAAACGAAACTGAAGGTACAAGAGACATTTGCAAGCGCCTTTATGGACTCTGGAGTTGAAGATCCGTCTCCGTATGAATTTTCGAGCATCTGCAAACGAAACTGAAGGTACAAGAGACATTCGCAAGCGCCTTTGTGGACTCTGGAGTTTAAGATCCGTCTTCGTATGAATTTTCCAGCATCTGCAAACGAAACTGAAGGTCACAAGAGACATTCGTAAGCGCCTTTATGGACTCTGGAGTTGAAGATCCGTCTTCGTATGAATTTTCGAGCATCCACGAACGAAACTGAAGGTACAAAAGACATTTGCAAGCGCCTCTATGGACTCTGGAGTTGAAGATCCGTCTTCGTATGAATTTTCGAGCATCCACGAACGAAACTGAAGGTACTAAAGACATTTGCAAGCGATTTTATGGACTCTGGAGTTGAAGATCCGTCTTCGTATGAATTTTCGAGCATCCACGAACAAAACTGGAGGTACAGAAGACATTTGCAAGCGGCTTTATGGACTCTTGAGTTGAAAATCCGTCTTCGTATGAATTTTCGAGCATCTGCAATCGAAACTGAAGGTACAAGAGACATTTGCAAGCGCCTTTATGGACTCTGGAGTTGAAGATCCGTCTCCGTATGAATTTTCGAGCATCTGCAAACGAAACTGAAGGTACAAGAGACATTCGCAAGCGCCTTTGTGGACTCTGGAGTTTAGGATCCGTCTTCGTATGAATTTTCCAGCATCTGCAAACGAAACTGAAGGTCACAAGAGACATTCGCAAGCGCGTTTATGGACTCTGGAGTTGAAGATCCGTCTTCGTATGAATTTTCGAGCATCTGCAAACGAAACTGAAGGTACAAGAGACATTTGCAAGCGCCTTCATGGACTCTGGAGTTGAAGATCCGTTTCCGTATGAATTTTCGAGCATCCACGAACGAAACTGGAGGTACAAAAGACATTTGCAAGCGCCTTTATGGACTCTGGAGTTGGAGATCCGTCTCCGTATGAATTTTCGAGCATCCACCAACGAAACTGAAGGTACAAGAGACATGTGCAAGCGCCTTTATGGACTCTGGAGCTGAAGATTCGTCTTCGTATGAATTTTCGAGCATCTGCAAACGAAACTGAAGGTACGAGAGACATTCGCGAGCGCCTTTATGGACTCTGGAGTTGAAGATCCGTCTTCGTATGAATTTTCGAGCATCCACGAACGAAACTGGAGGTACAAAAGACATTTGCGAGCGGCTTTATGGACTCTGGAGCTGAAGATTCGTCTTCGTATGAATTTTCGAGCATCTGCAAACGAAACTGAAGGTACGAGAGACATTTGCAAGCGCCTTTATGGACTCTGGAGTTGAAGATCCGTCTCCGTATGAATTTTCGAGCATCTGCAACCGGAACAGAAGGTACAAGAGACATTCGCAAGCGCCTTTGTGGACTCTGGAGTTGAAGATCCGTCTTCGTATGAATTTTCCAGCATCTGCAAACGAAACTGAAGGTACAAGAGACATTTGCAAGCGCTTTTACGGACTCTGGAGTTGAAGATCCGTCTCCGTATGAATTTTCGAGCATCCGCAAACGAAACTGAAGGTACAAGAGACATTCGCAAGCGCCTTTATGGACTCTGGAGCTGAAGATCCGTCTCCGTATGAATTTTCGAGCATCCACGAACGAAACTGAAGGTACAAAAGACATTTGCAAGCGCCTTTATGGAGTCTGGAGTTGAAGATCCGTCTCCGTATGAATTTTCGAGCATCCCCGAACGAAACTGAAGGTAACATAAACATATGCAAGCGATTTAATGGACTCTGGAGTTGAAGATCCGTCTTCGTATGAATTTTCGAGCATCCACGAACGAAACTGAAGGTACAAGAGACATTTGCAAGCACCTTTATGGACTCTGGAGTTGAAGATCCGTCTTCGTATGAATTTTCGAGCATCCACGAACGAAACTGAAGGTACTACAGACATTTGCAAGCGCCTCTATGGACTCTGGAGTTGAAGATCCGTCTTCGTATGAATTTTCGAGCATCCACGAACGAAACTGAAGGTACAAGAGACATTTGCAAGCGCTTTCATGGACTCTGGAGTTAAAGATCCGTCTCCGTATGAATTTTCGAGCATCCGCAAACGAAACTGAAGGTACAAGAGACATTTGCAAGCGCCATTATGGACTCTGGAGTTGAAGATCCGTCTCCGTATGAATTTTCGAGCATCCACGAACGAAACTGAAGGTACAAAAGACATTTGCAAGCGCCTTCATGGACTCTGGAGTTGAAGATCCGTCTCCGTATGAATTTTCGAGCATCCACGAACGAAACTGAAGGTACAAAAGACATTTGCAAGCGCCTTTATGGACTCTGGAGTTGAAGATCCGTCTTCGTAGAAATTTTCGAGCATCCACGAACGAAACTGAAGGTACTAAAGACATTTGCAAGCGCCTCTATGGACTCTGGAGTTGAAGATCCGTCTCCGTATGAATTTTCGAGCATCTGCAAACGAAACTGAAGGTACAAGAGACATTCGCAAGCGCCTTTGTGGACTCTGGAGTTGAAGATCCATCTTCGTATGAATTTTCCAGCATCTGCAAACGAAACTGAAGGTCACAAGAGACATTCGCAAGCGCCTTTATGGACTCTGGAGTTGAAGATCCGTCTCCGTATGAATTATCGAGCATCCCCGAACGAAACTGAAGGTAACATAAACATTTGCAAGCGATTTAATGGACTCTGGAGTTGAAGATCCGTCTTCGTATGAATTTTCGAGCATCCACGAACGAAACTGAAGTTACAAGAGACATTTGCAAGCACCTTTATGGACTCTGGAGTTGAAGATCCGTATTCGTATGAATTTTCGAGCATCCACGAACGAAACTGAAGGTAACATAAACATTTGCAAGCGATTTTATGGACTCTGGAGTTGAAGATCCGTCTTCGTATGGATTTTCGAGCATCCACGAACGAAACTGAAGGTACTACAGACATTTGCAAGCGCCTCTATGGACTCTGGAGTTGAAGATCCGTCTTCGTATGAATTTTCGAGCATCCACGAACGAAACTGAAGGTACAAGAGACATTTGCAAGCGCTTTTATGGACTCTGGAGTTAAAGATCCGTCTCCGTATGAATTTTCGAGCATCCGCAAACGAAACTGAAGGTACAAGAGACATTTGCAAGCGCCATTATGGACTCTGGAGTTGAAGATCCGTCTCCGTATGAATTTTCGAGCATCCACGAACGAAACTGAAGGTACAAAAGACATTTGCAAGCGCCTTCATGGACTCTGGTGTTGAAGATCCGTCTCCGTATGAATTTTCGAGCATCCACGAACGAAACTGAAGGTACTACAGACATTTGCAAGCGCTTTTATGGACTCTGGAGTTAAAGATCCGTCTCCGTATGAATTTTCGAGCATCCGCAAACGAAACTGAAGGTACAAGAGACATTTGCAAGCGCCATTATGGACTCTGGAGTTGAAGATCCGTCTCCGTATGAATTTTCGAGCATCCACGAACGAAACTGAAGGTACAAAAGACATTTGCAAGCGCCTTCATGGACTCTGGAGTTGAAGATCCGTCTCCGTATGAATTTTCGAGCATCCACGAACGAAACTGAAGGTACAAAAGACATTTGCAAGCGCCTTTATGGACTCTGGAGTTGAAAATCCGTCTTCGTAGAAATTTTCGAGCATCCACGAACGAAACTGAAGGTACAAGAGACATTTGCAAGCGCCTTTATGGACTCTGGAGTTGAAGATCCGTCTCCGTATGAATTTTCGAGCATCTGCAAACGAAACTGAAGGTACAAGAGACATTCGCAAGCGCCTTTGTGGACTCTGGAGTTTAAGATCCGTCTTCGTATGAATTTTCCAGCATCTGCAAACGAAACTAAAGGTCACAAGAGACATTCGTAAGCGCCTTTATGGACTCTGGAGTTGAAGATCCGTCTTCGTATGAATTTTCGAGCATCCACGAACGAAACTGAAGGTACAAAAGACATTTGCAAGCGCCTCTATGGACTCTGGAGTTGAAGATCCGTCTTCGTATGAATTTTCGAGCATCCACGAACGAAACTGAAGGTACTAAAGACATTTGCAAGCGATTTTATGGACTCTGGAGTTGAAGATCCGTCTTCGTATGAATTTTCGAGCATCCACGAACAAAACTGGAGGTACAGAAGACATTTGCAAGCGGCTTTATGGACTCTTGAGTTGAAAATCCGTCTTCGTATGAATTTTCGAGCATCTGCAATCGAAACTGAAGGTACAAGAGACATTTGCAAGCGCCTTTATGGACTCTGGAGTTGAAGATCCGTCTCCGTATGAATTTTCGAGCATCTGCAAACGAAACTGAAGGTACAAGAGACATTCGCAAGCGCCTTTGTGGACTCTGGAGTTTAGGATCCGTCTTCGTATGAATTTTCCAGCATCTGCAAACGAAACTGAAGGTCACAAGAGACATTCGCAAGCGCCTTTATGGACTCTGGAGTTGAAGATCCGTCTTCGTATGAATTTTCGAGCATCTGCAAACGAAACTGAAGGTACAAGAGACATTTGCAAGCGCCTTCATGGACTCTGGAGTTGAAGATCCGTTTCCGTATGAATTTTCGAGCATCCACGAACGAAACTGGAGGTACAAAAGACATTTGCAAGCGCCTTTATGGACTCTGGAGTTGGAGATCCGTCTCCGTATGAATTTTCGAGCATCCACCAACGAAACTGAAGGTACAAAAGACATTTGCAAGCGCCTTCATGGACTCTGGAGTTGAAGATCCGTCTCCGTATGAATTTTCGAGCATCCACGAACGAAACTGAAGGTACAAAAGACATTTGCAAGCGCCTTTATGGACTCTGGAGTTGAAGATCCGTCTTCGTAGAAATTTTCGAGCATCCACGAACGAAACTGAAGGTACAAGAGACATGTGCAAGCGCCTTTATGGACTCTGGAGCTGAAGATTCGTCTTCGTATGAATTTTCGAGCATCTGCAAACGAAACTGAAGGTACGAGAGACATTCGCGAGCGCCTTTATGGACTCTGGAGTTGAAGATCCGTCTGCGTATGAATTTTCGAGCATCCACGAACGAAACTGGAGGTACAAAAGACATTTGCGAGCGGCTTTATGGACTCTGGAGCTGAAGATTCGTCTTCGTATGAATTTTCGAGCATCTGCAAACGAAACTGAAGGTACGAGAGACATTTGCAAGCGCCTTTATGGACTCTGGAGTTGAAGATCCGTCTCCGTATGAATTTTCGAGCATCTGCAAACGGAACAGAAGGTACAAGAGACATTCGCAAGCGCCTTTGTGGACTCTGGAGTTGAAGATCCGTCTTCGTATGAATTTTCCAGCATCTGCAAACGAAACTGAAGGTACAAGAGACATTTGCAAGCGCTTTTACGGACTCTGGAGTTGAAGATCCGTCTCCGTATGAATTTTCGAGCATCCGCAAACGAAACTGAAGGTACTAGAGACATTCGCAAGCGCCTTTATGGACTCTGGAGCTGAAGATCCGTCTCCGTATGAATTTTCGAGCATCCACGAACGAAACTGAAGGTACAAAAGACATTTGCAAGCGCCTTTATGGAGTCTGGAGTTGAAGATCCGTCTCCGTATGAATTTTCGAGCATCCCCGAACGAAACTGAAGGTAACATAAACATATGCAAGCGATTTAATGGACTCTGGAGTTGAAGATCCGTCTTCGTATGAATTTTCGAGCATCCACGAACGAAACTGAAGGTACAAGAGACATTTGCAAGCACCTTTATGGACTCTGGAGTTGAAGATCCGTCTTCGTATGAATTTTCGAGCATCCACGAACGAAACTGAAGGTACTACAGATATTTGCAAGCGCCTCTATGGACTCTGGAGTTGAAGATCCGTCTTCGTATGAATTTTCGAGCATCCACGAACGAAACTGAAGGTACAAGAGACATTTGCAAGCGCTTTCATGGACTCTGGAGTTAAAGATCCGTCTCCGTCTGAATTTTCGAGCATCCGCAAACGAAACTGAAGGTACAAGAGACATTTGCAAGCGCCATTATGGACTCTGGAGTTGAAGATCCGTCTCCGTATGAATTTTCGAGCATCCACGAACGAAACTGAAGGTACAAGAGACATTTGCAAGCGCTTTTATGGACTCTGGAGTTAAAGATCCGTCTCCGTATGAATTTTCGAGCATCCGCAACCGAAACTGAAGGTACAAGAGACATTTGCAAGCGCCATTATGGACTCTGGAGTTGAAGATCCGTCTCCGTATGAATTTTCGAGCATCCACGAACGAAACTGAAGGTACAAAAGACATTTGCAAGCGCCTTTATGGACTCTGGAGTTAAAAATCCGTCTTCGTAGAAATTTTCGAGCATCCACGAACGAAACTGAAGGTACAAGAGACATTTGCAAGCGCCATTATGGACTCTGGAGTTGAAGATCCGTCTCCGTATGAATTTTCGAGCATCCACGAACGAAACTGAAGGTACAAAAGACATTTGCAAGCGCCTTTATGGACTCTGGAGTTGAAAATCCGTCTTCGTAGAAATTTTCGAGCATCCACGAACGAAACTGAAGGTACAAGAGACATGTGCAAGCGCCTTTATGGACTCTGGAGCTGAAGATTCGTCTTCGTATGAATTTTCGAGCATCTGCAAACGAAACTGAAGGTACGAGAGACATTCCCGAGCGCCTTTATGGACTCTGGAGTTGAAAATCCGTCTTCGTATGAATTTTCGAGCATCCACGAACGAAACTGAGGGTGACATACACATTTGCAAGCGATTTTATGGACTCTGGAGTTGAAGAACCGTCGTCGTATGAATTTTCGAGCATCCACGAACGAAACTGGAGGTACAAAAGACATTTGCGAGCGGCTTTATGGACTCTGGAGTTGAAAATCCGTCTTTGTATGAATTTTCAAGCATCTGCAAAGGAAACTGAAGGTACAAGAGACATTTGCAAGCGCCTTTATGGACTCTGGAGTTGAAGATCCGTCTCCGTATGAATTTTCGAGCATCTGCAAACGGAACAGAAGGTACAAGAGACATTCGCAAGCGCCTTTGTGGACTCTGGAGTTGAAGATCCGTCTTCGTATGAATTTTCCAGCATCTGCAAACGAAACTGAAGGTACAAGAGACATTTGCAAGCGCTTTTACGGACTCTGGAGTTGAAGATCCGTCTCCGTATGAATTTTCGAGCATCCGCAAACGATACTGAAGGTACAAGAGACATTCGCAAGCGCCTTTATGGACTCTGGAGTTGAAGATCCGTCTCCGTATGAATTTTCGAGCATCCACGAACAAAACTGAAGGTACAAGAGACATTTGCAAGCACCTTAATGGACTCTGGAGTTAAAGATCCGTCTTCGTATGAATTTTCGAGCATCCACGAACGAAACTGAAGGTAACATGAACATTTGCAAGCGATTTTAGTGACTCTGGAGTTGAAGATCCGTCTTCGTATGAATTTTCGAGCATCCACGAACAAAACTGAAGGTACTAAAGACATTTGCAAGCGCCTCTATGGACTCTGGAGTTGAAGATCCGTCTTCGTATGAATTTTCGAGCATCCACGAACGAAACTGAAGGTACAAGAGACATTTGCAAGCGCCTTTATGGACTCTGGAGTTAAAGATCCGTCTTCGTATGAAAGTTCGAGCATCCACGACCGAAACTGAAGGTACACGAGACATTTGCAAGCGCTTTTATGGACTCTGGAGTTGAAGATCCGTCTCCGTATGAATTTACGAGCATCCGCAAACGACACTGAAGGTACAAGAGACATTTGCAAGCGCCTTTATGGACTCTGGAGTTGAAGATCCGTCTCCGTATGAATTTTCGAGCATCCACGAACGAAACTGAAGGTACAAAAGACATTTGCAAGTGCCTTTATGGACTCTGGAGTTGAAGATCCGTCTCCGTATGAATTTTCGAGCATCCACGAACGAAACTGAAGGTACAAAAGACATTTGCAAGCGGCTTTATGGACTCTGGAGTTGAAAATCCGTCTTCGTATGAATTTTCGAGCATCTGCAAACGAAACTGAAGGTACAAGAGACATTTGCAAGCGCCTTTATGGACTCTGGAGTTGAAGATCCGTCTTCGTATGAATTTTCGAGCATCTGCAAACGAAACTGAAGGTACGAGAGACATTTGCGAGCGCCTTTATGGACTCTGGAGTTGAAGATCCGTCTTCGTATGAATTTTCGAGCATCCACGAACGAAGCTGAGGGTAACATACACATTTGCAAGCGATTTTATGGACTCTGGAGTTGAAGATCCGTCTTCGTATGAATTTTCGAGCATCCACGAACGAAACTGAAGGTACAAGAGACATTTGCAAGCACCTTTATGGACTCTGGAGTTGAAGATCCGTCTTTGTATGAATTTTCGAGCATCCACGAACGAAACTGAGGGTAACATACACATTCGCAAGCGCCTTCATGGACTCTGGAGTTGAAGATCCGTCTTCGTATGAATTTTCGAGCATCCACGAACGAAACTGAGGGTAACATACACATTCGCAAGCGCCTTTATGGACTCTGGAGTTGAAGATCCGTCTCCGTATGAATTTTCGAGCATCCGCAAACGAAACTGAAGGTACAAGAGACATTTGCAAGCGCCTTTATGGACTCTGGAGTTGAAGATCCGTCTTCGTATGAATTTTCGAGCATCCACGAACGAAACTGAAGTTACGAGAGACATTTGCAAGCACCTTTATGGACTCTGGAGTTGAAGATCCGTCTCCGTATGAATTTTCGAGCATCCGCAAACGAAACTGAAGGTACAAGAGACATTTGCAAGCGCCTTTATGGACTCTGGAGTTGAAGATCCGTCTTCGTATGAATTTTCGAGCATCCACGAACGAAACTGAAGTTACAAGAGACATTTGCAAGCACCTTTATGGACTCTGGAGTTGAAGATCCGTCTTCGTATGAATTTCCGAGCATCCACGAACGAAACTGAAGGTAACATAAACATTTGCAAGCGATTTTATGGACTCTGGAGTTGAAGATCCGTTTTCGTATGAATTTTCGAGCATCCACGAACGAAACTGAAGGTACAAAAGACATTTGCAAGCGCCTCTATGGACTCTGGAGTTGAAGATCCGTCTTCGTATGAATTTTCGAGCATCCACGAACGGAACTGAAGGTACAAAAGACATTTGCAAGCACCTTTATGGACTCTGGAGTTGAAGATCCGTCTTCGTATGAATTTTCCAGCATCTGCAAACGAAACTGAAGGTCACAAGAGACATTCGCAAGCGCCTTTATGGAGTCTGGAGTTGAAGATCCGTCTCCGTATGAATTTTCGAGCATCCCCGAACGAAACTGAAGGTAACATAAACATATGCAAGCGATTTAATGGACTCTGGAGTTGAAGATCCGTCTTCGTATGAATTTTCGAGCATCCACGAACGAAACTGAAGGTACAAGAGACATTTGCAAGCACCTTTATGGACTCTGGAGTTGAAGATCCGTCTTCGTATGAATTTTCGAGCATCCACGAACGAAACTGAAGTTACAAGAGACATTTGCAAGCACCTTTATGGACTCTGGAGTTGAAGATCCGTCTTCGTATGAATTTTCGAGCATCCACGAACGAAACTGAAGGTAACATAAACATTTGCAAGCGATTTTATGGACTCTGGAGTTGAAGATTCGTCTTCGTATGAATTTTCGAGCATCCACGAACGAAACTGAAGGTACTACAGACATTTGCAAGCGCCTCTATGGACTCTGGAGTTGAAGATCCGTCTTCGTATGAATTTTCGAGCATCCACGAACGGAACTGAAGGTACTAGAGACATTTGCAAGCGCTTTCATGGACTCTGGAGTTAAAGATCCGTCTCCGTATGAATTTTCGAGCATCCGCAAACGAAACTGAAGGTACAAGAGACATTTGCAAGCGCCATTATGGACTCTGGAGTTGAAGATCCGTCTCCGTATGAATTTTCGAGCATCCACGAACGAAACTGAAGGTACAAAAGACATTTGCAAGCGCCTTCATGGACTCTGGAGTTGAAGATCTGTCTCCGTATGAATTTTCGAGCATCCACGAACGAAACTGAAGGTACAAAAGACATTTGCAAGCGCCTTTATGGACTCTGGAGTTGAAGATCCGTCTTCGTAGAAATTTTCGAGCATCCACGAACGAAACTGAAGGTACTAAAGACATTTGCAAGCGCCTTTATGGACTCTGGAGTTGAAGATCCGTCTCCGTATGAATTTTCGAGCATCTGCAAACGAAACTGAAGGTACAAGAGACATTCGCAAGCGCCTTTGTGGACTCTGGAGTTGAAGATCCGTCTTCGTATGAATTTTCCGGCATCTGCAAACGAAACTGAAGGTCACAAAAGACATTCGCAAGCGCCTTTATGGACTCTGGAGTTGAAGATCCGTCTCCGTATGAATTATCGAGCATCCCCGAACGAAACTGAAGGTAACATAAACATTTGCAAGCGATTTAATGGACTCTGGAGTTGAAGATCCGTCTTCGTATGAATTTTCGAGCATCCACGAACGAAACTGAAGTTACAAGAGACATTTGCAAGCACCTTTATGGACTCTGGAGTTGAAGATCCGTCTTCGTATGAATTTTCGAGCATCCACGAACGAAACTGAAGGTAACATAAACATTTGCAAGCGATTTTATGGACTCTGGAGTTGAAGATCCGTCTTCGTATGGATTTTCGAGCATCCACGAACGAAACTGAAGGTACTACAGACATTTGCAAGCGCCTCTATGGACTCTGGAGTTGAAGATCCGTCTTCGTATGAATTTTCGAGCATCCACGAACGAAACTGAAGGTACAAGAGACATTTGCAAGCGCTTTTATGGACTCTGGAGTTGAAGATCCGTCTCCGTATGAATTTTCGAGCATCCGCAAACGACACTGAAGGTACAAGAGACATTTGCAAGCGCCTTTATGGACTCTGGAGTTGAAGATCCGTCTTCGTATGAATTTTCGAGCATCCACGAACGAAACTGAAGTTACAAGAGACATTTGCAAGCACCTTTATGGACTCTGGAGTTGAAGATCCGTCTTCGTATGGATTTTCGAGCATCCACGAACGAAACTGAAGGTAACATAAACATTTGCAAGCGATTTTATGGACTCTGGAGTTGAAGATCCGTCTTCGTATGAATTTTCGAGCATCCACGAACGAAACTGAAGGTACAAAAGACATTTGCAAGCGCCTTTATGGACTCTGGAGTTGAAGATCCGTCTTCGTAGAAATTTTCGAGCATCCACGAACGAAACTGAAGGTACTAAAGACATTTGCAAGCGCCTCTATGGACTCTGGAGTTGAAGATCCGTCTCCGTATGAATTTTCGAGCATCTGCAAACGAAACTGAAGGTACAAGAGACATTCGCAAGCGCCTTTGTGGACTCTGGAGTTGAAGATCCGTCTTCGTATGAATTTTCCAGCATCTGCAAACGAAACTGAAGGTCACAAGAGACATTCGCAAGCGCCTTTATGGACTCTGGAGTTGAAGATCCGTCTCCGTATGAATTATCGAGCATCTCCGAACGAAACTGAAGGTAACATAAACATTTGCAAGCGATTTAATGGACTCTGGAGTTGAAGATCCGTCTTCGTATGAATTTTCGAGCATCCACGAACGAAACTGAAGTTACAAGAGACATTTGCAAGCACCTTTATGGACTCTGGAGTTGAAGATCCGTCTTCGTATGAATTTTCGAGCATCCACGAACGAAACTGAAGGTAACATAAACATTTTCAAGCGATTTTATGGACTCTGGAGTTGAAGATCCGTCTTCGTATGGATTTTCGAGCATCCACGAACGAAACTGAAGGTACTACAGACATTTGCAAGCGCCTCTATGGACTCTGGACTTGGCGATCCGTCTTCGTATGAATTTTCGAGCATCCACGAACGAAACTGAAGGTACAAGAGACATTTGCAAGTGCTTTTATGGACTCTGGAGTTAAAGATCCGTCTCCGTATGAATTTCCGAGCATCCGCAAACGAAACTGAAGGTACAAAAGACATTTGCAAGCGCCATTATGGACTCTGGAGTTGAAGATCCGTCTCCGTATGAATTTTCGAGCATCCACGAACGAAACTGAAGGTACAAAAGACATTTGCAAGCGCCTTCATGGACTCTGGAGTTGAAGATCCGTCTCCGTATGAATTTTCGAGCATCCACGAACGAAACTGAAGGTACAAAAGACATTTGCAAGCGACTTTATGGACTCTGGAGTTGAAGATCCGTCTTCGTAGAAATTTTCGAGCATCCACGAACGAAACTGAAGGTACAAGAGACATGTGCAAGCGCCTTTATGGACTCTGGAGCTGAAGATTCGTCTTCGTATGAATTCTCGAGCATCTGCAAACGAAACTGAAGGTACTAGAGACATTTGCGAGCGCCTTTATGGACTCTGGAGTTGAAGATCCGTCTTCGTATGAATTTTCGAGCATCCACGAACGAAACTGAGGGTAACATACACATTTGAAAGCGATTTTATGGACTCTGGAGTTGAAGATCCGTCTTCGTATGAATTTTCGAGCATCCACGAACGAAACTGAAGGTACAAGAGACATTTGCAAGCACCTTTATAGACTCTGGAGTTAAAGATCCGTCTTTGTATGAATTTTCGAGCATCCACGAACGAAACTGAGGGTAACATACACATTCGCAAGCGCCTTTATGGACTCTGGAGTTGAAGATCCGTCTCCGTATGAATTTTCGAGCATCCACGAACGAAACTGAAGGTACAAAAGACATTTGCAAGCGCCTTTATGGAGTCTGGAGTTGAAGATCCGTCTTCGTATGAATTTTCGAGCATCTGCAAACGAAACTAAAGGTACAAGAGACATTTGCAAGCGCCTTTATGGACTCTGGAGTTGAAGATCCGTCTCCGTATGGATTTTCGAGCATCTGAAAACGGAACTGAAGGTACAAGAGACATTCGCAAGCGCCTTTGTGGACTCTTGAGTTGAAAATCCGTCTTCGTATGAATTTTCGAGCATCTGCAATCGAAACTGAAGGTACAAGAGACATTTGCAAGCGCCTTCATGGACTCTGGAATTGAAGATCCGTCTTCGTATGAATTTTCGAGCATCCACGAACGAAACTGAAGGTACAAAAGACATTTGCAAGCGCCTCTATGGACTCTGGAGTTGAAGATCCGTCTTCGTATGAATTTTCGAGCATCCACGAACGAAACTGAAGGTACTAAAGACATTTGCAAGCGATTCTATGGACTCTGGAGTTGAAGATCCGTCTTTGTATGAATTTTCGAGCATCCACGAACGAAACTGGAGGTACAAAAGACATTTGCAAGCGGCTTTATGGACTCTTGAGTTGAAAATCCGTCTTCGTATGAATTTTCGAGCATCTGCAATCGAAACTGAAGGTACAAGAGACATTTGCAAGCGCCTTTATGGACTCTGGAGTTGAAGATCCGTCTCCGTATGAATTTTCGAGCATCTGCAAACGAAACTGAAGGTACAAGAGACATTCGCAAGCGCCTTTGTGGACACTGGAGTTTAAGATCCGTCTTCGTATGAATTTTCCAGCATCTGCAAACGAAACTGAAGGTCACAAGAGACATTCGCAAGCGCCTTTATGGACTCTGGAGTTGAAGATCCGTCTTCGTATGAATTTTCGAGCATCTGCAAACGAAACTGAAGGTACAAGAGACATTTGCAAGCGCCTTCATGGACTCTGGAGTTGAAGATCCGTTTCCGTATGAATTTTCGAGCATCCACGAACGAAACTGGAGGTACAAAAGACATTTGCAAGCGCCTTTATGGACTCTGGAGTTGAAGATCCGTCTTCGTATGAATTTTCGAGCATCCACGAACGAAACTGAAGGTAACATAAACGATTGCAAGCGATTTTATGGACTCCGGAGTTGAAGATCCGTCTTCGTATGAATTTTCGAGCATCTGCAAACGAAACTGAAGGTACAAGAGACATTCGCAAGCGCCTTTGTGGACTCTGGAGTTTGAGATCCGTCTTCGTATGAATTTTCCAGCATCTGCAAACGAAACTGAAGGTACAAGAGACATTTGCAAGCGCCTTTCTGGACTCCGGAGCTGAAGATCCGTCTCCGTATGAATTTTCGAGCATCTGCAAACGAAACTGAAGGTACAAGAGACATTCGCAAGCGCCTTTGTGGACTCTGGAGTTGAAGATCCGTCTTCGTATGAATTTTCCGGCATCTGCAAACGAAACTGAAGGTCACAAAAGACATTCGCAAGCGCCTTTATGGACTCTGGAGTTGAAGATCCGTCTCCGTATGAATTATCGAGCATCCCCGAACGAAACTGAAGGTAACATAAACATTTGCAAGCGATTTAATGGACTCTGGAGTTGAAGATCCGTCTTCGTATGAATTTTCGAGCATCCACGAACGAAACTGAAGTTACAAGAGACATTTGCAAGCACCTTTATGGACTCTGGAGTTGAAGATCCGTCTTCGTATGAATTTTCGAGCATCCACGAACGAAACTGAAGGTAACATAAACATTTGCAAGCGATTTTATGGACTCTGGAGTTGAAGATCCGTCTTCGTATGGATTTTCGAGCATCCACGAACGAAACTGAAGGTACTACAGACATTTGCAAGCGCCTCTATGGACTCTGGAGTTGAAGATCCGTCTTCGTATGAATTTTCGAGCATCCACGAACGAAACTGAAGGTACAAGAGACATTTGCAAGCGCTTTTATGGACTCTGGAGTTGAAGATCCGTCTCCGTATGAATTTTCGAGCATCCGCAAACGACACTGAAGGTACAAGAGACATTTGCAAGCGCCTTTATGGACTCTGGAGTTGAAGATCCGTCTTCGTATGAATTTTCGAGCATCCACGAACGAAACTGAAGTTACAAGAGACATTTGCAAGCACCTTTATGGACTCTGGAGTTGAAGATCCGTCTTCGTATGAATTTTCGAGCATCCACGAACGAAACTGAAGGTAACATAAACATTTGCAAGCGATTTTATGGACTCTGGAGTTGAAGATCCGTCTTCGTATGAATTTTCGAGCATCCACGAACGAAACTGAAGGTACAAAAGACATTTGCAAGCGCCTTTATGGACTCTGGAGTTGAAGATCCGTCTTCGTAGAAATTTTCGAGCATCCACGAACGAAACTGAAGGTACTAAAGACATTTGCAAGCGCCTCTATGGACTCTGGAGTTGAAGATCCGTCTCCGTATGAATTTTCGAGCATCTGCAAACGAAACTGAAGGTACAAGAGACATTCGCAAGCGCCTTTGTGGACTCTGGAGTTGAAGATCCGTCTTCGTATGAATTTTCCAGCATCTGCAAACGAAACTGAAGGTCACAAGAGACATTCGCAAGCGCCTTTATGGACTCTGGAGTTGAAGATCCGTCTCCGTATGAATTATCGAGCATCCCCGAACGAAACTGAAGGTAACATAAACATTTGCAAGCGATTTAATGGACTCTGGAGTTGAAGATCCGTCTTCGTATGAATTTTCGAGCATCCACGAACGAAACTGAAGTTACAAGAGACATTTGCAAGCACCTTTATGGACTCTGGAGTTGAAGATCCGTCTTCGTATGAATTTTCGAGCATCCACGAACGAAACTGAAGGTAACATAAATATTTTCAAGCGATTTTATGGACTCTGGAGTTGAAGATCCGTCTTCGTATGGATTTTCGAGCATCCACGAACGAAACTGAAGGTACTACAGACATTTGCAAGCGCCTCTATGGACTCTGGACTTGGCGATCCGTCTTCGTATGAATTTTCGAGCATCCACGAACGAAACTGAAGGTACAAGAGACATTTGCAAGCGCCTTCATGGACTCTGGAGTTGAAGATCCGTCTCCGTATGAATTTTCGAGCATCCACGAACGAAACTGAAGGTACAAAAGACATTTGCAAGCGACTTTATGGACTCTGGAGTTGAAGATCCGTCTTCGTAGAAATTTTCGAGCATCCACGAACGAAACTGAAGGTACAAGAGACATGTGCAAGCGCCTTTATGGACTCTGGAGCTGAAGATTCGTCTTCGTATGAATTCTCGAGCATCTGCAAACGAAACTGAAGGTACTAGAGACATTTGCGAGCGCCTTTATGGACTCTGGAGTTGAAGATCCGTCTTCGTATGAATTTTCGAGCATCCACGAACGAAACTGAGGGTAACATACACATTTGAAAGCGATTTTATGGACTCTGGAGTTGAAGATCCGTCTTCGTATGAATTTTCGAGCATCCACAAACGAAACTGAAGGTACAAGAGACATTTGCAAGCACCTTTATAGACTCTGGAGTTAAAGATCCGTCTTCGTATGAATTTTCGAGCATCCACGAACGAAACTGAGGGTAACATACACATTCGCAAGCGCCTTTATGGACTCTGGAGTTGAAGATCCGTCTTCGTATGACTTTTCGAGCATCCACGAACGAAACTGAGGGTAACATACACATTCGCAAGCGCCTTTATGGACTCTGGAGTTGAAGATCCGTCTCCGTATGAATTTTCGAGCATCCACGAACGAAACTGAAGGTACAAAAGACATTTGCAAGCGCCTTTATGGAGTCTGGAGTTGAAGATCCGTCTTCGTATGAATTTTCGAGCATCTGCAAACGAAACTAAAGGTACAAGAGACATTTGCAAGCGCCTTTATGGACTCTGGAGTTGAAGATCCGTCTCCGTATGGATTTTCGAGCATCTGAAAACGGAACTGAAGGTACAAGAGACATTCGCAAGCGCCTTTGTGGACTCTTGAGTTGAAAATCCGTCTTCGTATGAATTTTCGAGCATCTGCAATCGAAACTGAAGGTACAAGAGACATTTGCAAGCGCCTTCATGGACTCTGGAATTGAAGATCCGTCTTCGTATGAATTTTCGAGCATCCACGAACGAAACTGAAGGTACAAAAGGCATTTGCAAGCGCCTCTATGGACTCTGGAGTTGAAGATCCGTCTTCGTATGAATTTTCGAGCATCCACGAACGAAACTGAAGGTACTAAAGACATTTGCAAGCGATTCTATGGACTCTGGAGTTGAAGATCCGTCTTTGTATGAATTTTCGAGCATCCACGAACGAAACTGGAGGTACAAAAGACATTTGCAAGCGGCTTTATGGACTCTTGAGTTGAAAATCCGTCTTCGTATGAATTTTCGAGCATCTGCAATCGAAACTGAAGGTACAAGAGACATTTGCAAGCGCCTTTATGGACTCTGGAGTTGAAGATCCGTCTCCGTATGAATTTTTGAGCATCTGCAAACGAAACTGAAGGTACAAGAGACATTCGCAAGCGCCTTTGTGGACACTGGAGTTTAAGATCCGTCTTCGTATGAATTTTCCAGCATCTGCAAACGAAACTGAAGGTCACAAGAGACATTCGCAAGCGCCTTTATGGACTCTGGAGTTGAAGATCCGTCTTCGTATGAATTTTCGAGCATCTGCAAACGAAACTGAAGGTACAAGAGACATTTGCAAGCGCCTTCATGGACTCTGGAGTTGAAGATCCGTTTCCGTATGAATTTTCGAGCATCCACGAACGAAACTGGAGGTACAAAAGACATTTGCAAGCGCCTTTATGGACTCTGGAGTTGAAGATCCGTCTTCGTATGAATTTTCGAGCATCCACGAACGAAACTGAAGGTACAAGAGACATTCGCAAGCGCCTTTGTGGACTCTGGAGTTTGAGATCCGTCTTCGTATGAATTTTCCAGCATCTGCAAACGAAACTGAAGGTACAAGAGACATTTGCAAGCGCCTTTCTGGACTCTGGAGCTGAAGATCCGTCTCCGTATGAATTTTCGAGCATCTGCAAACGAAACTGAAGGTACAAGAGACATTCGCAAGCGCCTTTGTGGACTCTGGAGTTTGAGATCCGTCTTCGTATGAATTTTCCAGCATCTGCAAACGAAACTGAAGGTCACAAGAGACATTCGCAAGCGCCTTCATGGACTCTGGAGTTAAAGATCCGTCTTCGTATGAATTTTCGAGCATCTGCAACCGAAACTGAAGGTACAAGAGACATTTGCAAGCGCCTTCATGGACTCTGGAGTTGAAGATCCGTCTCCGTATGAATTTTCGAGCATCCACGAACGAAACTGGAGGTACGAAAGACATTTGCAAGCGCCTTTATGGACTCTGGGGTTGAAGATCCTCCTCCGTATGAATTTTCGAGCATCCACGAACAAAACTGAAGGTAACATAAACATTTGCAATCGATTCAATGGACTCTGGAGTTGAAGATCCGTCTTCGTATGAATTTTCGAGCATCCACGAACGAAACTGAAGGTACGAGAGACATTTGCAAGCGCCTTTATGGACTCTGGAGTTGAAGATCCGTCTTCGTATGAATTTTCGAGCATCCACGAACGAAACTGAAGGTAACATAAACATTTGCAAGCGATTTTATGGACTCTGGAGTTGAAGATCCGTCTTCGTATGAATTTTCGAGCATCCACGAACGAAACTGAAGGTACAAAAGACATTTGCAAGCGCCTCTATGGACTCTGGAGTTGAAGATCCGTCTTCGTATGAATTTTCGAGCATCCACGAACGAAACTGAAGGTACAAGAGACATTTGCAAGCGCCATTATGGACTCTGGAGTTGAAGATTCGTCTTCGTATGAAATTTCGAGCATCCACGACCGAAACTGAAGGTGCACGAGACATTTCCAAGCGCTTTTATGGACTCTGGAGTTGAAGATCCGTCTCCGTATGAATTTTCGAGCATCCGCAAACGAAACTGAAGGTACAAGAGACATTTGCAAGCGCCTTTATGGACTCTGGAGTTGAAGATCCGTCTCCGTATGAATTTTCGAGCATCCACGAACGAAACTGAAGGTACAAAAGACATTTGCAAGCGCCTTTATGGACTCTGGAGTTGAAGATCCGTCTCCGTATGAATTTTCGAGCATCCCCGAACGAAACTGGAGATAACATAAACATTTGCAAGCGATTTAATGGACTCTGGAGTTGAAGATCCGTCTTCGTATGAATTTTCGAGCATCCACGAACGAAACCGAAGGTACAAGAGACATTTGCGAGCACCTTTATGGACTCTGGAGTTGAAGATCCGTCTTCGTATGAAATTTCGAGCATCCACGACCGAAACTGAAGGTGCACGAGACATTTGCAAGCGCTTTTATGGACTCTGGAGTTGAAGATCCGTCTCCGTATGAATTTTCGAGCATCCGCAAACGAAACTGAAGGTACAAGAGACATTTGCAAGCGCCTTTATGGACTCTGGAGTTGAAGATCCGTCTCCGTATGAATTTTCGAGCATCCACGAACGAAACTGAAGGTACAAAAGACATTTGCAAGCGCCTTTATGGACTCTGGAGTTCAAGATCCGTCTCCGTATGAATTTTCGAGCATCCCCGAACGAAACTGGAGATAACATAAACATTTGCAAGCGATTTAATGGACTCTGGAGTTGAAGATCCGTCTTCGTATGAATTTTCGAGCATCCACGAACGAAACCGAAGGTACAAGAGACATTTGCGAGCACCTTTATGGACTCTGGAGTTGAAGATCCGTCTTCGTATGAAATTTCGAGCATCCACGACCGAAACTGAAGGTGCACGAGACATTTGCAAGCGCTTTTATGGACTCTGGAGTTGAAGATCCGTCTCCGTATGAATTTTCGAGCATCCGCAAACGAAACTGAAGGTACAAGAGACATTTGCAAGCGCCTTTATGGACTCTGGAGTTGAAGATCCGTCTCCGTATGAATTTTCGAGCATCCACGAACGAAACTGAAGGTACAAAAGACATTTGCAAGCGCCTTTATGGACTCTGGAGTTGAAGATCCGTCTCCGTATGAATTTTCGAGCATCCCCGAACGAAACTGGAGATAACATAAACATTTGCAAGCGATTTAATGGACTCTGGAGTTGAAGATCCGTCTTCGTATGAATTTTCGAGCATCCACGAACGAAACTGAAGGTACAAGAGACATTTGCAAGCACCTTTATGGACTCTGGAGTTGAAGATCCGTCTTCGTATGAATTTTCGAGCATCTGCAAACGAAACTGAAGGTACAAGAGACATTCGCAAGCGCCTTTGTGGACTCTGGAGTTTAAGATCCGTCTCCGTATGAATTTTCCAGCATCTGCAAACGAAACTGAAGGTCACAAGAGACATTCGTAAGCGCCTCTATGGACTCTGGAGTTGAAGATCCGTCTTCGTATGAATTTTCGAGCATCTGCAAACGAAATTGAAGGTACAAGAGACATTTGCAAGCGCCTTCATGGACTCTGGAGTTGAAGATCCGTTTACGTATGAATTTTCGAGCATCCACGAACGAAACTGGAGGTACAAAAGACATTTGCAAGCGCCTTTATGGACTCTGGAGTTGGAGATCCTCCTCCGTATGAATTTTCGAGCATCCACGAACAAAACTGGAGGTAACATAAACATTTGCAAGCGATTTTATGGACTCTGGAGTTGAAGATCCGTCTTCGTATGAATTTTCGAGCATCCACGAACGAAACTGAAGGTACAAGAGACATTTGCAAGCGCCTTTATGGACTCTGGAGTTGAAGATCCGTCTTCGTATGAATTTTCGAGCATCCACGAACAATACTGAAGGTAACATAAACATTTGCAAGCGATTTTATGGACTCTGGAGTTGAGGATCCGTCTTCGTATGAATTTTCGAGCATCCACGAACGAAACTGAAGGTACAAAAGACATTTGCAAGCGCCTCTATGGACTCTGGAGTTGAAGATCCGTCTTCGTATGAATTTTCGAGCATCCACGAATGAAACTGAAGGTACAAGAGACATTTGCAAGCGCCGTTATGGACTCTGGAGTTGAAGATCCGTCTTCGTATGAAATTTCGAGCATCCACGACCGAAACTGAAGGTGCACGAGACATTTGCAAGCGCTTTTATGGTCTCTGGAGTTGAAGATCCGTCTCCGTATGAATTTTCGAGCATCCGCAAACGAAACTGAAGGTACAAGAGACATTTGCAAGCGCCTTTATGGACTCTGGAGTTGAAGATCCGTCTCCGTATGAATTTTCGAGCATCCACGAACGAAACTGGAGGTACAAAAGACATTTGCAAGCGCCTTTATGGACTCTGGAGTTGAAGATCCGTCTCCGTATGAATTTTCGAGCATCCCCGAACGAAACTGGAGATAACATAAACATTTGCAAGCGATTTAATGGACTCTGGAGTTGAAAATCCGTCTTCGTATGAATTTTCGAGCATCCACGAACGAAACTGAAGGTACAAGAGACATTTGCAAGCACCTTTATGGACTCTGGAGTTGAAGATCCGTCTTCGTATGAATTTTCGACCATCCACGAACGAAACTGAAGGTAACATAAACATTTGCAATCGATTTAATGGACTCTGGAGTTGAAGATCCGTCTTCGTATGAATTTTCGAGCATCCACGAACGAAACTGAAGGTACGAGAGACATTTGCAAGCGCCTTTATGGACTCTGGAGTTGAAGATCCGTCTTCGTATGAATTTTCGAGCATCCACGAACGAAACTGAAGGTAACATAAACATTTGCAAGCGATTTTATGGACTCTGGAGTTGAAGATCCGTCTTCGTATGAATTTTCGAGCATCCACGAACGAAACTGAAGGTACAAAAGACATTTGCAAGCGCCTCTATGGACTCTGGAGTTGAAGATCCGTCTTCGTATGAATTTTCGAGCATCCACGAACGAAACTGAAGGTACAAGAGACATTTGCAAGCGCCATTATGGACTCTGGAGTTGGAGATCCGTCTTCGTATGAATTTTCGAGCATCCACGAACGAAACTGAAGGTACTAAAGACATTTGCAAGCGCCTCTATGGACTCTGGAGTTGAAGATCCGTCTCCGTATGAATTTTCGAGCATCTGCAAACGAAACTGAAGGTACAAGAGACATTCGCAAGCGCCTTTGTGGACTCTGGAGTTGAAGATCCGTCTCCGTATGAATTTTCGAGCATCCACGAACGAAACTGAAGGTACAAGGGACATTTGCGAGCACCTTTATGGACTCTGGAGTTGAAGATCCGTCTTCGTATGAAATTTCGAGCATCCACGACCGAAACTGAAGGTGCACGAGACATTTGCAAGCGCTTTTATGGACTCTGGAGTTGAAGATCCGTCTCCGTATGAATTTTCGAGCATCCGCAAACGAAACTGAAGGTACAAGAGACATTTGCAAGCGCCTTTATGGACTCTGGAGTTGAAGATCCGTCTCCGTATGAATTTTCGAGCATCCACGAACGAAACTGAAGGTACAAAAGACATTTGCAAGCGCCTTTATGGACTCTGGAGTTGAAGATCCGTCTCCGTATGAATTTTCGAGCATCCCCGAACGAAACTGGAGATAACATAAACATTTGCAAGCGATTTAATGGACTCTGGAGTTGAAGATCCGTCTTCGTATGAATTTTCGAGCATCCACGAACGAAACTGAAGGTACAAGAGACATTTGCAAGCACCTTTATGGACTCTGGAGTTGAAGATCCGTCTTCGTATGAATTTTCGAGCATCTGCAAACGAAACTGAAGGTACAAGAGACATTCGCAAGCGCCTTTGTGGACTCTGGAGTTTAAGATCCGTCTCCGTATGAATTTTCCAGCATCTGCAAACGAAACTGAAGGTCACAAGAGACATTCGTAAGCGCCTCTATGGACTCTGGAGTTGAAGATCCGTCTTCGTATGAATTTTCGAGCATCTGCAAACGAAATTGAAGGTACAAGAGACATTTGCAAGCGCCTTCATGGACTCTGGAGTTGAAGATCCGTTTACGTATGAATTTTCGAGCATCCACGAACGAAACTGGAGGTACAAAAGACATTTGCAAGCGCCTTTATGGACTCTGGAGTTGGAGATCCTCCTCCGTATGAATTTTCGAGCATCCACGAACAAAACTGGAGGTAACATAAACATTTGCAAGCGATTTTATGGACTCTGGAGTTGAAGATCCGTCTTCGTATGAATTTTCGAGCATCCACGAACGAAACTGAAGGTACAAGAGACATTTGCAAGCGCCTTTATGGACTCTGGAGTTGAAGATCCGTCTTCGTATGAATTTTCGAGCATCCACGAACGAAACTGAAGGTAACATAAACATTTGCAAGCGATTTTATGGACTCTGGAGTTGAGGATCCGTCTTCGTATGAATTTTCGAGCATCCACGAACGAAACTGAAGGTACAAAAGACATTTGCAAGCGCCTCTATGGACTCTGGAGTTGAAGATCCGTCTTCGTATGAATTTTCGAGCATCCACGAATGAAACTGAAGGTACAAGAGACATTTGCAAGCGCCGTTATGGACTCTGGAGTTGAAGATCCGTCTTCGTATGAAATTTCGAGCATCCACGACCGAAACTGAAGGTGCACGAGACATTTGCAAGCGCTTTTATGGTCTCTGGAGTTGAAGATCCGTCTCCGTATGAATTTTCGAGCATCCGCAAACGAAACTGAAGGTACAAGAGACATTTGCAAGCGCCTTTATGGACTCTGGAGATGAAGATCCGTCTCCGTATGAATTTTCGAGCATCCACGAACGAAACTGGAGGTACAAAAGACATTTGCAAGCGCCTTTCTGGACTCTGGAGTTGAAGATCCGTCTCCGTATGAATTTTCGAGCATCCCCGAACGAAACTGGAGATAACATAAACATTTGCAAGCGATTTAATGGACTCTGGAGTTGAAAATCCGTCTTCGTATGAATTTTCGAGCATCCACGAACGAAACTGAAGGTACAAGAGACATTTGCAAGCACCTTTATGGACTCTGGAGTTGAAGATCCGTCTTCGTATGAATTTTCGAGCATCCACGAACGAAACTGAAGGTAACATAAACATTTGCAAGCGATTTTATGGACTCCGAAGTTGGAGATCCGTCTTCGTATGAATTTTCGAGCATCCACGAACGAAACTGAAGGTACTAAAGACATTTGCAAGCGCCTCTATGGACTCTGGAGTTGAAGATCCGTCTCCGTATGAATTTTCGAGCATCTGCAAACGAAACTGAAGGTACAAGAGACATTCGCAAGCGCCTTTGTGGACTCTGGAGTTGAAGATCCGTCTTCGTATGAATTTTCCAGCATCTGCAAACGAAACTGAAGGTCACAAGAGACATTCGCAAGCGCCTTTATGGACTCTGGAGTTGAAGATCCGTCTCCGTATGAATTATCGAACATCCCCGAACGAAACTGAAGGTAACATAAACATTTGCGAACGATTTAATGGACTCTGGAGTTGAAGATCCGTCTTCGTATGAATTTTCGAGCATCCACGAACGAAACTGAAGTTACAAGAGACATTTGCAAACACCTTTATGGACTCTGGAGTTGAAGATCCGTCTTCGTATGAATTGTCGAGCATCCACGAACGAAACTGTAGGTAACGTAAACATTTGCAAGCGATTTTATGGACTCTGGAGTTGAAGATCCGTCTTCGTATGGATTTTCGAGCATCCACGAACGAAACTGAAGGTACTACAGACATTTGCAAGCGCCTCTATGGACTCTGGAGTTGAAGATCCGTCTTCGTATGAATTTTCGAGCATCCACGAACGAAACTGAAGGTAACATAAACATTTGCAAGCGATTTTATGGACTCTGGAGTTGAAGATCCGTCTTCGTATGGATCTTCGAGCATCTGCAAACGAAACTGAAGGTACAAAAGACATTTGCAAGCGCCTTCATGGACTCTGGAGTTGAAGATCCGTCTCCGTATGAATTTTCGAGCATCTGCAAACGAAACTGAAGGTACAAGAGACATTCGCAAGCGCCTTTGTGGACTCTGGAGTTGAAGATCCGTCTTCGTATGAATTTTCCAGCATCCACGAACGAAACTGAAGGTACAAGAGACATTTGCAAGCACCTTTATGGACTCTGGAGTTGAAGATCCGTCTTCGTATGAATTTTCGAGCATCCACGAACGAAACTGAAGGTAACATAAACATTTGCAAGCGATTTTATGGACTCCGAAGTTGGAGATCCGTCTTCGTATGAATTTTCGAGCATCCACGAACGAAACTGAAGGTACTGAAGACATTTGCAAGCGCCTCTATGGACTCTGGAGTTGAAGATCCGTCTCCGTATGAATTTTCGAGCATCTGCAAACGAAACTGAAGGTACAAGAGACATTCGCAAGCGCCTTTGTGGACTCTGGAGTTGAAGATCCGTCTTCGTATGAATTTTCCAGCATCTGCAAACGAAACTGAAGGTCACAAGAGACATTCGCAAGCGCCTTTATGGACTCTGGAGTTGAAGATCCGTCTCCGTATGAATTATCGAACATCCCCGAACGAAACTGAAGGTAACATAAACATTTGCGAACGATTTAATGGACTCTGGAGTTGAAGATCCGTCTTCGTATGAATTTTCGAGCATCCACGAACGAAACTGAAGTTACAAGAGACATTTGCAAACACCTTTATGGACTCTGGAGTTGACGATCCGTCTTCGTATGAATTTTCGAGCATCCACGATCGAAACTGAAGGTAACGTAAACATTTGCAAGCGATTTTATGGACTCTGGAGTTGAAGATCCGTCTTCGTATGGATTTTCGAGCATCCACGAACGAAACTGAAGGTACTACAGACATTTGCAAGCGCCTCTATGGACTCTGGAGTTGAAGATCCGTCTTCGTATGAATTTTCGAGCATCCACGAACGAAACTGAAGGTAACATAAACATTTGCAAGCGATTTTATGGACTCTGGAGTTGAAGATCCGTCTTCGTATGGATTTTCGAGCATCTGCAAACGAAACTGAAGGTACAAAAGACATTTGCAAGCGCCTTCATGGACTCTGGAGTTGAAGATCCGTCTCCGTATGAATTTTCGAGCATCTGCAAACGAAACTGAAGGTACAAGAGACATTCGCAAGCGCCTTTGTGGACTCTGGAGTTGAAGATCCGTCTTCGTATGAATTTTCCAGCATCTGCAAACGAAACTGAAGGTCACAAGAGACATTCGCAAGCACCTTTATGGACTCTGGAGTTGAAGATCCGTCTTCGTATGGATTTTCGAGCATCTGCAAACGAAACTGAAGGTACAAGAGACATTTGCAAGCGCCTTCATGGACTCTGGAGTTGAAGATCCGTTTCCGTATGAATTTTCGAGCATCTACAAACGAAACTGGCGGTACAAAAGACATTTGCAAGCGCCTTCATGGACTCTGGAGTTGAAGATCCTCCTCCGTATGAATTTTCGAGCATCCACGAACAAAACTGACGGTAACATAAGCATTTGCAAGCGATTTAATGGACTCTGGAGTTGAAGATCCGTCTTCGTATGAATTTTCGAGCATCCACGAACGAAACTGAAGGTACAAGAGACATTTGCAAGCGCCTTTATGGACTCTGGAGTTGAAGATCCGTCTTCGTATGAATTTTCGAGCATCCACGAACGGAACTGAAGGTACTAAAGACATTTGCAAGCGCCTCTATGGACTCTGGAGTTGAAGATCCGTCTTCGTATGAATTTTCGAGCATCCACGAACGAAACTGGAGGTACAAAAGACATTTGCAAGCGGCTTTATGGACTCTGGAGTTGAAGATCCGTCTCCGTATGAATTTTCGAGCATCCACGAACGAAACTGGAGGTACAAAAGACATTTGCAAGCGCCTTTATGGACTCTGGAGTTGAAGATCCGTCTCCGTATGAATTTTCGAGCATCCCCGAACGAAACTGGAGATAACATAAACATTTGCAAGCGATTTAATGGACTCTGGAGTTGAAAATCCGTCTTCGTATGAATTTTCGAGCATCCACGAACGAAACTGAAGGTACAAGAGACATTTGCAAGCACCTTTATGGACTCTGGAGTTGAAGATCCGTCTTCGTATGAATTTTCGAGCATCCACGAACGAAACTGAAGGTAACATAAACATTTGCAAGCGATTTTATGGACTCCGAAGTTGGAGATCCGTCTTCGTATGAATTTTCGAGCATCCACGAACGAAACTGAAGGTACTAAAGACATTCGCAAGCGCCTCTATGGACTCTGGAGTTGAAGATCCGTCTCCGTATGAATTTTCGAGCATCTGCAAACGAAACTGAAGGTACAAGAGACATTCGCAAGCGCCTTTGTGGACTCTGGAGTTGAAGATCCGTCTTCGTATGAATTTTCCAGCATCTGCAAACGAAACTGAAGGTCACAAGAGACATTCGCAAGCGCCTTTATGGACTCTGGAGTTGAAGATCCGTCTCCGTATGAATTATCGAGCATCCCCGAACGAAACTGAAGGTAACATAAACATTTGCGAACGATTTAATGGACTCTGGAGTTGAAGATCCGTCTTCGTATGAATTTTCGAGCATCCACGAACGAAACTGAAGTTACAAGAGACATTTGCAAACACCTTTATGGACTCTGGAGTTGAAGATCCGTCTTCGTATGAATTTTCGAGCATCCACGAACGAAACTGAAGGTAACGTAAACATTTGCAAGCGATTTTATGGACTCTGGAGTTGAAGATCCGTCTTCGTATGGATTTTCGAGCATCCACGAACGAAACTGAAGGTACTACAGACATTTGCAAGCGCCTCTATGGACTCTGGAGTTGAAGATCCGTCTTCGTATGAATTTTCGAGCATCCACGAACGAAACTGAAGGTAACATAAACATTTGCAAGCGATTTTATGGACTCTGGAGTTGAAGATCCGTCTTCGTATGGATTTTCGAGCATCTGCAAACGAAACTGAAGGTACAAAAGACATTTGCAAGCGCCTTCATGGACTCTGGAGTTGAAGATCCGTCTCCGTATGAATTTTCGAGCATCTGCAAACGAAACTGAAGGTACAAGAGACATTCGCAAGCGCCTTTGTGGACTCTGGAGTTGAAGATCCGTCTTCGTATGAATTTTCCAGCATCTGCAAACGAAACTGAAGGTCACAAGAGACATTCGCAAGCGCCTTTATGGACTCTGGAGTTGAAGATCCGTCTTCGTATGGATTTTCGAGCATCTGCAAACGAAACTGAAGGTACAAGAGACATTTGCAAGCGCCTTCATGGACTCTGGAGTTGAAGATCCGTTTCCGTATGAATTTTCGAGCATCTACGAACGAAACTGGCGGTACAAAAGACATTTGCAAGCGCCTTCATGGACTCTGGAGTTGAAGATCCTCCTCCGTATGAATTTTCGAGCATCCACGAACAAAACTGAAGGTAACATAAGCATTTGCAAGCGATTTAATGGACTCTGGAGTTGAAGATCCGTCTTCGTATGAATTTTCGAGCATCCACGAACGAAACTGAAGGTACAAGAGACATTTGCAAGCGCCTTTATGGACTCTGGAGTTGAAGATCCGTCTTCGAATGAATTTTCGAGCATCCACGAACGGAACTGAAGGTACTAAAGACATTTGCAAGCGCCTCTATGGACTCTGGAGTTGAAGATCCGTCTTCGTATGAATTTTCGAGCATCCACGAATGAAACTGGAGGTACAAAAGACATTTGCAAGCGGCTTTATGGACTCTGGAGTTGAAAATCCGTCTTCGTATGAATTTTCGAGCATCTGCAAACGAAACTGAAGGTACAAGAGACATTTGCAAGCGCCTTTATGGACTCTGGAGTTAAAGATCCGTCTCCGTATGAATTTTCGAGCATCTGCAAACGAAACTGAAGGTACAAGAGACATTCGCAAGCGCCTTTGTGGACTCTGGAGTTTAAGATCCGTCTCCGTATGAATTTTCCAGCATCTGCAAACGAAACTGAAGGTCACAAGAGACATTCGTAAACGCCTCTATTGACTCTGGAGTTGAAGATCCGTCTTCGTATGAATTTTCGAGCATCTGCAAACGAAACTGAAGGTACAAGAGACATTTGCAAGCGCCTTCATGGACTCTGGAGTTGAAGATCCGTTTCCGTATGAATTTTCGAGCATCCACGAACGAAACTGGAGGTACAAAAGACATTTGCAAGCGCCTTTATGGACTCTGGAGTTGAAGATCCTCCTCCGTATGAATTTTCGAGCATCCACGAACAAAACTGGAGGTAACATAAACATTTGCAAGCGATTTTATGGACTCTGGAGTTGAAGATCCGTCTTCGTATGAATTTTCGAGCATCCACGAACGAAACTAAAGGTACAAAAGACATTTGCAAGCGCCTCTATGGACTCTGGAGTTGGAGATCCGTCTTCGTATGAATTTTCGAGCATCCACGAACGAAACTGAAGGTACTAAAGACATTTGCAAGCGATTTTATGGACTCTGGAGTTGAAGATCCGTCTTTGTATGAATTTTCGAGCATCCACGAACGAAACTGGAGGTACAAAAGACATTTGCAAGCGGCTTTATGGACTCTTGAGTTAAAAATCCGTCTTCGTATGAATTTTCGAGCATCTGCAAACGAAACCGAAGGTACAAGAGACAATTGCAAGCGCCTTTATGGACTCTGGAGTTGAAGATCCGTCTCCGTATGAATTTTCGAGCATCCACGAACGAAACTGGAGGTACAAAAGACATTTGCAAGCGCCTTTATGGACTCTGGAGTTGAAGATCCTCCTCCGTATGAATTTCCG
Organism: Phymatocera aterrima; assembly: GCA_963170745.1. Taxonomy (NCBI): domain Eukaryota; kingdom Metazoa; phylum Arthropoda; class Insecta; order Hymenoptera; family Tenthredinidae; genus Phymatocera; species Phymatocera aterrima. The sequence goes on from OY720664.1 coordinate 16,253,067, forward strand.
AGCATCCACGAACAAAACTGGAGGTAACGTAAACATTTGCGAGCGATTTTATGGACTCTGGAGTTGAAGATCCGTCTTCGTATGGATTTTCGAGCATCCACGAACGAAACTGGAGGTACAAGAGACATTTGCAAGCGCCTTTATGGACTCTGGAGTTGAAGATCCGTCTTCGTATTAATTTTCGAGCATCTGCAAACGAAACCGAAGGTACAAGAGACAATTGCAAGCGCCTTTGTGGACTCTGGAGTTGAAGATCCGTCACCGTATGAATTTTCGAGCATCCACGAACGAAACTAAAGGTACAAAAGACATTTGCAAGCGCTTTTATGGACTCTGGAGTTGAAGATCCGTCTCCGTATGAATTTTCGAGCATCCGCGAACGAAACTGAAGGTACATTAGACATTTGCAAGCGCCTTTATGGACTCTGGAGTTGAAGATCCGTCTCCGTATGAATTTTCGAGCATCCACGGACGAAACTGAAGGTACAAACGACATTTGCAAGCGCCTTTATGGACTCTGGAGTTGAAGATCCGTCTTCGTATGAATTTTCGAGCATCTGAAAACGAAACCGAAGGTACAAGAGACAATTGCAAGCGCCTTTATGGACTCTGGAGTTGAAGATCCGTCTCCGTATGAATTTTCGAGCATCCACGAACGAAACTGAAGGTACAAAAGACATTTGCAAGCGCCTTTATGGACTCTGGAGTTGAAGATCCGTCTTCGTAGAAATTTTCGAGCAGCCACGAACGAAACTGAAGGTACAAGAGACAAGTGCAAGCGCTTTTATGGACTCTGGAGTTGAAGATCCGTCTCCGTATGAATTTTCGAGCATCCACGAACGAAACTGAAGGTAAAAAAGACATTTGCAAGCGCCTTTATGGACTCTGGAGTTGAAGATCCGTCTTCGTATGAATTTTCGAGCATCCACGAACGAAACTGAAGGTAACATAAACATTTGCAAGCGGTTTTATGGACTCTGGAGTTGAAGATCCGTCTTCGTATGAATTTTCGAGCATCCACGAACGAAACTGAAGGTAAAAAAGACATTTGCAAGCGCCTCTATGGACTCTGGAGTTGAAGATCCGTCTTCGTATGAATTTTCGAGCATCCACGAACGAAACTGAAGGTACAAGAGAACTTTGCAAGCGCCATTATGGACTCTGGAGTTGAAGATCCGTCTTCGTATGAAATTTCGAGCATCCACGACCGAAACTGAAGGTACACGAGACATTTGCGAGCGCTTTTATGGACTCTGGAGCTGAAGATCCGTCTCCGTATGAATTTTCGAGCATCCGCAAACGAAACTGAAGGTACAAGAGACATTTGCAAGCGCTTTTATGGACTCTGGAGTTGAAGATCCGACTCCGTATGAATTTTCGAGCATCCACGAACGAAACTGAAGGTACAAAAGACATTTGCAAGCGCCTTCATGGACTCTGGAGTTGAAGATCCATCTCCGTATGAATTTTCGAGCATCCCCGAACGAAACTGGAGGTAACATAAACATTTGCAAGCGATTCAATGGACTCTGGAGTTGAAGATCCGTCTCCGTATGAATTTTCGAGCATCCACGAACGAAACTGAAGGTACAAGAGACATTTGCAAGCGCCTTTATGGACTCTGGAGTTGAAGATCCGTCTCCGTATGAATTTTCGAGCATCCACGAACGAAACTGAAGGTACAAAAGACATTTGCAAGCGCCTTTATGGACTCTGGAGTTGAAGATCCGTCTTCGTAGAAATTTTCGAGCAGCCACGAACGAAACTGAAGGTACAAGAGACAAGTGCAAGCGCTTTTATGGACTCTGGAGTTGAAGATCCGTCTCCGTATGAATTTTCGAGCATCCACGAACGAAACTGAAGGTAAAAAAGACATTTGCAAGCGCCTTTATGGACTCTGGAGTTGAAGATCCGTCTTCGTATGAATTTTCGAGCATCCACGAACGAAACTGAAGGTAACATAAACATTTGCAAGCGGTTTTATGGACTCTGGAGTTGAAGATCCGTCTTCGTATGAATTTTCGAGCATCCACGAACGAAACTGAAGGTAAAAAAGACATTTGCAAGCGCCTCTATGGACTCTGGAGTTGAAGATCCGTCTTCGTATGAATTTTCGAGCATCCACGAACGAAACTGAAGGTACAAGAGAACTTTGCAAGCGCCATTATGGACTCTGGAGTTGAAGATCCGTCTTCGTATGAAATTTCGAGCATCCACGACCGAAACTGAAGGTACACGAGACATTTGCGAGCGCTTTTATGGACTCTGGAGCTGAAGATCCGTCTCCGTATGAATTTTCGAGCATCCGCAAACGAAACTGAAGGTACAAGAGACATTTGCAAGCGCTTTTATGGACTCTGGAGTTGAAGATCCGACTCCGTATGAATTTTCGAGCATCCACGAACGAAACTGAAGGTACAAAAGACATTTGCAAGCGCCTTCATGGACTCTGGAGTTGAAGATCCATCTCCGTATGAATTTTCGAGCATCCCCGAACGAAACTGGAGGTAACATAAACATTTGCAAGCGATTCAATGGACTCTGGAGTTGAAGATCCGTCTCCGTATGAATTTTCGAGCATCCACGAACGAAACTGAAGGTACAAGAGACATTTGCAAGCGCCTTTATGGACTCTGGAGTTGAAGATCCGTCTCCGTATGAATTTTCGAGCATCCACGAACGAAACTGAAGGTACAAAAGACATTTGCAAGCGCCTTTATGGACTCTGGAGTTAAAGATCCGTCTCCGTATGAATTTTCGAGCATCCACGAACGAAACTGAAGGTACAAAAGACATTTGCAAGCGCCTTTATGGACTCTGGAGTTGAAGATCCGTCTTCGTACAAATTTTCGAGCATCCACGAACGAAACTGAAGGTACAAGAGACATGTGCAAGCGCCTTTATGGACTCTGGAGCTGTAGATTCGTCTTCGTATGAATTTTCGAGCATCTGCAAACGAAACTGAAGGTACGAGAGACATTTGCGAGCGCCTTTATGGACTCTGGAGTTGAAGATCCGTCTTCGTATGAATTTTCGAGCATCCACGAACGAAACTGAGGGTAACATACACATTTGCAAGCGATTTTATGGACTCTGGAGTTGAAGATCCGTCTTCGTATGAATTTTCGAGCATCCACGAACGAAACTGAGGGTAACATACACATTTGCAAGCGATTTTATGGACTCTGGAGTTGAAGATCCGTCTTCGTATGAATTTTCGAGCATCTGCAAACGAAACTGAAGGTACAAGAGACATTTGCAAGCGCCTTTATGGACTCTGGAGTTGAAGATCCGTCTCCGTATGAATTTTCGAGCATCCACGAACGAAACTGAAGGTAACATAAACATTTGCAAGCGATTTAATGGACTCTGGAGTTGAAGATCCGTTTTCGTATGAATTTTCGAGCATCCACGAACGAAACTGAAGGTACAAGAGACATTTGCAAGCGCCTTCATGGACTCTGGAGTTGGAGATCCGTCTTCGTATGAATTTTCGAGCATCCACGAACGAAACTGAAGGTAACATAAACATTTGCAAGCGATTTTATGGACTCTGGAGTTGAAAATCCGTCTTCGTATGAATTTTCCAGCATCTGCAAACGAAACTGAAGGTACAAGAGACATTTGCAAGCGCCTTCATGGACTCTGGAGTTGAAGATCCGTCTCCGTATGGATTTTCGAGCATCCACGAACGAAACTGGAGGTACAAAAGACATTTGCAAGCGCCTTTATGGACTCTGGAGTTGAAGATCCTCCTCCGTATGAATTTTCGAGCATCCACGAACAAAACTGGAGGTAACATAAACATTTGCAAGCGATTTAATGGACTCTGGAGTTGAAGATCCGTCTTCGTATGAATTTTCGAGCATCCACGAACGAAACTGAAGGTACAAGAGACATTTGCAAGCGCCTTCATGGACTCTGGAGTTGAAGATCCGTCTTCGTATGAATTTTCGAGCATCCACGAACGAAACTGAAGGTAACATAAACATTTGCAAGCGATTTAATGGACTCTGGAGTTGAAGATCCGTCTTCGTATGAATTTTCGAGCATCCGCAAACGAAACTGAAGGTACAAGAGACATTTGCAAGCGCCTATATGGACTCTGGAGTTGAAGATCCGTCTCCGTACGAATTTTCGAGCATCCACGAACGAGACTGAAGGTACAAAAGACATTTGCAAGCGCCTTTATGGACTCTGGAGTTGAAGATCCGTCTCCGTATGAATTTTCGAGCATCCCCGAACGAAACTGGAGGTAATATAAACATTTGCAAGCGATTTAATGGACTCTGGGGTTGAAGATCCGTCTTCGTATGAATTTTCGAGCATCCACGAACGAAACTGAAGGTACAAGAGACATTTGCAAGCACCTTTATGGACTCTGGAGTTGAAGATCCGTCTTCGTATGAATTTTCGAGCATCCACGAACGAAACTGAAGGTAACATAAACATTTGCAAGCGATTTTATGGACTCCGGAGTTGAAGATCCGTCTTCGTATGAATTTTCGAGCATCCACGAATGTTCACGCGATCTTTGTCTTTTGTGAATATTGTTGTACCGCGTGAACGGTCTACACCAACTAATTAAAGGAGTGTAGGTATTTTTGTTGAGTGGTTGAAATAAGCGTTTGATGACGGTTAAACTGAGTATATTTTTTACACACAAAGATATATAAAACGTAAAAATGAGTATGATATAAATTAAGGTTCAATAATGTGTTTAGAACTTGTTTAAAGTATTGTAGTTGCTTGTAGTGATAAATCGAGGTTTCAGATGATTGTAAGTATTGAATATTGAGTTGAAGTTTCGTTAGAGAAAAGGTTGAATTGATTGGTCAGGTGGTTGGAGTTGAACTTAAAGACTAGAGTTGAACCGACTGGTTCTGTGGTTGAAGAAGTACTACTTTTTTGGATAGGAAGTACAGAAGCGTTTTGAAGAGTTTTTGGAAAGGTGGAGGGACGAGTAAGGTTGCTAATTGGTCAAAACTCATGATTGGTGGATTTTTCGGATTGGTCGAGGATGTGTCGGTTCGGTTGATTGGATGAGGAAAAGTACATAGAAGAAAGTGGGAAATTCAAGGAATTGGTACATAGAGTTTCTAGAAGGAGTGTATGAGGACATAGTTTTATGGTGGACAAAGGAACGTGATGGAAACAATAGTAGAAAAAACCTTCAAAGTTACGTAGGTAGGGTTGTAAAGTTTGGAAATTTAGCGTTTATGAGTGCACATTTGGTCGCCAAATGTGCACGTCGAGGGTAGAGAAATTAGAGAAAGTGAATAGAGGGTTTGTGGTAGACGTTCGGCGTTTTATAATGCCCGTGAGTCGGGCTGGTCGAGCGTCTCCATGGAAATGATTGACTAAAACTATAATAATGCTAGATTAATCAAAACCTATGTGCTAACACACAACATACTCCCCCCTTGAGAGGGTGCAGCCCGATCAATTAATTGCTGCGAGAATGCAAAGAAAACTATCATAGGAGAGTTGTGATAATTGTTCGTTTCGGTACTAGAGCTAATGTAGATTAGTTAAATTCAATTATGCCTTATGCCTTATGGGCTAGATTTACTTGATTTATTCTATCTAATGATTAAGTGTCTAACTATGCATTGTCTGTAATTGATAGATTGTCACTGATTTTACACTAAGGTTCAGGAGGTTGGGTGTCAACGACCTGCTTGTCTCTTTGTTCGATAGGTAAGGGAGATAACTTTCTAACACTACGTTTAAAAACACTGTTTGCTGTTTTCACTGTCACAGTGCGGATGATCCCGTCTGGACCTGGGTGACATGCGATGACTCTTCCCATGGCCCATTGAAGAGGTGGAAGGTTATCTTCCTTCAAAAGCACGAAAGTGCCTTCCTCGATGGGGTGGTTCCCTTTCGCCCATTTGCTGCGAGTTGTCAACTCATTCAAATAGTCGTGCTTCCAACGTGACCAAAAATCTTGCCTTATCTTTTGAACATGTTGCCAAGTAGATAAGCGATTGGTTGCGGTTTCTCTGAAATCCCGCTCACGCAGGCTCGTTAGCGAATCGCCAATTAAGAAATGACCAGGTGTGAGGACTAGGGGGTCGTTGGGATCGGAAAAAATGGGGGTTAACGGACGAGAATTTAATATTGCTTCTATTTCTATGATTAAAGTATTAAATTCTTCGAACGTGAAGAGTAATTCCGCGCCGGCGGTACGTCTGAGGTGTAACTTGAAGGATTTGACCGCAGCTTCCCACAGCCCACCAAAGTTTGGTGACTGTGGGGGTATGAAATGCCATTGTATGCCTTTTGCGGCGAGATGATTTTGAATTTTATTTGCCTGATCGGTGTCTCTCAAGAATTTTACGATTTCGCGGAGCTCGTTGTTCGCGCCGACGAAATTGGTGCCGTTATCAGAGTAGATATCGGTGCATAGTCCTCGTCGTCCGATGAAGCGTCGAAGTGCGGCGATGAATCCGTCGCTGCTGAGGTCGTTGACTACTTCCAGGTGGACAGCCTTTGTTGGTAGACAAACGAAGACGGCTACGTATGCCTTGATTTTATTCCGGTTGCGGTATTTCTTTTCTTTCAGAAGAAATGGACCGCAGTAATCCACACCGACGTGTGCGAATGGTCTGGCTTCCGTGACTCGGTGTTTAGGAAGATTTCCCATTATGTAATTAGCAGAGGGCGGCTTTGCTCTGTTGCAGATTAGGCATGGTTTAATTGTTTTCCATACTTGGCTGCGGCCATCCAGTGGCCAGTAGCGTCGACGAACTGCATAGAGCGTCGCTTGAGTCCCGGCATGAAGGTGCAGACGATGATTGTTGAGTATGATTAGAGCGGTGACGTGGTGATTCTTCGGTAGAATCACGGGATGTCTCGCCGAGAAGGGCAGCGTCGAATGTTGCAGTCTTCCTCCGACTCTTAGGATTCCATCTTCGTCGATGAAAGGGTTCAACCGTGTGAGCTTGTTTTTGAGTCGCAAGGATCTCCCCCCGATGAGGTTGTCTATTTCTTCGGAGAAAGCATTCCTTTGCGTCATTTTTAAAATAGTTTGCAGTGCGGCTTGCAGTTCGAGAACGGTGTGAGGACCTTTGTTCTTAGATTTTTTTCCGAATCGCATGCAGTATGCGATTACTCGTTGCAGTTTCGCAATTGACGAGTAGCGCGTCAGTATTGGAAAATCTACGGGCTTCGTCGCGACTAAGCAGGTAGCACGTCGCTGCTCCGGAAGCTCGTCAAGTTGAGGTAGAGTTGATGTTGGCCAGGTTTCTTCCCCTTGGCAGAGCCACGGTGGGCCGTGGTGCCAATTGGATGGTCGCAGAAATTCTTCTGGTGTTTGGCCCCGAGATGCTAGATCTGCGGGGTTGTCATGTGTGCGTACATGACGCCAGTCGTCCACGTTGGACTTGGATTGTATCTCGGAGACTCGATTTGCTATGAATGTCTTCAACTGATGGGGCGATGTGTGAATCCAATGTAAGACGATTGTTGAGTCGGTCCAGAGAAACGTTTGATCGATTTTCAATTGAATCTCCTGTTTCACTCTTGTTGCTAGAGAGGTCAATAGCACAGCGGCGCACAATTCGAGTCTTGGAATAGTGACCGTTTTGAGAGGTGCGACGCGGGATTTAGCGCATAGGAGTTCGACCTGGATCTGTCCATCCCTTCCGATTGTTCGTAGATAGATGCAGGCTCCGTAGGCCTTCTGACTAGCGTCGCTGAATCCGTGGAGTTGTATTGTTTGAGCGTCAGCTAAGATGACGGCTCGTCTGAAAGTGAGATTGTTGAGTGCTGGAAGCTGCTGATAGAATTCTGTCCACCTCGTATGGACGTCGAGTGGCAATGATTCATCCCAGTCTAGTTTTAAACTCCATAACTTCTGCATCAGGATTTTAGCTGTAATAATAACCGGAGCTAGTAATCCCAGCGGATCGAAAATTTTAGCAGTTTCGGCTAAGATTGTTCTTTTCGTGACTTTCACGGGTTTTGGTGCGATCTTCACGGTGTATACGATGGTGTCAGAATCAGAATTCCAGAATACTCCGAGGGTTTTGAGTGTTGTAGATTCTCCGAGGCCTATGCGCAGGTTTATGCTTTCCTCAGGAATATCTTTCAAGATTTCAGGGCTGTTTGAGGCCCACTGACGTATGGTGAAACCACCTCTTTTCAATAGTTCGGTGAGTTCTTCTCGCAACGTTACGGCTTCTTCCTTCGTTGCGGCACCTGTAAGAGCGTCGTCGACGTAGAAATCTTCCTTGAGGGCCTTGGCGGCGCGAGGAAATCGGTGTCCTTCATCTTCGGCCAGTTGATGAAGGCTTCGGATTGCTAGATATGGTGCGGAAGACAATCCGAAGGTGACGGTGTTCATCTGATATGATTGCAAGTCTCCGTTTTCCGCTCTCCATAAAATTCTTTGATATTTGCGATCCTCAGGCCTGACGAGGACCTGCCTGTACATTTTTTCTATGTCTCCGGTGATCGCGTATGCATGTCTCCGGAAGCGAAGTAATAACGCGAAGATGTCCGACTGGATGGTGGGACCTACGCGGAGTGTGTCGTTGAGGGATATACCGGAATTGGTCTTGGCGGACCCATCGAATACAACTCGTACCTTAGTAGTAAGACTGCCTTGCTTTACTACCGCGTGATGAGGTAGATAGCAACCTCGTGTGTTTGTATCGTCGATTGGTGACATGTGTCCTAATGATATGTATTCTTGTAGGACTGCGTGGTACTGTTGTTTGAGACTCGGATCTCGATCCAACTTTCTCTCTATGCCCCTTAAGCGATTGAGTGCTGTATTCTTGGATTCCCCTAAGCTGTCTATTTTCTCGTTAAATGGTAACGTCACTACATAACGACCATCTGAGTTGCGAGTGGTAGTGGATTTGAAATGTTCTTCGCATTTAGTTTCTTCTTCTGTGAATCTATTGGTTGAAGTACCTTCTTCTATTTCCCAGAATTTTGCTAAGTCAAATTGAAGACCTGAATTTGTTGTGTAGCATGTCCTTTGTTTCGGTGGTCGGGTAGACGGTGCATTTCCGCCGATGACCCAACCGAGTCCAGTCTTTTGCAGGTATAGATCCGGACCCCCCGGTGGTGACAGGTTCAATTGACCGACGCATAACAATGAGAGTGTTGTCCCGGCGCCTAGAAGTAAGTCGACCGGAGCTGGTAGATGAAAATGTGGGTCAGCTAATTTTATATTGGCTGGAATTTTGATGGCATTACGATTGATCGGCTGATCAGGTACTGTTTGCGAGATGTGTGGTACCAGTAAGAAGGTTAAAGTTCTTTCGTAACCGTTGATTGGTGAACGGATAGTGGTTGTGACGATGTTTTTCGAGAAGGTAGTGAGGGCGTTGACCGCGCCGATAGGGATAGAGCAGGTCGTTTTCTTTAAACCCAGAGTGGCTGCGAGACCCTCGGTCATGAAGTTCGTCGTTGAGCAGGTGTCAAGCAGACTTCGGCAACGGATCGGCTGATGTTTGTGATTCAAAACATTAATAATTGCTGTGACCATGATGTCACTGGTCGCCGAGTTGACCACTAGCGTAATGGCCTTTGTACTACCCTTCGAAACATCGGGACTGTCCAGTCATAATTCTTTAGACAGATCTACCTGAGCTACCTGACTGGTAGACGGGGTAGATTCCTCAGCAGGCCGTTGACCCATTGATTTGTGCAGAAACGTGTGGTGACCCTTTTGACAGATGTGACAGGGTCCTGCCTTACACGTTTTACTTCCGTGGCCCTTTGCGAGACAGTTGTAGCATAGTGATGCCTTGGTAACTGCCTTTTGTCTTTCTTCGGTGGAAAGAGCTCGGAATCGTGGACACGAGTAAATGCGATGCTCTTCATTACAGATCGGACATGATGCTGTTTGGTTAGTAGTGGTAAAGGCTTGTGCTTTCGTGGCTTCTGGCGTGGCCTTACCCTTCTTGTTTCTTCCATCGTCTCGTCGTGGTGCGTTGTGTCTGCTCCCCTGTGTTGCGTCTCCTTTGTACGTGAAATCAGAGCAATTGGCTCGTTTTTCTAGAAATTTTAACAATTTCTTGTAGCTTGGCATTTCGTCATCTTCTAAAGTGAGCTCCCACTGCCAGGCGGTGTTCTGACCGATTTTTGATAGCATAAGCTCGCTCACAGGAATGTCCCAATGCAGGACCGGTGCTTTCAAGTTCTCTAGAGCTCGCGTGTGTTGGTGGAAGACGTCTACAAGTCTGTGTAATGCGCTCGGTGTGTCCTTTTCTAATCGCGGATATTCGCATAGAATCGTCCAGTGACGACGAATTGCTTTACGCGTGCATTCGAATTTCTTTTTTAGTGTTTCTATCGCGATCGCGTAATTCTGATCGGTAGTTTCTAATGAGTCTATCGCGCTGGCTGCCCTACCTGTCAATGACAGTCTCAGGTATTGCAGTTTACGCACTGGAGGCAAGCTCTCGTTTTTGTCTATTAGAGAGGTGAAAATGTCGTAGAATGATGCCCATCCTTCAGTCGACCCGTCGAATTTAGGTAACTGTATTTGGGGAAGCGATGTTGGAAACGATGAATTTATAGATATCGGTGTTGAAGATCTACTCGCGTTATTCGAGGTTGCTGCCCCATGCTCGCGGAGTAACTTCCTGGCTCGGCCTAATGCTTGGTTGTATCTGTCTTGTAATTCGAAACGTTCGTTAGCCTCCGACTCATCGATTATCTCTAGCTCTTCTTGAATGTCGTCGAGCTTTGAGAATGCTCCTTGCATAGTTTCTAGAGATGCTTGTAAGTAATCAGTGTCACCACCGCCTTGTATCTGTACCCATTTGTCCATAATTTTGTTGAAATTCGTGATACGAGTTTTAATTCCTCCGCGTTTGCGATGTAGCGCGGTGATATCGGCCATTTTAGGATTAATTGGGTGAAGGAATTGAGTGGAGGAATTGACGATTCGAGACTAACGAACCTACCTTGTTGAGAGTGACAAACTCTGGACGCAGCTGATGTCCAGTCCTTGAAGCGTGTGTTTGTTGATTTATGTGGTTGACTCGGAGGTATCCCGTGGCTTCGGACGTCCGAGCTTGACTTCGAAGACTTTCAGAATTCTCTGATAAGCCTGAGGGTTGGTGCACGCACAATACACCACTTACACTGCAATTGTTCCGTGACGGTTATCTTACCGGTTACACTGATGAGAGTTTCTTGGGGCCGGTGGTTTCTACACCGGTAACTTTGAGAGTTCTTGAGGTCGATGCTTACTGCACCGATAACAATTTGAGTTTGATTTGAGGCCGATACACAATGCACCGGTAACTTAGAGGTTTAAATTGAGGCCGATGCACACTGCACCGGTAACACTTAGATTTTTTTTCAAAATCCGGCTCGAAGGACCAATAAATGTTCACGCGATCTTTGTCTTTTGTGAATATTGTTGTACCGCGTGAACGGTCTACACCAACTAATTAAAGGAGTGTAGGTATTTTTGTTGAGTGGTTGAAATAAGCGTTTGATGACGGTTAAACTGAGTATATTTTTTACACACAAAGATATATAAAACGTAAAAATGAGTATGATATAAATTAAGGTTCAATAATGTGTTTAGAACTTGTTTAAAGTATTGTAGTTGCTTGTAGTGATAAATCGAGGTTTCAGATGATTGTAAGTATTGAATATTGAGTTGAAGTTTCGTTAGAGAAAAGGTTGAATTGATTGGTCAGGTGGTTGGAGTTGAACTTAAAGACTAGAGTTGAACCGACTGGTTCTGTGGTTGAAGAAGTACTACTTTTTTGGATAGGAAGTACAGAAGCGTTTTGAAGAGTTTTTGGAAAGGTGGAGGGACGAGTAAGGTTGCTAATTGGTCAAAACTCATGATTGGTGGATTTTTCGGATTGGTCGAGGATGTGTCGGTTCGGTTGATTGGATGAGGAAAAGTACATAGAAGAAAGTGGGAAATTCAAGGAATTGGTACATAGAGTTTCTAGAAGGAGTGTATGAGGACATAGTTTTATGGTGGACAAAGGAACGTGATGGAAACAATAGTAGAAAAAACCTTCAAAGTTACGTAGGTAGGGTTGTAAAGTTTGGAAATTTAGCGTTTATGAGTGCACATTTGGTCGCCAAATGTGCACGTCGAGGGTAGAGAAATTAGAGAAAGTGAATAGAGGGTTTGTGGTAGACGTTCGGCGTTTTATAATGCCCGTGAGTCGGGCTGGTCGAGCGTCTCCATGGAAATGATTGACTAAAACTATAATAATGCTAGATTAATCAAAACCTATGTGCTAACACACAACATACTCCCCCCTTGAGAGGGTGCAGCCCGATCAATTAATTGCTGCGAGAATGCAAAGAAAACTATCATAGGAGAGTTGTGATAATTGTTCGTTTCGGTACTAGAGCTAATGTAGATTAGTTAAATTCAATTATGCCTTATGCCTTATGGGCTAGATTTACTTGATTTATTCTATCTAATGATTAAGTGTCTAACTATGCATTGTCTGTAATTGATAGATTGTCACTGATTTTACACTAAGGTTCAGGAGGTTGGGTGTCAACGACCTGCTTGTCTCTTTGTTCGATAGGTAAGGGAGATAACTTTCTAACACTACGTTTAAAAACACTGTTTGCTGTTTTCACTGTCACAGTGCGGATGATCCCGTCTGGACCTGGGTGACATGCGATGACTCTTCCCATGGCCCATTGAAGAGGTGGAAGGTTATCTTCCTTCAAAAGCACGAAAGTGCCTTCCTCGATGGGGTGGTTCCCTTTCGCCCATTTGCTGCGAGTTGTCAACTCATTCAAATAGTCGTGCTTCCAACGTGACCAAAAATCTTGCCTTATCTTTTGAACATGTTGCCAAGTAGATAAGCGATTGGTTGCGGTTTCTCTGAAATCCCGCTCATGCAGGCTCGTTAGCGAATCGCCAATTAAGAAATGACCAGGTGTGAGGACTAGGGGGTCGTTGGGATCGGAAGAAATGGGGGTTAACGGACGAGAATTTAATATTGCTTCTATTTCTATGATTAAAGTATTAAATTCTTCGAACGTGAAGCGTAATTCCGCGCCGGCGGTACGTCTGAGGTGTAACTTGAAGGATTTGACCGCAGCTTACCACAGCCCACCAAAGTTTGGTGACTGTGGGGGTATGAAATGCCATTGTATGCCTTTTGCGGCGAGATGATTTTGAATTTTATTTGCCTGATCGGTGTCTCTCAAGAATTTTACGATTTCGCGGAGCTCGTTGTTCGCGCCGACGAAATTGGTGCCGTTATCAGAGTAGATATCGGTGCATAGTACTCGTCGTCCGATGAAGCGTCGAAGTGCGGCGATGAATCCGTCGCTGCTGAGGTCGTTGACTACTTCCAGGTGGACAGCCTTTGTTGGTAGACAAACGAAGACGGCTACGTATGCCTTGATTTTATTCCGGTTGCGGTATTTCTTTTCTTTCAGAAGAAATGGACCGCAGTAATCCACACCGACGTGTGCGAATGGTCTGGCTTCCGTGACTCGGTGTTTAGGAAGATTTCCCATTATGTAATTAGCAGAGGGCGGTTTTGCTCTGTTGCAGATTAGGCATGGTTTAATTGTTTTCCATACTTGGCTGCGGCCATCCAGTGGCCAGTAGCGTCGACGAACTGCATAGAGCGTCGCTTGAGTCCCGGCATGAAGGTGCAGACGATGATCGTTGAGTATGATTAGAGCGGTGACGTGGTGATTCTTCGGTAGAATCACGGGATGTCTCGCCGAGAAGGGCAGCGTCGAATGTTGCAGTCTTCCTCCGACTCTTAGGATTCCATCTTCGTCGATGAAAGGGTTCAACCGTGTGAGATTGTTTTTGAGTCGCAAGGATCTCCCCCCGATGAGGTTGTCTATTTCTTCGGAGAAAGCATTCCTTTGCGTCATTTTTAAAATAGTTTGAAGTGCGGCTTGCAGTTCGAGAACGGTGTGAGGACCTTTGTTCTTAGATTTTTTTCCGAATCGCATGCAATATGCGATTACTCGTTGCAGTTTCGCAATTGACGAGTAGCGCGTCAGTATTGGAAAATCTACGGGCTTCGTCGCGACTAAGCAGGTAGCACGTCGCTGCTCCGGAAGCTCGTCAAGTTGAGGTAGAGTTGATGTTGGCCAGGTTTCTTCCCCTTGGCAGAGCCACGGTGGGCCGTGGTGCCAATTGGATGGTCGCAGAAATTCTTCTGGTGTTTGGCCCCGAGATGCTAGATCTGCGGGGTTGTCATGTGTGCGTACATGACGCCAGTCGTCCACGTTGGACTTGGATTGTATCTCGGAGACTCGATTTGCTATGAATGTCTTCAACTGATGGGGCGATGTGTGAATCCAATGTAAGACGATTGTTGAGTCGGTCCAGAGAAACGTTTGATCGATTTTCAATTGAATCTCCTGTTTCACTCTTGTTGCTAGAGAGGTTAATAGCACAGCGGCGCACAATTCGAGTCTTGGAATAGTGACCGTTTTGAGAGGTGCGACGCGGGATTTAGCGCATAGGAGTTCGACCTGGATCTGTCCATCCCTTCCGATTGTTCGTAGATAGATGCAGGCTCCGTAGGCCTTCTGACTAGCGTCGCTGAATCCGTGGAGTTGTATTGTTTGAGCGTCAGCTAAGATGACGGCTCGTCTGAAAGTGAGATTGTTGAGTGCTGGAAGCTGCTGATAGAATTCTGTCCACCTCGTATGGACGTCGAGTGGCAATGATTCATCCCAGTCTAGTTTTAAACTCCATAACTTCTGCATCAGGATTTTAGCTGTAATAATAACCGGAGCTAGTAATCCCAGCGGATCGAAAATTTTAGCAGTTTCGGCTAAGATTGTTCTTTTCGTGACTTTCACGGGTTTTGGTGCGATCTTCACGGTGTATACGATGGTGTCAGAATCAGAATTCCAGAATACTCCGAGGGTTTTGAGTGTTGTAGATTCTCCGAGGCCTATGCGCAGGTTTATGCTTTCCTCAGGAATATCTTTCAAGATTTCAGGGCTGTTTGAGGCCCACTGACGTATGGTGAAACCACCTCTTTTCAATAGTTCGGTGAGTTCTTCTCGCAACGTTACGGCTTCTTCCTTCGTTGCGGCACCTGTAAGAGCGTCGTCGACGTAGAAATCTTCCTTGAGGGCCTTGGCGGCGCGAGGAAATCGGTGTCCTTCATCTTCGGCCAGTTGATGAAGGCTTCGGATTGCTAGATATGGTGCGGAAGACAATCCGAAGGTGACGGTGTTCATCTGATATGATTGCAAGTCTCCGTTTTCCGCTCTCCATAAAATTCTTTGATATTTGCGATCCTCAGGCCTGACGAGGACCTGCCTGTACATTTTTTCTATGTCTCCGGTGATCGCGTATGCATGTCTCCGGAAGCGAAGTAATAACGCGAAGATGTCCGACTTTATGGTGGGACCTACGCGGAGTGTGTCGTTGAGGGATATACCGGAATTGGTCTTGGCGGACCCATCGAATACAACTCGTACCTTAGTAGTAAGACTGCCTTGCTTTACTACCGCGTGATGAGGTAGATAGCAACCTCGTGTGCTTGTATCGTCGATTGGTGACATGTGTCCTAATGATATGTATTCTTGTAGGACTGCGTGGTACTGTTGTTTGAGACTCGGATCTCGATCCAACTTTCTCTCTATGCCCCTTAAGCGATTGAGTGCTGTATTCTTGGATTCCCCTAAGCTGTCTATTTTCTCGTTAAATGGTAACGTCACTACATAACGACCATCTGAGTTGCGAGTGGTAGTGGATTTGAAATGTTCTTCGCATTTAGTTTCTTCTTCTGTGAATCTATTGGTTGAAGTACCTTCTTCTATTTCCCAGAATTTTGCTAAGTCAAATTGAAGACCTGAATTTGTTGTGTAGCATGTCCTTTGTTTCGGTGGTCGGGTAGACGGTGCATTTCCGCCGATGACCCAACCGAGTCCAGTCTTTTGCAGGTATAGATCCGGACCCCCCGGTGGTGACAGGTTCAATTGACCGACGCATAACAATGAGAGTGTTGTCCCGGCGCCTAGAAGTAAGTCGACCGGAGCTGGTAGATGAAAATGTGGGTCAGCTAATTTTATATTGGCTGGAATTTTGATGGCATTACGATTGATCGGCTGATCAGGTACTGTTTGCGAGATGTGTGGTACCAGTAAGAAGGTTAAAGTTCTTTCGTAACCGTTGATTGGTGAACGGATAGTGGTTGTGACGATGTTTTTCGAGAAGGTAGTGAGGGCGTTGACCGCGCCGATAGGGATAGAGCAGGTCGTTTTCTTTAAACCCAGAGTGGCTGCGAGACCCTCGGTCATGAAGTTCGTCGTTGAGCAGGTGTCAAGCAGACTTCGGCAACGGATCGGCTGATGTTTGTGATTCAAAACATTAATAATTGCTGTGACCATGATGTCACTGGTCGCCGAGTTGACCACTAGCGTAATGGCCTTTGTACTACCCTTCGAAACATCGGGACTGTCCAGTCATAATTCTTTAGACAGATCTACCTGAGCTACCTGACTGGTAGACGGGGTAGATTCCTCAGCAGGCCGTTGACCCATTGATTTGTGCAGAAACGTGTGGTGACCCTTTTGACAGATGTGACAGGGTCCTGCCTTACACGTTTTACTTCCGTGGCCCTTTACGAGACAGTTGTAGCATAGTGATGCCTTGGTAACTGCCTTTTGTCTTTCTTCGGTGGAAAGAGCTCGGAATCGTGGACACGAGTAAATGCGATGCTCTTCATTACAGATCGGACATGATGCTGTTTGGTTAGTAGTGGTAAAGGCTTGTGCTTTCGTGGCTTCTGGCGTGGCCTTACCCTTCTTGTTTCTTCCATCGTCTCGTCGTGGTGCGTTGTGTCTGCTCCCCTGTGTTGCGTCTCCTTTGTACGTGAAATCAGAGCAATTGGCTCGTTTTTCTAGAAATTTTAACAATTTCTTGTAGCTTGGCATTTCGTCATCTTCTAAAGTGAGCTCCCACTGCCAGGCGGTGTTCTGACCGATTTTTGATAGCATAAGCTCGCTCACAGGAATGTCCCAATGCAGGACCGGTGCTTTCAAGTTCTCTAGAGCTCGCGTGTGTTGGTGGAAGACGTCTACAAGTCTGTGTAATGCGCTCGGTGTGTCCTTTTCTAATCGCGGATATTCGCATAGAATCGTCCAGTGACGACGAATTGCTTTACGCGTGCATTCGAATTTCTTTTTTAGTGTTTCTATCGCGATCGCGTAATTCTGATCGGTAGTTTCTAATGAGTCTATCGCGCTGGCTGCCCTACCTGTCAATGACAGTCTCAGGTATTGCAGTTTACGCACTGGAGGCAAGCTCTCGTTTTTGTCTATTAGAGAGGTGAAAATGTCGTAGAATGATGCCCATCCTTCAGTCGACCCGTCGAATTTAGGTAACTGTATTTGGGGAAGCGATGTTGGAAACGATGAATTTATAGATATCGGTGTTGAAGATCTACTCGCGTTATTCGAGGTTGCTGCCCCATGCTCGCGGAGTAACTTCCTGGCTCGGCCTAATGCTTGGTTGTATCTGTCTTGTAATTCGAAACGTTCGTTAGCCTCCGACTCATCGATTATCTCTAGCTCTTCTTGAATGTCGTCGAGCTTTGAGAATGCTCCTTGCATAGTTTCTAGAGATGCTTGTAAGTAATCAGTGTCACCACCGCCTTGTATCTGTACCAATTTGTCCATAATTTTGTTGAAATTCGTGATACGAGTTTTAATTCCTCCGCGTTTGCGATGTAGCGCGGTGATATCGGCCATTTTGGGATTAATTGGGTAAAGGAATTGAGTGGAGGAATTGACGATTCGAGACTAACGAACCTACCTTGTTGAGAGTGACGAACTCTGGACGCAGCTGATGTCCAGTCCTTGAAGCGTGTGTTTGTTGATTTATGTGGTTGACTCGGAGGTATCCCGTGGCTTCGGACGTCCGAGCTTGACTTCGAAGACTTTCAGAATTCTCTGATAAGCCTGAGGGTTGGTGCACGCACAATACACCACTTACACTGCAATTGTTCCGTGACGGTTATCTTACCGGTTACACTGATGAGAGTTTCTTGGGGCCGGTGGTTTCTACACCGGTAACTTTGAGAGTTCTTGAGGTCGATGCTTACTGCACCGATAACAATTTGAGTTTGATTTGAGGCCGATACACAATGCACCGGTAACTTAGAGGTTTAAATTGAGGCCGATGCACACTGCACCGGTAACACTTAGATTTTTTTTCAAAATCCGGCTCGAAGGACCAATAAATGTTCACGCGATCTTTGTCTTTTGTGAATATTGTTGTACCGCGTGAACGGTCTACACCAACTAATTAAAGGAGTGTAGGTATTTTTGTTGAGTGGTTGAAATAAGCGTTTGATGACGGTTAAACTGAGTATATTTTTTACACACAAAGATATATAAAACGTAAAAATGAGTATGATATAAATTAAGGTTCAATAATGTGTTTAGAACTTGTTTAAAGTATTGTAGTTGCTTGTAGTGATAAATCGAGGTTTTAGATGATTGTAAGTATTGAATATTGAGTTGAAGTTTTGTTAGAGAAAAGGTTGAATTGATTGGTCAGGTGGTTGGAGTTGAACTTAAAGACTAGAGTTGAACCGACTGGTTCTGTGGTTGAAGAAGTACTACTTTTTTGGATAGGAAGTACAGAAGCGTTTTGAAGAGTTTTTGGAAAGGTGGAGGGACGAGTAAGGTTGCTAATTGGTCAAAACTTATGATTGGTGGATTTTTCGGATTGGTCGAGGATGTGTCGGTTCGGTTGATTGGATGAGGAAAAGTACATAGAAGAAAGTGGGAAATTCAAGGAATTGGTACATAGAGTTTCTAGAAGGAGTGTATGAGGACATAGTTTTATGGTGGACAAAGGAACGTGATGGAAACAATAGTAGAAAAAACCTTTGAAGTCACGTAGGTAGGGTTGTAAAGTTTGGAAATTTAGCGTTTATGAGTGCACATTTGGTCGCCAAATGTGCACGTCGAGGGTAGAGGAATTAGAGAAAGTGAATAGAGGGTTTGTGGTAGACGTTCGGCGTTTTATAATGCCCGTGAGTCGGGCTGGTCGAGCGTCTCCATGGAAATGATTGACTAAAACTATAATAATGCTAGATTAATCAAAACCTATGTGCTAACACACAACAACGAACGAAACTGAAGGTACTAAAGACGTTTGCAAGCGCCTCTATGGACTCTGGAGCTGAAGATCCGTCTATGTATGAATTTTCGAGCATCCACGAACGAAACTGAAGGTACAAGAGACATTTGCAAGCGGCTTTATGGACTCTGGAGTTGAAAATCCGTCTTCGTATGAATTCTCGAGCATCTGCAAACGAAACTGAAGGTACAAGAGACATTTGCAAGCGCCTTTATGGACTCTGGAGCTGAAGATCCGTCTCCGTATGATTTTTCGAGCATCTGCAAACGAAACTGAAGGTACAAGAGACATTCGCAAGCGCCTTTGTGGACTCTGGAGTTTAAGATCCGTCTTCGTATGAATTTTCCAGCATCTGCAAACGAAACTGAAGGTCACAAGAGACATTCGCAAGCGCCTTTATGGACTCTGGAGTTGAAGATCCGTCTTCGTATGAATTTTCGAGCATCTGCAAACGAAACTGAAGGTACAAGAGACATTTGCAAGCGCCTTCATGGACTCTGGAGTTGAAGATCCGTCTCCGTATGAATTTTCAAACATCAACGAACGAAACTGGAGGTACAAAAGACATTTGCAAGCGCCTTTATGGACTCTGGAGTTGAAGATCCGTCTCCGTATGAATTTTCGAGCATCCCCGAACGAAACTGGAGGTAACATAAACATTTGCAAGCGATTTAATGGACTCTGGAGTTGAAGATCCGTCTTCGTATGAATTTTCGAGCATCCACGAACGAAACTGAAGGTAACATAAACATTTGCAAGCGATTTTATGGACTCTGGAGTTGAAGATCCGTCTTCGTATGAATTTTCGAGCATCCACGAACGAAACTGAAGGTACAAAAGACATTTGCAAGCGCCTCTATGGACTCTGGAGTTGAAAATCCGTCTTCGTATGAATTCTCGAGCATCTGCAAACGAAACTGAAGGTACAAGAGACATTTGCAAGCGCCTTTATGGACTCTGGAGCTGAAGATCCGTCTTCGTATGAATTTTCGAGCATCCACGAACGAAACTGAAGGTAACATAAACATTTGCAAGCGATTTTATGGACTCCGGAGTTGAAGATCCGTCTTCGTATGAATTTTCGAGCATCCACGAACGAAACTGAAGGTAACATAAACATTTGCAAGCGATTTTATGGACTCTGGAGTTGAAGATCCGTCTTCGTATGAATTTTCGAGCATCCACGAACGAAACTGAAGGTACAAAAGACATTTGCAAGCGCCTCTATGGACTCTGGAGTTGAAAATCCGTCTTCGTATGAATTCTCGAGCATCTGCAAACGAAACTGAAGGTACAAGAGACATTTGCAAGCGCCTTTATGGACTCTGGAGCTGAAGATCCGTCTCCGTATGATTTTTCGAGCATCTGCAAACGAAACTGAAGGTACAAGAGACATTCGCAAGCGCCTTTGTGGACTCTGGAGTTTAAGATCCGTCTTCGTATGAATTTTCCAGCATCTGCAAACGAAACTGAAGGTCACAAGAGACATTCGCAAGCGCCTTTATGGACTCTGGAGTTGAAGATCCGTCTTCGTATGAATTTTCGAGCATCTGCAAACGAAACTGAAGGTACAAGAGACATTTGCAAGCGCCTTCATGGACTCTGGAGTTGAAGATCCGTCTCCGTATGAATTTTCAAACATCAACGAACGAAACTGGAGGTACAAAAGACATTTGCAAGCGCCTTTATGGACTCTGGAGTTGAAGATCCGTCTCCGTATGAATTTTCGAGCATCCCCGAACGAAACTGGAGGTAACATAAACATTTGCAAGCGATTTAATGGACTCTGGAGTTGAAGATCCGTCTTCGTATGAATTTTCGAGCATCCACGAACGAAACTGAAGGTAACATAAACATTTGCAAGCGATTTTATGGACTCTGGAGTTGAAGATCCGTCTTCGTATGAATTTTCGAGCATCCACGAACGAAACTGAAGGTACAAAAGACATTTGCAAGCGCCTCTATGGACTCTGGAGTTGAAAATCCGTCTTCGTATGAATTCTCGAGCATCTGCAAACGAAACTGAAGGTACAAGAGACATTTGCAAGCGCCTTTATGGACTCTGGAGCTGAAGATCCGTCTTCGTATGAATTTTCGAGCATCCACGAACGAAACTGAAGGTAACATAAACATTTGCAAGCGATTTTATGGACTCCGGAGTTGAAGATCCGTCTTCGTATGAATTTTCGAGCATCCACGAACGAAACTGAAGGTAACATAAACATTTGCAAGCGATTTTATGGACTCCGGAGTTGAAGATCCGTCTTCGTATGAATTTTCGAGCATCCACGAACGAAACTGAAGGTACTAAAGACGTTTGCAAGCGCCTCTATGGACTCTGGAGTTGAAGATCCGTCTATGTATGAATTTTCGAGCATCCACGAACGAAACTGAAGGTACAAGAGACATTTGCAAGCGGCTTTATGGACTCTGGAGTTGAAAATCCGTCTTCGTATGAATTCTCGAGCATCTGCAAACGAAACTGAAGGTACAAGAGACATTTGCAAGCGCCTTTATGGACTCTGGAGCTGAAGATCCGTCTCCGTATGATTTTTCGAGCATCTGCAAACGAAACTGAAGGTCACAAGAGACATTCGCAAGCGCCTTTGTGGACTCTGGAGTTCAAGATCCGTCTTCGTATGAATTTTCCAGCATCTGCAAACGAAACTGAAGGTCACAAGAGACATTCGCAAGCGCCTTTATGGACTCTGGAGTTGAAGATCCGTCTTCGTATGAATTTTCGAGCATCTGCAAACGAAACTGAAGGTACAAGAGACATTTGCAAGCGCCTTCATGGACTCTGGAGTTGAAGATCCGTCTCCGTATGAATTTTCGAGCATCGACGAACGAAACTGGAGGTACAAAAGACATTTGCAAGCGCCTTTATGGACTCTGGAGTTGAAGATCCGTCTCCGTATGAATTTTCGAGCATCCCCGAACGAAACTGGAGGTAACATAAACATTTGCAAGCGATTTAATGGACTCTGGAGTTGAAGATCCGTCTTCGTATGAATTTTCGAGCATCCACGAACGAAACTGAAGGTACAAGAGACATTTGCAAGCACCTTCATGGACTCTGGAGTTGAAGATCCGTCTTCGTATGAATTTTCGAGCATCCACGAACGAAACTGAAGGTAACATAAACATTTGCAAGCGATTTTATGGACTCTGGAGTTGAAGATCCGTCTTCGTATGAATTTTCGAGCATCCACGAACGAAACTGAAGGTACAAAAGACATTTGCAAGCGCCTCTATGGACTCTGGAGTTGAAAATCCGTCTTCGTATGAATTCTCGAGCATCTGCAAACGAAACTGAAGGTACAAGAGACATTTGCAAGCGCCTTTATGGACTCTGGAGCTGAAGATCCGTCTTCGTATGAATTTTCGAGCATCCACGAACGAAACTGAAGGTAACATAAACATTTGCAAGCGATTTTATGGACTCCGGAGTTGAAGATCCGTCTTCGTATGAATTTTCGAGCATCCACGAACGAAACTGAAGGTAACATAAACATTTGCAAGCGATTTTATGGACTCCGGAGTTGAAGATCCGTCTTCGTATGAATTTTCGAGCATCCACGAACGAAACTGAAGGTACTAAAGACGTTTGCAAGCGCCTCTATGGACTCTGGAGTTGAAGATCCGTCTATGTATGAATTTTCGAGCATCCACGAACGAAACTGAAGGTACAAGAGACATTTGCAAGCGGCTTTATGGACTCTGGAGTTGAAAATCCGTCTTCGTATGAATTCTCGAGCATCTGCAAACGAAACTGAAGGTACAAGAGACATTTGCAAGCGCCTTTATGGACTCTGGAGCTGAAGATCCGTCTCCGTATGATTTTTCGAGCATCTGCAAACGAAACTGAAGGTACAAGAGACATTCGCAAGCGCCTTTGTGGACTCTGGAGTTCAAGATCCGTCTTCGTATGAATTTTCCAGCATCTGCAAACGAAACTAAAGGTCACAAGAGACATTCGCAAGCGCCTTTATGGACTCTGGAGTTGAAGATCCGTCTTCGTATGAATTTTCGAGCATCTGCAAACGAAACTGAAGGTACAAGAGACATTTGCAAGCGCCTTCATGGACTCTGGAGTTGAAGATCCGTCTCCGTATGAATTTTCGAGCATCGACGAACGAAACTGGAGGTACAAAAGACATTTGCAAGCGCCTTTATGGACTCTGGAGTTGAAGATCCGTCTCCGTATGAATTTTCGAGCATCCCCGAACGAAACTGGAGGTAACATAAACATTTGCAAGCGATTTAATGGACTCTGGAGTTGAAGATCCGTCTTCGTATGAATTTTCGAGCATCTGCAAACGAAACTGAAGGTACAAGAGACATTTGCAAGCGCCTTCATGGACTCTGGAGTTGAAGATCCGTCTCCGTATGGATTTTCGAGCATCCACGAACGAAACTGGAGGTACAAAAGACATTTGCAAGCGCCTTTATGGACTCTGGAGTTGAAGATCCTCCTCCGTATGAATTTTCGAGCATCCACGAACAAAACTGAAGGTAACATAAACATTTGCAAGCGATTTAATGGACTCTGGAGTTGAAGATCCGTCTTCGTATGAATTTTCGAGCATCCACGAACGAAACTGAAGGTCACAAGAGACATTCGCAAGCGCCTTTATGGACTCTGGAGTTGAAGATCCGTCTTCGTATGAATTTTCGAGCATCTGCAAACGAAACTGAAGGTACAAGAGACATTTGCAAGCGCCTTCATGGACTCTGGAGTTGAAGATCCGTCTCCGTATGAATTTTCAAACATCAACGAACGAAACTGGAGGTACAAAAGACATTTGCAAGCGCCTTTATGGACTCTGGAGTTGAAGATCCGTCTCCGTATGAATTTTCGAGCATCCCCGAACGAAACTGGAGGTAACATAAACATTTGCAAGCGATTTAATGGACTCTGGAGTTGAAGATCCGTCTTCGTATGAATTTTCGAGCATCCACGAACGAAACTGAAGGTAACATAAACATTTGCAAGCGATTTTATGGACTCTGGAGTTGAAGATCCGTCTTCGTATGAATTTTCGAGCATCCACGAACGAAACTGAAGGTACAAAAGACATTTGCAAGCGCCTCTATGGACTCTGGAGTTGAAAATCCGTCTTCGTATGAATTCTCGAGCATCTGCAAACGAAACTGAAGGTACAAGAGACATTTGCAAGCGCCTTTATGGACTCTGGAGCTGAAGATCCGTCTTCGTATGAATTTTCGAGCATCCACGAACGAAACTGAAGGTAACATAAACATTTGCAAGCGATTTTATGGACTCCGGAGTTGAAGATCCGTCTTCGTATGAATTTTCGAGCATCCACGAACGAAACTGAAGGTAACATAAACATTTGCAAGCGATTTTATGGACTCTGGAGTTGAAGATCCGTCTTCGTATGAATTTTCGAGCATCCACGAACGAAACTGAAGGTACAAAAGACATTTGCAAGCGCCTCTATGGACTCTGGAGTTGAAAATCCGTCTTCGTATGAATTCTCGAGCATCTGCAAACGAAACTGAAGGTACAAGAGACATTTGCAAGCGCCTTTATGGACTCTGGAGCTGAAGATCCGTCTCCGTATGATTTTTCGAGCATCTGCAAACGAAACTGAAGGTACAAGAGACATTCGCAAGCGCCTTTGTGGACTCTGGAGTTTAAGATCCGTCTTCGTATGAATTTTCCAGCATCTGCAAACGAAACTGAAGGTCACAAGAGACATTCGCAAGCGCCTTTATGGACTCTGGAGTTGAAGATCCGTCTTCGTATGAATTTTCGAGCATCTGCAAACGAAACTGAAGGTACAAGAGACATTTGCAAGCGCCTTCATGGACTCTGGAGTTGAAGATCCGTCTCCGTATGAATTTTCAAACATCAACGAACGAAACTGGAGGTACAAAAGACATTTGCAAGCGCCTTTATGGACTCTGGAGTTGAAGATCCGTCTCCGTATGAATTTTCGAGCATCCCCGAACGAAACTGGAGGTAACATAAACATTTGCAAGCGATTTAATGGACTCTGGAGTTGAAGATCCGTCTTCGTATGAATTTTCGAGCATCCACGAACGAAACTGAAGGTAACATAAACATTTGCAAGCGATTTTATGGACTCTGGAGTTGAAGATCCGTCTTCGTATGAATTTTCGAGCATCCACGAACGAAACTGAAGGTACAAAAGACATTTGCAAGCGCCTCTATGGACTCTGGAGTTGAAAATCCGTCTTCGTATGAATTCTCGAGCATCTGCAAACGAAACTGAAGGTACAAGAGACATTTGCAAGCGCCTTTATGGACTCTGGAGCTGAAGATCCGTCTTCGTATGAATTTTCGAGCATCCACGAACGAAACTGAAGGTAACATAAACATTTGCAAGCGATTTTATGGACTCCGGAGTTGAAGATCCGTCTTCGTATGAATTTTCGAGCATCCACGAACGAAACTGAAGGTAACATAAACATTTGCAAGCGATTTTATGGACTCCGGAGTTGAAGATCCGTCTTCGTATGAATTTTCGAGCATCCACGAACGAAACTGAAGGTACTAAAGACGTTTGCAAGCGCCTCTATGGACTCTGGAGTTGAAGATCCGTCTATGTATGAATTTTCGAGCATCCACGAACGAAACTGAAGGTACAAGAGACATTTGCAAGCGGCTTTATGGACTCTGGAGTTGAAAATCCGTCTTCGTATGAATTCTCGAGCATCTGCAAACGAAACTGAAGGTACAAGAGACATTTGCAAGCGCCTTTATGGACTCTGGAGCTGAAGATCCGTCTCCGTATGATTTTTCGAGCATCTGCAAACGAAACTGAAGGTACAAGAGACATTCGCAAGCGCCTTTGTGGACTCTGGAGTTCAAGATCCGTCTTCGTATGAATTTTCCAGCATCTGCAAACGAAACTGAAGGTCACAAGAGACATTCGCAAGCGCCTTTATGGACTCTGGAGTTGAAGATCCGTCTTCGTATGAATTTTCGAGCATCTGCAAACGAAACTGAAGGTACAAGAGACATTTGCAAGCGCCTTCATGGACTCTGGAGTTGAAGATCCGTCTCCGTATGAATTTTCGAGCATCGACGAACGAAACTGGAGGTACAAAAGACATTTGCAAGCGCCTTTATGGACTCTGGAGTTGAAGATCCGTCTCCGTATGAATTTTCGAGCATCCCCGAACGAAACTGGAGGTAACATAAACATTTGCAAGCGATTTAATGGACTCTGGAGTTGAAGATCCGTCTTCGTATGAATTTTCGAGCATCCACGAACGAAACTGAAGGTACAAGAGACATTTGCAAGCACCTTCATGGACTCTGGAGTTGAAGATCCGTCTTCGTATGAATTTTCGAGCATCCACGAACGAAACTGAAGGTAACATAAACATTTGCAAGCGATTTTATGGACTCTGGAGTTGAAGATCCGTCTTCGTATGAATTTTCGAGCATCCACGAACGAAACTGAAGGTACAAAAGACATTTGCAAGCGCCTCTATGGACTCTGGAGTTGAAAATCCGTCTTCGTATGAATTCTCGAGCATCTGCAAACGAAACTGAAGGTACAAGAGACATTTGCAAGCGCCTTTATGGACTCTGGAGCTGAAGATCCGTCTTCGTATGAATTTTCGAGCATCCACGAACGAAACTGAAGGTAACATAAACATTTGCAAGCGATTTTATGGACTCCGGAGTTGAAGATCCGTCTTCGTATGAATTTTCGAGCATCCACGAACGAAACTGAAGGTAACATAAACATTTGCAAGCGATTTTATGGACACCGGAGTTGAAGATCCGTCTTCGTATGAATTTTCGAGCATCCACGAACGAAACTGAAGGTACTAAAGACGTTTGCAAGCGCCTCTATGGACTCTGGAGTTGAAGATCCGTCTATGTATGAATTTTCGAGCATCCACGAACGAAACTGAAGGTACAAGAGACATTTGCAAGCGGCTTTATGGACTCTGGAGTTGAAAATCCGTCTTCGTATGAATTCTCGAGCATCTGCAAACGAAACTGAAGGTACAAGAGACATTTGCAAGCGCCTTTATGGACTCTGGAGCTGAAGATCCGTCTCCGTATGATTTTTCGAGCATCTGCAAACGAAACTGAAGGTACAAGAGACATTCGCAAGCGCCTTTGTGGACTCTGGAGTTCAAGATCCGTCTTCGTATGAATTTTCCAGCATCTGCAAACGAAACTAAAGGTCACAAGAGACATTCGCAAGCGCCTTTATGGACTCTGGAGTTGAAGATCCGTCTTCGTATGAATTTTCGAGCATCTGCAAACGAAACTGAAGGTACAAGAGACATTTGCAAGCGCCTTCATGGACTCTGGAGTTGAAGATCCGTCTCTGTATGAATTTTCGAGCATCGACGAACGAAACTGGAGGTACAAAAGACATTTGCAAGCGCCTTTATGGACTCTGGAGTTGAAGATCCGTCTCCGTATGAATTTTCGAGCATCCCCGAACGAAACTGGAGGTAACATAAACATTTGCAAGCGATTTAATGGACTCTGGAGTTGAAGATCCGTCTTCGTATGAATTTTCGAGCATCTGCAAACGAAACTGAAGGTACAAGAGACATTTGCAAGCGCCTTCATGGACTCTGGAGTTGAAGATCCGTCTCCGTATGGATTTTCGAGCATCCACGAACGAAACTGGAGGTACAAAAGACATTTGCAAGCGCCTTTATGGACTCTGGAGTTGAAGATCCTCCTCCGTATGAATTTTCGAGCATCCACGAACAAAACTGAAGGTAACATAAACATTTGCAAGCGATTTAATGGACTCTGGAGTTGAAGATCCGTCTTCGTATGAATTTTCGAGCATCCACGAACGAAACTGAAGGTACAAGAGACATTTGCAAGCGCCTTCATGGACTCTGGAGTTGAAGATCCGTCTTCGTATGAATTTTCGAGCATCCACGAACGAAACTGAAGGTAACATAAACATTTGCAAGCGATTTAATGGACTCTGGAGTTGAAGATCCGTCTTCGTATGAATTTTCGAGCATCCGCAAACGAAACTGAAGGTACAAGAGACATTTGCAAGCGCCTATATGGACTCTGGAGTTGAAGATCCGTCTCCGTACGAATTTTCGAGCATCCACGAACGAGACTGAAGGTACAAAAGACATTTGCAAGCGCCTTTATGGACTCTGGAGTTGAAGATCCGTCTCCGTATGAATTTTCGAGCATCCCCGAACGAAACTGGAGGTAATATAAACATTTGCAAGCGATTTAATGGACTCTGGGGTTGAAGATCCGTCTTCGTATGAATTTTCGAGCATCCACGAACGAAACTGAAGGTACAAGAGACATTTGCAAGCACCTTTATGGACTCTGGAGTTGAAGATCCGTCTTCGTATGAATTTTCGAGCATCCACGAACGAAACTGAAGGTAACATAAACATTTGCAAGCGATTTTATGGACTCCGGAGTTGAAGATCCGTCTTCGTATGAATTTTCGAGCATCCACGAATGTTCACGCGATCTTTGTCTTTTGTGAATATTGTTGTACCGCGTGAACGGTCTACACCAACTAATTAAAGGAGTGTAGGTATTTTTGTTGAGTGGTTGAAATAAGCGTTTGATGACGGTTAAACTGAGTATATTTTTTACACACAAAGATATATAAAACGTAAAAATGAGTATGATATAAATTAAGGTTCAATAATGTGTTTAGAACTTGTTTAAAGTATTGTAGTTGCTTGTAGTGATAAATCGAGGTTTTAGATGATTGTAAGTATTGAATATTGAGTTGAAGTTTCGTTAGAGAAAAGGTTGAATTGATTGGTCAGGTGGTTGGAGTTGAACTTAAAGACTAGAGTTGAACCGACTGGTTGTGTGGTTGAAGAAGTACTACTTTTTTGGATAGGAAGTACAGAAGCGTTTTGAAGAGTTTTTGGAAAGGTGGAGGGACGAGTAAGGTTGCTAATTGGTCAAAACTTATGATTGGTGGATTTTTCGGATTGGTCGAGGATGTGTCGGTTCGGTTGATTGGATGAGGAAAAGTACATAGAAGAAAGTGGGAAATTCAAGGAATTGGTACATAGAGTTTCTAGAAGGAGTGTATGAGGACATAGTTTTATGGTGGACAAAGGAACGTGATGGAAACAATAGTAGAAAAAACCTTTAAAGTCACGTAGGTAGGGTTGTACAGTTTGGAAATTTAGCGTTTATGAGTGCACATTTGGTCGCCAAATGTGCACGTCGAGGGTAGAGAAATTAGAGAAAGTGAATAGAGGGTTTGTGGTAGACGTTCGGCGTTTTATAATGCCCGTGAGTCGGGCTGGTCGAGCGTCTCCATGGAAATGATTGACTAAAACTATAATAATGCTAGATTAATCAAAACCTATGTGCTAACACACAACATACTCCCCCCTTGAGAGGGTGCAGCCCGATCAATTAATTGCTGCGAGAATGCAAAGAAAACTATCATAGGAGAGTTGTGATAATTGTTCGTTTCGGTACTAGAGCTAATGTAGATTAGTTAAATTCAATTATGCCTTATGCCTTATGGGCTAGATTTACTTGATTTATTCTATCTAATGATTAAGTGTCTAACTATGCATTGTCTGTAATTGATAGATTGTCACTGATTTTACACTAAGGTTCAGGAGGTTGGGTGTCAACGACCTGCTTGTCTCTTTGTTCGATAGGTAAGGGAGATAACTTTCTAACACTACGTTTAAAAACACTGTTTGCTGTTTTCACTGTCACAGTGCGGATGATCCCGTCTGGACCTGGGTGACATGCGATGACTCTTCCCATGGCCCATTGAAGAGGTGGAAGGTTATCTTCCTCCAAAAGCACGAAAGTGCCTTCCTCGATGGGGTGGTTCCCTTTCGCCCATTTGCTGCGAGTTGTCAACTCATTCAAATAGTCGTGCTTCCAACGTGACCAAAAATCTTGCCTTATCTTTTGAACATGTTGCCAAGTAGATAAGCGATTGGTTGCGGTTTCTCTGAAATCCCGCTCACGCAGGCTCGTTAGCGAATCGCCAATTAAGAAATGACCAGGTGTGAGGACTAGGGGGTCGTTGGGATCGGAAGAAATGGGGGTTAACGGACGAGAATTTAATATTGCTTCTATTTCTATGATTAAAGTATTAAATTCTTCGAACGTGAAGAGTAATTCCGCGCCGGCGGTACGTCTGAGGTGTAACTTGAAAGATTTGACCGCAGCTTCCCACAGCCCACCAAAGTTTGGTGACTGTGGGGGTATGAAATGCCATTGTATGCCTTTTGCGGCGAGATGATTTTGAATTTTATTTGCCTGATCGGTGTCTCTCAAGAATTTGACGATTTCGCGGAGCTCGTTGTTCGCGCCGACGAAATTGGTGCCGTTATCAGAGTAGATATCGGTGCATAGTCCTCGTCGTCCGATGAAGCGTCGAAGTGCGGCGATGAATCCGTCGCTGCTGAGGTCGTTGACTACTTCCAGGTGGACAGCCTTTGTTGGTAGACAAACGAAGACGGCTACGTATGCCTTGATTTTATTCCGGTTGCGGTATTTCTTTTCTTTCAGAAGAAATGGACCGCAGTAATCCACACCGACGTGTGCGAATGGTCTGGCTTCCGTGACTCGGTGTTTAGGAAGATTTCCCATTATGTAATTAGCAGAGGGCGGCTTTGCTCTGTTGCAGATTAGGCATGGTTTAATTGTTTTCCATACTTGGCTGCGGCCATCCAGTGGCCAGTAGCGTCGACGAACTGCATAGAGCGTCGCTTGAGTCCCGGCATGAAGGTGCAGACGATGATCGTTGAGTATGATTAGAGCGGTGACGTGGTGATTCTTCGGTAGAATCACGGGATGTCTCGCCGAGAAGGGCAGCGTCGAATGTTGCAGTCTTCCTCCGACTCTTAGGATTCCATCTTCGTCGATGAAAGGGTTCAACCGTGTGAGATTGTTTTTGAGTCGCAAGGATCTCCCCCCGATGAGGTTGTCTATTTCTTCGGAGAAAGCATTCCTTTGCGTCATTTTTAAAATAGTTTGAAGTGCGGCTTGCAGTTCGAGAACGGTGTGAGGACCTTTGTTCTTAGATTTTTTTCCGAATCGCATGCAATATGCGATTACTCGTTGCAGTTTCGCAATTGACGAGTAGCGCGTCAGTATTGGAAAATCTACGGGCTTCGTCGCGACTAAGCAGGTAGCACGTCGCTGCTCCGGAAGCTCGTCAAGTTGAGGTAGAGTTGATGTTGGCCAGGTTTCTTCCCCTTGGCAGAGCCACGGTGGGCCGTGGTGCCAATTGGATGGTCGCAGAAATTCTTCTGGTGTTTGGCCCCGAGATGCTAGATCTGCGGGGTTGTCATGTGTGCGTACATGACGCCAGTCGTCCACGTTGGACTTGGATTGTATCTCGGAGACTCGATTTGCTATGAATGTCTTCAACTGATGGGGCGATGTGTGAATCCAATGTAAGACGATTGTTGAGTCGGTCCAGAGAAACGTTTGATCGATTTTCAATTGAATCTCCTGTTTCACTCTTGTTGCTAGAGAGGTTAATAGCACAGCGGCGCACAATTCGAGTCTTGGAATAGTGACCGTTTTGAGAGGTGCGACGCGGGATTTAGCGCATAGGAGTTCGACCTGGATCTGTCCATCCCTTCCGATTGTTCGTAGATAGATGCAGGCTCCGTAGGCCTTCTGACTAGCGTCGCTGAATCCGTGGAGTTGTATTGTTTGAGCGTCAGCTAAGATGACGGCTCGTCTGAAAGTGAGATTGTTGAGTGCTGGAAGCTGCTGATAGAATTCTGTCCACCTCGTATGGACGTCGAGTGGCAATGATTCATCCCAGTCTAGTTTTAAACTCCATAACTTCTGCATCAGGATTTTAGCTGTAATAATAACCGGAGCTAGTAATCCCAGCGGATCGAAAATTTTAGCAGTTTCGGCTAAGATTGTTCTTTTCGTGACTTTCACGGGTTTTGGTGCGATCTTCACGGTGTATACGATGGTGTCAGAATCAGAATTCCAGAATACTCCGAGGGTTTTGAGTGTTGTAGATTCTCCGAGGCCTATGCGCAGGTTTATGCTTTCCTCAGGAATATCTTTCAAGATTTCAGGGCTGTTTGAGGCCCACTGACGTATGGTGAAACCACCTCTTTTCAATAGTTCGGTGAGTTCTTCTCGCAACGTTACGGCTTCTTCCTTCGTTGCGGCACCTGTAAGAGCGTCGTCGACGTAGAAATCTTCCTTGAGGGCCTTGGCGGCGCGAGGAAATCGGTGTCCTTCATCTTCGGCCAGTTGATGAAGGCTTCGGATTGCTAGATATGGTGCGGAAGACAATCCGAAGGTGACGGTGTTCATCTGATATGATTGCAAGTCTCCGTTTTCCGCTCTCCATAAAATTCTTTGATATTTGCGATCCTCAGGCCTGACGAGGACCTGCCTGTACATTTTTTCTATGTCTCCGGTGATCGCGTATGCATGTCTCCGGAAGCGAAGTAATAACGCGAAGATGTCCGACTTTATGGTGGGACCTACGCGGAGTGTGTCGTTGAGGGATATACCGGAATTGGTCTTGGCGGACCCATCGAATACAACTCGTACCTTAGTAGTAAGACTGCCTTGCTTTACTACCGCGTGATGAGGTAGATAGCAACCTCGTGTGCTTGTATCGTCGATTGGTGACATGTGTCCTAATGATATGTATTCTTGTAGGACTGCGTGGTACTGTTGTTTGAGACTCGGATCTCGATCCAACTTTCTCTCTATGCCCCTTAAGCGATTGAGTGCTGTATTCTTGGATTCCCCTAAGCTGTCTATTTTCTCGTTAAATGGTAACGTCACTACATAACGACCATCTGAGTTGCGAGTGGTAGTGGATTTGAAATGTTCTTCGCATTTAGTTTCTTCTTCTGTGAATCTATTGGTTGAAGTACCTTCTTCTATTTCCCAGAATTTTGCTAAGTCAAATTGAAGACCTGAATTTGTTGTGTAGCATGTCCTTTGTTTCGGTGGTCGGGTAGACGGTGCATTTCCGCCGATGACCCAACCGAGTCCAGTCTTTTGCAGGTATAGATCCGGACCCCCCGGTGGTGACAGGTTCAATTGACCGACGCATAACAATGAGAGTGTTGTCCCGGCGCCTAGAAGTAAGTCGACCGGAGCTGGTAGATGAAAATGTGGGTCAGCTAATTTTATATTGGCTGGAATTTTGATGGCATTACGATTGATCGGCTGATCAGGTACTGTTTGCGAGATGTGTGGTACCAGTAAGAAGGTTAAAGTTCTTTCGTAACCGTTGATTGGTGAACGGATAGTGGTTGTGACGATGTTTTTCGAGAAGGTAGTGAGGGCGTTGACCGCGCCGATAGGGATAGAGCAGGTCGTTTTCTTTAAACCCAGAGTGGCTGCGAGACCCTCGGTCATGAAGTTCGTCGTTGAGCAGGTGTCAAGCAGACTTCGGCAACGGATCGGCTGATGTTTGTGATTCAAAACATTAATAATTGCTGTGACCATGATGTCACTGGTCGCCGAGTTGACCACTAGCGTAATGGCCTTTGTACTACCCTTCGAAACATCGGGACTGTCCAGTCATAATTCTTTAGACAGATCTACCTGAGCTACCTGACTGGTAGACGGGGTAGATTCCTCAGCAGGCCGTTGACCCATTGATTTGTGCAGAAACGTGTGGTGACCCTTTTGACAGATGTGACAGGGTCCTGCCTTACACGTTTTACTTCCGTGGCCCTTTACGAGACAGTTGTAGCATAGTGATGCCTTGGTAACTGCCTTTTGTCTTTCTTCGGTGGAAAGAGCTCGGAATCGTGGACACGAGTAAATGCGATGCTCTTCATTACAGATCGGACATGATGCTGTTTGGTTAGTAGTGGTAAAGGCTTGTGCTTTCGTGGCTTCTGGCGTCGCCTTACCCTTCTTGTTTCTTCCATCGTCTCGTCGTGGTGCGTTGTGTCTGCTCCCCTGTGTTGCGTCTCCTTTGTACGTGAAATCAGAGCAATTGGCTCGTTTTTCTAGAAATTTTAACAATTTCTTGTAGCTTGGCATTTCGTCATCTTCTAAAGTGAGCTCCCACTGCCAGGCGGTGTTCTGACCGATTTTTGATAGCATAAGCTCGCTCACAGGAATGTCCCAATGCAGGACCGGTGCTTTCAAGTTCTCTAGAGCTCGCGTGTGTTGGTGGAAGACGTCTACAAGTCTGTGTAATGCGCTCGGTGTGTCCTTTTCTAATCGCGGAT
This sequence comes from Phymatocera aterrima, assembly GCA_963170745.1. Classification (NCBI taxonomy): domain Eukaryota; kingdom Metazoa; phylum Arthropoda; class Insecta; order Hymenoptera; family Tenthredinidae; genus Phymatocera; species Phymatocera aterrima. The sequence goes on from OY720664.1 coordinate 16,287,370, forward strand.
ATTCGCATAGAATCGTCCAGTGACGACGAATTGCTTTACGCGTGCATTCGAATTTCTTTTTTAGTGTTTCTATCGCGATCGCGTAATTCTGATCGGTAGTTTCTAATGAGTCTATCGCGCTGGCTGCCCTACCTGTCAATGACAGTCTCAGGTATTGCAGTTTACGCACTGGAGGCAAGCTCTCGTTTTTGTCTATTAGAGAGGTGAAAATGTCGTAGAATGATGCCCATCCTTCAGTCGACCCGTCGAATTTAGGTAACTGTATTTGGGGAAGCGATGTTGGAAACGATGAATTTATAGATATCGGTGTTGAAGATCTACTCGCGTTATTCGAGGTTGCTGCCCCATGCTCGCGGAGTAACTTCCTGGCTCGGCCTAATGCTTGGTTGTATCTGTCTTGTAATTCGAAACGTTCGTTAGCCTCCGACTCATCGATTATCTCTAGCTCTTCTTGAATGTCGTCGAGCTTTGAGAATGCTCCTTGCATAGTTTCTAGAGATGCTTGTAAGTAATCAGTGTCACCACCGCCTTGTATCTGTACCAATTTGTCCATAATTTTGTTGAAATTCGTGATACGAGTTTTAATTCCTCCGCGTTTGCGATGTAGCGCGGTGATATCGGCCATTTTGGGATTAATTGGGTAAAGGAATTGAGTGGAGGAATTGACGATTCGAGACTAACGAACCTACCTTGTTGAGAGTGACGAACTCTGGACGCAGCTGATGTCCAGTCCTTGAAGCGTGTGTTTGTTGATTTATGTGGTTGACTCGGAGGTATCCCGTGGCTTCGGACGTCCGAGCTTGACTTCGAAGACTTTCAGAATTCTCTGATAAGCCTGAGGGTTGGTGCACGCACAATACACCACTTACACTGCAATTGTTCCGTGACGGTTATCTTACCGGTTACACTGATGAGAGTTTCTTGGGGCCGGTGGTTTCTACACCGGTAACTTTGAGAGTTCTTGAGGTCGATGCTTACTGCACCGATAACAATTTGAGTTTGATTTGAGGCCGATACACAATGCACCGGTAACTTAGAGGTTTAAATTGAGGCCGATGCACACTGCACCGGTAACACTTAGATTTTTTTTCAAAATCCGGCTCGAAGGACCAATAAATGTTCACGCGATCTTTGTCTTTTGTGAATATTGTTGTACCGCGTGAACGGTCTACACCAACTAATTAAAGGAGTGTAGGTATTTTTGTTGAGTGGTTGAAATAAGCGTTTGATGACGGTTAAACTGAGTATATTTTTTACACACAAAGATATATAAAACGTAAAAATGAGTATGATATAAATTAAGGTTCAATAATGTGTTTAGAACTTGTTTAAAGTATTGTAGTTGCTTGTAGTGATAAATCGAGGTTTTAGATGATTGTAAGTATTGAATATTGAGTTGAAGTTTTGTTAGAGAAAAGGTTGAATTGATTGGTCAGGTGGTTGGAGTTGAACTTAAAGACTAGAGTTGAACCGACTGGTTCTGTGGTTGAAGAAGTACTACTTTTTTGGATAGGAAGTACAGAAGCGTTTTGAAGAGTTTTTGGAAAGGTGGAGGGACGAGTAAGGTTGCTAATTGGTCAAAACTTATGATTGGTGGATTTTTCGGATTGGTCGAGGATGTGTCGGTTCGGTTGATTGGATGAGGAAAAGTACATAGAAGAAAGTGGGAAATTCAAGGAATTGGTACATAGAGTTTCTAGAAGGAGTGTATGAGGACATAGTTTTATGGTGGACAAAGGAACGTGATGGAAACAATAGTAGAAAAAACCTTTAAAGTCACGTAGGTAGGGTTGTAAAGTTTGGAAATTTAGCGTTTATGAGTGCACATTTGGTCGCCAAATGTGCACGTCGAGGGTAGAGAAATTAGAGAAAGTGAATAGAGGGTTTGTGGTAGACGTTCGGCGTTTTATAATGCCCGTGAGTCGGGCTGGTCGAGCGTCTCCATGGAAATGATTGACTAAAACTATAATAATGCTAGATTAATCAAAACCTATGTGCTAACACACAACAACGAACGAAACTGAAGGTACTAAAGACGTTTGCAAGCGCCTCTATGGACTCTGGAGTTGAAGATCCGTCTATGTATGAATTTTCGAGCATCCACGAACGAAACTGAAGGTACAAGAGACATTTGCAAGCGGCTTTATGGACTCTGGAGTTGAAAATCCGTCTTCGTATGAATTCTCGAGCATCTGCAAACGAAACTGAAGGTACAAGAGACATTTGCAAGCGCCTTTATGGACTCTGGAGCTGAAGATCCGTCTCCGTATGATTTTTCGAGCATCCACGACCGAAACTGAAGGTACACGAGACATTTGCAAGCGCTTTTATGGACTCTGGAGTTGAAGATCCGTCTCCGTATGAATTTTCGAGCATCCGCAAACGAAACTGAAGGTACAAGAGACATTTGCAAGCGCCTTTATGGACACTGGAGTTGAAGATCCGTCTCCGTATGAATTTTCGAGCATCCACGAACGAAACTGAAGGTACAAAAGACATTTGCAAGCGCCTTTATCGACTCTGGAGTTAAAGATCCGTCTCCGTATAAATTTTCGAGCATCCCCGAACGAAACTGGAGGTAACATAAACATTTGCAAGCGATTAAATGGACTCTGGAGTTGAAGATCCGTCTATGTATGAATTTTCGAGCATCCACGAACGAAACTGAAGGTACAAGAGACATTTGCAAGCGGCTTTATGGACTCTGGAGTTGAAAATCCGTCTTCGTATGAATTCTCGAGCATCTGCAAACGAAACTGAAGGTACAAGAGACATTTGCAAGCGCCTTTATGGACTCTGGAGCTGAAGATCCGTCTCCGTATGATTTTTCGAGCATCTGCAAACGAAACTGAAGGTACAAGAGACATTCGCAAGCGCCTTTGTGGACTCTGGAGTTCAAGATCCGTCTTCGTATGAATTTTCCAGCATCTGCAAACGAAACTGAAGGTCACAAGAGACATTCGCAAGCGCCTTTATGGACTCTGGAGTTGAAGATCCGTCTTCGTATGAATTTTCGAGCATCTGCAAACGAAACTGAAGGTACAAGAGACATTTGCAAGCGCCTTCATGGACTCTGGAGTTGAAGATCCGTCTCCGTATGAATTTTCGAGCATCGACGAACAAAACTGGAGGTACAAAAGACATTTGCAAGCGCCTTTATGGACTCTGGAGTTGAAGATCCGTCTCCGTATGAATTTTCGAGCATCCCCGAACGAAACTGGAGGTAACATAAACATTTGCAAGCGATTTAATGGACTCTGGAGTTGAAGATCCGTCTTCGTATGAATTTTCGAGCATCCACGAACGAAACTGAAGGTACAAGAGACATTTGCAAGCACCTTCATGGACTCTGCAATTGAAGATCCGTCTCCGTATGGATTTTCGAGCATCCACGAACGAAACTGAAGGTAACATAAACATTTGCGAGCGATTTTATGGACTCCGGAGTTGAAGATCCGTCTTCGTATGAATTTTCGAGCATCCACGAACGAAACTGAAGGTACTAAAGATATTTGCAAGCGCCTCTATGGACTCTGGAGTTGAAAATCCGTCTTCGTATGAATTCTCGAGCATCTGCGAACGAAACTGAAGGTACAAGAGACATTTGCAAGCGCCTTTATGGACTCTGGAGTTGAAGATCCGTCTCCGTATGAATTTTCGAGCATCTGCAAAGGAAACTGAAGGTACAAGAGACATTCGCAAGCGCCTTTGTGGACTCTGGAGTTTGAGATCCGTCTTCGTATGAATTTTCGAGCATCCACGAACGAAACTGAAGGTACTAAAGACATTTGCAGGCGCCTCTATGGACTCTGGAGTTGAAAATCCGTCTTCGTATGAATTTTCGAGCATCTGCAAACGAAACTGAAGGTACAAGAGACATTTGCAAGCGCCTTCATGGACTCTGGAGTTGAAGATCCGTCTCCGTATGGATTTTCGAGCATCCACGAACGAAACTGGAGGTACAAAAGACATTTGCAAGCGCCTTTATGGACTCTGGAGTTGAAGATCCTCCTCCGTATGAATTTTCGAGCATCCACGAACAAAACTGAAGGTAACATAAACATTTGCAAGCGATTTAATGGACTCTGGAGTTGAAGATCCGTCTTCGTATGAATTTTCGAGCATCCACGAACGAAACTGAAGGTACAAGAGACATTTGCAAGCGCCTTCATGGACTCTGGAGTTGAAGATCCGTCTTCGTATGAATTTTCGAGCATCCACGAACGAAACTGAAGGTAACATAAACATTTGCAAGCGATTTTATGGACTCTGGAGTTGAAGATCCGTCTTCGTATGAATGTTCGAGCATACACGAACGAAACTGAAGGTACAAAAGACATTTGCAAGCGCCTCTATGGACTCTGGAGTTGAAGATCCGTCTTCGTATGAATTTTCGAGCATCCACGAACGAAACTGAAGGTACAAGAGACATTTGCAAGCGCCATTATGGACTCTGGAGTTGAAGATCCGTCTTCGTATGAAATTTCGAGCATCCACGACCGAAACTGAAGGTAACATAAACATTTGCAAGCGATTTTATGGACTCTGGAGTTGAAGATCCGTCCTCGTATGAATTTTCGAGCATCCACGAACGAAACTGAAGGTACAAAAGACATTTGCAAGCGCCTCTATGAACTCTGGAGTTGAAGATCCGTCTTCGTATGAAATTTCGAGCATCCACGACCGAAACTGAAGGTACACGAGACATTTGCAAGCGCTTTTCTGGACTCTGGAGTTGACGATCCGTCTCCGTATGAATTTTCGAGCATCCGCAAACGAAACTGAAGGTACAAGAGACAATTGCAAGCGCCTTTATGGACTCTGGAGTTGAAGATCCGTCTCCGTATGAATTTTCGAGCATCCACGAACGAAACTGAAGGTACAAAAGACATTTGCAAGCGCCTTTATGGATTCTGGAGTTCAAGATCCGTCTCCGTATGAATTTTCGAGCATCCCCGAACGAAACTGGAGGTAACATAAACATTTGCAAGCGATTTAATGGACTCTGGAGTTGAAGATCCGTCTTCGTATGAATTTTCGAGCATCCACGAACGAAACTGAAGGTACAAGAGACATTTGCAAGCACCTTTATGGACTCTGGAGTTGAAGATCCGTCTTCGTATGAATTTTCGAGCATCCACGAACGAAACTGAAGGTACAAGAGACATTTGCAAGCACCTTCATGGACTCTGGAGTTGAAGATCCGTCTTCGTATGAATTTTCGAGCATCCACGAACGAAACTGAAGGTAACATAAACATTTGCAAGCGATTTTATGGACTCTGGAGTTGAAGATCCGTCTCCGTATGAATTTTCGAGCATCCCCGAACGAAACTGAAGATAACATAAACATTTGCAAGCGCCTCTATGGACTCTGGAGTTGAAGATCCGTCTTCGTATGAATTTTTGAGCATCCACGAACGAAACTGAAGGTACAAGAGACATTTGCAAGCAACATTATGGACTCTGGAGTTGAAGATCCGTCTTCATATGGAATTTCGAGCATCCACGACCGAAACTGAAGGTACACGAGACATTTGCAAGCGCTTTTATGGACTCTGGAGTTGAAGATCCGTCTCCGTATGAATTTTCGAGCATCCGCAAACGAAACTGAAGGTACAAGAGACATTTGCAAGCGCCTTTATGGACACTGGAGTTGAAGATCCGTCTCCGTATGAATTTTCGAGCATCCACGAACGAAACTGAAGGTACAAAAGACATTTGCAAGCGCCTTTATCGACTCTGGAGTTAAAGATCCGTCTCCGTATAAATTTTCGAGCATCCCCGAACGAAACTGGAGGTAACATAAACATTTGCAAGCGATTAAATGGACTCTGGAGTTGAAGATCCGTCTATGTATGAATTTTCGAGCATCCACGAACGAAACTGAAGGTACGAAAGACATTTGCAAGCGGCTTTATGGACTCTGGAGTTGAAAATCCGTCTTCGTATGAATTCTCGAGCATCTGCAAACGAAACTGAAGGTACAAGAGACATTTGCAAGCGCCTTTATGGACTCTGGAGCTGAAGATCCGTCTCCGTATGATTTTTCGAGCATCTGCAAACGAAACTGAAGGTACAAGAGACATTCGCAAGCGCCTTTGTGGACTCTGGAGTTCAAGATCCGTCTTCGTATGAATTTTCCAGCATCTGCAAACGAAACTGAAGGTCACAAGAGACATTCGCAAGCGCCTTTATGGACTCTGGAGTTGAAGATCCGTCTTCGTATGAATTTTCGAGCATCTGCAAACGAAACTGAAGGTACAAGAGACATTTGCAAGCGCCTTCATGGACTCTGGAGTTGAAGATCCGTCTCCGTATGAATTTTCGAGCATCGACGAACGAAACTGGAGGTACAAAAGACATTTGCAAGCGCCTTTATGGACTCTGGAGTTGAAGATCCGTCTCCGTATGAATTTTCGAGCATCCCCGAACGAAACTGGAGGTAACATAAACATTTGCAAGCGATTTAATGGACTCTGGAGTTGAAGATCCGTCTTCGTATGAATTTTCGAGCATCCACGAACGAAACTGAAGGTACAAGAGACATTTGCAAGCACCTTCATGGACTCTGCAATTGAAGATCCGTCTCCGTATGGATTTTCGAGCATCCACGAACGAAACTGAAGGTAACATAAACATTTGCGAGCGATTTTATGGACTCCGGAGTTGAAGATCCGTCTTCGTATGAATTTTCGAGCATCCACGAACGAAACTGGAGGTACTAAAGATATTTGCAAGCGCCTCTATGGACTCTGGAGTTGAAAATCCGTCTTCGTATGAATTCTCGAGCATCTGCGAACGAAACTGAAGGTACAAGACACATTTGCAAGCGCCTTTATGGACTCTGGAGTTGAAGATCCGTCTCCGTATGAATTTTCGAGCATCTGCAAAGGAAACTGAAGGTACAAGAGACATTCGCAAGCGCCTTTGTGGACTCTGGAGTTTGAGATCCGTCTTCGTATGAATTTTCGAGCATCCACGAACGAAACTGAAGGTACTAAAGACATTTGCAGGCGCCTCTATGGACTCTGGAGTTGAAAATCCGTCTTCGTATGAATTTTCGAGCATCTGCAAACGAAACTGAAGGTACAAGAGACATTTGCAAGCGCCTTCATGGACTCTGGAGTTGAAGATCCGTCTCCGTATGGATTTTCGAGCATCCACGAACGAAACTGGAGGTACAAAAGACATTTGCAAGCGCCTTTATGGACTCTGGAGTTGAAGATCCTCCTCCGTATGAATTTTCGAGCATCCACGAACAAAACTGAAGGTAACATAAACATTTGCAAGCGATTTAATGGACTCTGGAGTTGAAGATCCGTCTTCGTATGAATTTTCGAGCATCCACGAACGAAACTGAAGGTACAAGAGACATTTGCAAGCGCCTTCATGGACTCTGGAGTTGAAGATCCGTCTTCGTATGAATTTTCGAGCATCCACGAACGAAACTGAAGGTAACATAAACATTTGCAAGCGATTTTATGGACTCTGGAGTTGAAGATCCGTCTTCGTATGAATTTTCGAGCATACACGAACGAAACTGAAGGTACAAAAGACATTTGCAAGCGCCTCTATGGACTCTGGAGTTGAAGATCCGTCTTCGTATGAATTTTCGAGCATCCACGAACGAAACTGAAGGTACAAGAGACATTTGCAAGCGCCATTATGGACTCTGGAGTTGAAGATCCGTCTTCGTATGAAATTTCGAGCATCCACGACCGAAACTGAAGGTAACATAAACATTTGCAAGCGATTTTATGGACTCTGGAGTTGAAGATCCGTCCTCGTATGAATTTTCGAGCATCCACGAACGAAACTGAAGGTACAAAAGACATTTGCAAGCGCCTCTATGAACTCTGGAGTTGAAGATCCGTCTTCGTATGAAATTTCGAGCATCCACGACCGAAACTGAAGGTACACGAGACATTTGCAAGCGCTTTTCTGGACTCTGGAGTTGACGATCCGTCTCCGTATGAATTTTCGAGCATCCGCAAACGAAACTGAAGGTACAAGAGAGAATTGCAAGCGCCTTTATGGACTCTGGAGTTGAAGATCCGTCTCCGTATGAATTTTCGAGCATCCACGAACGAAACTGAAGGTACAAAAGACATTTGCAAGCGCCTTTATGGATTCTGGAGTTGAAGATCCGTCTCCGTATGAATTTTCGAGCATCCCCGAACGAAACTGGAGGTAACATAAACATTTGCAAGCGATTTAATGGACTCTGGAGTTGAAGATCCGTCTTCGTATGAATTTTCGAGCATCCACGAACGAAACTGAAGGTACAAGAGACATTTGCAAGCACCTTTATGGACTCTGGAGTTGAAGATCCGTCTTCGTATGAATTTTCGAGCATCCACGAACGAAACTGAAGGTACAAGAGACATTTGCAAGCACCTTCATGGACTCTGGAGTTGAAGATCCGTCTTCGTATGAATTTTCGAGCATCCACGAACGAAACTGAAGGTAACATAAACATTTGCAAGCGATTTTATGGACTCTGGAGTTGAAGATCCGTCTCCGTATGAATTTTCGAGCATCCCCGAACGAAACTGAAGATAACATAAACATTTGCAAGCGCCTCTATGGACTCTGGAGTTGAAGATCCGTCTTCGTATGAATTTTTGAGCATCCACGAACGAAACTGAAGGTACAAGAGACATTTGCAAGCAACATTATGGACTCTGGAGTTGAAGATCCGTCTTCATATGGAATTTCGAGCATCCACGACCGAAACTGAAGGTACACGAGACATTTGCAAGCGCTTTTATGGACTCTGGAGTTGAAGATCCGTCTCCGTATGAATTTTCGAGCATCCGCAAACGAAACTGAAGGTACAAGAGACATTTGCAAGCGCCTTTATGGACACTGGAGTTGAAGATCCGTCTCCGTATGAATTTTCGAGCATCCACGAACGAAACTGAAGGTACAAAAGACATTTGCAAGCGCCTTTATCGACTCTGGAGTTAAAGATCCGTCTCCGTATAAATTTTCGAGCATCCCCGAACGAAACTGGAGGTAACATAAACATTTGCAAGCGATTAAATGGACTCTGGAGTTGAAGATCCGTCTATGTATGAATTTTCGAGCATCCACGAACGAAACTGAAGGTACGAGAGACATTTGCAAGCGGCTTTATGGACTCTGGAGTTGAAAATCCGTCTTCGTATGAATTCTCGAGCATCTGCAAACGAAACTGAAGGTACAAGAGACATTTGCAAGCGCCTTTATGGACTCTGGAGCTGAAGATCCGTCTCCGTATGATTTTTCGAGCATCTGCAAACGAAACTGAAGGTACAAGAGACATTCGCAAGCGCCTTTGTGGACTCTGGAGTTCAAGATCCGTCTTCGTATGAATTTTCCAGCATCTGCAAACGAAACTGAAGGTCACAAGAGACATTCGCAAGCGCCTTTATGGACTCTGGAGTTGAAGATCCGTCTTCGTATGAATTTTCGAGCATCTGCAAACGAAACTGAAGGTACAAGAGACATTTGCAAGCGCCTTCATGGACTCTGGAGTTGAAGATCCGTCTCCGTATGAATTTTCGAGCATCGACGAACGAAACTGGAGGTACAAAAGACATTTGCAAGCGCCTTTATGGACTCTGGAGTTGAAGATCCGTCTCCGTATGAATTTTCGAGCATCCCCGAACGAAACTGGAGGTAACATAAACATTTGCAAGCGATTTAATGGACTCTGGAGTTGAAGATCCGTCTTCGTATGAATTTTCGAGCATCCACGAACGAAACTGAAGGTACAAGAGACATTTGCAAGCACCTTCATGGACTCTGCAATTGAAGATCCGTCTCCGTATGGATTTTCGAGCATCCACGAACGAAACTGAAGGTAACATAAACATTTGCGAGCGATTTTATGGACTCCGGAGTTGAAGATCCGTCTTCGTATGAATTTTCGAGCATCCACGAACGAAACTGGAGGTACTAAAGATATTTGCAAGCGCCTCTATGGACTCTGGAGTTGAAAATCCGTCTTCGTATGAATTCTCGAGCATCTGCGAACGAAACTGAAGGTACAAGACACATTTGCAAGCGCCTTTATGGACTCTGGAGTTGAAGATCCGTCTCCGTATGAATTTTCGAGCATCTGCAAAGGAAACTGAAGGTACAAGAGACATTCGCAAGCGCCTTTGTGGACTCTGGAGTTTAAGATCCGTCTTCGTATGAATTTTCGAGCATCCACGAACGAAACTGGAGGTACTAAAGACATTTGCAGGCGCCTCTATGGACTCTGGAGTTGAAAATCCGTCTTCGTATGAATTTTCGAGCATCTGCAAACGAAACTGAAGGTACAAGAGACATTTGCAAGCGCCTTCATGGACTCTGGAGTTGAAGATCCGTCTCCGTATGGATTTTCGAGCATCCACGAACGAAACTGGAGGTACAAAAGACATTTGCAAGCGCCTTTATGGACTCTGGAGTTGAAGATCCTCCTCCGTATGAATTTTCGAGCATCCACGAACAAAACTGAAGGTAACATAAACATTTGCAAGCGATTTAATGGACTCTGGAGTTGAAGATCCGTCTTCGTATGAATTTTCGAGCATCCACGAACGAAACTGAAGGTACAAGAGACATTTGCAAGCGCCTTCATGGACTCTGGAGTTGAAGATCCGTCTTCGTATGAATTTTCGAGCATCCACGAACGAAACTGAAGGTAACATAAACATTTGCAAGCGATTTTATGGACTCTGGAGTTGAAGATCCGTCTTCGTATGAATTTTCGAGCATACACGAACGAAACTGAAGGTACAAAAGACATTTGCAAGCGCCTCTATGGACTCTGGAGTTGAAGATCCGTCTTCGTATGAATTTTCGAGCATCCACGAACGAAACTGAAGGTACAAGAGACATTTGCAAGCGCCATTATGGACTCTGGAGTTGAAGATCCGTCTTCGTATGAAATTTCGAGCATCCACGACCGAAACTGAAGGTAACATAAACATTTGCAAGCGATTTTATGGACTCTGGAGTTGAAGATCCGTCTTCGTATGAATTTTCGAGCATCCACGAACGAAACTGAAGGTACAAAAGACATTTGCAAGCGCCTCTATGGACTCTGGAGTTGAAGATCCGTCTTCGTATGAAATTTCGAGCATCCACGACCGAAACTGAAGGTACACGAGACATTTGCAAGCGCTTTTATGGACTCTGGAGTTGACGATCCGTCTCCGTATGAATTTTCGAGCATCCGCAAACGAAACTGAAGGTACAAGAGACATTTGCAAGCGCCTTTATGGACTCTGGAGTTGAAGATCCGTCTCCGTATGAATTTTCGAGCATCCACGAACGAAACTGAAGGTACAAAAGACATTTGCAAGCGCCTTTATGGATTCTGGAGTTGAAGATCCGTCTCCGTATGAATTTTCGAGCATCCCCGAACGAAACTGGCGGTAACATAAACATTTGCAAGCGATTTAATGGACTCTGGAGTTGAAGATCCGTCTTCGTATGAATTTTCGAGCATCCACGAACGAAACTGAAGGTACAAGAGACATTTGCAAGCACCTTTATGGACTCTGGAGTTGAAGATCCGTCTTCGTATGAATTTTCGAGCATCCACGAACGAAACTGAAGGTACAAGAGACATTTGCAAGCACCTTCATGGACTCTGGAGTTGAAGATCCGTCTTCGTATGAATTTTCGAGCATCCACGAACGAAACTGAAGGTAACATAAACATTTGCAAGCGATTTTATGGACTCTGGAGTTGAAGATCCGTCTCCGTATGAATTTTCGAGCATCCCCGAACGAAACTGAAGGAAACATAAACATTTGCAAGCGCCTCTATGGACTCTGGAGTTGAAGATCCGTCTTCGTATGAATTTTTGAGCATCCACGAACGAAACTGAAGGTACAAGAGACATTTGCAAGCAACATTATGGACTCTGGAGTTGAAGATCCGTCTTCATATGAAATTTCGAGCATCCACGACCGAAACTGAAGGTACACGAGACATTTGCAAGCGCTTTTATGGACTCTGGAGTTGAAGATCCGTCTCCGTATGAATTTTCGAGCATCCGCAAACGAAACTGAAGGTACAAGAGACATTTGCAAGCGCCTTTATGGACTCTGGAGTTGAAGATCCGTCTCCGTATGAATTTTCGAGCATCCACGAACGAAACTGAAGGTACAAAAGACATTTGCAAGCGCCTTTATCGACTCTGGAGTTAAAGATCCGTCTCCGTATAAATTTTCGAGCATCCCCGAACGAAACTGGAGGTAACATAAACATTTGCAAGCGATTTAATGGACTCTGGAGTTGAAGATCCGTCTATGTATGAATTTTCGAGCATCCACGAACGAAACTGAAGGTACAAGAGACATTTGCAAGCGGCTTTATGGACTCTGGAGTTGAAAATCCGTCTTCGTATGAATTCTCGAGCATCTGCAAACGAAACTGAAGGTACAAGAGACATTTGCAAGCGCCTTTATGGACTCTGGAGCTGAAGATCCGTCTCCGTATGATTTTTCGAGCATCTGCAAACGAAACTGAAGGTACAAGAGACATTCGCAAGCGCCTTTGTGGACTCTGGAGTTTAAGATCCGTCTTCGTATGAATTTTCCAGCATCTGCAAACGAAACTGAAGGTCACAAGAGACATTCGCAAGCGCCTTTATGGACTCTGGAGTTGAAGATCCGTCTTCGTATGAATTTTCGAGCATCTGCAAACGAAACTGAAGGTACAAGAGACATTTGCAAGCGCCTTCATGGACTCCGGAGTTGAAGATCCGTCTCCGTATGAATTTTCGAGCATCGACGAACGAAACTGGAGGTACAAAAGACATTTGCAAGCGCCTTTATGGACTCTGGAGTTGAAGATCCGTCTCCGTATGAATTTTCGAGCATCCCCGAACGAAGCTGGAGGTAACATAAACATTTGCAAGCGATTTAATGGACTCTGGAGTTGAAGATCCGTCTTCGTATGAATTTTCGAGCATCCACGAACGAAACTGAAGGTACAAGAGACATTTGCAAGCACCTTCATGGACTCTGGAGTTGAAGATCCGTCTTCGTATGAATTTTCGAGCATCCACGAACGAAACTGAAGGTAACATAAACATTTGCAAGCGATTTTATGGACTTCGGAGTTGAAGATCCGTCTTCGTATGAATTTTCGAGCATCCACGAACGAAACTGAAGGTACTACAGACATTTGCAAGCGCCTCTATGGACTCTGGAGTTGAAAATCCGTCTTCGTATGAATTTTCGAGCATCTGCGAACGAAACTGAAGGTACAAGAGACATTTGCAAGCGCCTTTATGGACTCTGGAGTTGATGATCCGTCTCCGTATGAATTTTCGAGCATCTGCAAAGGAAACTGAAGGTACAAGAGACATTCGCAAGCGCCGTTGTGGACTCTGGAGTTTAAGATCCGTCTTCGTATGAATTTTCGAGCATCCACGAACGAAACTGAAGGTACTAAAGACATTTGCAAGCGCCTCTATGGACTCTGGAGTTGAAAATCCGTCTTCGTATGAATTTTCGAGCATCTGCAAACGAAACTGAAGGTACAAGAGACATTTGCAAGCGCCTTCGTGGACTCTGGAGTTGAAGATCCGTCTCCGTATGGATTTTCGAGCATCCACGAACGAAACTGGAGGTACAAAAGACATTTGCAAGCGCCTTTATGGACTCTGGAGTTGAAGATCCTCCTCCGTATGAATTTTCGAGCATCCACGAACAAAACTGAAGGTAACATAAACATTTGCAAGCGATTTAATGGACTCTGGAGTTGAAGATCCGTCTTCGTATGAATTTTCGAGCATCCACGAACGAAACTGAAGGTACACGAGACATTTGCAAGCGCCTTCATGGACTCTGGAGTTGAAGATCCGTCTTCGTATGAATTTTCGAGCATCCACGAACGAAACTGAAGGTAACATAAACATTTGCAAGCGATTTTATGGACTCTGGAGTTGAAGATCCGTCTTCGTATGAATTTTCGAGCATCCACGAACGGAACTGAAGGTACAAAAGACATTTGCAAGCGCCTCTATGGACTCTGGAGTTAAAGATCCGTCTTCGTATGAATTTTCGAGCATCCACGAACGAATCTGAAGGTACAAGAGACATTCGCAAGCGCCATTATGGACTCTGGAGTTGAAGATCCGTCTTCGTATGAAATTTCGAGCATTCACGACCGAAACTGAAGGTACACGAGACATTTGCAAGCGCTTTTATGGACTCTGGAGTTGAAGATCCGTCTCCGTATGAATTTTCGAGCATCCGCAAACGAAACTGAAGGTACAAGAGACATTTGCAAGCGCCTTTATGGACTCTGGAGTTGAAGATCCGTCTCCGTACGAATTTTCGAGCATCCACGAACGAGACTGAAGGTACAAAAGACATCTGCAAGCGCCTTTATGGACTCTGGAGTTGAAGATCCGTCTCCGTATGAATTTTCGAGCATCGACGAACGAAACTGGAGGTACAAAGGACATTTGCAAGCGCCTTTATGGACTCTGGAGTTGAAGATCCGTCTCCGTATGAATTTTCGAGCATCCGCAAACGAAACTGAAGGTACAAGAGACATTTGCAAGCGCCTTTATGGACTCTGGAGTTGAAGATCCGTCTCCGTATGAATTTTCGAGCATCTGCAAACGAAACTGAAGGTACAAGAGACATTTGCAAGCGCCTTCATGGACTCTGGAGTTGAAGATCCGTCTCCGTATGAATTTTCGAGCATCGACGAACGAAACTGGAGGTACAAAAGACATTTGCAAGCGCCTTTATGGACTCTGGAGTTGAAGATCCGTCTCCGTATGAATTTTCGAGCATCCCCGAACGAAACTGGAGGTAACATAAACATTTGCAAGCGATTTAATGGACTCTGGAGTTGAAGATCCGTCTTCGTATGAATTTTCGAGCATCCACGAACGAAACTGAAGGTACAAGAGACATTTGCAAGCACCTTTATGGACTCTGGAGTTGAAGATCCGTCTTCGTACGAATTTTCGAGCATCCACGAACGAAACTGAAGGTACTAAAGACATTTGCAAGCGCGTCTATGGACTCTGGAGTTGAAGATCCGTCTTCGTATGAATTTTCGAGCATCCACGAACGAAACTGAAGGTACAAGAGACATATGCAAGCGCCTTTATGGACTCTGGAGTTGAAGATCCGTCTTCGTATGAAATTTCGAGCATCCACGACCGAAACTGAAGGTACACGAGACATTTGCAAGCGCTTTTATGGACTCTGGAGTTGAAGATCCGTCTCCGTATGAATTTTCGAGCATCCGCAAACGAAACTGGAGGTACAAGAGACATTTGCAAGCGCCATTATGGACTCTGGATTTGAAGATCCGTCTCCGTATGAATTTTCGAGCATCCACGAACGAAACTGAAGGTACAAGAGACATGTGCAAGCGCCTTTATGGACTCTGGAGCTGAAGATTCGTCTTCGTATGAATTTTCGAGCATCTGCAAACGAAACTGAAGGTACGAGAGACATTTGCGAGCGCCTCTATGGACTCTGGAGTTGGAGATCCGTCTCCGTATGAATTTTCGAGCATCCACGAACGAAACTGAGGGTAACATACACATTTGCAAGCGATTTTATGGACTCTGGAGTTGAAGATCCGTCTTCGTATGAATTTTCGAGCATCCACGAACGAAACTGGAGGTACAAAAGACATTTGCAAGTGGCTTTATGGACTCTGGAGTTGAAGATCCGTCTCCGTATGAATTTTCGAGCATCCGCAAACGAAACTGAAGGTACAAGAGACATTTGCAAGCGCCTTTATGGACTCTGGAGTTTAAGATCCGTCTCCGTATGAATTTTCGAGCATCCACGAACGAAACTGAAGGTACAAAAGACATTTGCAAGAGCCTTTATGGACTCTGGAGTTGAAGATCCGTCTCCGTATGAATTCTCGAGCATCCCCGAACGAAACTGGAGGTAACATAGACATTTGCAAGCGATTTATTGGACTCTGGAGTTGAAGATCCGTCTTCGTATGAATTTTCGAGCATCCACGAACGAAACTGAAGGTACAAGAGACATTTGCAAGCACCTTTATGGACTCTGGAGTTGAAGATCCGTCTTCGTATGAATTTTCGAGCATCCACGAACGAAACTAAAGGTAACATAAACATTTGCAAGCGATTTTATGGACTCCGGAGTTGAAGATCCGTCTTCGTATGAATTTTCGAGCATCCACGAACGAAACTGAAGGTACAAGAGACATTTGCAAGCGCCTTTATGGACTCTGGAGTTGAAGATCCGTCTCCATATGAATTTTCGAGCATCCACGAACGAAACTGAAGGTACTAAAGACATTTGCAAGCGCCTCTGTGGACTCTGGAGTTGAAGATCCGTCTTCGTATGAATTTTCGAGCATCCACGAACGAAACTGAAGGTACAAGAGACATTTGCAAGCGCCTTTATGGACTCTGGAGTTGAAGATCCGTCTTCGTATGAATTTTCCAGCATCTGCAAACGAAACTGAAGGTCACAAGAGACATTCGCAAGCGCCTTTATGGACTCTGGAGTTGAAGATCCGTCTTCGTATGAATTTTCGAGCATCTGCAAACGAAACTGAAGGCACAAGAGACATTTGCAAGCGCCTTCATGGACTCTGGAGTTGAAGATCCGTCTCCGTATGAACTTTCGAGCATCGACGAACGAAACTGGAGGTACAAAAGACATTTGCAAACGCCTTTATGGACTCTGGAGTTGAAGATCCTCCTCCGTATGAATTTTCGAGCATCCACGAACGAAACTGAAGGTAACATAAACATTTGCATGCGATTTATTCGACTCTGGAGTTGAAGATCCGTCTCCGTATGAATTTTCGAGCATCCACGAACGAAACTGAAGGTACTAAAGACATTTGCAAGCGCCTCTATCGACTCTGGAGTTGAAAATCCGTCTTCGTATGAATTTTCGAGCATCTGCGAACGGAACTGAAGGTACAAGAGACATTTGCAAGCGCCTTTATGGACTCTGGAGTTGAAGATCCGTCTCCGTATGAATTTTCGAGCATCTGCAAACGAAACTGAAGGTACAAGAGACATTTGCAAGCGCCTTCATGGACTCTGCAATTGAAGATCCGTCTCCGTATGGATTTTCGAGCATCCACGAACGAAACTGGAGGTACAAAAGACATTTGCAAGCGCCTTTATGGACTCTGGAGTTGAAGATCCTCCTCCGTATGAATTTTCGAGCATCCACGAACAAAACAGAAGGTAACATAAACATTTGCAAGCGATTTAATGGACTCTGGAGTTGAAGATCCGTCTTCGTATGAATTTTCGAGCATCCACGAACGAAACTGAAGGTACAAGAGACATTTGCAAGCACCTTTATGGACTCTGGAGTTCAAGATCCGTCTTCGTATGAAATTTCGAGCATCCACGACCGAAACTGAAGGTACAAGAGACCTTTGCAAGCGCCTTTATGGACTCTGGAGTTGAAGATCCGTCTTCGTATGAAATTTCGAGCAACCACGACCGAAACTGAAGGTACACGAGACATTTGCAAGCGCTTTTATGGACTCTGGAGTTGAAGATCCGTCTCCGTATGAATTTTCGAGCATCTGCAAACGAAACTGAAGGTACAAGAGACATTTGCAAGCGCCTTTATGGACTCTGGAGTTGAAGATCCGTCCTTGTATGAATTTTCGAGCATCTGCAAACGAAACTGAAGGTGCAAGAGACATTCGCAAGCGCCTTTATGGACTCTGGAGTTGAAGATCCGTCTCCGTATGAATTTTCGAGCATCCACGAACGAAACTGAAGGTACAAGAGACATTTGCAAGCGCCTTTATGGACTCTGGAGTTGAAGATCCGTCTTCGTATGAATTTTCCAGCATCTGCAAACGAAACTGAAGGTCACAAGAGACATTCGCAAGCGCCTTTATGGACTCTGGAGTTGAAGATCCGTCTTCGTATGAATTTTCGAGCATCTGCAAACGAAACTGAAGGCACAAGAGACATTTGCAAGCGCCTTCATGGACTCTGGAGTTGAAGATCCTCCTCCGTATGAATTTTCGAGCATCCACGAACGAAACTGAAGGTAACATAAACATTTGCATGCGATTTATTCGACTCTGGAGTTGAAAATCCGTCTTCGTATGAATTTTCGAGCATCCACGAACGAAACTGAAGGTACTAAAGACATTTGCAAGCGCCTCTATTGACTCTGGAGTTGAAAATCCGTCTTCGTATGAATTTTCGAGCATCTGCGAACGGAACTGAAGGTACAAGAGACATTTGCAAGCGCCTTTATGGACTCTGGAGTTGAAGATCCGTCTCCGTATGAATTTTCAAGCATCTGCAAACGAAACTGAAGGTACAAGAGACATTTGCAAGCGCCTTCATGGACTCTGCAATTGAAGATCCGTCTCCGTATGGATTTTCGAGCATCCACGAACGAAACTGGAGGTACAAAAGACATTTGCAAGCGCCTTTATGGACTCTGGAGTTGAAGATCCTCCTCCGTATGAATTTTCGAGCATCCACGAACGGAACTGAAGGTACTAAAGACATTTGCAAGCGCCTCTATGGACTCTGGAGTTGAAGATCCGTCTTCGTATGAATTTTCGAGCATCCACGAACGAAACTGAAGGTACAAGAGACCTTTGCAAGCGCCTTTATGGACTCCGGAGTTGAAGATCCGTCATCGTATGAAATTTCGAACATCCACGACCGAAACTGAAGGTAACGAGACATTTGCAAGCGCTTTTATGGACTCTGGAGTTGAAGATCCGTCTCCGTATGAATTTTCGAGCATCCGCAAACGAAACTGAAGGTAACATAATCATTTGCAAGCGATTTAATGGACTCTGGAGTTGAAGATCCGTCTCCGTATGAATTTTCGAGCATCCACGAACGGAACTGAAGGTACAAAAGACATTTGCAAGCGCCTTTATGGACTCTGGAGTTGAAGATCCGTCTCCGTATGAATTTTCGAGCATCCACGATCGAAACTGAAGGTACAAAAGACATTTGCAAGCGCCGTTATGGACTCTGGAGTTGAAGATCCGTCTTCGTAGAAATTTTCGAGCATCCACGAACGAAACTGAAGGTACAAGAGACATTTGCAAGCGCCTTTATGGACTCTGGAGTTGAAGATCCGTCTCCGTATGAATTTTCGAGCATCTGCAAACGAAACTGAAGGTACAAGAGACATTCGCAAGCGCCTTTGTGGACTCTGGAGTTGAAGATCCGTCTTCGTATGAATTTTCGAGCATCTGCAAACGAAACTGAAGGTACGAGAGACATATCCGAGCGCCTTTATGTACTCTGGAGTTGAAGATCCGTCTTAGTATGAATTTTCGAGCATCCACGAACGAAACTGAGGGTAACATACACATTTGCAAGCGATTTTATGGACTCTGGAGCTGAAGATCCGTCTTCGTATGAATTTTCGAGCATCCACGAACGAAACTGAAGGTACAAGAGACATTTGCAGGCGCCTTTATGGACTCTGGAGTTGAAGATCCGTCTCCGTATGAATTTTCGAGCATCTGCAAACGAAACTGAAGGTACAAGAGACATTCGCAAGCGCCTTTGTGGACTCTGGAGTTGAAGATCCGTCTTCGTATGAATTTTCGAGCATCTGCAAACAAAACTGAAGGTACAAGAGACATTTGCAAGCGCCTTCATGGACTCTGGAGTTGAAGATCCGTCTCCGTATGAATTTTCGAGCATCCACGAACGAAATTGGAGGTACAAAAGACATTTGCAAGCGCCTTTATGGACTCTGGAGTTGGAGATCCTCCTCCGTATGAATTTTTGAGCATCCACGAACGAAACTGAAGGTAACATAATCATTTGCAAGCGATTTAATGGACTCTGGAGTTGAAGATCCGTCTTCGTATGAATTTTCAAACATCCACGAACGAAACTGAATGTACAGAAGACATTTGCAAGCGCCTTTATGGACTCTGGAGTTGAAGAACTGTCTTCGTATGAATTTTCGAGCATCCACGAACGAAACTGAAGGTAACATAAACATTTGCAAGCGATTCTATGGACTCTGGAGTTGAAGATCCGTCTTCGTATGAATTTTCGAGCATCCACGAACGAAACTGAAGGTAACATGAACATTTGCAAGCGATTTTATGGACTCTGGAGTTGAAGATCCGTCTTCGTATGAATTTTCGAGCATCCACGAACGAAACTGAAGGTACAAAAGACATTTGCAAGCGCCTCTATGGACTCTGGAGTTGAAGATCCGTCTCCGTATGAATTTTCGAGCATCCACGAACGAAACTGAAGGTACAAGAGACATTTGCAAGCGCCTTTATGGACTCTGGAGTTGAAGATCCGTATTCGTATGAATTTTCGAGCATCCACGACCGAAACTGAAGGTACACGAGACATTTGCAAGCGCCTTTATGGACTCTGTAGTTGAAGATTCGTCTCCGTATGAATTTTCGAGCATCCACGAACGAAACTGAAGGTACAAAAGACATTTGCACGCGCCGTTATGGACTCTGGAGTTGAAGATCCGTCTCCGTATGATTTTTCGAGCATCCACGAACGAAACCGAAGGTATAAAAGACATTTGCAAACGCCTTTATGGACTCTGGAGTTGAAGATCCGTCTTCGTATCAAATTTCGAGCATCCACGACCGAAACTGAAGGTACACGAGACATTTGCAAGCGCTTTTATGGACTCTGGAGTTGAAGATCCGTCTCCGTATGAATTTTCGTGCATCCACGAACGAAACTGAAGGTATAAAAGACATTTGCAAACGCCTTTATGGACTCTGGAGTTGAAGATCCGTCTTCGTATCAAATTTCGAGCATCCACGACCGAAACTGAAGGTACACGAGACATTTGCAAGCGCTTTTATGGACTCTGGAGTTGAAGATCCGTCTCCGTATGAATTTTCGAGCATCCACGAACGAAACTGAAGGTAACATAAACATTTGCAAGCGATTTTATGGACTCTGGAGTTGAAGATCCGTCTTCGTATGAATTTTCGATCATCTGCAAACGAAACTGAAGGTACAAGAGACATTTGCAAGCGCCCTCATGGACTCTGGAGTTGAAGATCCGTCTTCGTATGAATTTTCGAGCATCCACAAACGAAACTGGAGTCACAAAAGACATTTGCAAGCGCCTTTATGGACTCTGGAGTTGAAGATCCGTCTTCGTATGAATTTTCGAGCATCCACGAACGTAACTGAAGGTACAAGAGACATTTGCAAGCACCTTCATGGACTCTGCAATTGAAGATCCGTCTCCGTATGGATTTTCGAGCATCCACGAACGAAACTGGAGGTACAAAAGACATTTGCAAGCGCCTTTATGGACTCTGGAGTTGAAGATCCTCCTCCGTATGAATTTTCGAGCATCCACGAACAAAACAGAAGGTAACATAAACATTTGCAAGCGATTTAATGGACTCTGGAGTTGAAGATCCGTCTTCGTATGAATTTTCGAGCATCCACGAACGAAACTGAAGGTACAAGAGACATTTGCAAGCACCTTTATGGACTCTGGAGTTCAAGATCCGTCTTCGTATGAAATTTCGAGCATCCACGACCGAAACTGAAGGTACAAGAGACCTTTGCAAGCGCCTTTATGGACTCTGGAGTTGAAGATCCGTCTTCGTATGAAATTTCGAGCAACCACGACCGAAACTGAAGGTACACGAGACATTTGCAAGCGCTTTTATGGACTCTGGAGTTGAAGATCCGTCTCCGTATGAATTTTCGAGCATCTGCAAACGAAACTGAAGGTACAAGAGACATTTGCAAGCGCCTTTATGGACTCTGGAGTTGAAGATCCGTCCTTGTATGAATTTTCGAGCATCTGCAAACGAAACTGAAGGTACAAGAGACATTCGCAAGCGCCTTTATGGACTCTGGAGTTGAAGATCCGTCTCCGTATAAATTTTCGAGCATCCACGAACGAAACTGAAGGTACAAGAGACATTTGCAAGCGCCTTTATGGACTCTGGAGTTGAAGATCCGTCTTCGTATGAATTTTCCAGCATCTGCAAACGAAACTGAAGGTCACAAGAGACATTCGCAAGCGCCTTTATGGACTCTGGAGTTGAAGATCCGTCTTCGTATGAATTTTCGAGCATCTGCAAACGAAACTGAAGGCACAAGAGACATTTGCAAGCGCCTTCATGGACTCTGGAGTTGAAGATCCGTCTCCGTATGAATTTTCGAGCATCGACGAACGAAACTGGAGGTACAAAAGACATTTGCAATTGCCTTTATGGACTCTGGAGTTGAAGATCCTCCTCCGTATGAATTTTCGAGCATCCACGAACGAAACTGAAGGTAACATAAACATTTGCATGCGATTTATTCGACTCTGGAGTTGAAGATCCGTCTCCGTATGAATTTTCGAGCATCCACGAACGAAACTGAAGGTACTAAAGACATTTGCAAGCGCCTCTATTGACTCTGGAGTTGAAAATCCGTCTTCGTATGAATTTTCGAGCATCCACGAACGAAACTGAAGGTACAAGAGACATTTGCAAGCACCTTCATGGACTCTGCAATTGAAGATCCGTCTCCGTATGGATTTTCGAGCATCCACGAACGAAACTGGAGGTACAAAAGACATTTGCAAGCGCCTTTATGGACTCTGGAGTTGAAGATCCTCCTCCGTATGAATTTTCGAGCATCCACGAACAAAACAGAAGGTAACATAAACATTTGCAAGCGATTTAATGGACTCTGGAGTTGAAGATCCGTCTTCGTATGAATTTTCGAGCATCCACGAACGAAACTGAAGGTACAAGAGACATTTGCAAGCACCTTTATGGACTCTGGAGTTCAAGATCCGTCTTCGTATGAAATTTCGAGCATCCACGACCGAAACTGAAGGTACAAGAGACCTTTGCAAGCGCCTTTATGGACTCTGGAGTTGAAGATCCGTCTTCGTATGAAATTTCGAGCAACCACGACCGAAACTGAAGGTACACGAGACATTTGCAAGCGCTTTTATGGACTCTGGAGTTGAAGATCCGTCTCCGTATGAATTTTCGAGCATCTGCAAACGAAACTGAAGGTACAAGAGACATTTGCAAGCGCCTTTATGGACTCTGGAGTTGAAGATCCGTCCTTGTATGAATTTTCGAGCATCTGCAAACGAAACTGAAGGTACAAGAGACATTCGCAAGCGCCTTTATGGACTCTGGAGTTGAAGATCCGTCTCCGTATAAATTTTCGAGCATCCACGAACGAAACTAAAGGTGCAAGAGACATTTGCAAGCGCCTTTATGGACTCTGGAGTTGAAGATCCGTCTTCGTATGAATTTTCCAGCATCTGCAAACGAAACTGAAGGTCACAAGAGACATTCGCAAGCGCCTTTATGGACTCTGGAGTTGAAGATCCGTCTTCGTATGAATTTTCGAGCATCTGCAAACGAAACTGAAGGCACAAGAGACATTTGCAAGCGCCTTCATGGACTCTGGAGTTGAAGATCCGTCTCCGTATGAATTTTCGAGCATCGACGAACGAAACTGGAGGTACAAAAGACATTTGCAATTGCCTTTATGGACTCTGGAGTTGAAGATCCTCCTCCGTATGAATTTTCGAGCATCCACGAACGAAACTGAAGGTAACATAAACATTTGCATGCGATTTATTCGACTCTGGAGTTGAAGATCCGTCTCCGTATGAATTTTCGAGCATCCACGAACGAAACTGAAGGTACTAAAGACATTTGCAAGCGCCTCTATTGACTCTGGAGTTGAAAATCCGTCTTCGTATGAATTTTCGAGCATCTGCGAACGGAACTGAAGGTACAAGAGACATTTGCAAGCGCCTTTATGGACTCTGGAGTTGAAGATCCGTCTCCGTATGAATTTTCGAGCATCTGCAAACGAAACTGAAGGTACCAGAGACATTTGCAAGCGCCTTCATGGACTCTGCAATTGAAGATCCGTCTCCGTATGGATTTTCGAGCATCCACGAACGAAACTGGAGGTACAAAAGACATTTGCAAGCGCCTTTATGGACTCTGGAGTTGAAGATCCTCCTCCGTATGAATTTTCGAGCATCCACGAACGAAACTGAAGGTACTAAAGACATTTGCAAGCGCCTCTATGGACTCTGGAGTTGAAGATCCGTCTTCGTATGAATTTTCGAGCATCCACGAACGAAACTGAAGGTACAAGAGACCTTTGCAAGCGCCTTTATGGACTCTGGAGTTGAAGATCCGTCATCGTATGAAATTTCGAACATCCACGACCGAAACTGAAGGTAACGAGACATTTGCAAGCGCTTTTATGGACTCTGGAGTTGAAGATCCGTCTCCGTATGAATTTTCGAGCATCCGCAAACGAAACTGAAGGTACAAGAGACATTTGCACGCGCCTTTATGGACTCTGGAGTTGAAGATCCGTCTCCGTATGAATTTTCGAGCATCCACGAACGAAACTGAAGGTACAAAAGACATTTGCAAGCGCCTTTATGGACTCTGGAGTTGAAGATCCGTCTCCGTATGAATTTTCGAGCATCCACGATCGAAACTGAAGGTACAAAAGACATTTGCAAGCGCCGTTATGGACTCTGGAGTTGAAGATCCGTCTTCGTAGAAATTTTCGAGCATCCACGAACGAAACTGAAGGTACAAGAGACATTTGCAAGCGCCTTTATGGACTCTGGAGTTGAAGATCCGTCTCCGTATGAATTTTCGAGCATCTGCAAACGAAACTGAAGGTACAAGAGACATTCGCAAGCGCCTTTGTGGACTCTGGAGTTGAAGATCCGTCTTCGTATGAATTTTCGAGCATCTGCAAACGAAACTGAAGGTATGAGAGACATATCCGAGCGCCTTTATGTACTCTGGAGTTGAAGATCCGTCTTCGTATGAATTTTCGAGCATCCACGAACGAAACTGAGGGTAACATACACATTTGCAAGCGATTTTATGGACTCTGGAGTTGAAGATCCGTCTTCGTATGAATTTTCGAGCATCCACGAACGAAACTGAAGGTACAAGAGACATTTGCAGGCGCCTTTATGGACTCTGGAGTTGAAGATCCGTCTCCGTATGAATTTTCGAGCATCTGCAAACGAAACTGAAGGTACAAGAGACATTCGCAAGCGCCTTTGTGGACTCTGGAGTTGAAGATCCGTCTTCGTATGAATTTTCGAGCATCTGCAAACAAAACTGAAGGTACAAGAGACATTTGCAAGCGCCTTCATGGACTCTGGAGTTGAAGATCCGTCTCCGTATGAATTTTCGAGCATCCACGAACGAAACTGGAGGTACAAAAGACATTTGCAAGCGCCTTTATGGACTCTGGAGTTGGAGATCCTCCTCCGTACGAATTTTTGAGCATCCACGAACGAAACTGAAGGTAACATAATCATTTGCAAGCGATTTAATGGACTCTGGAGTTGAAGATCCTTCTTCGTATGAATTTTCAAACATCCACGAACGAAACTGAATGTACAGAAGACATTTGCAAGCGCCTTTATGGACTCTGGAGTTGAAGAACTGTCTTCGTATGAATTTTCGAGCATCCACGAACGAAACTGAAGGTAACATAACCATTTGCAAGCGATTTTATGGACTCTGGAGTTGAAGATCCGTCTTCGTATGAATTTTCGAGCATCCACGAACGAAACTGAAGGTAACATAAACATTTGCAAGCGATTTTATGGACTCTGGAGTTGAAGATCCGTCTTCGTATGAATTTTCGAGCATCCACGAACGAAACTGAAGGTACAAAAGACATTTGCAAGCGCCTCTATGGACTCTGGAGTTGAAGATCCGTCTCCGTATGAATTTTCGAGCATCCACGAACAAAACTGAAGGTACAAGAGACATTTGCAAGCGCCTTTATGGACTCTGGAGTTGAAGATCCGTATTCGTATGAATTTTCGAGCATCCACGACCGAAACTGAAGGTACACGAGACATTTGCAAGCGCCTTTATGGACTCTGTAGTTGAAGATTCGTCTCCGTATGAATTTTCGAGCATCCACGAACGAAACTGAAGGTACAAAAGACATTTGCACGCGCCGTTATGGACTCTGGAGTTGAAGATCCGTCTCCGTATGATTTTTCGAGCATCCACGAACGAAACCGAAGGTATCAAAGACATTTGCAAACGCCTTTATGGACTCTGGAGTTGAAGATCCGTCTTCGTATCAAATTTCGAGCATCCACGACCGAAACTGAAGGTACACGAGACATTTGCAAGCGCTTTTATGGACTCTGGAGTTGAAGATCCGTCTCCGTATGAATTTTCGTGCATCCACGAACGAAACTGAAGGTATAAAAGACATTCGCAAACGCCTTTATGGACTCTGGAGTTGAAGATCCGTCTTCGTATCAAATTTCGAGCATCCACGACCGAAACTGAAGGTACACGAGACATTTGCAAGCGCTTTTATGGACTCTGGAGTTGAAGATCCGTCTCCGTATGAATTTTCGAGCATCCACGAACGAAACTGAAGGTAACATAAACATTTGCAAGCGATTTTATGGACTCTGGAGTTGAAGATCCGTCTTCGTATGAATTTTCGATCATCTGCAAACGAAACTGAAGGTACAAGAGACATTTGCAAGCGCCCTCATGGACTCTGGAGTTGAAGATCCGTCTTCGTATGAATTTTCGAGCATCCACAAACGAAACTGGAGGCACAAAAGACATTTGCAAGCGCCTTTATGGACTCTGGGGTTGAAGATCCGTCGTCGTATGAATTTTCGAGCATCCACGAACGAAACTGAAGGTACAAGAGACATTTGCAAGCGCCTTTATGGACTCTGGAGTTGAAGACCCGTCTTCGTATGAATTTTCGAATATCCACGAACGAAGCTGAAGGTAACATAAACATTTGCAAGCGATTTTATGGACTCTGGAGTTGAAGATCCGTCTTCGTATGAATTTTCGAGCATCCACGAACGAAACTGAAGGTACTAAAGACATTTGCAAGCGCCTCTATGGACTCTGGAGTTGAAGATCCGTCTTCGTATGAATTTTCGAGCATCCACGAACGAAACTGAAGGTACAAGAGACCTTTGCAAGCGCCTTTATGGACTCTGGAGTTGAAGATCCGTCATCGTATGAAATTTCGAACATCCACGACCGAAACTGAAGGTAACGAGACATTTGCAAGCGCTTTTATGGACTCTGGAGTTGAAGATCCGTCTTCGTATGAATTTTCGAATATCCACGAACGAAGCTGAAGGTAACATAAACATTTGCAAGCGATTTTATGGACTCTGGAGTTAAAGATCCGTCTTCGTATGAATTTTCGAGCATCCACGAACGAAACTGAAGGTACAAGAGACATGTGCAAGCGCCTTTATGGACTCTGGAGCTGAAGATTCGTCTTCGTATGAATTTTCGAGCATCTGCAAACGAAACTGAAGGTACGAGAGACATATCCGAGCGCCTTCATGTACTCTGGAGTTGAAGATCCGTCTTCGTATGAATTTTCGAGCATCCACGAACGAAACTGAGGGTAACATACACATTTGCAAGCGATTTTATGGACTCTGGAGTTGAAGATCCGTCTTCGTATGAATTTTCGAGCATCCACGAACGAAACTGAAGGTACAAGAGACATTTGCAAGCGCCTTTATGGACTCTGGAGTTGAAGATCCGTCTCCGTATGAATTTTCGAGCATCTGCAAACGAAACTGAAGGTACAAGAGACATTCGCAAGCGCCTTTGTGGACTCTGGAGTTGAAGATCCGTCTTCGTATGAATTTTCGAGCATCTGCAAACAAAACTGAAGGTACAAGAGACATTTGCAAGCGCCTTCATGGACTCTGGAGTTGAAGATCCGTCTCCGTATGAATTTTCGAGCATCCACGAACGAAACTGGAGGTACAAAAGACATTTGCAAGCGCCTTTATGGACTCTGGAGTTGGAGATCCTCCTCCGTATGAATTTTTGAGCATCCACGAACGAAACTGAAGTTAACATAATCATTTGCACGCGATTTAATGGACTCTGGAGTTGAAGATCCGTCTTCGTATGAATTTTCAAACATCCACGAACGAAACCGAATGTACAGAAGACATTTGCAAGCGCCTTTATGGACTCTGGAGTTGAAGAACTGTCTTCGTATGAATTTTCGAGCATCCACGAACGAAACTGAAGGTAACATAAACATTTGCAAGCGATTTTATGGACTCTGGAGTTGAAGATCCGTCTTCGTATGAATTTTCGAGCATCCACGAACGAAACTGAAGGTAACATAAACATTTGCAAGCGATTTTATGGACTCTGGAGTTGAAGATCCGTCTTCGTATGAATTTTCGAGCATCCACGAACGAAACTGAAGGTACAAAAGACATTTGCAAGCGCCTCTATGGACTCTGGAGTTGAAGATCCGTCTCCGTATGAATTTTCGAGCATCCACGAACAAAACTGAAGGTACAAGAGACATTTGCAAGCGCCTTTATGGACTCTGGAGTTGAAGATCCGTATTCGTATGAATTTTCGAGCATCCACGACCGAAACTGAAGGTACACGAGACATTTGCAAGCGCCTTTATGGACTCTGTAGTTGGAGATTCGTCTCCGTATGAATTTTCGAGCATCCACGAACGAAACTGAAGGTACAAAAGACATTTCCACGCGCCGTTATGGACTCTGGAGTTGAAGATCCGTCTCCGTATGATTTTTCGAGCATCCACGAACGAAACTGAAGGTATAAAAGACATTTGCAAACGCCTTTATGGACTCTGGAGTTGAAGATCCGTCTTCGTATCAAATTTCGAGCATCCACGACCGAAACTGAAGGTACACGAGACATTTGCAAGCGCTTTTATGGACTCTGGAGTTGAAGATCCGTCTCCGTATGAATTTTCGTGCATCCACGAACGAAACTGAAGGTATAAAAGACATTTGCAAACGCCTTTATGGACTCTGGAGTTGAAGATCCGTCTTCGTATCAAATTTCGAGCATCCACGACCGAAACTGAAGGTACACGAGACATTTGCAAGCGCTATTATGGACTCTGGAGTTGAAGATCCGTCTCCGTATGAATTTTCGAGCATCCACGAACGAAACTGAAGGTAACATAAACATTTGCAAGCGATTTTATGGACTCTGGAGTTGAAGATCCGTCTTCGTATGAATTTTCGATCATCTGCAAACGAAACTGAAGGTACAAGAGACATTTGCAAGCGCCCTCATGGACTCTGGAGTTGAAGATCCGTCTTCGTATGAATTTTCGAGCATCCACGAACAAAACTGAAGGTACTAAAGACATTTGCAAGCGCCTCTATGGACTCTGGAGTTGAAGATCCGTCTTCGTATGAATTTTCGAGCATCCACGAACGAAACTGAGGGTAACATAAACATTTGCAAGCGATTTTATGGACTCTGGAAATGAAGATCCGTCTTCGTATGAATTTTCGAGCATCCACGAACGAAACTGAAGGTACGAAAGACATTTGCAAGCGCCTTCATGGACTCTGGACTTGATGATCCGTCGTCGTATGAATTTTCGAGCATCCACGAACGAAACTGAAGGTACAAGAGACATGTGCGAGCGCCTTTATGGACTCTGGAGCTGAAGATTCGTCTTCGTATGAATTTTCGAGCATCTGCAAACGAAACTGAAGGTACGAGAGACATATCCGAGCGCCTTTATGTACTCTGGAGTTGAAGATCCGTCTTCGTATGAATTTTCGAGCATCCACGAACGAAACTGAGGGTAACATACACATTTGCAAGCGATTTTATGGACTCTGGAGTTGAAGATCCGTCTTCGTATGAATTTTCGAGCATCCACGAACGAAACTGAAGGTACAAGAGACATTTGCAAGCGCCTTTATGGACTCTGGAGTTGAAGATCCGTCTCCGTATGAATTTTCGAGCATCTGCAAACGAAACCGAAGGTACAAGAGACATTCGCAAGCGCCTTTGTGGACTCTGGAGTTGAAGATCCGTCTTCGTATGAATTTTCGAGCATCTGCAAACAAAACTGAAGGTACAAGAGACATTTGCAAGCGCCTTCATGGACTCTGGAGTTGAAGATCCGTCTCCGTATGAATTTTCGAGCATCCACGAACGAAACTGGAGGTACAAAAGACATTTGCAAGCGCCTTTATGGACTCTGGAGTTGAAGATCCTCCTCCGTATGAATTTTTGAGCATCCACGAACGAAACTGAAGGTAACATAATCATTTGCAAGCGATTTAATGGACTCTGGAGTTGAAGATCCGTCTTCGTATGAATTTTCAAACATCCACGAACGAAACTGAATGTACGGAAGACATTTGCAAGCGCCTTTATGGACTCTGGAGTTGAAGAACTGTCTTCGTATGGATTTTCGAGCATCCACGAACGAAACTGAAGGTAACATAAACATTTGCAAGCGATTTTATGGACTCTGGAGTTGAAGATCCGTCTTCGTATGAATTTTCGAGCATCCACGAACGAAACTGAAGGTAACATAAACATTTGCAAGCGATTTTATGGACTCTGGAGTTGAAGATCCGTCTTCGTATGAATTTTCGAGCATCCACGAACGAAACTGAAGGTACAAAAGACATTTGCAAGCGCCTCTATGGACTCTGGAGTTGAAGATCCGTCTCCGTATGAATTTTCGAGCATCCACGAACGAAACTGAAGGTACAAGAGACATTTGCAAGCGCCTTTATGGACTCTGGAGTTGAAGATCCGTATTCGTATGAATTTTCGAGCATCCACGACCGAAACTGAAGGTACACGAGACATTTGCAAGCGCCTTTATGGACTCTGTAGTTGAAGATTCGTCTCCGTATGAATTTTCGAGCATCCACGAACGAAACTGAAGGTACAAAAGACATTTGCACGCGCCGTTATGGACTCTGGAGTTGAAGATCCGTCTCCGTATGATTTTTCGAGCATCCACGAACGAAACTGAAGGTATAAAAGACATTTGCAAACGCCTTTATGGACTCTGGAGTTGAAGATCCGTCTTCGTATCAAATTTCGAGCATCCACGACCGAAACTGAAGGTACACGAGACATTTGCAAGCGCTTTTATGGACTCTGGAGTTGAAGATCCGTCTCCGTATGAATTTTCCTTCATCCACGAACGAAACTGAAGGTATAAAAGACATTTGCAAACGCCTTTATGGACTCTGGAGTTGAAGATCCGTCTTCGTATCAAAGTTCGAGCATCCACGACCGAAACTGAAGGTACACGAGACATTTGCAAGCGCTTTTATGGACTCTGGAGTTGAAGATCCGTCTCCGTATGAATTTTCGAGCATCCACGAACGAAACTGAAGGTAACATAAACATTTGCAAGCGATTTTATGGACTCTGGAGTTGAAGATCCGTCTTCGTATGAATTTTCGATCATCTGCAAACGAAACTGAAGGTACAAGAGACATTTGCAAGCGCCCTCATGGACTCTGGAGTTGAAGATCCGTCTTCGTATGAATTTTCGAGCATCCACGAACAAAACTGAAGGTACTAAAGACATTTGCAAGCGCCTCTATGGACTCTGGAGTTGAAGATCCGTCTTCGTATGAATTTTCGAGCATCCACGAACGAAACTGAGGGTAACATAAACATTTGCAAGCGATTTTATGGACTCTGGAAATGAAGATCCGTCTTCGTATGAATTTTCGAGCATCCACGAACGAAACTGAAGGTACGAAAGACATTTGCAAGCGCCTTCATGGACTCTGGACTTGATGATCCGTCGTCGTATGAATTTTCGAGCATCCACGAACGAAACTGAAGGTAACATAAACATTTGCAAGCGATTTTATGGACTCTGGAGTTGAAGATCCGTCTTCGTATGAATTTTCGATCATCTGCAAACGAAATTGAAGGTACAAGAGACATTTGCAAGCGCCTCTATGGACTCTGGAGTTGAAGATCCGTCTTCGTATGAATTTTCGAGCATCCACGAACGAAACTGAAGGTACAAGAGACATTTGCAAGCACCTTTATGGACTCTGGAGTTGAAGATCCGTCTTCGTATGAATTTTCGAGCATCCACAAACGAAACTGAAGGTACTAAAGACATTTGCAAGCGCCTCTATGGACTCTGGAGTTGAATATCCGTCTTCGTATGAATTTTCGAGCATCCACGAACGAAACTGAAGGTACAAGAGACATTTGCAAGCGCCTTTATGGACTCTGGAGTTGAAGATCCGTCTTCGTATGGAATTTCGAGCATCCACGACCGAAACTGAAGGTACATGAAACATTTGCAAGCGATTTTATGGACTCTGGAGTTGAAGATCCGTCTTCGTATGAATTTTCGATCATCTGCAAACGAAACTGAAGGTACAAGAGACATTTGCAAGCGCCTCTATGGACTCTGGAGTTGAAGATCCGTCTTCGTATGAATTTTCGAGCATCCACGAACGAAACTGAAGGTACAAGAGACATTTGCAAGCACCTTTATGGACTCTGGAGTTGAAGATCCGTCTCCGTATGAATTTTCCTTCATCCACGAACGAAACTGAAGGTATAAAAGACATTTGCAAACGCCTTTATGGACTCTGGAGTTGAAGATCCGTCTTCGTATCAAATTTCGAGCATCCACGACCGAAACTGAAGGTACACGAGACATTTGCAAGCGCTTTTATGGACTCTGGAGTTGAAGATCCGTCTCCGTATGAATTTTCGAGCATCCACGAACGAAACTGAAGGTAACATAAACATTTGCAAGCGATTTTATGGACTCTGGAGTTGAAGATCCGTCTTCGTATGAATTTTCGATCATCTGCAAACGAAACTGAAGGTACAAGAGACATTTGCAAGCGCCCTCATGGACTCTGGAGTTGAAGATCCGTCTTCGTATGAATTTTCGAGCATCCACGAACAAAACTGAAGGTACTAAAGACATTTGCAAGCGCCTCTATGGACTCTGGAGTTGAAGATCCGTCTTCGTATGAATTTTCGAGCATCCACGAACGAAACTGAGGGTAACATAAACATTTGCAAGCGATTTTATGGACTCTGGAAATGAAGATCCGTCTTCGTATGAATTTTCGAGCATCCACGAACGAAACTGAAGGTACGAAAGACATTTGCAAGCGCCTTCATGGACTCTGGACTTGATGATCCGTCGTCGTATGAATTTTCGAGCATCCACGAACGAAACTGAAGGTAACATAAACATTTGCAAGCGATTTTATGGACTCTGGAGTTGAAGATCCGTCTTCGTATGAATTTTCGATCATCTGCAAACGAAACTGAAGGTACAAGAGACATTTGCAAGCGCCTCTATGGACTCTGGAGTTGAAGATCCGTCTTCGTATGAATTTTCGAGCATCCACGAACGAAACTGAAGGTACAAGAGACATTTGCAAGCACCTTTATGGACTCTGGAGTTGAAGATCCGTCTTCGTATGAATTTTCGAGCATCCACAAACGAAACTGAAGGTACTAAAGACATTTGCAAGCGCCTCTATGGACTCTGGAGTTGAATATCCGTCTTCGTATGAATTTTCGAGCATCCACGAACGAAACTGAAGGTACAAGAGACATTTGCAAGCGCCTTTATGGACTCTGGAGTTGAAGATCCGTCTTCGTATGGAATTTCGAGCATCCACGACCGAAACTGAAGGTACATGAAACATTTGCAAGCGCTTTTATGGACTCTGGAGCTGAAGATCCGTCTCCGTATGATTTTTCGAGCATCTGCAAACGAAACTGAAGGTACAAGAGACATTCGCAAGCGCCTTTGTGGACTCTGGAGCTGAAGATCCGTCTCCGTATGATTTTTCGAGCATCTGCAAACGAAACTGAAGGTACAAGAGACATTCACAAGCGCCTTTGTGGACTCTGGAGTTTGAGATCCGTCTTCGTATGAATTTTCCAGCATCTGCAAACGAAACTGAAGGTCACAAGAGACATTCGCAAGCGCCTTTATGGACTCTGGAGTTGAAGATCCGTCTTCGTATGAATTTTCGAGCATCTGCAAACGAAACTGAAGGTACAAGAGACATTTGCAAGCGCCTTCATGGACTCTGGAGTTGAAGATCCGTCTCCGTATGAATTTTCGAGCATCGACGAACGAAACTGGAGGTACAAAAGACATTTGCAAGCGCCTTCATGGACTCTGGAGTTGAAGATCCTCCTCCGTATGAATTTTCGAGCATCCACGAACGAAACTGAAGGTAACATAAACATTTGCAAGCGATTTAATGGACTCTGGAGTTGAAGATCCGTCTTCGTATGAATTTTCGAGCATCCACGAACGAAACTGAAGGTACAAGAGACATTTGCAAGCGCCTTTATGGACTCTGGAGTTGAAGATCCGTCTTCGTATGAATTTTCGAGCATCCACGAACGAAACTGAAGGTAACATAAACATTTGCAAGCGATTTTATGGACTCTGGAGTTGAAGATCCGTCTTCGTATGAATTTTCGAGCATCCACGAACGAAACTGAAGGTACAAAAGACATTTGCAAGCGCCAATATGGACTCTGGAGTTGAAGATCCGTCTTCGTATGAAATTTCGAGCATCCACGACCGAAACTAAAGGTACACGAGACATTTGCAAGCGCTTTTATGGACTCTGG
Source organism: Phymatocera aterrima (assembly GCA_963170745.1). Lineage (NCBI taxonomy): Eukaryota > Metazoa > Arthropoda > Insecta > Hymenoptera > Tenthredinidae > Phymatocera > Phymatocera aterrima. The sequence continues at coordinate 16,321,824 of OY720664.1, forward strand.
AGTTGAAGATCGGTCTCCGTATGAATTTTCGAGCATCCGCAAACGAAACTGAAGGTACGAAAGACATTTGCAAGCGCCTTTACGGACTCTGGAGTTGAAGATCCGTCTCCGTATGAATTTTCGAGCATCCACGAACGAAACTGAAGGTACGAAAGACATTTGCAAGCGCCCTTATGGACTCTGGAGTAGAAGATCCGTCTTCGTATGAATTTTCGAGCATCTGCAAACGAAACTGAAGGTACAAGAGACATTTGCAAGCGCCTTCATGAACTCTGGAGTTGAAGATCCGTCTCCGTATGAATTTTCGAGCATCTGCAAACGAAACTGAAGGTACAAGAGACATTCGCAAGCGCCTTTATGGACTCTGGAGTAGAAGATCCGTCTTTGTATGAATTTTCGAGCATCTGCAAACGAAACTGAAGGTACAAGAGACATTCGCAAGCGCCTTTATGGACTCTGGAGTTGAAGATCCGTCTCCGTATGAATTTTCGAGCATCCGCGAACGAAACTGAAGGTACGAGAGACATTTGCAAGCGCCTTCATGGACTCTGGAGCCGAAGATCCGTCTTCGTATGAATTTTCGAGCATCCACGAACGAAACTGAAGGTACAAAAGACATTTGCAAGCTCCTTTATGGACTCTGGAGTTGAAGATTCGTCTCCGTATGAATTTTCGAGCATCCCCGAACGAAACTGAAGGTAACATAAACATTTGCAAGCGATTTAATGGACTCTGGAGTTGAAGATCCGTCTTCGTATGAATTTTCAAGCATCCACGAACGAAACTGAAGGTACAAGAGACATTTGCAAGCACCTTTATGGACTCTGGAGTTGAAGATCCGTCTTCGTATGAATTTTCGAGCATCCACGAACGGAACTGAAGGTAACATAAACATTTGCAAGCGATTTTATGGACTCTGGAGTTGAAGATCCGTCTTCGAATGAATTTCCGAGCATCCACGAACGAAACTGAAGGTACAAGAGACAATTGCAAGCGCCTTTATGGACTCTGGAGTTGAAGATCCGTCTCCGTATGAATTTTCGAGCATCTGCAAACGAAACTGAAGGTGCAAGAGACATTTGCAAGCGCCTTTATGGACTCTGGAGTTGAAGATCCGTCTCCGTATGAATTTTCGAGCATACACAAACGAAACTGAAGGTACAAAAGACATTTGCAAGCGCCTTTATGGACTCTGGAGTTGAAGATCCTCCTCCGTATGAATTTTTGAGCATCCACGAACGAAACTGAAGGTAACATAAACATTTGCAAGCGATTTAATGGACTCTGGAGTTGAAGATCCGTCTTTGTATGAATTTTCAAGCATCCACGAACGGAACTGAAGGTACAAGAGACATTTGCAAGCGCCTTTAAGGACTCTGGAGTTGAAGATCCGTCTTTGTATGAATTTTCGAGCATCCACGAACGAAACTGAAGGTACAAAAGACATTTGCAAGCGCCTTTATGGACTCTGGAGTTGAAGATCCGTCTTCGTATGGATTTTCGAGCATCCACGAACCAAACTGAAGGTACAAAAGACATTTGCAAGCGGCTTTACGGACTCTGGAGTTGAAGATCCGTCTTTGTATGAATTTTCGAGCATCCACGAACGAAACTGAAGGTACAAGAGACATTTGCAAGCGCCTTTATGGACTCTGGAGTTGAAGATCCGTCTTCGTATGAATTTTCGAGAATCCACGACCGAAACTGAAGGTACCCGAGACATTTGCAAGCGATTATGTGGACTCTGGAGTTGAAGATCCGTCTTCGTATGAATTTTCGAGCATCCACGAACGAAACTGAGGGTAACATAAACATTTGCAAGCGATTTAACGGACTCTGGAGTTGAAGATCCGTCTTCATATGAATTTTCGAGCATCCACGATCGAAACTGAAGGTACAAGAGACATTTGCAAGCGCCTTTATGGACTCTGGAGTTGAAGATCCGTCTTCGTATGAATTTTCGAGCATCCACGAACGAAACTGAAGGTAACATAAACATTTGCAAGCGATTTTATGGACTCTGGAGTTGAAGATCCGTCTTCGTATGAATTTTCGAGCATCCACGAACGAAACTGAAGGTACAAAAGACATTTGCAAGCGCCATTATGGACTCTGGAGTTGGAGATCCGTCTTCGTATGAAATTTCGAGCATCCACGACCGAAACTAAAGGTACACGAAACATTTGCAAGCGCTTTTATGGACTCCGGAGTTGGAGATCGGTCTCCGTATGAATTTTCGAGCATCCGCAAACGAAACTGAAGGTACGAAAGACATTTGCAAGCGCCTTTATGGACTCTGGAGTTGAAGATCCGTCTCCGTATGAATTTTCGAGCATCCACGAACGAAACTGAAGGTACAAAAGACATTTGCAAGCGCCTTTATGGACTCTGGAGTTGAAGATCCGTCTTCGTATGAATTTTCGAGCATCTGCAAACGAAACTGAAGGTACAAGAGACATTTGCAAGCGCCTTTATGAACTCTGGAGTTGAAGATCCGTCTCCGTATGAATTTTCGAGCATCTGCAAACGAAACTGAAGGTACAAGAGACATTCGCAAGCGCCTTTATGGACTCTAGAGTAGAAGATCCGTCTTTGTATGAATTTTCGAGCATCTGCAAACGAAACTGAAGGTACAAGAGACATTCGCAAGCGCCTTTATGGACTCTGGAGTTGAAGATCCGTCTCCGTATGAATTTTCGAGCATCCGCAAACGGAACTGAAGGTACAAGAGACATTTGCAAGCGCCTTTATGGACTCTGAAGCCGAAGATCCGTCTTCGTATGAATTTTCGAGCATCCACGAACGAAACTGAAGGTACAAAAGACATTTGCAAGCTCCTTTATGGACTCTGGAGTTAAAGATCCGTCTCCGTATGAATTTTCTAGCATCCCCGAACGAAACTGAAGGTAACATGAACATTTGCAAGCGATTTAATGGACTCTGGAGTTGAAGATCCGTCTTCGTATGAATTTTCAAGCATCCACGAACGAGACTGAAGGTACAACAGACATTTGCAAGCACCTTTATGGACTCTGGAGTTGAAGATCCGTCTTCGTATGAATTTTCGAGCATCCACGAACGGAACTGAAGGTAACATAAACATTTGCAAGCGATTTTATGGACTCTGGAGTTGAAGATCCGTCTTCGTATGAATTTCCGAGCATCCACGAACGAAACTGAAGGTACTAAAGACATTTGCAAGCGCCTCTATGGACTCTGGAGTTGGAGATCCGTCTCCGTATGAATTTTCGAGCATCCACGAACGAAACTGAGGGTAACATACACATTTGCAAGCGATTTTATGGACTCTGGAGTTGAAGATCCGTCTTCGTATGAATTTTCGAGCATCCACGAACGAAAATGGAGGTACAAAAGACATTTGCAAGCGGCTTTATGGACTCTGGAGTTGAAGATCCGTCTTCGTATGAATTTTCGAGCATCTGCAAACGAAACTGAAGGTACAAGAGACATTTGCAAGCGCCTTTATGGACTCTGGAGTTGAAGATCCGTCTCCGTATGAATTTTCGAGCATCCGCAAACGAAACTGAAGGTACAAGAGACATTCGCAATCGCCTTTGTGGACTCTGGAGTTGAAGATCCGTCTTCGTATGAATATTCGAGCATCTGCAATCAAAACTGAAGGTACAAGAGACATTTGCAAGCGCCTTCATGGACTCTGGAGTTGAAGATCCGTCTCCGTATGAATTTTCGAGCATCCACGAACGAAACTGGAGGTACAAAAGACATTTGCAAGCGCCTTTATGGACTCTGGAGTTGAAGATCCGTCTCCGTATGAATTTTCGAGCATCCGCAAACGGAACTGAAGGTACAAGAGACATTTGCAAGCGCCTTTATGGACTCTGGAGCCGAAGATCCGTCTTCGTATGAATTTTCGAGCATCCACGAACGAAACTGAAGGTACAAGAGACATTTGCAAGCGCCTTCATGAACTCTGGAGTTGAAGATCCGTCTCCGTATGAATTTTCGAGCATCCACGAACGAAACTGAAGGTATAAAAGACATTTGCAATCGCCGTTATGGACTCTGGAGTTGAAGATCCGTCTTCGTATGAATTTTCGAGCATCCACGAACGGAACTGAAGGTAACATAAACATTTGCAAGCGATTTTATGGACTCTGGAGATGAAGATCCGTCTCCGTATGAATTTTCGAGCATCCACGAACGAAACTGAAGGTACAAGAGACCTTTGCAAGCGCCTTCATGGACTCTGGAGTTGAAGATCCGTCTTCGTATGAAAATTCGAGCATCCACGACCGAAACTGAAGGTACACGAGACATTTGCAAGCGCTTTTATGGACTCTGGAGTTGAAGATCCGTCTCCGTATGAATTTTCGAGCATCCGCAAACGAAACTGCAGGTACAAGAGACATTTGCAAGCGCCTTTATGGACTCTGGAGTTGAAGATCCGTCTCCGTATGAATTTTCGAGCATCCACGAACGAAACTGAAGGTACAAAAGACATTTGCAAGCGCCTTTATGGACTCTGGAGTTGAAGATCCGTCTCCGTATGAATTTTCGAGCATCCACGAACGAAACTGAGGGTAACATACACATTTGCAAGCGATTTTATGGACTCTGGAGTTGAAGATCCGTCTTCGTATGAATTTTCGAGCATCCACGAACGAAACTGGAGGTACAAAAGACATTTGCAAGCGGCTTTATGGACTCTGGAGTTGAAGATCCGTCTTCGTATGAATTTTCGAGCATCTGCAAACGAAACTGAAGGTACAAGAGACATTTGCAAGCGCCTTAATGGACTCTGGAGTTGAAGATCCGTCTCCGTATGAATTTTCGAGCATCTGCAAACGAAACTGAAGGTACAAGAGACATTCGCAATCGCCTTTGTGGACTCTGGAGTTGAAGATCCGTCTCCGTATGAATTTTCGAGCATCTGCAAACAAAACTGAAGGTACAAGAGACATTTGCAAGCGCCTTCATGGACTCTGGAGTTGAAGATCCGTCTCCGTATGAATTTTCGAGCATCCACGAACGAAACTGGAGGTACAAAAGACATTTGCAAGCGCCTTTATGGACTCTGGAGTTGAAGATCCTCCTCCGTATGAATTTTCGAGCATCCACGAACGAAACTGAAGGTACAAAAGACATTTGCAAGCGCCTTTATGGACTCTGGAGTTGAAGATCCGTCTTCGTATGAATTTTCGAGCATCTGCAAACGAAACTGAAGGTACAAGAGACATTTGCAAGCGCCTTTATGAACTCTGGAGTTGAAGATCCGTCTCCGTATGAATTTTCGAGCATCTGCAAACGAAACTGAAGGTACAAGAGACATTCGCAAGCGCCTTTATGGACTCTAGAGTAGAAGATCCGTCTTTGTATGAATTTTCGAGCATCTGCAAACGAAACTGAAGGTACAAGAGACATTCGCAAGCGCCTTTATGGACTCTGGAGTTGAAGATCCGTCTCCGTATGAATTTTCGAGCATCCGCAAACGGAACTGAAGGTACAAGAGACATTTGCAAGCGCCTTTATGGACTCTGAAGCCGAAGATCCGTCTTCGTATGAATTTTCGAGCATCCACGAACGAAACTGAAGGTACAAAAGACATTTGCAAGCTCCTTTATGGACTCTGGAGTTAAAGATCCGTCTCCGTATGAATTTTCTAGCATCCCCGAACGAAACTGAAGGTAACATGAACATTTGCAAGCGATTTAATGGACTCTGGAGTTGAAGATCCGTCTTCGTATGAATTTTCAAGCATCCACGAACGAGACTGAAGGTACAACAGACATTTGCAAGCACCTTTATGGACTCTGGAGTTGAAGATCCGTCTTCGTATGAATTTTCGAGCATCCACGAACGGAACTGAAGGTAACATAAACATTTGCAAGCGATTTTATGGACTCTGGAGTTGAAGATCCGTCTTCGTATGAATTTCCGAGCATCCACGAACGAAACTGAAGGTACTAAAGACATTTGCAAGCGCCTCTATGGACTCTGGAGTTGGAGATCCGTCTCCGTATGAATTTTCGAGCATCCACGAACGAAACTGAGGGTAACATACACATTTGCAAGCGATTTTATGGACTCTGGAGTTGAAGATCCGTCTTCGTATGAATTTTCGAGCATCCACGAACGAAAATGGAGGTACAAAAGACATTTGCAAGCGGCTTTATGGACTCTGGAGTTGAAGATCCGTCTTCGTATGAATTTTCGAGCATCTGCAAACGAAACTGAAGGTACAAGAGACATTTGCAAGCGCCTTTATGGACTCTGGAGTTGAAGATCCGTCTCCGTATGAATTTTCGAGCATCCGCAAACGAAACTGAAGGTACAAGAGACATTCGCAATCGCCTTTGTGGACTCTGGAGTTGAAGATCCGTCTTCGTATGAATATTCGAGCATCTGCAATCAAAACTGAAGGTACAAGAGACATTTGCAAGCGCCTTCATGGACTCTGGAGTTGAAGATCCGTCTCCGTATGAATTTTCGAGCATCCACGAACGAAACTGGAGGTACAAAAGACATTTGCAAGCGCCTTTATGGACTCTGGAGTTGAAGATCCGTCTCCGTATGAATTTTCGAGCATCCGCAAACGGAACTGAAGGTACAAGAGACATTTGCAAGCGCCTTTATGGACTCTGGAGCCGAAGATCCGTCTTCGTATGAATTTTCGAGCATCCACGAACGAAACTGAAGGTACAAGAGACATTTGCAAGCGCCTTCATGAACTCTGGAGTTGAAGATCCGTCTCCGTATGAATTTTCGAGCATCCACGAACGAAACTGAAGGTATAAAAGACATTTGCAATCGCCGTTATGGACTCTGGAGTTGAAGATCCGTCTTCGTATGAATTTTCGAGCATCCACGAACGGAACTGAAGGTAACATAAACATTTGCAAGCGATTTTATGGACTCTGGAGATGAAGATCCGTCTCCGTATGAATTTTCGAGCATCCACGAACGAAACTGAAGGTACAAGAGACCTTTGCAAGCGCCTTCATGGACTCTGGAGTTGAAGATCCGTCTTCGTATGAAAATTCGAGCATCCACGACCGAAACTGAAGGTACACGAGACATTTGCAAGCGCTTTTATGGACTCTGGAGTTGAAGATCCGTCTCCGTATGAATTTTCGAGCATCCGCAAACGAAACTGCAGGTACAAGAGACATTTGCAAGCGCCTTTATGGACTCTGGAGTTGAAGATCCGTCTCCGTATGAATTTTCGAGCATCCACGAACGAAACTGAAGGTACAAAAGACATTTGCAAGCGCCTTTATGGACTCTGGAGTTGAAGATCCGTCTCCGTATGAATTTTCGAGCATCCACGAACGAAACTGAGGGTAACATACACATTTGCAAGCGATTTTATGGACTCTGGAGTTGAAGATCCGTCTTCGTATGAATTTTCGAGCATCCACGAACGAAACTGGAGGTACAAAAGACATTTGCAAGCGGCTTTATGGACTCTGGAGTTGAAGATCCGTCTTCGTATGAATTTTCGAGCATCTGCAAACGAAACTGAAGGTACAAGAGACATTTGCAAGCGCCTTAATGGACTCTGGAGTTGAAGATCCGTCTCCGTATGAATTTTCGAGCATCTGCAAACGAAACTGAAGGTACAAGAGACATTCGCAATCGCCTTTGTGGACTCTGGAGTTGAAGATCCGTCTCCGTATGAATTTTCGAGCATCTGCAAACAAAACTGAAGGTACAAGAGACATTTGCAAGCGCCTTCATGGACTCTGGAGTTGAAGATCCGTCTCCGTATGAATTTTCGAGCATCCACGAACGAAACTGGAGGTACAAAAGACATTTGCAAGCGCCTTTATGGACTCTGGAGTTGAAGATCCTCCTCCGTATGAATTTTTGAGCATCCACGAACGAAACTGAAGGTAACATAAACATTTGCAAGCGATTCAATGGACTCTGGAGTTGAAGATCCGTCTTCGTATAAATTTTCGAGCATCTGCAAACAAAACTGAAGGTACAAGAGACATTTGCAAGCGCCTTCATGAACTCTGGAGTTGAAGATCCGTCTCCGTATGAATTTTCGAGCATCCACGAACGAAACTGAAGGTATAAAAGACATTTGCAATCGCCTTTATGGACTCTGGAGTTGAAGATCCGTCTTCGTATGAATTTTCAAGCATCCACGAACGGAACTGAAGGTAACATAAACATTTGCAAGCGATTTTATGGACTCTGGAGATGAAGATCCGTCTCCGTATGAATTTTCGAGCATCCACGAACGAAACTGGAGGTACAAAAGACATTTGCAAGCGCCTTTATGGACTCTGGAGTTGAAGATCCGTCCCCGTATGAATTTTCGAGCATCCGCAAACGAAAATGAAGGTACAAGAGACATTTGCAAGCGCCTTCATGGACTCTGGAGTTGAAGATCCGTCTCCGTATGAATTTTCGAGCATCCACGAACGAAACTAAAGGTACAAAGTCATTTGCAAGCGCCTTTATGGACTCTGGAGTTGAAGATCCGTCTCCGTATGAATTTTCGAGCATCCACGAACGAAACTGAGGGTACTAAAGACATTTGCAAGCGCCTTTATGGACTCTGGAGTTGAAGATCCGTCTCCGTATGAATTTTCGAGCATCTGCAAACGAAACTGAAGGTACAAGAGACATTCGCAATCGCCTTTGTGGACTCTGGAGTTGAAGATCCGTCTTCGTATGAATTTTCGAGCATCTGCAAACAAAACTGAAGGTACAAGAGACATTTGCAAGCGCCTTCATGGACTCTGGAGCTGAAGATCCGTCTCCGTATGAATTTTCGAGCATCCACGAACGAAACTGGAGGTACAAAAGACATTTGCAAGCGCCTTTATGGACTCTGGAGTTAAAGATCCGTCTCCGTATGAATTTTCGAGCATCCGCAAACGAAAATGAAGGTACAAGAGACATTTGCAAGCGCCTTCATGGACTCTGAAGTTGAAGATCCGTCTCCGTATGAATTTTCGAGCATCCACGAACGGAACTGAAAGTACAAAAGACATTTGCAAGCGCCTTTATGGACTCTGGAGTCGAAGATCCGTCTTCGTATGAATTTTCGAGCATCCACGAACGAAACTGAAGGTACAAGAGACATTTGCAAGCGCCTTTATGGACTCTGGAGTTGAAGATCCGTCTTCGTATGAATTTTCGAGCATCCACGAACAAAACTGGAGGTTCAAAAGACATTTGCAAGCGCCTTTATGGACTCTGGAGTTGAAGATCCGTCTTCGTATGAATTTTCGAGCATCTGCAAACGAAACTGAAGGTACAAGAGACATTTGCAAGCGCCTTTATGGACTCTGGAGTTGAAGATCCGTCACCGTATGAATTTTCGAGCATCTGCAAACGAAACTGAAGGTGCAAGAGACATTTGCAAGCGCCTTTATGGACTCTGGAGTTGAAGATCCGTCTCCGTATGAATTTTCGAGCATCCACAAACGGAACTGAAGGTACAAAAGACATTTGCAAGCGCCTTTATGGACTCTGGAGTTGAAGATCCTCCTCCGTATGGATTTTTGAGCATCCACGAACGAAACTGATGGTAGCATAGACATTTGCAAGCGATTTAATGGACTCTGGATTTGAAGATCCGTCTTCGTATGAATTTTCGAGCATCCACGAACGAAACTGAAGGTACAAAAGACATTTGCAAGCGCCTTTATGGACTCTGGAGTTGAAGATCCGTCTTCGTATGAATTTTCGAGCATCCACGAACGAAACTGAAGGTACAAGAGACATTCGCAAGCGCCTTTATGGACTCTAGAGTAGAAGATCCGTCTTTGTATGAATTTTCGAGCATCTGCAAACGAAACTGAAGGTACAAGAGACATTCGCAAGCGCCTTTATGGACTCTGGAGTTGAAGATCCGTCTCCGTATGAATTTTCGAGCATCCGCAAACGGAACTGAAGGTACAAGAGACATTTGCAAGCGCCTTTATGGACTCTGAAGCCGAAGATCCGTCTTCGTATGAATTTTCGAGCATCCACGAACGAAACTGAAGGTACAAAAGACATTTGCAAGCTCCTTTATGGACTCTGGAGTTAAAGATCCGTCTCCGTATGAATTTTCTAGCATCCCCGAACGAAACTGAAGGTAACATGAACATTTGCAAGCGATTTAATGGACTCTGGAGTTGAAGATCCGTCTTCGTATGAATTTTCAAGCATCCACGAACGAGACTGAAGGTACAACAGACATTTGCAAGCACCTTTATGGACTCTGGAGTTGAAGATCCGTCTTCGTATGAATTTTCGAGCATCCACGAACGGAACTGAAGGTAACATAAACATTTGCAAGCGATTTTATGGACTCTGGAGTTGAAGATCCGTCTTCGTATGAATTTCCGAGCATCCACGAACGAAACTGAAGGTACTAAAGACATTTGCAAGCGCCTCTATGGACTCTGGAGTTGGAGATCCGTCTCCGTATGAATTTTCGAGCATCCACGAACGAAACTGAGGGTAACATACACATTTGCAAGCGATTTTATGGACTCTGGAGTTGAAGATCCGTCTTCGTATGAATTTTCGAGCATCCACGAACGAAAATGGAGGTACAAAAGACATTTGCAAGCGGCTTTATGGACTCTGGAGTTGAAGATCCGTCTTCGTATGAATTTTCGAGCATCTGCAAACGAAACTGAAGGTACAAGAGACATTTGCAAGCGCCTTTATGGACTCTGGAGTTGAAGATCCGTCTCCGTATGAATTTTCGAGCATCCGCAAACGAAACTGAAGGTACAAGAGACATTCGCAATCGCCTTTGTGGACTCTGGAGTTGAAGATCCGTCTTCGTATGAATATTCGAGCATCTGCAATCAAAACTGAAGGTACAAGAGACATTTGCAAGCGCCTTCATGGACTCTGGAGTTGAAGATCCGTCTCCGTATGAATTTTCGAGCATCCACGAACGAAACTGGAGGTACAAAAGACATTTGCAAGCGCCTTTATGGACTCTGGAGTTGAAGATCCGTCTCCGTATGAATTTTCGAGCATCCGCAAACGGAACTGAAGGTACAAGAGACATTTGCAAGCGCCTTTATGGACTCTGGAGCCGAAGATCCGTCTTCGTATGAATTTTCGAGCATCCACGAACGAAACTGAAGGTACAAGAGACATTTGCAAGCGCCTTCATGAACTCTGGAGTTGAAGATCCGTCTCCGTATGAATTTTCGAGCATCCACGAACGAAACTGAAGGTATAAAAGACATTTGCAATCGCCGTTATGGACTCTGGAGTTGAAGATCCGTCTTCGTATGAATTTTCGAGCATCCACGAACGGAACTGAAGGTAACATAAACATTTGCAAGCGATTTTATGGACTCTGGAGATGAAGATCCGTCTCCGTATGAATTTTCGAGCATCCACGAACGAAACTGAAGGTACAAGAGACCTTTGCAAGCGCCTTCATGGACTCTGGAGTTGAAGATCCGTCTTCGTATGAAAATTCGAGCATCCACGACCGAAACTGAAGGTACACGAGACATTTGCAAGCGCTTTTATGGACTCTGGAGTTGAAGATCCGTCTCCGTATGAATTTTCGAGCATCCGCAAACGAAACTGCAGGTACAAGAGACATTTGCAAGCGCCTTTATGGACTCTGGAGTTGAAGATCCGTCTCCGTATGAATTTTCGAGCATCCACGAACGAAACTGAAGGTACAAAAGACATTTGCAAGCGCCTTTATGGACTCTGGAGTTGAAGATCCGTCTCCGTATGAATTTTCGAGCATCCACGAACGAAACTGAGGGTAACATACACATTTGCAAGCGATTTTATGGACTCTGGAGTTGAAGATCCGTCTTCGTATGAATTTTCGAGCATCCACGAACGAAACTGGAGGTACAAAAGACATTTGCAAGCGGCTTTATGGACTCTGGAGTTGAAGATCCGTCTTCGTATGAATTTTCGAGCATCTGCAAACGAAACTGAAGGTACAAGAGACATTTGCAAGCGCCTTAATGGACTCTGGAGTTGAAGATCCGTCTCCGTATGAATTTTCGAGCATCTGCAAACGAAACTGAAGGTACAAGAGACATTCGCAATCGCCTTTGTGGACTCTGGAGTTGAAGATCCGTCTCCGTATGAATTTTCGAGCATCTGCAAACAAAACTGAAGGTACAAGAGACATTTGCAAGCGCCTTCATGGACTCTGGAGTTGAAGATCCGTCTCCGTATGAATTTTCGAGCATCCACGAACGAAACTGGAGGTACAAAAGACATTTGCAAGCGCCTTTATGGACTCTGGAGTTGAAGATCCTCCTCCGTATGAATTTTTGAGCATCCACGAACGAAACTGAAGGTAACATAAACATTTGCAAGCGATTTAATGGACTCTGGAGTTGAAGATCCGTCTTCGTATAAATTTTCGAGCATCTGCAAACAAAACTGAAGGTACAAGAGACATTTGCAAGCGCCTTCATGAACTCTGGAGTTGAAGATCCGTCTCCGTATGAATTTTCGAGCATCCACGAACGAAACTGAAGGTATAAAAGACATTTGCAATCGCCTTTATGGACTCTGGAGTTGAAGATCCGTCTTCGTATGAATTTTCAAGCATCCACGAACGGAACTGAAGGTAACATAAACATTTGCAAGCGATTTTATGGACTCTGGAGATGAAGATCCGTCTCCGTATGAATTTTCGAGCATCCACGAACGAAACTGGAGGTACAAAAGACATTTGCAAGCGCCTTTATGGACTCTGGAGTTGAAGATCCGTCCCCGTATGAATTTTCGAGCATCCGCAAACGAAAATGAAGGTACAAGAGACATTTGCAAGCGCCTTCATGGACTCTGGAGTTGAAGATCCGTCTCCGTATGAATTTTCGAGCATCCACGAACGAAACTAAAGGTACAAAGTCATTTGCAAGCGGCTTTATGGACTCTGGAGTTGAAGATCCGTCTCCGTATGAATTTTCGAGCATCCACGAACGAAACTGAGGGTAACATACACATTTGCAAGCGATTTTATGGACTCTGGAGTTGAAGATCCGTCTCCGTATGAATTTTCGAGCATCCACGAACGAAACTGGAGGTACAAAAGACATTTGCAAGCGGCTTTATGGACTCTGGAGTTGAAGATCCGTCTTCGTATGAATTATCGAGCATCTGCAAACGAAACTGAAGGTCTAAGAGACATTTGCAAGCGCCTTTATGGACTCTGGAGTTGAAGATCCGTCTCCGTATGAATTTTCGAGCATCTGCAAACGAAACTGAAGGTACAAGAGACATTCGCAATCGCCTTTGTGGACTCTGGAGTTGAAGATCCGTCTTCGTATGAATTTTCGAGCATCTGCAAACAAAACTGAAGGTACAAGAGACATTTGCAAGCGCCTTCATGGACTCTGGAGCTGAAGATCCGTCTCCGTATGAATTTTCGAGCATCCACGAACGAAACTGGAGGTACAAAAGACATTTGCAAGCGCCTTTATGGACTCTGGAGTTAAAGATCCGTCTCCGTATGAATTTTCGAGCATCCGCAAACGAAAATGAAGGTACAAGAGACATTTGCAAGCGCCTTCATGGACTCTGAAGTTGAAGATCCGTCTCCGTATGAATTTTCGAGCATCCACGAACGGAACTGAAAGTACAAAAGACATTTGCAAGCGCCTTTATGGACTCTGGAGTCGAAGATCCGTCTTCGTATGAATTTTCGAGCATCCACGAACGAAACTGAAGGTACAAGAGACATTTGCAAGCGCCTTTATGGACTCTGGAGTTGAAGATCCGTCTTCGTATGAATTTTCGAGCATCCACGAACAAAACTGGAGGTTCAAAAGACATTTGCAAGCGCCTTTATGGACTCTGGAGTTGAAGATCCGTCTTCGTATGAATTTTCGAGCATCTGCAAACGAAACTGAAGGTACAAGAGACATTTGCAAGCGCCTTTATGGACTCTGGAGTTGAAGATCCGTCTCCGTATGAATTTTCGAGCATCTGCAAACGAAACTGAAGGTGCAAGAGACATTTGCAAGCGCCTTTATGGACTCTGGAGTTGAAGATCCGTCTCCGTATGAATTTTCGAGCATCCACAAACGGAACTGAAGGTACAAAAGACATTTGCAAGCGCCATTATGGACTCTGGAGTTGAAGATCCTCCTCCGTATGGATTTTTGAGCATCCACGAACGAAACTGATGGTAGCATAGACATTTGCAAGCGATTTAATGGACTCTGGATTTGAAGATCCGTCTTCGTATGAATTTTCGAGCATCCACGAACGAAACTGAAGGTACAAAAGACATTTGCAAGCGCCTTTATGGACTCTGGAGTTGAAGATCCGTCTTCGTATGAATTTTCGAGCATCCACGAACGAAACTGAAGGTACAAGAGACATTTGCAAGCGCCTTTATGGACTCTGGAGTTGAAGATCCGTCTTCGTATGAATCTTCGAGAATCCACGACCGAAACTGAAGGTACCCGAGACATTTGCAAGCGATTATATGGACTCTGGAGTTGAAGATCCGTCTTTGTATGAATTTTCGAGCATCCACGAACGAAACTGAGGGTAACATAAACATTTGCAAGCGATGTTGTGGACTCTGGAGTTGAAGATCCGTCTTCGTAGGAATTTTCGAGCATCCATGAACAAAACTGGAGGTACAATAGACATTTGCAAGCGCCTTCATGGACTCTGGAGTTGAAGATCCGTCGTCGTATGAAGTTTCGAGCATCTGCAAACGAAACTGAAGGTACAAGAGACATTTGCAAGCGCCTTTGTGGACTCTGGAGTTGAAGATCCGTCTTCGTATGAATTTTCCAGCATCTGCAAATGAAACTGAAGGTACAAGAGACATTCGCAAGCGCCTTTATGGACTCTGGAGTTGAAGTTCCGTCTTCGTATGAATTTTCGAGCATCTGCAAACGAAACTGAAGGTACAAGAGACATTTGCAAGCGCCTTCATGGACTCAGGAGTTGAAGATCCGTTTTCGTATGAATTTTCGAGCATCCACGAACGAAACTGAAGGTACAAAAGACATTTGCAAGCGGCTTTATGGACTCTGGAGTTGAAGATCCGTCTTCGTATGAATTTTCGAGCATCCCCGAACGAAACTGAAGGTACAAAAGACATTTGCAAGCGCCTTTATGGACTCTGGAGTTGAAGATCCGTCTTCGTATGAATTTTCGAGCATCCACGAACGAAACTGAAGGTACAAAAGACATTTGCAAGCGCCTTTATGGACTCTGGAGTTGAAGATCCGTCTTCGTATGAATTTTCGAGCATCCACGAACGAAACTGGAGGTACAAAAGACACTTGCAAGCGGCTTTATGGACTCTGGAGTTGAAGATCCGTCTTCGTATGAATTTTCGAGCATCCCCGAACGAAACTGAAGGTACAAAAGACATTTGCAAGCGCCTTTATGGACTCTGGAGTTGAAGATCCGTCTTCGTATGAATTTTCGAGCATCCACGAACGAAACTGAAGGTACAAGAGACATTTGCAAGCGCCTTTATGGACTCTGGAGTTGAAGATCCGTCTTCGTATGAATCTTCGAGAATCCACGACCGGAACTGAAGGTACCCGAGACATTTGCAAGCGATTATATGGACTCTGGAGTTGAAGATCCGTCTTTGTATGAATTTTCGAGCATCCACGAACGAAACTGAGGGTAACATAAACATTTGCAAGCGATGTTGTGGACTCTGGAGTTGAAGATCCGTCTTCGTAGGAATTTTCGAGCATCCACGAACAAAACTGGAGGTACAAAAGACATTTGCAAGCGCCTTCATGGACTCTGGAGTTGAAGATCCGTTTTCGTATGAATTTTCGAGCATCCACGAACGAAACTGGAGGTTCAAAAGACATTTGCAATCGCCTTTATGGACTCTGGAGTTGAAGATCCTCCTCCGTATGAATTTTCGAGCATCCACGAACGAAACTGAAGGTAACATAAACATTTGCAAGCGATATAATGGACTCTGGAGTTGAAGATCCGTCTTCGTATGAATTTTCGAGCATCCACGAACGAAACTGAAGGTACAAGAGACATTTGCAAGCGCCTTTATGGACTCTGGAGTTGAAGATCCGTCTTCGTATGAATTTTCGAGCATCTGCAAACGAAACTGAAGGTACAAGAGACATTTGCAAGCGCCTTCATGGACTCTGGAGTTGAAGATCCGTTTTCGTATGAATTTTCGAGCATCCACGAACGAAACTGGAGGTTCAAAAGACATTTGCAATCGCCTTCATGGACTCTGGAGTTGAAGATCCTCCTCCGTATGAATTTTCGAGCATCCACGAACGAAACTGAAGGTAACATAAACATTTGCGAGCGATATAATGGACTCTGGAGTTGAAGATCCGTCTTCGTATGAATTTTCGAGCATCCACGAACGAAACTGAAGGTACAAGAGACATTTGCAAGCGCCTTTATGGACTCTGGAGTTGAAGATCCGTCTTCGTATGAATTTTCGAGCATCCACGAACAAAACTGAAGGTAACATAAACATTTGCAAGCGATTTTATGGACTCTGGAGTTGAAGATCCGTCTTCGTATGAATTTTCGAGCATCCACGAACGAAACTGAAGGTACAAAAGACATTTGCAAGCGCCTTTATGGACTCTGGAGTTGAAGATCCGTCTTCGTATGAATTTTCGAGCATTCACGAACGAAACTGAAGGTACAAAAGACATTTGCAAGCGGCTTTATGGACTCTGGAGTTGAAGATCCGTCTTCGTATGAATTTTCGAGCATCCACGAACGAAACTGAAGGTACAAGAGACATTTGCAAGCGCCTTTATGGACTCTGGAGTTGGAGATCCGTCTTCGTATGAATTTTAGAGAATCCACGACCGAAACTGAAGGTACCCGAGACATTTGCAAGCGATTATATGGACTCTGGAGTTGAAGATCCGTCTTCGTATGAATTTTCGAGCATCCACGAACGAAACTGAGGGTAACATAAACATTTGCAAGCGATGTTGTGGACTCTGGAGTTGAAGATCCGTCTTCGTAGGAAATTTCGAGCATCCACGAACAAAACTGGAGGTACAAAAGACATTTGCAAGCGCCTTCATGGACTCTGGAGTTGAAGATCCGTCTTCGTATGAATTTTCGAGCATCTGCAAACGAAACTGAAGGTACAAGAGACATTTGCAAGCACCTTTGTGGACTCTGGAGTTGAAGATCCGTCTTCGTATGAATTTTCCAGCATCTGCAAATGAAACTGAAGGTACAAGAGACATTCGCAAGCGCCTTTATGGACTCTGGAGTTGAAGTTCCGTCTTCGTATGAATTTTCGAGCATCTGCAAACGAAACTGAAGGTACAAGAGACATTTGCAAGCGCCTTCATGGACTCTGGAGTTGAAGATCCGTTTTCGTATGAATTTTCGAGCATTCACGAACGAAACTGAAGGTACAAAAGACATTTGCAAGCGGCTTTATGGACTCTGGAGTTGAAGATCCGTCTTCGTATGAATTTTCGAGCATCCACGAACGAAACTGAAGGTACAAGAGATATTTGCAAACGCCTTTATGGACTCTGGAGTTGAAGATCCGTCTTCGTATGAATTTTCGAGAATCCACGACCGAAACTGAAGGTACCCGAGACATTTGCAAGCGCCTCTATGGACTCTGGACTTGATGATCCGTCGTCGTATGAATTTTCGAGCATCCACAAACGAAACTGAAGGTACAAAAGACATTTGCAAGCGCCTTTATGGACTCTGGAAATGAAGATCCGTCTTCGTATGAATTTTCGAGCATCCACGAACGAAACTGAAGGTACGAAAGACATTTGCAAGCGCCTTTATGGACTCTGGACTTGATGATCCGTCGTCGTATGAATTTCCGAGCATCCACGAACGAAACTGAAGGTAACATAAACATTTGCAAGCGCTTTTATGGACTCTGGAGTTGAAGATCCGTCTTCGTATGAATTTTCGATCATCTGCAAACGAAACTGAAGGTAGAAGAGACATTTGCAAGCGCCCTCATAGACTCTGGAGTTGAAGATCCGTCTTCGCATGAATTTTCGAGCATCCACGATCGAAACTGAAGGTACAAGAGACATTCGCAAGTGCCTTTATGGACTCTGGAGTTGAAGATCCGTCTCCGTATGAATTTTCGAGCATCCACAAACGGAACTGAAGGTACAAAAGACATTTGCAAGTGCCTTTATGGACTCTGGAGTTGAAGATCCTCCTCCGTATGGATTTTTGAGCATCCACGAACGAAACTGATGGTAGCATAAACATTTGCAAGCGATTTAATGGACTCTGGATTTGGAGATCCGTCTTCGTATGAATTTTCGAGCATCCACGAACGGAACTGAAGGTACAAGAGACATTTGCAAGCGCATTTATGGACTCTGGAGTTGAAGATCCGTCTTCGTATGAATTTTCGAGCATCCACGAACGGAACTGAAGGTAAAATAAACATTTGCAAGCGATTTTATGGACTCTGGAGATAAAGATCCGTCTTCGTATGAATTTTCGAGCATCCACGAACGAAACTGAAGGTACAAGAGACATGTGCAAGCGCCTTTATGTACTCTGGAGTTGAAGATCCGTCTTCGTATGAATTTTCGAACATCCACGAACGAAACTGAGGGTAACATACACATTTGCAAGCGATTTTATGGACTCTGGAGTTGAAGATCCGTCTTCGTATGAATTTTCGAGCATCCACGAACGAAGCTGGAGGTACAAAAGACATTTGCAAGCGGCTTTATGGACTCTGGAGTTGAAGATCCGTCTTCGTATGAATTTTCGAGCATCCACGAACGAAACTGAAGGTACAAAAGACATTTGCAAGCGCCTTTATGGACTCTGGAGTTGAAGATCCGTCTTCGTATGAATTTTCGAGCATCCACGAACGAAACTGAAGGTACAAGAGACATTTGCAAGCGCCTTTATGGACTCTGGAGTTGAAGATCCGTCTTCGTATGAATCTTCGAGAATCCACGACCGAAACTGAAGGTACCCGAGACATTTGGAAGCGATTATATGGACTCTGGAGTTGAAGATCCGTCTTTGTATGAATTTTCGAGCATCCACGAACGAAACTGAGGGTAACATAAACATTTGCAAGCGATGTTGTGGACTCTGGAGTTGAAGATCCGTCTTCGTAGGAATTTTCGAGCATCCATGAACAAAACTGGAGGTACAAAAGACATTTGCAAGCGCCTTCATGGACTCTGGAGTTGAAGATCCGTCTTCGTATGAAGTTTCGAGCATCTGCAAACGAAACTGAAGGTACAAGAGACATTTGCAAGCGCCTTTGTGGACTCTGGAGTTGAAGATCCGTCTTCGTATGAATTTTCCAGCATCTGCAAATGAAACTGAAGGTACAAGAGACATTCGCAAGCGCCTTTATGGACTCTGGAGTTGAAGTTCCGTCTTCGTATGAATTTTCGAGCATCTGCAAACGAAACTGAAGGTACAAGAGACATTTGCAAGCGCCTTCATGGACTCTGGAGTTGAAGATCCGTTTTCGTATGAATTTTCGAGCATCCACGAACGAAACTGAAGGTACAAAAGACATTTGCAAGCGCCTTTATGGACTCTGGAGTTGAAGATCCTCCTCCGTATGAATTTTTGAGCATCCACGAACGAAACTGAAGGTACATAAACATTTGCAAGCGATTTAATGGACTCTGGAGTTGAAGATCCGTCTTCGTATGAATTTTCGAGCATCCACGAACGGAACTGAAGGTACAAGAGACATTTGCAAGCGCCTTTATGGACTCTGGAGTTGAAGATCCGTCTTCGTATGAATTTTCGAGCATTCACGAACGAAACTGAAGGTACAAAAGACATTTGCAAGCGGCTTTATGGACTCTGGAGTTGAAGATCCGTCTTCGTATGAATTTTCGAGCATCCACGAACGAAACTGAAGGTACAAGAGACATTTTCAAGCGCCTTTATGGACTCTGGAGTCGGAGATCCGTCTTCGTATGAATTTTAGAGAATCCACGACCGAAACTGAAGGTACCCGAGACATTTGCAAGCGATTATATGGACTCTGGAGTTGAAGATCCGTCTTCGTATGAATTTTCGAGCATCCACGAACGAAACTGAGGGTAACATAAACATTTGCAAGCGATGTTGTGGACTCTGGAGTTGAAGATCCGTCTTCGTAGGAAATTTCGAGCATCCACGAACAAAACTGGAGGTACAAAAGACATTTGCAAGCGCCTTCATGGACTCTGGAGTTGAAGATCCGTCTTCGTATGAATTTTCGAGCATCTGCAAACGAAACTGAAGGTACAAGAGACATTTGCAAGCACCTTTGTGGACTCTGGAGTTGAAGATCCGTCTTCGTATGAATTTTCCAGCATCTGCAAATGAAACTGAAGGTACAAGAGACATTCGCAAGCGCCTTTATGGACTCTGGAGTCGAAGTTCCGTCTTCGTATGAATTTTCGAGCATCTGCAAACGAAACTGAAGGTACAAGAGACATTTGCAAGCGCCTTCATGGACTCTGGAGTTGAAGATCCGTTTTCGTATGAATTTTCGAGCATTCACGAACGAAACTGAAGGTACAAAAGACATTTGCAAGCGGCTTTATGGACTCTGGAGTTGAAGATCCGTCTTCGTATGAATTTTCGAGCATCCACGAACGAAACTGAAGGTACAAGAGATATTTGCAAACGCCTTTATGGACTCTGGAGTTGAAGATCCGTCTTCGTATGAATTTTCGAGAATCCACGACCGAAACTGAAGGTACCCGAGACATTTGCAAGCGCCTCTATGGACTCTGGACTTGATGATCCGTCGTCGTATGAATTTTCGAGCATCCACAAACGAAACTGAAGGTACAAAAGACATTTGCAAGCGCCTTTATGGACTCTGGAAATGAAGATCCGTCTTCGTATGAATTTTCGAGCATCCACGAACGAAACTGAAGGTACGAAAGACATTTGCAAGCGCCTTTATGGACTCTGGACTTGATGATCCGTCGTCGTATGAATTTCCGAGCATCCACGAACGAAACTGAAGGTAACATAAACATTTGCAAGCGCGTTTATGGACTCTGGAGTTGAAGATCCGTCTTCGTATGAATTTTCGATCATCTGCAAACGAAACTGAAGGTAGAAGAGACATTTGCAAGCGCCCTCATAGACTCTGGAGTTGAAGATCCGTCTTCGCATGAATTTTCGAGCATCCACGATCGAAACTGAAGGTACAAGAGACATTCGCAAGTGCCTTTATGGACTCTGGAGTTGAAGATCCGTCTCCGTATGAATTTTCGAGCATCCACAAACGGAACTGAAGGTACAAAAGACATTTGCAAGTGCCTTTATGGACTCTGGAGTTGAAGATCCTCCTCCGTATGGATTTTTGAGCATCCACGAACGAAACTGATGGTAGCATAAACATTTGCAAGCGATTTAATGGACTCTGGATTTGGAGATCCGTCTTCGTATGAATTTTCGAGCATCCACGAACGGAACTGAAGGTACAAGAGACATTTGCAAGCGCATTTATGGACTCTGGAGTTGAAGATCCGTCTTCGTATGAATTTTCGAGCATCCACGAACGGAACTGAAGGTAAAATAAACATTTGCAAGCGATTTTATGGACTCTGGAGATAAAGATCCGTCTTCGTATGAATTTTCGAGCATCCACGAACGAAACTGAAGGTACAAGAGACATGTGCAAGCGCCTTTATGTACTCTGGAGTTGAAGATCCGTCTTCGTATGAATTTTCGAACATCCACGAACGAAACTGAGGGTAACATACACATTTGCAAGCGATTTTATGGACTCTGGAGTTGAAGATCCGTCTTCGTATGAATTTTCGAGCATCCACGAACGAAGCTGGAGGTACAAAAGACATTTGCAAGCGGCTTTATGGACTCTGGAGTTGAAGATCCGTCTTCGTATGAATTTTCGAGCATCCACGAACGAAACTGAAGGTACAAAAGACATTTGCAAGCGCCTTTATGGACTCTGGAGTTGAAGATCCGTCTTCGTATGAATTTTCGAGCATCCACGAACGAAACTGAAGGTACAAGAGACATTTGCAAGCGCCTTTATGGACTCTGGAGTTGAAGATCCGTCTTCGTATGAATCTTCGAGAATCCACGACCGAAACTGAAGGTACCCGAGACATTTGGAAGCGATTATATGGACTCTGGAGTTGAAGATCCGTCTTTGTATGAATTTTCGAGCATCCATGAACAAAACTGGAGGTACAAAAGACATTTGCAAGCGCCTTCATGGACTCTGGAGTTGAAGATCCGTCTTCGTATGAAGTTTCGAGCATCTGCAAACGAAACTGAAGGTACAAGAGACATTTGCGAGCGCCTTTGTGGACTCTGGAGTTGAAGATCCGTCTTCGTATGAATTTTCCAGCATCTGCAAATGAAACTGAAGGTACAAGAGACATTCGCAAGCGCCTTTATGGACTCTGGAGTTGAAGTTCCGTCTTCGTATGAATTTTCGAGCATCTGCAAACGAAACTGAAGGTACAAGAGACATTTGCAAGCGCCTTCATGGACTCTGGAGTTGAAGATCCGTTTTCGTATGAATTTTCGAGCATCCACGAAC
Organism: Phymatocera aterrima; assembly: GCA_963170745.1. Classification (NCBI taxonomy): domain Eukaryota; kingdom Metazoa; phylum Arthropoda; class Insecta; order Hymenoptera; family Tenthredinidae; genus Phymatocera; species Phymatocera aterrima. Next base: position 16,344,313 of record OY720664.1, read on the forward strand.
GAAACTGAAGGTACAAAAGACATTTGCAAGCGCCTTTATGGACTCTGGAGTTGAAGATCCTCCTCCGTATGAATTTTTGAGCATCCACGAACGAAACTGAAGGTACATAAACATTTGCAAGCGATTTAATGGACTCTGGAGTTGAAGATCCGTCTTCGTATGAATTTTCGAGCATCCACGAACGGAACTGAAGGTACAAGAGACATTTGCAAGCGCATTTATGGACTCTGGAGTTGAAGATCCGTCTTCGTATGAATTTTCGAGCATCTGCAAACAAAACTGAAGGTACAAGAGACATTTGCAAGCGCCTTCATGAACTCTGGAGTTGAAGATCCGTCTCCGTATGAATTTTCGAGCATCCACGAACGAAACTGAAGGTATAAAAGACATTTGCAATCGCCTTTATGGACTCTGGAGTTGAAGATCCGTCTTCGTATGAATTTTCGAGCATCCACGAACGAAACTGGAGGTACAAAAGACATTTGCAAGCGGCTTTATGGACTCTGGAGTTGAAGATCCGTCTTCGTATGAATTTTCGAGCATCCACGAACGAAACTGAAGGTACAAGAGACATTTTCAAGCGCCTTTATGGACTCTGGAGTCGGAGATCCGTCTTCGTATGAATTTTAGAGAATCCACGACCGAAACTGAAGGTACCCGAGACATTTGCAAGCGATTATATGGACTCTGGAGTTGAAGATCCGTCTTCGTATGAATTTTCGAGCATCCACGAACGAAACTGAGGGTAACATAAACATTTGCAAGCGATGTTGTGGACTCTGGAGTTGAAGATCCGTCTTCGTAGGAAATTTCGAGCATCCACGAACAAAACTGGAGGTACAAAAGACATTTGCAAGCGCCTTCATGGACTCTGGAGTTGAAGATCCGTCTTCGTATGAATTTTCGAGCATCTGCAAACGAAACTGAAGGTACAAGAGACATTTGCAAGCACCTTTGTGGACTCTGGAGTTGAAGATCCGTCTTCGTATGAATTTTCCAGCATCTGCAAATGAAACTGAAGGTACAAGAGACATTCGCAAGCGCCTTTATGGACTCTGGAGTCGAAGTTCCGTCTTCGTATGAATTTTCGAGCATCTGCAAACGAAACTGAAGGTACAAGAGACATTTGCAAGCGCCTTCATGGACTCTGGAGTTGAAGATCCGTTTTCGTATGAATTTTCGAGCATTCACGAACGAAACTGAAGGTACAAAAGACATTTGCAAGCGGCTTTATGGACTCTGGAGTTGAAGATCCGTCTTCGTATGAATTTTCGAGCATCCACGAACGAAACTGAAGGTACAAGAGATATTTGCAAACGCCTTTATGGACTCTGGAGTTGAAGATCCGTCTTCGTATGAATTTTCGAGAATCCACGACCGAAACTGAAGGTACCCGAGACATTTGCAAGCGCCTCTATGGACTCTGGACTTGATGATCCGTCGTCGTATGAATTTTCGAGCATCCACAAACGAAACTGAAGGTACAAAAGACATTTGCAAGCGCCTTTATGGACTCTGGAAATGAAGATCCGTCTTCGTATGAATTTTCGAGCATCCACGAACGAAACTGAAGGTACGAAAGACATTTGCAAGCGCCTTTATGGACTCTGGACTTGATGATCCGTCGTCGTATGAATTTCCGAGCATCCACGAACGAAACTGAAGGTAACATAAACATTTGCAAGCGCGTTTATGGACTCTGGAGTTGAAGATCCGTCTTCGTATGAATTTTCGATCATCTGCAAACGAAACTGAAGGTAGAAGAGACATTTGCAAGCGCCCTCATAGACTCTGGAGTTGAAGATCCGTCTTCGCATGAATTTTCGAGCATCCACGATCGAAACTGAAGGTACAAGAGACATTCGCAAGTGCCTTTATGGACTCTGGAGTTGAAGATCCGTCTCCGTATGAATTTTCGAGCATCCACAAACGGAACTGAAGGTACAAAAGACATTTGCAAGTGCCTTTATGGACTCTGGAGTTGAAGATCCTCCTCCGTATGGATTTTTGAGCATCCACGAACGAAACTGATGGTAGCATAAACATTTGCAAGCAATTTAATGGACTCTGGATTTGGAGATCCGTCTTCGTATGAATTTTCGAGCATCCACGAACGGAACTGAAGGTACAAGAGACATTTGCAAGCGCATTTATGGACTCTGGAGTTGAAGATCCGTCTTCGTATGAATTTTCGAGCATCCACGAACGGAACTGAAGGTAAAATAAACATTTGCAAGCGATTTTATGGACTCTGGAGATAAAGATCCGTCTTCGTATGAATTTTCGAGCATCCACGAACGAAACTGAAGGTACAAGAGACATGTGCAAGCGCCTTTATGTACTCTGGAGTTGAAGATCCGTCTTCGTATGAATTTTCGAACATCCACGAACGAAACTGAGGGTAACATACACATTTGCAAGCGATTTTATGGACTCTGGAGTTGAAGATCCGTCTTCGTATGAATTTTCGAGCATCCACGAACGAAGCTGGAGGTACAAAAGACATTTGCAAGCGGCTTTATGGACTCTGGAGTTGAAGATCCGTCTTCGTATGAATTTTCGAGCATCCACGAACGAAACTGAAGGTACAAAAGACATTTGCAAGCGCCTTTATGGACTCTGGAGTTGAAGATCCGTCTTCGTATGAATTTTCGAGCATCCACGAACGAAACTGAAGGTACAAGAGACATTTGCAAGCGCCTTTATGGACTCTGGAGTTGAAGATCCGTCTTCGTATGAATCTTCGAGAATCCACGACCGAAACTGAAGGTACCCGAGACATTTGGAAGCGATTATATGGACTCTGGAGTTGAAGATCCGTCTTTGTATGAATTTTCGAGCATCCACGAACGAAACTGAGGGTAACATAAACATTTGCAAGCGATGTTGTGGACTCTGGAGTTGAAGATCCGTCTTCGTAGGAATTTTCGAGCATCCATGAACAAAACTGGAGGTACAAAAGACATTTGCAAGCGCCTTCATGGACTCTGGAGTTGAAGATCCGTCTTCGTATGAAGTTTCGAGCATCTGCAAACGAAACTGAAGGTACAAGAGACATTTGCGAGCGCCTTTGTGGACTCTGGAGTTGAAGATCCGTCTTCGTATGAATTTTCCAGCATCTGCAAATGAAACTGAAGGTACAAGAGACATTCGCAAGCGCCTTTATGGACTCTGGAGTTGAAGTTCCGTCTTCGTATGAATTTTCGAGCATCTGCAAACGAAACTGAAGGTACAAGAGACATTTGCAAGCGCCTTCATGGACTCTGGAGTTGAAGATCCGTTTTCGTATGAATTTTCGAGCATCCACGAACGAAACTGAAGGTACAAAAGACATTTGCAAGCGCCTTTATGGACTCTGGAGTTGAAGATCCTCCTCCGTATGAATTTTTGAGCATCCACGAACGAAACTGAAGGTACATAAACATTTGCAAGCGATTTAATGGACTCTGGAGTTGAAGATCCGTCTTCGTATGAATTTTCGAGCATCCACGAACGGAACTGAAGGTACAAGAGACATTTGCAAGCGCATTTATGGACTCTGGAGTTGAAGATCCGTCTTCGTATGAATTTTCGAGCATCTGCAAACAAAACTGAAGGTACAAGAGACATTTGCAAGCGCCTTCATGAACTCTGGAGTTGAAGATCCGTCTCCGTATGAATTTTCGAGCATCCACGAACGAAACTGAAGGTATAAAAGACATTTGCAATCGCCTTTATGGACTCTGGAGTTGAAGATCCGTCTTCGTATGAATTTTCGAGCATCCACGAACGAAACTGGAGGTACAAAAGACATTTGCAAGCGGCTTTATGGACTCTGGAGTTGAAGATCCGTCTTCGTATGAATTTTCGAGCATCCCCGAACGAAACTGAAGGTACAAAAGACATTTGCAAGCGCCTTTATGGACTCTGGAGTTGAAGATCCGTCTTCGTATGAATTTTCGAGCATCCACGAACGAAACTGAAGGTACAAAAGACATTTGCAAGCGCCTTTATGGACTCTGGAGTTGAAGATCCGTCTTCGTATGAATTTTCGAGCATTCACGAACGAAACTGAAGGTACAAAAGACATTTGCAAGCGGCTTTATGGACTCTGGAGTTGAAGATCCGTCTTCGTATGAATTTTCGAGCATCCACGAACGAAACTGAAGGTACAAGAGACATTTGCAAGCGCCTTTATGGACTCTGGAGTTGGAGATCCGTCTTCGTATGAATTTTAGAGAATCCACGACCGAAACTGAAGGTACCCGAGACATTTGCAAGCGATTATATGGACTCTGGAGTTGAAGATCCGTCTTCGTATGAATTTTCGAGCATCCACGAACGAAACTGAGGGTAACATAAACATTTGCAAGCGATGTTGTGGACTCTGGAGTTGAAGATCCGTCTTCGTAGGAAATTTCGAGCATCCACGAACAAAACTGGAGGTACAAAAGACATTTGCAAGCGCCTTCATGGACTCTGGAGTTGAAGATCCGTCTTCGTATGAATTTTCGAGCATCTGCAAACGAAACTGAAGGTACAAGAGACATTTGCAAGCACCTTTGTGGACTCTGGAGTTGAAGATCCGTCTTCGTATGAATTTTCCAGCATCTGCAAATGAAACTGAAGGTACAAGAGACATTCGCAAGCGCCTTTATGGACTCTGGAGTTGAAGTTCCGTCTTCGTATGAATTTTCGAGCATCTGCAAACGAAACTGAAGGTACAAGAGACATTTGCAAGCGCCTTCATGGACTCTGGAGTTGAAGATCCGTTTTCGTATGAATTTTCGAGCATTCACGAACGAAACTGAAGGTACAAAAGACATTTGCAAGCGGCTTTATGGACTCTGGAGTTGAAGATCCGTCTTCGTATGAATTTTCGAGCATCCACGAACGAAACTGAAGGTACAAGAGATATTTGCAAACGCCTTTATGGACTCTGGAGTTGAAGATCCGTCTTCGTATGAATTTTCGAGAATCCACGACCGAAACTGAAGGTACCCGAGACATTTGCAAGCGCCTCTATGGACTCTGGACTTGATGATCCGTCGTCGTATGAATTTTCGAGCATCCACAAACGAAACTGAAGGTACAAAAGACATTTGCAAGCGCCTTTATGGACTCTGGAAATGAAGATCCGTCTTCGTATGAATTTTCGAGCATCCACGAACGAAACTGAAGGTACGAAAGACATTTGCAAGCGCCTTTATGGACTCTGGACTTGATGATCCGTCGTCGTATGAATTTCCGAGCATCCACGAACGAAACTGAAGGTAACATAAACATTTGCAAGCGCTTTTATGGACTCTGGAGTTGAAGATCCGTCTTCGTATGAATTTTCGATCATCTGCAAACGAAACTGAAGGTAGAAGAGACATTTGCAAGCGCCCTCATAGACTCTGGAGTTGAAGATCCGTCTTCGCATGAATTTTCGAGCATCCACGATCGAAACTGAAGGTACAAGAGACATTCGCAAGTGCCTTTATGGACTCTGGAGTTGAAGATCCGTCTCCGTATGAATTTTCGAGCATCCACAAACGGAACTGAAGGTAAAAAAGACATTTGCAAGTGCCTTTATGGACTCTGGAGTTGAAGATCCTCCTCCGTATGGATTTTTAAGCATCCACGAACGAAACTGATGGTAGCATAAACATTTGCAAGCGATTTAATGGACTCTGGATTTGGAGATCCGTCTTCGTATGAATTTTCGAGCATCCACGAACGGAACTGAAGGTACAAGAGACATTTGCAAGCGCCTTCATGGACTCTGGAGTTGAAGATCCGTCTTCGTATGAATTTTCGAGCATCTGCAAACGAAACTGAAGGTACAAGAGACATTTGCAAGCACCTTTGTGGACTCTGGAGTTGAAGATCCGTCTTCGTATGAATTTTCCAGCATCTGCAAATGAAACTGAAGGTACAAGAGACATTCGCAAGCGCCTTTATGGACTCTGGAGTTGAAGTTCCGTCTTCGTATGAATTTTCGAGCATCTGCAAACGAAACTGAAGGTACAAGAGACATTTGCAAGCGCCTTCATGGACTCTGGAGTTGAAGATCCGTTTTCGTATGAATTTTCGAGCATTCACGAACGAAACTGAAGGTACAAAAGACATTTGCAAGCGGCTTTATGGACTCTGGAGTTGAAGATCCGTCTTCGTATGAATTTTCGAGCATCCACGAACGAAACTGAAGGTACAAGAGATATTTGCAAACGCCTTTATGGACTCTGGAGTTGAAGATCCGTCTTCGTATGAATTTTCGAGAATCCACGACCGAAACTGAAGGTACCCGAGACATTTGCAAGCGCCTCTATGGACTCTGGACTTGATGATCCGTCGTCGTATGAATTTTCGAGCATCCACAAACGAAACTGAAGGTACAAAAGACATTTGCAAGCGCCTTTATGGACTCTGGAAATGAAGATCCGTCTTCGTATGAATTTTCGAGCATCCACGAACGAAACTGAAGGTACGAAAGACATTTGCAAGCGCCTTTATGGACTCTGGACTTGATGATCCGTCGTCGTATGAATTTCCGAGCATCCACGAACGAAACTGAAGGTAACATAAACATTTGCAAGCGCTTTTATGGACTCTGGAGTTGAAGATCCGTCTTCGTATGAATTTTCGATCATCTGCAAACGAAACTGAAGGTAGAAGAGACATTTGCAAGCGCCCTCATAGACTCTGGAGTTGAAGATCCGTCTTCGCATGAATTTTCGAGCATCCACGATCGAAACTGAAGGTACAAGAGACATTCGCAAGTGCCTTTATGGACTCTGGAGTTGAAGATCCGTCTCCGTATGAATTTTCGAGCATCCACAAACGGAACTGAAGGTAAAAAAGACATTTGCAAGTGCCTTTATGGACTCTGGAGTTGAAGATCCTCCTCCGTATGGATTTTTGAGCATCCACGAACGAAACTGATGGTAGCATAAACATTTGCAAGCGATTTAATGGACTCTGGATTTGGAGATCCGTCTTCGTATGAATTTTCGAGCATCCACGAACGGAACTGAAGGTACAAGAGACATTTGCAAGCGCATTTATGGACTCTGGAGTTGAAGATCCGTCTTCGTATGAATTTTCGAGCATCCACGAACGGAACTGAAGGTAAAATAAACATTTGCAAGCGATTTTATGGACTCTGGAGATAAAGATCCGTCTTCGTATGAATTTTCGAGCATCCACGAACGAAACTGAAGGTACAAGAGACATGTGCAAGCGCCTTTATGTACTCTGGAGTTGAAGATCCGTCTTCGTATGAATTTTCGAACATCCACGAACGAAACTGAGGGTAACATACACATTTGCAAGCGATTTTATGGACTCTGGAGTTGAAGATCCGTCTTCGTATGAATTTTCGAGCATCCACGAACGAAGCTGGAGGTACAAAAGACATTTGCAAGCGGCTTTATGGACTCTGGAGTTGAAGATCCGTCTTCGTATGAATTTTCGAGCATCCACGAACGAAACTGAAGGTACAAAAGACATTTGCAAGCGCCTTTATGGACTCTGGAGTTGAAGATCCGTCTTCGTATGAATTTTCGAGCATCCACGAACGAAACTGAAGGTACAAGAGACATTTGCAAGCGCCTTTATGGACTCTGGAGTTGAAGATCCGTCTTCGTATGAATCTTCGAGAATCCACGACCGAAACTGAAGGTACCCGAGACATTTGGAAGCGATTATATGGACTCTGGAGTTGAAGATCCGTCTTTGTATGAATTTTCGAGCATCCACGAACGAAACTGAGGGTAACATAAACATTTGCAAGCGATGTTGTGGACTCTGGAGTTGAAGATCCGTCTTCGTAGGAATTTTCGAGCATCCATGAACAAAACTGGAGGTACAAAAGACATTTGCAAGCGCCTTCATGGACTCTGGAGTTGAAGATCCGTCTTCGTATGAAGTTTCGAGCATCTGCAAACGAAACTGAAGGTACAAGAGACATTTGCAAGCGCCTTTGTGGACTCTGGAGTTGAAGATCCGTCTTCGTATGAATTTTCCAGCATCTGCAAATGAAACTGAAGGTACAAGAGACATTCGCAAGCGCCTTTATGGACTCTGGAGTTGAAGTTCCGTCTTCGTATGAATTTTCGAGCATCTGCAAACGAAACTGAAGGTACAAGAGACATTTGCAAGCGCCTTCATGGACTCTGGAGTTGAAGATCCGTTTTCGTATGAATTTTCGAGCATCCACGAACGAAACTGAAGGTACAAAAGACATTTGCAAGCGCCTTTATGGACTCTGGAGTTGAAGATCCTCCTCCGTATGAATTTTTGAGCATCCACGAACGAAACTGAAGGTACATAAACATTTGCAAGCGATTTAATGGACTCTGGAGTTGAAGATCCGTCTTCGTATGAATTTTCGAGCATCCACGAACTGAACTGAAGGTACAAGAGACATTTGCAAGCGCATTTATGGACTCTGGAGTTGAAGATCCGTCTTCGTATGAATTTTCGAGCATCTGCAAACAAAACTGAAGGTACAAGAGACATTTGCAAGCGCCTTCATGAACTCTGGAGTTGAAGATCCGTCTCCGTATGAATTTTCGAGCATCCACGAACGAAACTGAAGGTATAAAAGACATTTGCAATCGCCTTTATGGACTCTGGAGTTGAAGATCCGTCTTCGTATGAATTTTCGAGCATCCACGAACGAAACTGGAGGTACAAAAGACATTTGCAAGCGGCTTTATGGACTCTGGAGTTGAAGATCCGTCTTCGTATGAATTTTCGAGCATCCCCGAACGAAACTGAAGGTACAAAAGACATTTGCAAGCGCCTTTATGGACTCTGGAGTTGAAGATCCGTCTTCGTATGAATTTTCGAGCATCCACGAACGAAACTGAAGGTACAAAAGACATTTGCAAGCGCCTTTATGGACTCTGAAGTTGAAGATCCGTCTTCGTATGAATCTTCGAGAATCCACGACCGAAACTGAAGGTACCCGAGACATTTGCAAGCGATTATATGGACTCTGGAGTTGAAGATCCGTCTTTGTATGAATTTTCGAGCATCCACGAACGAAACTGAGGGTAACACAAACATTTGCAAGCGATGTTGTGGACTCTGGAGTTGAAGATCCGTCTTCGTAGGAATTTTCGAGCATCCACGAACAAAACTGGAGGTACAAAAGACATTTGCAAGCGCCTTCATGGACTCTGGAGTTGACGATCCGTCTTCGTATGAATTTTCGAGCATCTGCAAACGAAACTGAAGGTACAAGAGACATTTGCAAGCGCCTTTGTGGACTCTGGAGTTGAAGATCCGTCTTCGTATGAATTTTCCAGCATCTGCAAACGAAACTGAAGGTACAAGAGACATTCGCAAGCGCCTTTATGGACTCTGGAGTTGAAGTTCCGTCTTCGTATGAATTTTCGAGCATCTGCAAACGAAACTGAAGGTACAAGAGACATTTGCAAGCGCCTTCATGGACTCTGGAGTTGAAGATCCGTTTTCGTATGAATTTTCGAGCATCCACGAACGAAACTGGAGGTTCAAAAGACATTGTCAATCGCCTTTATGGACTCTGGAGTTGAAGATCCTCCTCCGTATGGATTTTTGAGCATCCACGAACGAAACTGATGGTAGCATAAACATTTGCAAGCGATTTAATGGACTCTGGATTTGGAGATCCGTCTTCGTATGAATTTTCGAGCATCCACGAACGGAACTGAAGGTACAAGAGACATTTGCAAGCGCATTTATGGACTCTGGAGTTGAAGATCCGTCTTCGTATGAATTTTCGAGCATCCACGAACGAAACTGAAGGTAAAATAAACATTTGCAAGCGATTTTATGGACTCTGGAGATAAAGATCCGTCTTCGTATGAATTTTTGAGCATCCACGAACGAAACTGAAGGTACAAGAGACATGTGCAAGCGCCTTTATGTACTCTGGAGTTGAAGATCCGTCTTCGTATGAATTTTCGAACATCCACGAACGAAACTGAGGGTAACATACACATTTGCAAGCGATTTTATGGACTCTGGAGTTGAAGATCCGTCTTCGTATGAATTTTCGAGCATCCACGAACGAAGCTGGAGGTACAAAAGACATTTGCAAGCGGCTTTATGGACTCTGGAGTTGAAGATCCGTCTTCGTATGAATTTTCGAGCATCCACGAACGAAACTGAAGGTACAAAAGACATTTGCAAGCGCCTTTATGGACTCTGGAGTTGAAGATCCGTCTTCGTATGAATTTTCGAGCATCCACGAACGAAACTGAAGGTACAAGAGACATTTGCAAGCGCCTTTATGGACTCTGGAGTTGAAGATCCGTCTTCGTATGAATCTTCGAGAATCCACGACCGAAACTGAAGGTACCCGAGACATTTGGAAGCGATTATATGGACTCTGGAGTTGAAGATCCGTCTTTGTATGAATTTTCGAGCATCCACGAACGAAACTGAGGGTAACATAAACATTTGCAAGCGATGTTGTGGACTCTGGAGTTGAAGATCCGTCTTCGTAGGAATTTTCGAGCATCCATGAACAAAACTGGAGGTACAAAAGACATTTGCAAGCGCCTTCATGGACTCTGGAGTTGAAGATCCGTCTTCGTATGAAGTTTCGAGCATCTGCAAACGAAACTGAAGGTACAAGAGACATTTGCAAGCGCCTTTGTGGACTCTGGAGTTGAAGATCCGTCTCCGTATGAATTTTCGAGCATCCACGAACGAAACTGAAGGTATAAAAGACATTTGCAATCGCCTTTATGGACTCTGGAGTTGAAGATCCGTCTTCGTATGAATTTTCGAGCATCTACGAACGAAACTGGAGGTACAAAAGACATTTGCAAGCGGCTTTATGGACTCTGGAGTTGAAGATCCGTCTTCGTATGAATTTTCGAGCATCCCCGAACGAAACTGAAGGTACAAAAGACATTTGCAAGCGCCTTTATGGACTCTGGAGTTGAAGATCCGTCTTCGTATGAATTTTCGAGCATCCACGAACGAAACTGAAGGTACAAGAGACATTTGCAAGCGATTATATGGACTCTGGAGTTGAAGATCCGTCTTCGTATGAATTTTCGAGCATCCACGAACGAAACTGAGGGTAACATAAACATTTGCAAGCGATGTTGTGGACTCTGGAGTTGAAGATCCGTCTTCGTAGGAATTTTCGAGCATCCACGAACAAAACTGGAGGTACAAAAGACATTTGCAAGCGCCTCCATGGACTCTGGAGTTGAAGATCCGTCTTCGTATGAATTTTCGAGCATCTGCAAACGAAACTGAAGGTACAAGAGACATTTGCAAGCACCTTTGTGGACTCTGGAGTTGAAGATCCGTCTTCGTATGAATTTTCCAGCATCTGCAAACGAAACTGAAGGTACAAGAGACATTCGCAAGCGCCTTTATGGACTCTGGAGTTGAAGTTCCGTCTTCGTATGAATTTTCGAGCATCTGCAAACGAAACTGAAGGTACAAGAGACATTTGCAAGCGCCTTCATGGACTCTGGAGTTGAAGATCCGTTTTCGTATGAATTTTCGAGCATTCACGAACGAAACTGAAGGTACAAAAGACATTTGCAAGCGGCTTTATGGACTCTGGAGTTGGAGATCCGTCTTCGTATGGATTTTCGAGCATCCACGAACGAAACTGAAGGTACAAGAGATATTTGCAAGCGCCTTTATGGACTCTGGAGTTGAAGATCCGTCTTCGTATGAATTTTCGAGAATCCACGACCGAAACTGAAGGTACCCGAAACATTTGCAAGCGCCTTTATGGACTCTTGACTTGATGATCCGTCGTCGTATGAATTTTCGAGCATCCACAAACGAAACTGAAGGTACAAAAGACATTTGCAAGCGCCTTTATGGACTCTGGAAATGAAGATCCGTCTTCGTATGAATTTTCGAGCATCCACGAACGAAACTGAAGGTACGAAAGACATTTGCAAGCGCCTTTATGGACTCTGGACTTGATGATCCGTCGTCGTATGAATTTCCGAGCATCCACGAACGAAACTGAAGGTAACATAAACATTTGCAAGCGCTCTTATGGACTCTGGAGTTGAAGATCCGTCTTCGTATGAATTTTCGATCATCTGCAAACGAAACTGAAGGTACAAGAGACATTTGCGAGCGCCCTCATAGACTCTGGAGTTGAAGATCCGTCTTCGCATGAATTTTCGAGCATCCACGATCGAAACTGAAGGTACAAGAGACATTCGCAAGTGCCTTTATGGACTCTGGAGTTGAAGATCCGTCTTCGTATGAATTTTCGAGCATCCACGAACGAAACTGAAGGTACAAGAGGCATTTGCAAGCGCCTTCATGGACTCTGGAGTTGAAGATCCGTCTTCGTATGAATTTTCGAGCATCTGCAAACGAAGCTGAAGGTACAAAAGACATTTGCAAGCGCCCTCATGGACTCTGGAGTTGAAGATCCGTCTTCGTATGAATTTTCGAGCATCCACGAACGAAACTGAAGGTAACATAAACATTTGTAAGCGATTTTATGGACTCTGGAGTTGAAGATCCGTCTTCGTATGAATTTTCAAGCATCCACGAACGGAACTGAAGGTACAAGAGACATTTGCAAGCGCTTCTATGGACTCTGGAGTTAAAGATCCGTCTTCGTATGAATTTCCGAGCATCCACGAACGGAACTGAAGGTAACATAAACATTTGCAAGCGATTTTATGGACTCTGGAGATGAAGATCCGTCTTCGTATGAATTTTCGAGCATCCACGATCGAAACTGAAGGTACAAAAGACATTTGCAAGCGCCTTTATAGACTCTGGAGCTGAAGATCCGTCTCCGTATGAATTTTCGAGCATCTGCAAACGAAACTGAAGGTACAAGAGACATTTGCAAGCGCCTTTATGGACTCTGGAGTTGAAGATCCGTCTTCGTATGAATTTTCGAGCATCTGCAAACGAAACTGAAGGTACAAGAGACATTTGCAAGCGCCTTTATGGACTCTGGAGTTGGAGATCCCTCCCATTCCCTTCCCTTCCCTTCCTTTCCCATCCCTTCCATACCCTTTCCGTCCCTTCCCATCACTTCCCTTCCCTTCCCTTCCCTTCCCTTCCCTTCCCTTCCCTTCCCTTCCCTTCCCTTCCCTTCCCTTCCCTTCCCTTCTGAACCCTTCCCATCCCTTCCCTTCCCATCCCTTTCCTTCCCTTCCCTTCCCTTCCCATCCCTTCCCTTCCCTTCGCTTCCCTTCCCTTCCCTTCCCTTCCCTTCCCTTCCCTTCCCTTCCCTTCCCTTCCCTTCCCTTTCCTTCCCGTCCCTTCCCTTCCCTTCCCTTCCCTTCCCTTCCCTTCCCATCCCTTCCCTTCCCTTCCCTTCCCTTCCCTTCCCTTCCCGTCCCTTTACTTCCCTTTTCTTCCCTTCCCTTTCCTTCTCGTCCCTTCGCTTCCCTCCCCTGCCCTTCCCTTCCCTTCCCTTCCCTGCTCTTCCCTTCCCTTCCCTTCCCTTCCCTTCCCTTCCCGTCCCTTCCCTTCTTTTCCCTTCCCTGCCCTTCCCTTCCCTTTCCTTGCCTTCACTCTCTTTCCTTCTCTTCCCTTCCATTCCCTTTCCTTCCCGCCCCTTCCCGTTCCTCCGCTGCCCTTCCCTACCCGTCCCTTTCCTTATCTTGCCTTTCCTTCCCTTCCCGTCGCTTCCCTTCCCTTACCTTCCGTGCCATTCCCTTCCCTTATCTTCCCGTCCCTTCCCGTCCCTTCCCTACATTTCCCTTCCATTCCCAGCCCTCCCTTTCCCTTCCCATCCCTTCCCTTCCCTTCCCTTCCCTTCCCTTCCCTTCCCTTCCCTTCCCTTCCCTTCCCTTCCCTTCCCTTCCCTTCCCTTCCCTTCCCTTCCCTTCCCTTCCCTTCCCGTCCCTTCCCTCCCTTTCCCTTCCCTTCCCTTCCCTTCCCTTCCCATCCCTTCCCTTCCCTTCCCTTCCCTTCCCTTCCCTTCCCTTCCCTTCCCTTCCCTTCCCTTCCCTTCCCTTCCCTTCCCTTCCCTTCCCGTCCCTTCCCTTCCCATCCCTTTCCTTCCCTTCCCTTCCCTTTCCTTCCCTTCCCTTCCCTTCCCTTCCCTTTCCTTCCCGTCCCTTCCCTTCCCTTCCCTTCCCTTCCCTTCCCTTCCCTGCCCTTGCCTTCCCTTCCCTTCCCTTCCCTTCCCTACCCTTTCCTTCCCTTCCCTTCCCTTCCCGTCCCTTCCCTTCCCTTCGCTTCCCGACCCTTCCCATCCCTTCCCCTCCCATCCCTTCCCTTCCCTTCCCTTCCCTTCCCTTCCCTTCCCTTCCCTTCCCTTCCCTTCCCTTCCCTTCCCTTCCCTTCCCTTCCCTTCCCTTCCCTTCCCTTCCCTTCCCATCCCTTCCCTTCCCTTCCCTTCCCTTCCCTTCCCTTCCCTTCCCTTCCCTTGCCTTCCCTTCGCTTCCATTCCCTTGCCGTCCCTTCCGTTCCCTTCCCTTACCTTCCCTTTCCTTCCCTTCCCTTACTTTCCCTTCCCTTCCCTTCCATTCCCTTCCCTTCCCTTTCCGTACCTTCCCTTCCCTTCGCTTCCCTTCCCTTTCCGTCCCTGACCTTCCCTTTCCTTCCCTTCCCTTCCCTTCCCTTCCCTTCCCTTCCCTTCCCTTCCCTTCCCTTCCCTTCCCTTCCCTTCCCTTGCCTTCCCTTCCCTTCCCTTCCCTTCCCTGCCCTTCCCTTCCTTTCCCTTCCCTTCCCTTTCCTTCCATTCCCTTCCCTTCCCCTCCCTTCCCTTCCCTTCCCTGCCCTTCCCTTCCCGTCAATTCCCGTCCCTTCCCTTACCTTCCCTTTCCTGCCCTTCCCTTCCCGTCCCGTCCCGGCCCTTCCCTTCACTTCCCGTCACTTCCCTTCCCTTCCCTTTCCTGCCCTTCCCTTCCCGTCAATTCCCGTCCCTTCCCTTCCCTTACCTTCCCTGCCCTTCCCTTTCCGTCCCGTCCCGGCCCTTCCCCTCCCTTCCCTTCCCTTCCCTGCCCTTCCCTTCCCGTCAATTCCCGTCCCTTCCCTTCCCTTCCCTTCCCTGCCCTTCCCTTCCCTTCCCGTCCCGTCCCAGCCCTTCCCTTCACTTCCCGTCACTTCCCTTCCCTCCCCTTCTCTTCCGTTCCCTTCCCTTCCATTCCCTTCCCTTTTCTTCCATGCCCTTCCCTGCCCTTCCCTTCCCTTCCCATCCCTTCCCTTCCCTTCCCTTCCCTTCCCTTCCCTTCCCTTCCCTTCCCTTCCCTTCCCTTCCCTTCCCTTCCCTTCCCTTCCCTTCCCTTCCCGTCCCTTCCGTTCCCTTCCCTTCCCTTCCCTTCCCTTCCCTTCCCTTCCCTTCCCTTCCCTTCCCTTCCCCCTTCCCTTCCCTTCCCTTCCCTGCCCTTCCCTCCCTTCCCTTCCCTTCCCGTCCCTTGCCGTCCCTTCCCTTCACTTTCCATCCCTTCCCTTCCCTTCCCTTTCCTCCCCTGCACTTTCCTTCCCTTCCCTTCCCATCCCTTCCCTTCCCTTCCCTTCCCTTCCCTTCCCTTCCCTTACCTTCCCTTCTCTTCCCTTCCCTTCCCTTCCCTTCCCTTCCCTTCCCATCCCTTTCCTTCCCTTCCCTTCCCTTCCCTTCCCTTCACATCCCGTCCCTTCCCTTCCCTTCCCTTCCCTTCCCTTTCCCTTCCCTTTCCGTCCCTTACCTTCCCTTCCCTTCCCTTCCCTTCCCTTCCCTTCCCTTCCCTTCCCTTCCCGTCCCTTCCCTACCCTTCCCTTCCCTTCCCTTCCCTTTCCTGCCCTTACCGTCCGTTTGCTTCCCTTCCCTTTTCTTCCCTTCCCGCCCCTTCCCATCCAATTCCTTCTCTTCCCTTCCCTTTCCTTCCATTCCCTTCCCTTCCCTTCCCTTCCCTTCCCTTCCCTTTCCTTCCATTCGCGTCCCTTACCCTCCCTTCCCTTCCCTTCCCTTCCCTTCCCTTCCCTTCCCTTCCCTTCCCTTCCCTTCCCTTCCCTTCCCTTCCCTTCCCTTGCCTTCCCTTCCCTTCCCTTCCCTTCCCTTCCCTTCCCTTCCCTTCCCTTCCCTTCCCGTCCCTTCCCTTCCCTTCCCGTCCCTTCCCTTCCCTTCCCTTCCCTTCCCTTCCCTTCCCTTCCCGTCCCTTCCCTTCCCTTCCCTTCCCTCCCTTTCCCTTCCCTTCCCTTCCCTTCCCTTCCCTTCCCCTCCCTTCCCTTTCCTTTCCTTCCCTTCCCTTCCCTTCCCTTCCCTTTCCATCCCTTCCCTTCCCTTCTCTCTCCTTTCCTTCCCTTCCCTTCGCTTCCCTTCCCTTCCCTTCCCTTCCCTTCCCTTCCCTTCCCTTCCCGTCCCTTCCCTCCCTTTCCGTTCCCTTCCCTCCCCTTCCCTTACCTTCCCCTCCCTTCCCTTTCCTTTCCTTCCCTTCCCTTCCCTTCCCTTCCCTTCCCTTCGCTTCCCTTCCCTTCCCTTCCCTTCCCTTCCCTTCCCTTCCCTTCCCTTCCCTTCCCTTTCCTTCCCTTCCCTTCCCTTTCCTTCCCTTCCCTTCCCTTCCCTTCCCTTCCCTTCCCTTCCCTTCCCTTCCCTTCCCTTCCCTTCCCATCCCTTCCCTTCCCTTCCCTTCCCTTCCCTTCCCTTCCCTTCCCTTCCCTTCCCTTCCCTTTCCTTCCCTTCCCTTCCCTTCCTCGCCCTTTCATTCCATTCCCTTTCCTTCCCGTCCCTTGCCGTCCCTTCCCTTCACTTCCCATCCCTTCCCTTCCCTTCCCTTTCCTCCCCTGCACTTTCCTTCCCTTCCCTTCCCTTCCCATCCCTTCCCTTCCCTTCCCTTCCCTTCCCTTCCCTTCCCATCCCTTTCCTTCCCTCCCCTTCCCTTCCCTTCCCTTCCCGTCCCTTCCCTTCCCTTCCCTTCCCTTCCCTTTTCGTCCCTTACCTTCCCTTCCCTTTCTTCCCCGCCCCTTCCTATCCCATTCCTCCCCTTCCCAACCCTTCCCTTCCCGTCCCTTCCCATCCCTTCCCTTCCCTTCCCTTCCCTTCCCTTCCCTTCTCGTTCCTTCCCTTCCCTTCCCTGCCCTTCCCTTCCCTTCCCTTCCCTTCCCTTCCCTGCCCTTCCCTTCCCTTCCCTTACCGTCCCTTGCTTTCCCTTCCCTTCCCTGCACTGCCCTTCCCTTCCCTTCCCTTCACTCTTCTTTCCTTCTCTTCCCTTCCCTTCCCTCCCCTTCCGGTCCCTTCCCTTCGCTTCCCGTCCCTTCCGTTGCCTTCCTTTGCCGTCCCTCCCCTTCCCTTACCTTCCCTTCCCATCCCTTCCCTTCCCTTCTCTTCCCGTCCCTTCCCTTCCCTTCCTTGCCCTTTCATTCCATTCCCTTCCCTTCCCGTCCCTTGCCGTCCCATCCCTTCCCTTCCCATCCCTTCCCTTCACTTCCCTTCCCTTCCCTTCCCTTCCCTTCCCTTCCCTTCCCTTCCCTTCCCTTCCCTTCCCTTCCCTTCCATTCGCGTCCCTTACTCTCCCTTCTCTTCCCTTACCTTCCCTTCCCGTCCCTTCCCTTCCCTTCCCTTCCCGTCCCTTCCCGTCCCTTCCCTTCCCTTCCCTTCCCTTCCCTTCCCTTT